>CM053810.1:40851875-42070000 GCA_028671895.1 Oenanthe sinensis | reverse complement strand
TGCGACAAATATAAACGGTATATTCGGCCGTTGTATCATTGGGTCAAACTTAACTGAGTCGTCATAATAAGGTGAAAGTAAACTGTTATATTCGACCATTATGAACTTAGAAGCATAGAGTTTGGTTAAAAATCTATTAGATAGATAAGATCAATCGTTGCTCACCAAACTATCCAAGAATTATATATGATATAATTGACAAATGTTGTCTACCTAAATAATCATTCTTAAGGATTTCTAGTGGTTAACTTGAGACATGACGAAATATGGATCTTGGCTCCTTTGAAAGAATTATGGGATATACTTTCCAAATTAATAGAAAGGGCTATTGATTTGATAGAAATAGTGGGAGATATATTATGAATGTATCATAATAATTTGAACATAATAAATAACTCAGACAATCTAATTTTTATTTTGCGCTTTTATCATTGTAGATACCAAATAATGACAAACAACACAAACACACTATCCGTACGATCTGTCCTTGAGAAGGATAAGCTGACAGGAGGAAACAACTTCCTAGACTGGCAGAGGAATTTGAGGATTGTCCTCAGGCAGGAGCGCAAGCTTCATGTCATTGATATTCCTCCGGCAGGTCCCCTTCCTAAGGGCGCTACTGTTGAGGAACGAGCGGCCCACACAAAGGATGAGAATGATGCAACTGATGTTGCATGTCTTATGTTGGCAACTATGAGTGCTGAGCTTCAAAGACAGCATGTGCATATGGATGCATATACTATCTATGAGCACTTGCAAAGCATGTTTGCAAGCCAAACTCGTCAAGAAAGGTTCAACACGAGTAAGTCACTTTTTAATTGCAAACAAGGGGCAAGTGAACCAGTTGGCCCACATGTTCTGAAGATGATTGGTTACATTGAGTATCTTGATACTTTGGGTTTCCCGATTGGTCCGGAAACTGGTATTGACCTAATCTTGAATTCTTTGAACAACAAATTCACTCAGTTTGTTATGAACTACAATATGAATGAATTTGACAAAACACCTACTGAATTGTTGGCTATGTTGAGAACATATGAGACCAATATGAAGACGGCTGAACCTGCTCCCATACTGATGGTGGGCAATAAAGGTAAGGTCAAAGGGAAAGGCAAGTGGAAGGGTAAGAAGAAGACAGGTTCTGATTCTACACCCAAGCCAAAGTCAGGTCCTAAACAGGCTTTAAAGCCTAAAGGTGGGGTCGCTAAGGGTGAATGTCACTACTGTAAGAAAACTGGTCACTGGAAGAGAAACTGTTCAGTTTACTTGAAGGATCTGAAGAAGAAGGGGGCTGAACAAGCTTCTACTTCAGGTATATATGTTATAGAAGTCAATCTGTCTATTTCTACATCTTGGGTATTGGATACTGGATGTGCTTCTCACATTTGTATAAATGTGCAGGAAATGCAGAGAAGTAGGACATTGGCTAAAGGAGAAATGGACCTACGAGTTGCCAATTGAGCAAGAGTTGCTGCTTTAGCTGTAGGAACATATTATTTATCTTTGCCCTCTGGGCTAGTTTTAGAACTGGAAAATTGTTATTACGTGCCTGCGATTCGCAGAAACATTATTTCTGTTTCTTGTTTGGACAAGAAAGGTTTTTCGTTTACAATAAAGAACAACAGTTGCTCTTTTGCTTTGAATGATTTAACCTATATGGTGTTGCGCATTTGTTTAATGGTTTATATGTTCTTGACTTAGATAATCATGTCTGTAATATAGAAAACAAACGACTTAAAGTTAATGACTCAAATCAAACATACCTCTGGCATTGTCGTCTAGGCCATATAAATGAGAAACGCATATCCAAATTACATAAGGATGGATATTTGGATAAGTTTGATTTTGAATCATACCAAGAATGTGAATCTTGTTTGCTTGGTAAAATGACTAAAGCCCCTTTCACTGGTAAGGGTCAAAGGGCCACTGAACGTCTGGAGCTAATACATAGTGATGTATGCGGCCCAATGCATGTGATGGCTAGAGGAGGCTACTACTACTTCATAACATTTACTGATGATTTCAGTAGATATGGATATGTATATCTTATGAAGAATAAATCCGATTCTTTTGAAAAGTTCAAAGAATACAAGGCTGAAGTAGAGAAGCAAATTGGCGGAGGCACAAGTATTAAAATCTTACGATCTGATCGTGGAGGAGAATACTTGAGCACAGAATTTAAAGATTATTTAAAGGAGTGTGGTATTGTATCACAACTCACTCCGCCAGGTACACCTCAATGGAATGGAGTTTCAGAGAGGAGAAATCGCACCTTGTTACACATGGTGCAATCGATGATGAGTCATGCAGATCTTCCAATTAGTTTATGGGGTTATGCTCTAGAAACAGCAGCTTTCACACTTAACCGTGTTCCTACTAAGAAGGTTCAAAAGACTCCATATGAGATATGGGAGAAGAAACAGTTAGGCATGAGCTTTATGAAAGTTTGGGGATGCAAGGCGTTTGTGAAGCGTCAAGTATCTGACAAGCTTGGACCTAAATCTGAAGAGTGCAATTTTGTGGGATACCCTAAGGAAACAAAGGCATACTATTTCTATAGTCCTTCTGAGCAGAAAGTGTTCATTGCTCGAGATGTTGTTTTCATGGAAATAGATTTTATTTCCAAAAGAAACAGTGGGAGAACTATAGACCTCGATGAAGATCGAGAACCACAAAATAGTATTGAACCTGAAGTGGAACAAGAGCAGGATAATGATAATGCTCAACAAACACAGGTTGTTCGTAGAACTGGTAGAATTCGCCATGAGCCAGAGAGATATGGATTTCTCTTGACTCAATGTGGTGATTTGATGCTCATAGACGAAGATGAGCCTCTCACATACCAAGATGCTATGAACAGTCCAGACTCTAAGAGATGGCTAGAAGCCATGAAATCCGAGATGGATTCCATGTACGAAAACTGAGTATGGACTTTGGTTGATCCACCTGAGTACAAACCATTTTTCATAAAAAAAAAATAAGTGTTTTGATAGTGTTCTTCCGTGTTCTTTATATAATGGTATTTTATATGAAATGCAACCCTATATATACATAGAGAGAGAGAGGGGGGGAGAGAGAGTCTAACTCAAATGAGAAATGACTTAAATGAGAAATAGAAAATACTCAGTTCATTTAACTAGTCTAACCCACATATACACACTTCATGCACGTGGTCCAATCCAACCCCCGCTGAAAACTCTCCTCACCCCCAAAATTCAGCGTGTGCCCCCCAACCCCAATCCCAACCCCAACCCCAACCCCAAGAGGTGTTTGTTTTATAATTTTATTATACTAAATAATTTATACTTTTAATTTAAAATAATAAATATAATAAGTATATTTTTATTAAATAAATTATACTATAAAATCTGGAATTATATTATATAAATTAGTAATTAATATAATAGAAATTAGTATTTAATATTACAGGAATCATTATTTAATATTATATTTTTATTATTTAAAATTTATATTTTTAATTTTAAATAATAAATATAATATAATATATTTTAATTATGCAAATTATATTACATAAATCAGTAATTAATATTACAGAAATCAGTATTTAATTTTACAGAAATTAGTATCTAATACTATATTTTTATTATTTAAAATTTATGTTTTTAATATAAATAATAAATATAATAGAATATATTTTATTATAAAAATTATATTATATAAAACAGTAATTAATATTACAGAAATCAATATTTAATATTATAGAAATTAATATTTAATATAATAGAAATCACTAAATTATATTATAAAAATCAGTAATTAATATTACATAAATCGGTATTTAATATTACAGTAATCACTAACTTATATACAACGGGTTCATCTAAATAATAGAAGTCACCGGAGTATAACACATATGGTATGGAAATTGACCGTTGGGAGATGGAAAAAATGTGGTGAAATTAGATTTGAAAAAACGTTCACCATATGGTATGGAAACGAAGGAGATTTTAGTAGATTGTGTATGTGATGGTGTATTTAATTTGTGTGTGCTTGCACCTTGAGACCATTATATTAAAATTAAACATGTGGTTAAGATATAATTTTCTATTTCTCATTTTAAGTTATTTCTCATTTGAACATTAGTGTGTGTGTGTATATATATATATACACACACATAAAGAACACCCTTATATATAAAAAAAAAAATAACACTTTAGAACCTTATATTTAAATTCTAAGTTTGACATCAATTATAATTTTTTATGAATAAAAATAGAGTCTAATATAATATTAACAAAAAATCATAACATGATTATGTGTAAATTTTATTTTTACAAAACATATATAAGATTCTATGTTAGTTTCTATACCATTTGTTTTTTTTATTTAGATAAAATTCTACATTACATTCAATACGTTAGGGTTTATTACAGTTCAATTTTGTGATTCTTTATAAAAAAAATAAGTGTTTTGATGGTGTTTTTAATGTGTTCTTCAAGACTGTTCTTTATACAGTGCAACCATTTGTGTGTGTTTTGTTCTTAAACATACGTGTCAAAAAGTTTAAAAAAACTATTATTTGAAGTCACAAAAAGTATTTATTAAGGTTTTGTGTTCGAAATTCTTTGAAGGTGATTATAGTTTGAAAGTAATTTATCGTCAACGAAGTGATTCATATTTTTTTAGAAAAAAGGTATTGTACTTGCGTAATAAATAAATTTGAAATTATGTACTCTTATGAAAACGATTTCATGGTGTTTTTTTCAAAAAAAAAGTATATGGTATAATTCCCTAAAGTAATACAGTATTTATTTAAATCATTTGCTCCGGAGATGCTCCGGAGATGCCAGAAACGGAATTGTATATAAAATATTTGCATGTACCACCCAGATAAGAATTTAGGTATATTATAAATTAAAATATAATATATAATCATGCTAACATTTAAATTTGTTAAACGTATTGTTTTTTTTTGAAGAAATTTTTTGTTAAACGTATTGTTAGAACTCATTTTATTATGACTAACTATTAAGTGTCCGTTTTTCATTTTTCAACGCAAAAATGGATAATTATTAGTCGCTAGTGATTCAGTTTTTGATTCATTTTTTAATTCAAAAATGTCTAATTATTGATCGTTATTGATTTGTTATTGATTCATTGTTCAAACTAAAAATGAATTTTTGAGAAGTGTTAAAATATAATATAGATTAGTGTTAAAACCCAAATATTAACACCTATGTAATATTAATATACAGGTTCTGAGATTCATATATTTCAAAAAATTCGATTACTTGTACTCCACCTGTAAAATTTGATTACAGACTGAAAATTCTGAAAATATGTAAGGTAGTGAAAGCAATGTAATGCTACTTGTTGTATTGATCCTTGGACGCATAGTCTTGTGACGATATCAAATAACTGTACCACTAGCCTCTCAACGTGACCCTAAAACCTGCAAAGTGCAAAGAGCCTACCTTCAGTCTCAAGTATCTTTCACCTCTATCTGTATTTATATCTTTACAAATCAACTAAAGATCATCAATTTCCAAATTTCTACTACATACAAACAAAAAAACAGAATGATCATCCAACACAAATCAAGACCTCCTCCTACTTCGTCAATCTCAATCGACATTGTCCAGAACTCTATCGAAAAACTTGTTACAAATTGGAACAGAAGACAAAAATGGAATAAGTTTTTTTTCAATTCAACACAACAACAGGGAACAACAGATAAATGGCCTTGGAGAGTCGACTTAGCCAACTTTCTCGAATCAACTCCTGTCCGCATAATAGCAATCTCATTATTGCTCACCGATCTTATTTTCACCATCCTTGAGCTTTCATCATCTTTGCTTTCCTGCAAACCAACAACGTTGAGCAGAGGAGTGGAGGAGACATGGTACCATTGGATAGGAATAGCAATTTTGAGCTTGCTTTCTTTGAAGAGCTTGGGTTTAGTGGTGGCCCTTGGCGGTTTGTTCTTTAGGCGAGTAGGTAATGTAGTTGATGGTGTGGTTTTAGTGGTAGCTTTGTTATTGGAAGTGTTTTTGGAGAAAATGGGAGGAGGGTTGGTGATTGTGGTGAGCTTGTGGAGGGTGGTTCGAGTTGTGGAGAGCGCTTTTGAGCTCAGCGATGAAACCATTGAAGCGCAGATTGAAGGTATAATGTCTGAGTTTCAGGCACTCAAAAGATGAGAATGGAAGACTATTAGGTATCATTCAAGACAAGGATGAGGTGATTCACAAATTACAGGAAGAACTAGATAAATTGTACAAGGCAGCATGTTGAAATTACACATTTATGAGGTAAATAAGAAAGTCTCTCCAGGGGACTGACTCGATAAAAACTCACGTGAATTGTGTAATTGAGTTTAGTTGGAGTATAATTGAAGCTCGGTTCGTGGCAAGGTTTAGCACATCAAAACTTGTTCTGGTTCGTGAGCAGACTCAACTACAAGACTCGTATTCAAATATTTTGAAAATAAATGTATGCATTAAATTATTATTTTTTTGAAAATAAATAAATTTATGTGTTGTTTACTTTAAAAATATGTAATTAATTTAAAACGTTATTTTTTCTGTTTTTTTTGAACAACTTTAATAGTGGAAACATTAAAAGTTACATCTAAGATTATAAATTATGTGATCATATTAAATGAGCTACTGCAAACATGCTAGGGAAGAACATAATAGAAACTTGTTCACACAATTTGATAAAATAAATGATTCAAGAACAAAGTTTTTTCAAACAAAATAAACAAACGGATCACAAACAAATATTTTGTTTTATAACGAGCCGAGTTTGAACAACATCTTGATCTCAACCTGAACTCAAACTAGCCTCGTTTTTTACGAGTTTGAACGGTGCAAAATTTGGACGTTTACCTCATATGGTACTCAAACCTTGAATTATTATTTGGACTTACTAAGGTGCAAGGTCCAAGATGATTCCAAAATATAATGATTCATCACTGATATGACTGTAGCCAAGTGTACAACATGACTAGGTGCTAACCGTTTGTTGGGCCACAATATTTGAGACCGATAATGAAAGTCAATTCATAGAAAAGCCCGGCCCATGAAGGATCCGAGTACAAGAATATAAAAGCAGCAGCTCAGCCAGAGAAAAGGGGGGAAACACTTGTAAATATATGAGGATAAACAATACCCTTCTTTCTTTAAAATAAGAAGGAAACCGAAGAACCGAGTAAAGAGCAAAAATACAAAGGAATTCATAGCAAGAACAGAAACCTTGTAGCATCTATGTAACTATTAGGTGATTTGCATGTGAAATAGATCGTCTAAATAAATGATGTTATGGTATCACATACTAAAAATACTTATTATCCAAAGCTATCTTTCTGGTTCAGAGACAAGAGTTCATCCTTCAGTTCAAAGCGCCAACAGGATTGGCTATGACAAACGTAAACCATTTCTGACTTCCAAACAAAGTTTGAACGTTCTCTAATAAAATCCCAAATCTACCCGAAGACTTTTTGGTGGAGTTTTAAATTGTCGGCCTGAAGGACGAGAGTTGGGGAGGAGTACTGCTGCTTAGGCCTAAAGTCATCAACAAGGGTACCCAGAACCAAGCAAACATCCCCAGTTCTATACTATGCTTCCATATTTGACTACCAAATACAACCAACAAGTATTTGCTTTACTCATAAACATAGATTATCATTTGTCTTTTCATATAGTTAATCACTTAATCTTAGAATCTAGCTACAAGTAACTATTAATGCTAATGGCTTAGTCGATGCATCATGACAATCCGATTTATAAAGTACCTTAAAATTTCAATCAAGTACAAGCTTTCCTTTCTTAAAGTTTCCATGTTTTCATGTTGAAACAAACTACCAATGTGGTCGTGGAACTCACTGCAATAGTGGCAAAGAGTAATGTTCAGATCTTCTTCCTCGTTACGAAAATCTGTCTGCTCCATCATACAATTTGCCTACTAATATCTAAATTATGTCTCCCCGCTTTGCAATATAAGTAAAATTCCACTTGCACATCAAGCTTAACGCGTGTGATTGAATATTATATATAACAATTACAAGTCTCTAAGCTGTTACCTTAGGGTTCAAATTGCTTGCCTTCAAAACTCTGACCAAAATCCCAATTTTTGGGAGCAACAAAGTACGATATCAATGTAACCCCATCACTGCTAGTAAGCTCAAAAGAAAGTGGTTGGTTCTTCATATCAGCATTTATATGCCAGTTCTGTCCCCAATTCCTATTCATTGGGAGCCATCCTGTTCTTGAACCCTTAATCTTCACTGCCATAATATCTCCAGCACCGGCAACATTACTTATCAACACTGATAAAAATATACCAGCACCATCAATAGTATACCGTATCCCTCCTTCCTTTCTGCACTTGATCCTGTGAAAACCGTAGGGAGTTATTATCTTCAATATCCAGAGCTATTAAAATAAATGTTTAGCATGCCAATTCATAGTGCCTAAATTCTAGCAAATATATATATATATATGAGAAAACAGAGGGTTTAACAGCACAACAGCTAAAAAATCCTTTAGTTAGATTACACAATAACAGTAAGTGAGTCTTGCACCTAAATCTTCTCATTAACACCGAAAAAACGTGCTCATCTATCTACCCCCTCCATACAGCGGTCGACTAGTACCATTTAGTCAATCAATAATGGTAATATCAGCAGAAAGCAAAAAAGGTGCTTGAGACCAAATAAAAACATAAGATAATATATACTTGCTAGAAACTGGTTTCACTTAGACTTGGCATAAATGTCAGAACAGGTAGTCAATTGGTTGTGTCAAAAGTGGTATTAAAACAGAAGGTAAAATACACATGAAAGAAAACTAAGCCTCAGGCCTAGAAGCTGTACAAACCTAGAGCTATACAATACCAATCAAGATCATGGGTTGAGGTCCATTCGTATGTTAGAAATGTGTCCGCTATCACAGTGCATGCAACTAATTTAAGTGTTCTCCACACTCATATAATTTAAGTGTTCTCCACCTTAGTTCCCACTCAGATGCCCACCGCCATTTTTGTCAGCCTAACAATTTTTAAGCATTGATTTAATGACTGATATTACTACAAAAAACTTGACTTCTAAAACACAGGCTCAGTTCTTTTTCTTTTCTTCTTTTGCAAATAATTTGTTTATTTAATAAAAAATTGACAGATGAGACCAACAACCGATATATTGGATGGGGTGATTGTATGTGATTCTGAATTTCTTAGATTTACTTGTCCCTCCTAAATTACTAGTCACTATGAGTTTTTGGGCCTACTTTAATTTGTTTTGAATAGATAGCTCCACAAATTATTTTGAAAGTTTCTTTTTCTAAACAAAAATATATATTTAAAAAAAAATTAAAAATAATTTATGGAACTATACACGCAAAAATCAAACCTAACAAGTAATTTGGGACAATGGAGTATATGTGTATTTCATAGTTTTCTACGAATAGCATCACCGTATCAACCCACGAAACTAAATAGTTGGCCCCAGCTTTAAAGTCCCATTTTTAACTTTAAGTCCCACATACCTAAACTGATAATAAATAAGGCAAGTCACTATAAACACAGTCATGTAACTATCACCAGATCTAAAAAATAAGACTACATTTACATTTGGTGTCAGCAATCAGCATTAAATTATAGTCCCGTTGGTCAAGTATCCACATTACCACCGTTCAAATTAATAAATTATTGTAACCCAAAAGTAACATAAATTAAATACTTGCCATGTTTTATAATTGCAATAATTACATTTCAAGAAAACAAAATGCACAACACCCGTCTAATTCAATGAATTATATCTATATGTGAGAACAATTGTTTTGCACTCTTCCACTTCGATAAATTATATCTATTTGCACTCTTCTACTTCGATAAATTATATCTATAGCCAATAAGCCCGCGTTACGTGAGAACAATTGTTTTGCACTATGAGTACGTAAACGTACCTACGATACTGAATGGGCATATTCGAAGCTTTCCAAATAGCAATCTTCTCGAAAGCTTCAATGGGTAGTACAAAATGAGCATTAGGAAGATTACATTTACCACCACTCTCAGCTTCAAATGCATAATTAGGAGCACAAAAGTTGGTGGCCGTGACAATAATCGAAGTCCCAGGAATACAATACTTAAGATCCTCAACACACCTCACTTCAAAACAAGCACCACAGATCTGTCCTTTTTCAAACAAAGCTGAGCTCAAACCTGCCGTAGCTTTCCCATACCCAGATTTCTCCAAGTCTCCGTAGCCACACGCGCCGCCGACAATGTCACGGGGGTCGGCGGCGGCGTAGTAGGTGGCTCTGGCGGGTCGCCAGTCGGAGTGTTGGGGGGTTGAGGGGGAGAATGGGTAGGGTGTGGAGGAGAGAGAGTGGGAAGATGATTGTAGAGAGAGAGTGAGAATAAGTGTAAGAACAACAAGTGTTAGTGTTGTTGGAGATGGCATTTTTGTGTTTGGTTTTTTGTTGGAGTAACAACTAAGATATGTTAACAACAAAGATCTACTGCAGTAGTAATGAGTAATTTTGGAAGGGGGTTCGTTCATTTATTTGTATTTTTTTGTAATAAATAAAAAATATTAAAGATCCTAAAATTTTTATTAAATTATCATGCGCAATTAATAACTTTTTTAATTAATAATATAAGAATTTGTGTGTATATATATGCATTAGACCCGGCAATTTAATACATGATATGAATAACACCAAACGACATGAAAATTTAGGATTTGTGTTTTAATTATGATTACACGAAGTACGAAAGTACATGACCTAGATTTAATGTCTTATTTGAGTTTAACCTTTAAGTACACGACACGACATGAAAGTACACGACATAAATAAATATTATATATATAAATATAAATATAAATATATATTTATATTTATATATATAATATTTAATAACATATTTTATAATTGAGAATAAGGAACCTAAGATTGAGATAGTGAATAAAATAATTGTATTTTGATAATTATGGTATTTTAATATGCACAATCAAAATAATATCTACAATATTGTGTATATCAAAATATCATAATTATCAAACACAGCTACTTTTTTCACTATCATAGAAAAAATTATTTAAGATGAATCTTAGGTTTCTTATTCTCTTTATAATTTTATATACAGTTTTATAAAAAGAACATATTTTGTATACAACTAAATACTAATACAAGATAAGTGTCATTCGAGTCAATGAGTTATATCAATATTCACTTTTAAATTTTAGTATCTTTTATTATGCCTTTTGTTTAAACTTGAAACTTTAAAACTTGAAAATGTAATGTAAAATTTACTTATTTTCATGTTAAAATGTGTGTATCGTTACATGTCGAGTCGTGTTTATGCCGTGTTGGTTTTGAGTACACGATTAAATTTCGTGTTGTTTTTGGGTCTAACCACAAAATACACGAAACATGAATG
The DNA here is from genome assembly GCA_028671895.1 of Oenanthe sinensis. Lineage (NCBI taxonomy): Eukaryota > Viridiplantae > Streptophyta > Magnoliopsida > Apiales > Apiaceae > Oenanthe > Oenanthe sinensis. Next base: position 42,058,597 of record CM053810.1, on the reverse strand, counting down.
AATTGTCAGGTTTAATATGCATTTACAAATTAAAATGTACTTTTGACAAAAAAAAACATAAATTAAAATGTACCGTATATCATATTACATCATTTTAATAGAATTTTTAGAAATATTTTTGATTACTTAACATTACTTTTTAAATATAAAGTAACAAAATTCACTTCATTTATATTAAAATTTTAATTTTAATCTCTTCATTGTAAAAAACAATAGGGATAGATAAATCGATTGCCTTAGATCGGACTCATAATTTTGTTATATTCTTCCTCTAGAAAATAATTGTGTTTTTATTTTTTATAAGTATTTTAAATTTTTACATGCATTTTAATAGATTATTTTTTATAAAATTTTTGATATTATAGTTTATGTATAATAAAATTGAATAATTATTTTATATAAATAATATGTTTATACTTTAAAATATGTATAAAAAATTAAAATGACCATATTCTTAAAATATGTACTTAAGTATTTTTCTATATATACGTGGATTCAACAATAGTGGGAAGGGGGTCACTGTAAAAGTGTAAAGTGCAAGTGTCAACAACAGCAAAGATGCTGTCTTTCTTTCTTTGTGGATTAAAGTGTACCGAACATAATGTCGAAACACAAAAACCTGTTTGAGTTCTTATTTTCATAATTAAATTATATATTTTTAAAAATAAATATGTAAATGTATATTTTTTATTAAAATAAATAATTATTTTTTTAATAAAAACTTTAATTTTAAAATTTTAAATTAAGTGCTGATTTTCAAAAGAAAATATAAATGTATAATTTTTAAAAAAAATAACTTATTTTTTATTTTTTGAAAGAGCCCTGGAGGGGACCATATATTTATATTTATTAGAAAACATTTTATGCGTAATGATACATACCCATCGTTTTACATGCCCTAACAATGTAATGATACATGACACATTTCTTACATTGAAATCATTTGAAATACTTGGCAGTACAAGTCCTTTTCAAATTTTTAAATGTATATCTACGAAAATTGCTCCTGGCTTTGTTATATATCAAATTTATTTTACATGATTTTTTTAGCTTTCATCATGGTTGTGTGAAATTGAGAACTATCGAAATAAATTTCTCGTTAATTTTAGGAACGTTTGATTTATGATTGTCAGAGCATCTTCGAGTGTATTAGCTGAATTGATTAACTATAATGACATAAAATAAAAATTATTTATAATCTGTTGAACGGGTAAAGGGTTGTGTTCTAATGGTACTAGCTATAATGAACAGTTATATTTAAAATAATTTTAATTTATGATAACTATTAAATGAGATAGTAAATAAAATTGGAGAAATATGAGCGGGAAATGATGTGGATTTATTTAGAGGACGGTTAGAGATTCGACAAATATAGAAAACCAATCCTGATTTGTCGAACCAAACTCTGACTAGCATAGACTCTGTCGGTTAGCAAACTCTAATTGAAGTAAACTATGTCGACCACTTCTAGTCTCTGATCAGCTAAACTCTGATTAGCTTCAGCAAACTCTGATTCAACATTCTCTGATCTCATAAGTTCTTCAAACCTAACAACAATTCTACAAGAAGCTTGAAAGAAGAATAAGATAAAGACAGAAGAGTAAAATGCAGATGTAATGTACTCTCAAAAGAAAGTGTTAGCTAGAAATATATAGTGTAGAAATGTAAAACGTCTTTTGTTTATTTCTAGTTTTAGCTAACTGACTTGTGCGAGCATGTGTCAATGAAACATGTTGTCTTTCAAGAATAAGGAGCTGAGATTCAAACCAAAAATCTCAGATTGTAGCAAATTCATTCTAATATAATTAGATTAAAAGTTTAATTTGTGTGTTTGCTTTATTTTCACACTACTTGATAAACACTATAAGATAACACAAGCTACCAAAGAAAACAGTTCATCCATTAAACAAAAATAAGAAGTTTAAAAAGTTTAAACCAGACATTCACCCCCTCTGTATAGTTTCTTTAATTCTCATTCCTAACATACATTAGCTAAATTTTCATTTGCTGCATCATTTGCTTGTTTCCAAATTCGTCGTACAGTTCTTTTTGATTTTCCAAACTTTGATGCCATATCATTCATAGACCCGTAACTAATTTTTCAATCTTTGCTTTCCTTTAAAAGTATTTAGAATAATTTTTGCCTTTTCTTCAACCGTTAAGTTTTTCATTTTTATAAGGTGAATGTGATGCTTTGATTATGTAATACATATAAGTATATACAATGAAATTCAAACAAGAGCATAAAAAGGTGGAGTCAAAAGTTGGCGGAATTTTTTTATCAAAATTAAAATTGATAAATATATATAAAATGATGGAGGGAAATTTTGATCAAATAAAGAAATGGAGTCAATTCTTAATTTAATGACTCATAGAAATGTGAAGATTAGTCAATTGTTGCTACCACTTAGCTAGATGAATTTAACAGGTCAATCTCAATAATAATGAACATTAGGTGAATATGATTCAATGACACTTAGTTTTAATGACAAATTTCCTTTAATTATTTTTTCTTAAACAACGTGTAAAAACTAATTAGGACATTTAATTTGGAACGAGGGAATATTAATCTAGTGTCTTTTTAAGTAAAATTAGTCACATTTATTTATTTTTGTTAGTAGGAATAATATTAGTACTTTGTATATACAATGATTTGTCACATCAAATATTATCAAATTTAACATACGATAATACAAGAATATTCATTGCACGACATTTTATTATTTAAGTGTAAAAAAATAAAAAATATACTTATTTTTTATATAAATTTTAAAATAGAAACCGAACCGCAATTTTTAAGACCGAACCAAATCAATAATATTTGGTTTGATTTTGGTTTCTATTTTCTAAAACCGCACTTAAATGGTACAGGTGCGGTTTGAGCACAATACCGCACCATGTTCATCCCTACCTCGGGTAATGTATGGGTCTATTAATAGTAATTTTATAATTGATTTTATTAAATTTTTTATAATCTATATTTATTTAATTTCTTAATATAATACTAAATTAATTATTATTATTTGTTAATAATCGAATCTTAATCTTTTTATTTACATATAATATTTATTAAAATAGTTAATTCTTGTGCTCGCATAAAACAAAATCTTAATCAATTAATTTACGGAGTAATAGTATTTAAAATTTCACATCTTTATCTATGACGATCAAATCATAATAACTCACTTATTTGTAATTATATATAGGTATATAGGATACAATATTGAAAAATATTATATTTTTATTTCAAATTACTCGAACTCGTCATTTTAAATTTTTACACAAATATTAAAATATAAATTCAAAATTTACTTTTAACATTTTCTAAAACTAAAAATTTAATGTTCAGATATTTATTTTCAAAAAAGTAATAATAATTTATGCAGATATCTTCTTTATACATTTTAAAATATGTTAAAATTTTAAAAAGGATAAGTAATTTAAAACGAAAGAATTATTTTAATATTTTTTAAAAATAATACTTAAAATTTTATTTTAAAATAATTATTTTGTAAAGCTGCTTTTTTAGTATACTTTAAAATATGTGTTAATAAGTATGAAAATTCATAAACCATTTCCATATAAAGATATGTAATTTTCACTCCTTTTTTAAAAAAAAAGTGGAAAAAATAACTTTCATGGTCCCACCTAAGTTATTTTTTTTTATAAGCAAAGCATTAATATTAGAAATCCAGAATCCAGTACATGCGTGCTAATTTGACAAACGAAATAGAACTGGAAAGAAATTAGATCTGCAGACAAAAGGAAAACATCAACTTTCTGCCAACCAAGCCCACCCAAAATGCTAGACATCATTCAACTCGATCATGCCATCTTAGCTATCTCATCTTCAAACTTAGCCATTTCAAGAAGCACCTCTTCAACGTCCATAAGCTTATCGAAACTTTGAAGGTCATTATCTTGCGACTGCCGATTCCCAACTCCCTCCACATTCTTTGCTAACCCAAATGGTCTGGCCTGCCTGCACATGAATGCTCCCAATGTTCCTTTTATTGCATTCTCTAGCACGTCTTTGAGAAAGATACCTTAATAAAGCTCCTTTTCTAAGTCTGGTGAAGCCTTCCCAAATTCTGTCGACAAGCTTTGCAGTGCCCCTTTATCAAGAAGCTCCATTGCCTCAGCACTGTAGAGACCACCTGCATTAAAGGAGTAGTTTACATAGAGTTTTTCTTTACCTTTGGATATCATTCCTGTCTCCTTCTTCTGTGCTGAACTCTGATTCACTACACTTGGAACCAGTCTGATATCCACATGAACAATGACCTTTTGGTTCCGGAAGGACTGGTCAGTTCCTCCCTCAAATTCAAATGGAGCCTGCACATATGTTTTCATCAGCTCAGTGGGTGGAGTATCTGCGTCAAAAATCTCTCCATCACCAAAATTGTTCTGAAACACCATATCACCAAAATTGTTCTGAAACACCATATCTGGGAAAGGCAAAAAGCTAGTCCCATGTCTCTATCCAGGTAGTGTTGAAGATTGCCAAAGACACCTGGCGCCTCCACAAAGTAAGACATTCTCCATCCCATAGCTTGCCATGTATTGAGCAGTACTGTTCATTTCCTCATCTATTAAAGAAACCCTCCTTGTGGTGGTACCCTCCTTAAAATGATTGGCATGCAAAGTATTAAACTGTCGAAGCACCTCCTCTAATTCCTCCTCCACAAAGATTTCATCTTGAAATCTGATAATACCAAACTCTTCTTCATCACTTAATTCAACATGAATCTGATCTTTCTTCATTTTGTATGCCTTAACCAATCCAGCATGTAGACCCCAAAGCAACGCCTGAACCCCAGTCATGTTCGGCATCGGACCCATGATACCCCATAGTTTCTTTCCCTCCCGATCTCTGATAATAGCTCCCACTCCATTGGTGTTACCATTTGGTAACGGATTCTACGCTGCGACAAAATAGACGCTCACTTTAATAATCTCCGGTTGGAGGGTTCCATGCAAACTCCATCTCAATCAAACTTAGAGAAACTATGCTACTGCGAGTGTTTTTTGTGTGAGACGCTTGAGTGGTATAAGGTATGATTTCCTACAGTCCAGATATACATATGTATATGTAGTAGAAACTTCTATTGGGCAGAGCTTGCATTTGCCTTGGGGAGAACACACTCATACATGTTGTTCATTTCCCATGCAAAAACGGCTAGCTTCTGTATCATCATTAGATTTCAAATGAATTTTGTGTTAGAAATGAGGACTACTAGAAACTATACAGAGGGGGTGAATGTATGTTCTCAACATCTTCAAACTTCTTTTGTTTTCTGTTGGATTTGATTAATAGACTGATATGTTAACTTATTTGTAGGTTGGTTAATCTATATAGTATTTATCATAAGTGTGCGGAATAGAATAAACAAACACACAGATTAACTTTCAAACTAATTGTATTAGAAAGAAATTGCTACAAATTTGAGATTTTGATTTGAATCTCAACTTCTTGTTCTTGAAAGAAAACTATTCAACACACTGAACTGTGAAACTGTGCATTCTACTAAATAGACAACATGTCTTGGTGCACATTCTTTCACAGTCAGTATACTATAACTAGAAACAGACAAATGAAATTTATATTTTACTCAATTATATTTCTAGCTAAGTTTTTCTCTTTGACAGTCTGTATCATCTGCTTTCTATTTTCTGTCCTTGTCTTATTCTTCCTTCAAGCTTCATTGTAGACTTGTCATTATCTTCACAGGTTTGACTGACCTGATCATGACAATGCTTCAAATTACTTATCTTGTTCTTCTGCAACTATTCTTGAAACTAGCTTCTTGAAACATTCGAGTACTCAACTGATGTTGCTTCGAGAAGTCATGAGATAGACTTCTCGATTGAGTACTTTTTAGACTTCTCGATTGACATTTTAATTGATTACTTCTCGAATGTCTAGACTTCTCGATTACACACTTCTTTTGATGATTTCTCGATTGGACTAGACTTCTCGAATGACTTGAGTACACACACTTCTCGATTGACCCATTTCCTCGACTTCTTGATTGGTTCAATAGCTAACTTCTCGGATTGTTATTCTGGACTTCTCAAATGATGTCAACTTCTTTACTTCTCGATCATATTGACTTCTCGAATGTGTTGACTTCTCTATTGACCACTGAGTCATCGAGGCATTCTGAGACTTCTCTACCAATTTCACATATGACTTCTCTACCAGGGTGACTTCTCGATTGATCACTTGACTTAAAAAGATTTTTCATACTGCAATTCTTTTTTTGGTCAAGTCTTCTTAGACTTGATGCATGATCCAAAATTGAATCTTCTACCAATCTTTATTCTTGACTTACAATTTTATATTTGAATTTGCAATAGAAATATGCTTTTATCTGCAAGTACACATTAATAGTACTAAGTCACCAACCTAGTACAAGAGTTCTAAATGTGCTATACAAAGACATGTAAAAACACAGTGGTATGCTTGATTTGGTCAAACAATCTCCTCCAATTTGGGAAAATAAAATTTCACAAATTTACACAAGATATCAAGCCTACCTATTTTTGTTATTGAAGTTGTTGTTGTTGTTGCATGAATAGATCATATTGTCCTTTCTTTGCTTTTTCCTCCCTTTCATTGATCTCTTCATTGGCTTTGAGAATTTCTTTTCTAGACATGATCTCTTCAACTAGAATTGCATTCTTTAACATATCAGTAGCAACTTTGAGAGTTTTTTTTTGAATAATCACTGACAAACTTGAGTCTGATTTTGGATGTAACACCATTTTTGAGTTTGAGCTCAACCCTGTCAGGATCTTTGAAAACTTTGCACTATCCCAATCTCCTTAACTCTGCATCCATCACTTCCATCTCTTCATTTTTCCTAAGTTTCTTCTTAGTTATTTCTTCAAAGTATTTGACATTGTCTACCTTCTTCTGATATTTTCTGACTAAGTACTCAGCCACATCAACCATTTTCAATTTATTCACCATACATGTCTTATCAAAGAGACTGATTACTCTGTTGATCTTATGAGTTGTTGTGCCTGCCTAATCATGATAGAAAGGTTTTTCTTCTCCATCAACTATAGTAACAAACATTCTTTTATCTTTAAATTCCACCTTACAGATTTTGTTAGTTATCCATTGCTTAAGATATAGCTTCTTTTGTTCAACTATCTCCTAGATTGGCTGTACTGACAGACCTTTGTCAGGAACAATAATCTGTTTTCTCCATTTGGGATATCTAACTAGTGAAGATCTAGCAGAATGCTTGACTTTCATTTTGATGGCTTCCTTTACTGGAATTCTTCTACAGGGTTTTAGACTTTTGAAGTTGCTTCTTTTGAGTTCCCTCCTTATTACTCCATTTACAGTCACCATGACAAGATGTTTCTTTCACTACAAGGAAAACTGCTACAGACGACACTTATCAGACGACATTTTAGTAAAAAACCGTTGCACCAAAAAATTAGACAACATTTTTTTTTTCGCCTTCGAAAATATATTGTCTGATCTACTCATAGACAACTGTTGAAAAAACCCTTGTCTAGAAACTGACGTCAGGCAAGAGTGAGACAATGGTTTTTTTTGAGGTGTTGTGCAAATTAGAAGTATACACAACTGTTTTATAAGCCTATTGTTTCATTGAACTACAAACAATGCTACAAATAACCGTTGTTAAAATAAGACAAGTGTTTTATTTAAGTGAATCATACAACTGTTTTCAAATTAGAAAACTGTTGTGTGATTATAATTGAGACAACGGTTTCTAAAAACCGTTGTCTGACTAACAGTACAGAAAAAAAATAACAAACAGATGAGAAACCTGCCAGAAAAACAAAGTTACACAGCTTTAATTTCAATTCTTTATCAACCCCAAAACAAACCAAACATAATTTCAATGTATTCTTGTGTGTATAATCACATAAACCAATAATTCTAACATAATTTCAATGTTTTACAACCATTAACAAACTCAAATCCAATTTAAATTACATGTAGCAGGATTTCCCACATCAATACATGTAAATAAATCTTTTTCAAATTATTAACAATCTCAAATCCAATTTAAATTACATGTAGCAGGATTTCCCACATCAATACATGTAAATAAATCTTTTTCAAATTATTAACAGTCGTAAAACACATCATGATCAAAGTACCATGTTACATTGTAAATAAAATTGCAGAAAGAAAAAACCAAAGTAGGCACAAAGTACCAAATATGGCATGTGTTACAGAATTGAATTAAAGATACAAGAATCAAATTAAATCAAGAAAGTTGAATTAGTTCATCAACATCTCGCATGTAACTGGCTGTGTCCTCTTCAAGTAAATTGACATCAGGCAAATTTGGCACAAAAAATTCATTCTCAAGTCCTGCTTCGACAGATCCCTCATTTTCATCATCATCGTCTTCATAGTAATTTTTCTCGGGTAATTTCAGGACCACGGACCATAATTTATCAAGAGGGTCGTCGATGTAACAAACTTGTTTAGCATGTCTTGCCAACACAAATGGATCATTTAAGAACCCCAACCTATTTAAATTAACCAATGTATATCCCAAGTCATCTACCTTAATCCCTTTATTCATGTCTACCCACTTAACATAGAAAATAGGGACCCTAAAGATGTTATAGTCCAACTCCCAAATACTTGTTATAACTCCATAAAATATATGTGAAGAATGTTGAATGTTTTGATCCTTACCCTGCACAACCATTATATCGGCTTCTACACACACACCACTACATTGAACTTGACGCGCATCATCACGCTCCTTGGTACTGAAGGTAACCCCATTCACTCTGTAACCGCTGAATGTAGGGACCTCTCTATTTGGTAGATCTGCAATCCACATTATCTCCTGAGGTACCTCTTTTCCATCAACCAAATCTGAAGCAATCTGAAGAAAAAAACATTGAAGTTGTAAACTGATTCATGAGAGCTAACTATCTGTAAAAAATGTGAAGACCAGTTTTTTAGCGCACATAATACCTTTTCTTTAAACCATTTTGGGAATGTCTCATTTTGCTCTTTCTTTAGCCACATTTCATCATTTTCATGTTGCGGATAGTTGGTCATTAAAAATGACATGTGCTCACTGCATACAATTAAAAGATACTATATAAATAATGGCATAAAGCAGAAATGGTGTAGAAAATGAAAATAAATTCTGGACTTACTCAAAATATGGCCTAACAGCATAAGTATTTTGTAGAACACATAAATGTGCTACATGCAAATCACTGATGCTCGGGATTTTCATCGTTGCACCAGATAATGGCCTGCAAATGGTATCATTCGTATGCCTACCATTTGTTGGTACCCCAATAATCGTATCTCCATGGTTCACTAAAGACTCAACAGCCTCTTCTGCAATATAGGCCTCGGCAATACAACCTTCTGCACGAGCCCGATTCCTTACGTATCCCTTGAATGTCTTCATATATCTCTCGAAAGGATACATCCACCTTAGGAAAACTGGTCCGCACAGCTGAACTTCTCGTACAAGATGAACCGAGAGATGAAACATTAAATCAAACAAGGAAGGAGGGAAGTATTTCTCAAGTTGGCATAAAGTTTCTACTAACTGTGATTGCATTTTCTCCAACCTATCAACTTCAATAACTTTACTACAAATTGACTTGAAGAATAGACAAAACCTTATAACAGTGTGCTGGACCTGTTTTTGCAGTGAAGATCGAATTGCAATTGGGAGTAGGTGATGCAAAATCATATGGCAGTCATGAGATTTCATTCCAGTCAGTCGAAGAGTTTCCATTGAAACTAGACTCCTAATGTTAGAACAAAAACCATCAGGCAACTTCATGCCAAGAAAGGAAGAGCAAACAACATTTTTTTCGGACCGAGTTAAATTCCACGATGCCAACGGTAACTTCTCCTTTTTTCCTACTGTTTTTGGCCTTAGCTCTGTTCTTATTCCCATTTCAGCCATATCAAGACGGACTGTTTCCTTATCTTTTGTCTTCTTTGGTATATTGAGCAAGGTACCAAGTAAAGCTTCACATATATTTTTCTCGATGTGCATGACATCAAGAACATGCCTAACGGGCAAAAATTTCCAGTACTCAAGTTCGAAGAATATAGAAACCTTCTTCCAAATAGGTCGATCATCACCTTTTTTCCATCGATATTGGCGTTGTGTCTTACCAAAGACATGTCCCTTTAGATGTTGTGTTCTTTGAAGCACCTCCTCTCCAGTTAACGGAACTGGAGCAAATTCCTTTTCCACGGTACCATCAAAATCTTGTTTCTGCCTCCGATATGGGTGATGACGGGGCAGCCACCTACGATGCCTCATGACCACCGTCTTACGGGAATGAACCAGCCTTTTAGCTTTTGTTTCATGAACACATATAGCACACCCGTTATACCCTTTGATAATGTTGCCCGATAAGTTTCCATAGGCGGGATAATCACTAATTGTCCATAATAAAATACCTTTTAGCAAAAAGGACTCCTTTCTGTATGCATCATAAACTTGTTGACCATGCCACAACTTCTGTAGATCTTCTATAAGGGGTTGAAGGAACACATCAATATCATTGCCGGGCTGAGTTGGTCCAGATATCAACAAACATAGCATAATATACTTTCTCTTCATACACAGCCATGGTGGAAGATTGTAAATGGATATCAAAACTGGCCAACATGAGTAATCAACATTTGTACCGTAGAACGGATTAAATCCATCAGAGGATAAAGCTAACCGAAGGTTTCTGCAATCTGATGAAAACTCAGGCCACCTCGTGTCGACTTCCTTCCATGTTTGTGAATCTGCCGGATGTCTGATTTTATCATCCTTCATTCTCTCTGTTTCATGCCAAGTCAAGTCCTTGGCTGACTGAGGGGAATTGAACAAATTTTTCAAATGCAAATGTGGTTCTATCGAGTCCACCTTACTTAATTCAGTATTATTAAAAATAAAATGTCCTGTGATTCTCAGGATGGCAGAGGGGAATTTCAAAGCTTTGGTAATTTGAATTTTGGGATAATAGTAGTTTCAGAAGCCATTGGAGCCACATTAGTACCCTGAATTGAGGTAGGTGCACTAACATGACTATCAACAACCTGCTGCTTTGTTGATTTTTTCCTTTCATATTTCTTTTCTTTGTTTGAATCACCTCTCTTTTTCTTTTCATCTCCATCTTTCTTGGGTTTTTTTAATCTTTCTTTCCATCCTTATCACTCCTAGAATCAGGCTTTTTATCTTTCTTTTCTTGATCCCTGTCCTCATTATCTTTCTTTTTCTTTATCTCTTGAGTAGCAAATTCTGACATTTCATTGTTGATGAATTCCTCCAACTTTTTTAGAATTATTCTATCATCTTCTTGCTTGACTGCCTTATTTTTAAGCAATTCAATTAAACTGATGATTTGGCTTTTTTTCCTTGATTGAGATGTTGAGGAATCATGAAATGAGCCAATTTGTTTGCCCTTGACATGTACATCACTCCACCAGGGTTGCAGAAGGCATCAGGAAGTACATTGGATAGTAGAGGACCTATCACTCAGTTTTTCAATTCTTCATCTTCCTGGGTCACTGTTTCTATGGCTTTGTGAAGACATTCCAATTCATTATATGACAGATGATTAAAGACATCAATTGACAATTTAAAGTAGCCAGTTTCCAACTGCACTAGAGGCTCCTTGCATATATTTCTGTTCTTTGCCTCATATTTCACTCATCTTACTTGAATAATGACATTCTCAATAATCTTCTTGTAATTCCAATGATTCCCTTTCACATGTGCCTTGATGGCCTTTAGGGTATGCAGAAACTCCTTGTCTGCATTAGGCTTAGCCACCTCTTCTCTTAATTTTCTCATTACAACTTTCTACCTTTCAACTTCAATCTCCTCTCTTCTTTCTTTCTCCCCCTTAGGGTTGATATCTTGGCGCCCGGGTAGGAATGAAGAATGAGTTGGCTTGAGTTTAGTTGGGACTTGTACTTGAGGTGCTTGACCAGGAATAGTCATTGTTGAGATAAGAGTCTGAATGTTTACAAGTTGATTTGTAACTTATTGAAGAGTGATGCTATGAGTTGACATAGAGGTTTCAATGTCTTTTTTGTAGAGAATTCACACTAGACACTACTTCAGAAACTGTGTTAGCAAGAGTCTATTGATCTGATGAGAGCTTCTCAACCATTTCATTTAGTTTTGCAACAGTGAGAGCTTCAGCAGCTTTTGCCTTGGCCTTGGCTTAATAGTAGATGTCCACTTGAAAAGGATTCAAGTCATGGAGTGGCACATCTTCTGGCAATCTATCAGCATGCCTGTTTTTATATAAAACCTCCACCATATTGTTGATTTTGCTTTGATTCTGTTACAGAGAGGCATTGCTTTCAACCATTTCTTTAAAAGCTTTCTCCATCTTTTCTAACTTATCATTCATATCATTCACTTTAATTCCGGAGAGAGAAGATTCAGACTTTGAACTTGTAGTTGCATAGATGCCACATGGCTTCATCTTTTCCTCAATATTTCTCAGTGTGCCCATTACGCCATAAACGGCCTAATGCAATACTTTTAGAATGCAACACTAATTTTCCATTACATTAGCCTACTTTTTTTGAGCAACTGCAATACTACAAACAAAGCGTTGCATTATATTAGAAAGTTGTGTTGCAGTTCAATTGTAGTGTTGCACCTTGCAACACTAGGGGAAAAAGCGTTGCATTTGGTGAACAATTAGGACAAAAAATGATCATGTGGCATGTGGGGCCCACGTGTGGGGGCCACATTTTGCTGACGTGGCACTGCTGACGTGGCAGTGGACCCACATGTGCTGACGTGGCATGTGTGGGGCCCACGTGTGGGACCCATATTTTGCTGATGTGGCACTGCTGATGTGGCACTAAAACGTTGCATTTGGTCCTTCAGTGTTGCATTTGCTCTTGGTGTTGCATTTGAGTTTTTAAGGGACCCACATTTTGCTGATAGGGCAGTGATGACGTCAGCATGTGGGACCCACTTCTGCTGACGTGTTATGTGTGGGGCCACGTGTGGGACCCCCATTTTGCTGACGTGGCAAGAAAGCGTTGCATTTGGTCCTTCAGTGTTGCATTTGCACTTGGTGTTGCATTTGAGTTAGTAGTACAAGTCAAATTAATAGTTGACTACAAAATGTACCATCTAAAATAATTTTTTATTGTTTAAAATTTTGGGAATATCACTATATTAGATATAAATTAACATCCGTACTGTTGGATCGTCGATAAGTATTTCTAAAAAAATAGAGACAACAATCTGGGATAAAATACTAGTTAGTAGTACAAGTCAAATCAATAGTTGACTATAAATTTTACAATCTAAATTAATTTTTTATTTTTTAAAATTTTGGGAATATAACTATATTAGATATATATTAACATCCGTACGGTTGGATCGTCGATAAGTATTTCAGTTTTATTCTATGTGATTTTATACTAGTAAAACCGGTCAAACTAGACTTTCTCTGTAACTAGTGTTGTGCTGAATGTTGAATCTATTTTTTTAAATTTCTTTTTCGACGATCCAACCATACGGATGTTAATATCTAATGATTTTAGTGATGTGTGAAATTTTTTAAAAAAATTCAAATTTATTCGGTGTGTTTTTTTAATAGTCAAAGTAATATTCTAATTAATTAGTTTTGTCCTGAATGATGATTCTATTTTTTTAAATTTTTTTTTCGACAATCCAACCATACGAATGTTAATATCTAATGACTTTAGTGATTTGTGAATTTCTTTAAAAAATTTCAAATTTATTCGGTGTATTTTTTTTAATAGTCAAACCGGTCAAAAGTACACATTCCCATTTGTTTATACTATATTAATAATTTTTTTAAATTATATTTTCATTGAAGCATATATTTTTTTTAAGTGATTTACAATATTAATAAATTTAATTTTACAATAAAATAATCTTGAATTTTATCAATATTTTTAATAAAATCGAATAAAAAACATTACACTGAATTAATTTTTACAAAGTAATAGTTAGTAGTACAAGTCAAATCAATAATTGACTATAAGTTTTACAAATTTTATCATCTAAATTAATTTTTTATTTTTTAAAATTTTTCAAAATTTTTAAATAATTATAAAGCAAAATTTTTAAAAAATTATATTACATTTTATGGAAATGAAATATTTATAATGTGAATTTATCAAAATATAAAATAACAAACCCACTCACATCTCCCCCCTTTCCAAACTCAGCTCGGTACTTGTTTACTTGTTGAGAAAGGAGCGGCATTTTCCCCCCCTTTCCAAACTCAGCTGAACATCTCATCTCATCTCATCTCATCTCATCTCTCTCATCTCATCGATCTCTCCCATCTCACATCTCTCACCTGTCATCCGTCTCTCACATCTCTCATCTCTAATCGTAAGTGTTCATCCCCTGTCATTTTTATGCATACGTAGCGAATTTAGGGTTTGCTCGAACATACATTAAGTGTTCATGTTTGGTTATGCCACATCTGGATTAAGTGCTGCTTAACGGTTGTAGCCGTACGAGCTGGATTTCGTGGTTGGGATAGGCCTAGTAGCATCCAATCCCACTTGTTATTAAACTTAAATTGCTTCTCTAGCTAACTCTGTTTATCAGTTTCTGACATATCTCCGTTTATCTCTTGTTTTTTTCTCTAATTAACTCTGTTTTTTGCTCAAATATTTCCATTTTGTAGGTAATTAAAAGTTAGGGTTTGCAAAAATTAGGGGTTTTGAATTGGAGCTTTGAATTAAGGTAACGGAGGCTCACATTTGGTTTTAGTTTTATGTTATGTGTATTTCGTATTTCGTATTTTGTGTCATATATATTATCTCAGTTTATTTCTTCTTTTTTTTGTTTGTAATATGCTCGTTTTTTGCTCTCTTTTTGCTTATTTTCGGTTGTGTTTTTTTGGTGTTGGGTCTTCTTGCTGCTTTTCTTGTTGGTAATTCTAGGAACTATCTTTTTTTTTATATGTTGTGTGTACTAGTTTTATGTGTTGTGTCTGTGAACTTGCTCGCTGCCTCTGTTATCATTGCTCGCTGCCTCTGTTATCATTGCTCGCTGCCTCTGTTATCATTCGTAGAGAATGACATTTTAACTTGACATGTTAGTTATTTCCCATGTTAATGTGACTGGTGTCCGTTCCCTTTCTCATGTTAGTATTCTTTGTATAAGGTGTAGCAATGGACGATGATTATACAAGTTGGATAGGATTTCCGAAATATAGTAAAGAATATAAAAAGGGGATAACCACATTTTTGGAAAATGCATTTCCCATTTATGCTAAAGGAGAAGAAATGAGGTGCCCCTGCAAAATATGTGTGAATCGTAATTGGCATTATCAAAATGTCATTTATGATCACCTAATTTGCCGTGGGCCTTCTCCTATACATTTGAAATGGATTTGTGAGGTTTCATGTACCAAAGTAGACGATAGTACTGAATTTATGGATTATGAAACGGGAATGGGCTTTGAAGACAATCTAGATCAGATGTTTAATTGTACGGGTAAGGGGTTTCAAGATTTAGAAGACGGTAGTGATGATATAGCAAATGTAGAGGCTAGAAAGTTCTATCAGCTTGTTAGAGACGGAAAACAACCACTATACCCCGGTTGCTCTAAATTCTCTCGATTAAGTTTTATGATCAGACTTTATCATTTAAAGTGTGTTCATGGAATTACCGAGTCTGCCTTTGGCGACTTACTAGGATTAATGAATGAAGCTTTTCCTGATGCCCGCCTACCTTTGTCTTTCAATGCTGCAAAGAACATGATTAGGGATTTAGGTCTCGATTATCAGAAAATACATGCATGCCCAAACAGTTGCATGTTGTACTGGGCTGAAAATAAAGATAAACAAGAATGCATAAATTGCGGTGTTTCTAGGTGGGTTATACAAGAAAAAAAAGGCATTGATGCGAATGATGATCCACAAAAGTCGACATACAAAGTACCAGCAAACGTGATGAGGTACTTTCCGCTGAAACCAAGGTTGCAGAGGTTATTTATGTGCAAGGATTTTTCTAAACTAATGACATGGCATGCCGTGGGACGAAAAAAAGATGGGAAACTAAGACATCCGGCAGATGCTAAGGCTTGGAAGACAATGGATGCTAAGTATCCTAATTTTTCATCCGAAGTTCGGAATGTTAGTTTGGGAGTCGCGGCAGATGGATTCAATCCTTACCGTTCGATGAACTTAAGTCACAGTACATGGCCAATCGTATTGGTTAATTACAACCTCCCACCTTGGTTATGCATGAAACAAGAAAATTTAATTCTTTCAACATTAATATCCGGTCCAGTTTCCCCCAAAAACAATATTGATGTATATATGCAACCGTTAATTGCGGAGCTGAAAGAGTTATGGGAAGTCGGCGTCAAAACATATGATTCGTTTACTGATCAAAATTTCAACTTACGTGCGAGAGTGTTGTGGACTATCAGCGATTTTCCAGGATACGCCATGTTGTCGGGTTGGAGCACAAAGGGCAAACTAGGGTGTCCTATCTGCCATTACGAGACTTCATCAAATTATTTGAAACATAGCAGAAAAATGTGTTATATGAACCACAGAAAGTTTCTTGATCCTACGCACAAGTGGAGGCTGGATAAAAAAAGATTTAACGGCCAAATTGAAATGGGTCAGAGTTCTGAAATTTTAACAGGATGTGATATTGAGGAGTTGTTGTCTGGGTTTGTAAATCAGTTTGGGCTGAAGAAGAAGGAAAAGAATAAAGCTGCTTGCCCTTTCAAAAAGAAGTCGATTTTTTTCGAGTTGCCATATTGGAAACACAATCCACTTCGACATAACCTTGACGGCATGCACATTGAGAAAAATGTTTACGATAACATATTAGGTACTTTACTTAATATTGGTGGCAAATCAAAAGATCATTTAAGTGCTCGTAAAGATCTTCAAGAAATGGGTATAATAAAGCCATTGCATCCTATTTTATCCGATGATGGGCAGCACCTTGAAATAAGAGCAGCGATATTTGACTTGACAAATAAGGAGAAAGATATTTTTTGCTCTGTTTTAAGGAATACTAAATTGCCGTATGGTTGTGCCTCTAACATTAGTCGTTATGTGCATACGAAGGAGAGAACAGTAGTGGGGTATAAAAGCCATGACGCTCATTTCATGCTCCACTACATGTTAGAATTTGCCGTGAAAAAGACATTAAAACCCGAGGTTGCATTACCGCTGATGAGATTAAGTGCATTCCTAAGATCTCTATGGAGCAAGGTGATTAATCTGGATGATCTTAAGAAGTTACAACAAGAAATTATCGAGGTTCTGTGCCAATTTGAGATGATTTTTCCACCGGCTTTCTTTGACATAATGGTGCACCTGCTTATTCATCTATGCGCAGAAATTGAACTTGGTGGAACACTGCACAGTCGAAACATGTTTCCTATAGAGCGGTATCTTGCAAAGTTGAAGTCGTACGTTCGTAATAGAAATAAACTGGAAGGTTCCATTGCAGAAGGTTACCTGGCCGAAGAATGTGTGACATTTTGTTCAAGATTTTTGAGTGGTGACAAAGCAACTGATTCTAGAGGATGTGAAACAAAAGCGGAGTATCATATTGGAACACAGAGGAATAAAAATGGAAATATTTTCAATTTAAATAATGAGGCTTGGAAGGAAAGTCATCGCTACGTTTTGTTCAATTCTGCTAACGAGGAAGTAGAGAGGTTAATCAAGTAAGTTATTTAACCTCTTAATTAATTTTAATGTGTAATCAGAACCTCTAATTTATTTTAATGCATAATATGAACTCATTAACTATATTAACAAAAAATTAATGCATAGGGATCATCAAACTTTAGTGGATAATGATACAAATTTGGGAAGACTCAAGAGGGCACGAACACACACCGAAGAGTTTTGGAAGTGGCTAAAAGAAGAGGTCATAAAAAAGGTCAATGTTCCAAAAGAAGTGGATGTGCTAGCATTTGGACCTAATAGAATAGCAAAGAGATTTTCTGGTTATGTTGTTAATGGTTATCGATTCCATACAAAGTTTAGGGATTCTCGATGTACAACACAAAATAGTGGCGTATTTTTGACTGCCCAAACAACTAGCTTTGCAAATTCAAGAGATCAGAACCCTGTAATTCAGGATGTCAACTACTACGGATCGATAGAAGAAATTGTGGAACTCGATTATTGGGGAGAATTTTCAGTTGTCCTATTTAAGTGTCGCTGGTACCAAGAAGAGAAAGATCCACACGGTCATACTCGAGTAAATTTTAAAAAATTAAGCCACAAATCTGATCCTTATGTCCTTGCTTCGCAAGTTCAACAAGTGGTTTATGTCGAAGATCCAATTGAAAAGCTGGTGCACTATGTCATTAAGAAAATGCCTAGGGAATGGTGTGATGCTGGAAACATAAACACACACGAAGAAGATGGCAACAATCATGATCTGCATGATACTGAATATCTTCAAGCAATAGAAAATCCAACTGTTGAAACTAGTTGGTGTAGGGATGATATCCCCTCGGCAAAAGTTCTTGTTGAGGATATTTAAATAAAATGACATTCTACTTTATTTGTTTAATATGTGTATTAGAGATGACAATTCTTGTTGGTCATGTTAAAATTATTTGCATTTAGTGTAATCTGTTGTCTTATTTTAATGTAATGTATTGCTTGTTGTCTTTGTTTAATTTAGATATTGTGATTCATTATTTTAGTTTAGTTTAATATATTTTGTTAGTTTAATTTACTGTATTTCTTAGTTTATATTTGGCTTAAATTTAACTAGTTTTTGTATGTTATGTCTGTGAACTTGCTTATTACTTAGAATGCTTAAATTTAACTTGTTTATTTTTACATACATTGCTCGCTGCCTCTGTTATCATTTGTAGAGAATGACATTTTGAATCTTGTACAGGATGGCAGAAACTATAAATGTCAGATTCTTCTACAATGGAGATTTTCGGAGGAAGGATTATATTGGTGGACACACTCTTGTTATAAGCCGCGTAGAGGCTGAAGAATTTTCTTATACAGTGCTAATGGAATTTGTGAAAGATTACCTAAAATTCAATGAAATAGGAGGAGTCTATATTAAAGAAGGAAGTGGTGTTGGTTGGAAGCTACTAACAAATGACAAGGAGGTGATGGAACTGGTAAATGTCCACACTAATGGACATGATGTGTGTTTTTATGTAGACACCATTGTTGACACTGAAATTGAGCCGAGAAGTGAAATGCAACCATGGGTGGTCATAAGGCCAAGGAAAAATATATATCAAGGTATAATTATTAATTATGAAGCTTTATGACTTGTTCACCAAAATTGCTTCATATTTGTATTATGAAATTCATTTCTTGGTACAGGTTCAGCGAAGAAACCACCAAAGCGCAGGTTTGTTACAACACATGACCTCCAGCAGCAGAAGGGGATGAAAAAGGATCAACAAGTCAGCAAGGCCACTACCAAGTCACCTGGACTGGGCAAGAGGAAGAATTTACCATTAACACCAGATTTCATGAAAAATCAGGGAGCTAAAGGGTCGGTTAGAAGGAAATTGAACTTACAAAAGGGTACAAGTGGAGGAGAATGTGCTGATGATATTGATAGTTCTACTGAGGTATTACTACTCTTAAAATACCTTTCTACAGTACTTTAGCATCGAATATTAGAGAAATCAAATCAATAAATTTTAATATCCATGCTTAATTACTAGCTTCTTCTTTGTAGTTGTATTTTCATATCCATGCTTAATTACTAGCTTCTTCTTTGACTTTTTCAAGATACTACACTTAAATTAAATCTCCGGGTGGTCTAGCTAGTAAACTCATGTCACTAGATTATCTAATCACATTGCAGGTTTCGAATTTGTTGCAGTTTCCACCCTCAGGATGTTTTTCCATTCAAATTGGCATAATTTTCTAAGGTTAATTAGTTGAGTATTTTACAATCTAACACAAGTTAAGAAGAAAATTTAAAATAGACAAGTTTTAATATCAAAACTTACTGTGACTATGTAATTAATAAGATTATAAGATGCATACAGCATATATGTTGCATTGCGTAGCACCTCACACCCTTTTTACCATTCTTTCCGAAATAAGTATAGCATTCTTTATGGCATGACATGCAAAATTTAATTTTAATATATTGGATACTTAAATAATGTTGTGTTTAAATATTCTTGGTACTTATTGCAGTTACCACCACCGCCGCCGCTGACACAAATTGAAAAAGACAGAATGGCTCGAATACAACGAAACAATCAGGTTTTAAATGAACTTGGGGTGAAAAGGATGGTCACTGATTTGAATGGTCTTGTAGCTGAAACATTGAAACAAAAAGATAAAGCTCAGGAGAAATGCGATGATTATATTCTGGAAAATGAAGATGAAGATGATAGCGATGATACATCTGAGGTATGATAGTGGTTAAACTGTTAATTGCTTGTTATTTTTTCCTCACATAAAATGTTAAACCTCATACTCAACACCTAATAATTATAGAGAATACAAAATGTGAAGAAAGATAAGTTGTTACTTGGACCACGAACTCGATCGCGAGTTAGTGCTGCTGCTGCAACAGAGGAAGCGAAGAAATCTGGCAAGAAAAATGAGAAAGTGTCAAGTTTATCTCATCCATAGCTTTTGAAGCCAACATGTAGTAAACTTTTAAAAACGTGTGAGAATTCTAGCGGACCTGGTACAATAAATGCTTATTTTGATATGCGAGAACGTCAAAGGCAGGGCATTCTAGATCCAACAACGGAAAATGTTCCCGAATCAAACATGGAAAATGTTGCAGAAGAAGAAACTGAAATAGGTAATGTGTGAGTCTCACAGTTTTGTTGACTTGAACTATGTAGTATGATTGAAGATAGACTTTTTAGTTTGTAATGGTTAAGTTTTTGCATGCAAGCTGATTCATTTTTTTTAATGTGTACCTGGTAGAAAAAGTTGCAGCTCCTAGAAAATGGAGAGGGATGACAAAATTGACAACTGCTCATGGAAGGAGTCGTGATAAAAGACCTGTCATATTTTTGAATAAACGGGGTCAACCGGTTGGAAATATTCGAAAAGAGCTGAGTAATTTTTTGGGCACAGTTGTGAAGGAAAATGTGTCGCTTACTTATATCAATTGGCGCATTGTTCCTTCAAAAGTGAAAGATTATATGTGGAAGAATACTAGGGTGGACTCTAATACATAAGCCTTAATTTCACTTAACTTCCATGTTTATACATTGAATTGATCGATTTTAACTTAAATGTATTGTAAAACTGTAGGACCATTATATTATTCCGGAAGATGGCCGAACTTGGGTGGAAAAGACACTTAATTCATCATGGAGGGTGCACAAATCTCGTATGAAGGCGAAGTATTATACAAAGTATCAGACCGACGAGGAGAGGATTGCCAACATGCCAAAATCAATTCCACTAGAGGATTTTATACTCCTGGTGAAGTACTAGGGAGATGAGTCAGTTGAGGTATTGTATATAATTATCTATATATATATATATATTAGTAGTACATTATATTAAGGTGTAATCGAAAGTCCCTTGTTGGAATCGTGGAAGTATAAGTATTTAGAATTGTATCAAGTAGCCAAACTCTTGTTAATGTGGATGGCCTGTTATATACTTCGATTTGTTGGATGTGTGAATTAGGGAACTGAAATTTCCAGTAGGAGTGTCACTGTATCTTATTTGTAAATTTTTTTAGCAAACTTCGTTAGTAACACACTCAATTTTACCTTTTTATACCAAACTATTGCCTGTTATAATGCAACTTTGTTGAGTGCGTGTATCTATATGGGCATATATTTGGTCTAACCTACCTAGAGCAAATTAGAAATGGAAGTGGTTGACTTTAGCTTTCATTTGCATCTGTTTTGTAGTTTACTTATTATAAACCTTGTGTGTGTGTGTAAATATATATATCATTGGTAGCAGATAAATTCATTTGTTTCAGTGGTTACATTGCATGCCAGTTCTAAATGTTTTTTTTTAATTTTAACAGAAATTATCTGTGGAAAATAAAGCGTGTCGTGATTCCATAGATGACGTCCACACTCTAGGCCCAAAAAGTATGGCACAAGTCAGAGATAAGTTGGTACGTGTCTTTCTTTTAGTAACTAACACACCCCCACACCCCCACACACTTTAGGATTTAGTTGGTTCAATACTAAATAATTAATAATTACATGATTTATTCTGAGAAATTCATATATTTATATATAAAATAATTGTATGACTTTTATTGAATGCTAACATAGAGCCTGCATAAAAAAATTCTTTTTTATTATAACAGAAAAAGGGAAACCCTAACCCTGCATCGCCATCAGATGTTGAGGTTTATTTCAAATCTCGTGAGTGAGAAAAAGGTCGAAAATACAAGACCAATGTAGTTGAAATTGAAAAAAGGATGGTAAGTAATTTTACATTTGTATATAGTGAGTATTAGTAACAAAATCTGTAAAGTTCTTCGTTGAAATGTATATTATAATTTGTTGTATGAAATTGGTCGTAACTTGATTAATATTTCACAACCTTTTTTTAGGGAGAGATCAAGAAGAAGATGGCTGCAGGAGAGGATGTGGACAGTCTAGTTGCTAATGGCAAGTCTCATGGTCGAGAATGGCTCAAGGGAAGGCACGGTAAAAGTCCAGCTTTGGCATCAACCAGTTCTGTTACTGCTGATAATGCAGACCCTTACTTGCATGATCTAACTGAAAAGATAAGACGAGAAATTCAGGCTGAATTCGATGCAAAGCTGAAGAAGAACAATGCAATGTTGCTGAAAAAACTAGGAGAAGCTAATCCTAGTTTAAATCTTGATATTGGTGACTACTGTCCAATATTTTCAAGCGAGGAGGATGAAAATGCCACTCCGTTGACCGGTGGGGCTACCTCTTAGCTTCTTGTTCAACGTAATATCTTTTGGTACTTTGTGGTTTCTTTTGGTAATATGTAAACTTGGTAATTTAGAATTGTGCTTTGATACATTTGGTGATGTACATTTATGAATTGGTGTTGGGATTTTGAATGGTTTGTTAGCAGGTTCAATTTAATGGGAATAACATATTTACAAATATTATATTGCAATTTTTTTTACTACTGTTACATTTGCTTCTAATATTAATGTTGCAAAATTCACACATTGTGTTGCATTATTCAAAAGGTCTACTGTTACATTATAAGATAAAAGTGTTACATTTGACTATAAAAAGTGTTACTTTAAAGAAAAAAAGACAGTGTTGCAATAGAGGAAATAGTGTTACATTAGAGTCAAGTATTGTGTTGCATTTGATAGGTGGGCCCCACAATACCACATCATCAGTGGCAGTGCTGATGTGGCACTGCTGACGTTCACTGCTGACATGGATGTTGGGGCCCAGTTGCTGACATGGCAGTTGTGGGTCCCACCTTTTGACCCCATTTAATCAGTTTTTTTGAAAACTAATGCAACGCAATCTACTGTTACCTTTGGCCAATAAAGCGTTGCATTAGGGCCTTAATGCAACGCTTTTCCTACTGTTACATTTGAAAACTAAAGCGTTGCATTAGATAGCAAATGCAGCGCTCGCAGATGCAATGGAAAAATCGTGTTGCATTAGGCCTAATGCAACGTAAGATGGGTCAAATGTAACTGAATGACAGTGTTGCATCAGGCCATCTATGGCGTAGTGGCCTTCCACCTTGTTTCTATGATCCTCAATCTCAGATTGGAAACCCCTTGCTAGATAGTGATTAGCTTATAATTACACCTTTCCAGCTTCATGAATGGCATCATAAATTACAGAAGGAGTGAAAACTTTGGCACAAGAACCAAGATAAGTCAGATATTTCTCCCTCATCCACTGTAGCATCTCCTCAATGCTCACAATCTGTTTTTGATCTAACCAAGCATCAATATTGGCCTCTCATTCTTCAGCCATTTCTGTATTCTTGTCTTTTATTTCCTCCTAATCTTTTACATATTCAAGCATGATATCAACATAGTCTTTGTTTGACAAATGAGTAGTCAGGAGTTGTGCAATGTGATAAAAGCCATCAATTTGATCTCCATATAATTCCTTTATTTTTTTTTCCAGATAGTAACCCATCAGTAATTGGTCCT
The DNA here is from genome assembly GCA_028671895.1 of Oenanthe sinensis. Taxonomy (NCBI): domain Eukaryota; kingdom Viridiplantae; phylum Streptophyta; class Magnoliopsida; order Apiales; family Apiaceae; genus Oenanthe; species Oenanthe sinensis. Next base: position 42,034,493 of record CM053810.1, on the reverse strand, counting down.
GAATCTCTGTCATGTTGCACAGGTTTCAACCATTGTGCCATAAAGTTAGATATAAGATCACCACTTGTGGTAGTGATTCCCTTAGTGTCTATTTCTTCATCCAAATGTTCAGATGAGTCATCAATAGAACCTGGATGGATAGGTAATTTCTCCCTAGAAGACAGTCTTTGAATGACTGAGGATTGTCTAGGGGATGCCATTTGCATAGTGTGGAGGTCCCCTAGATCACCCAATGTCTGTGAAGACACCTGATGCTCCAATAGCTTATGAATGAGATCAAAGGGTGGTATTACATTCTCTTCTACAGCGTCTGAAGTAAAAACTCCTGAAACCTCTATGGTTTTGATGGTGTCATCAGGATATACCCCATCATGTATTCCCTCACCATCTAAATGTGGTTCCTGGGTGGTGAACACAGTGTCAAGTACCATGTCACTTGAGTTTGGCTCAATAGGAGGAATGGATTCCTGTTGATCAAGAACCTCATGTGCAACTTGCACAATTGGTTGAGAAGAAATTTGGAAAATAGAAGAAGAATAAATAGATGTGAGTGTTGGCAACTATCCCTATGAGAATGAGGAAGTTTCAAGAGAAGTTCTTAAGTACTCATGTGTCACCTTTTTAACATCACCCCTAGCATCAACATGAGTGTGTTCCTGTGATGGTGCAGACTCTTTACAAAGTGGAGTGGGATGACTCCCAATTTTAATAGGTACACTTTGTTGAGAAAGTGCACCTTGTAACAGGTTTAGTCCCTTTGTAACCTCTGCATCCTGTTAGGAGGGTGCAGAGTGGTCTAGAGTGGCCTCTTTATTTTTCTTTCTCCTTTTTAGAGGTTCCACAGGTGACTCATCTTGAGTTACTTCTACAACTACCTCTAATTTCTTCTTAGCAGTTAATTTCTTCATTTTCTTCCTTTCAACTACACCCTATTGAGAGGATGTAGAGGTTGGTTCACTAGCATCTACATGATTTGAAGAAAGGTTTACAGTTAGGTTAAGAGTCCTTTTGTTAGGTGCATTTGGTACTTCTGCCACCTTGGGACCCTCTACTACCTCAAGATAACCATATGTAGGCTGCACAAGTGGGTACCTAGCAAATACACTCCTCATATGAGGTGCGATTTGCAGAGGCACATTCATTGTGTTACGTTTGTCCACGGTTCTAAAAATAATTTTGGAAATAGACTTACTATAGCCAATTCTATTTTTGTTCATCCCAGGCAAATCAATCAAATTAGCATTTTTGAAATTGAGAATTGATTTAATAAAACGAGGGAATGTTAGGAATATATTCATTTGATGATGTACAAAATACTAGAACAGGGTCTAGATTAGTTTATCTGTAATAAGTCTTTCTAGTCTCTAAAATGTATAATCAGAGTCTAGATAGTCAACATTCATGTTACTTGTACTTAGAAGAATTTCTGTAGAAAGTGAAACCAGAGTCTGCATGAAGATCAGAGGCTGGAAGGTGATCAGAGTCTATAGACTATCAGAGTCTACATGTGATCAGAGTCTGAAGATCATCAGAGTCTAAAGGATTCAGAGTCTATACAGTTAAAGTTAAATTTGGAAGAGGATCACAGGAATGGAAAGTCTTCGAAGATCAAGATAAATATATTGCAGATATGCTATGGGAAAGAAAGAGAATTCTAGAAGGAAACTGTCAACTAATAATTAGGAATTCTATTCCTATTGTAATTTATCTTTCTGTTATTAGTTGATAGACAGCTCTCTATATAAACACTATGTAACCTAATTGTAAAAAAGAAAAGAAAGTCGAAGAAAAATTTGTCTGAGTGAAATTTTGTGAGAGCATAGAGATAGAGAGAGTTGTTGTGATAATCACAGAGAAGCTGTTAGGGTTTGTGTACACCCTAGGAGAGTTTTGTATTTAATCATCAATAATACAAACAGTACTTATTCATATCTTTGTGTTTGATCTTTGTTCTTAATTCATATCGAATTTGATTTTAAAATCAGGCAGAAAAGACGGACAAGTATTCAACCCCCCCTTCTACTTGTGCAACTGGGAAAACAATTGGTATCAGAGCCAGGTTTAAAATCGATCAAAGATGTCTGGAAACAAAGATGGCAATTCTAAGATTCCTATGCTTAAGAGAAACGAGTTCACCCACTGGAAGGTTAAGATGTTGCACCATCTGGAAGCAACAGACCCTGACTATCTTGAGAGAATTCATGAAGGACCCTATGTGCCTTTAAAAATTGTGCCTCAAATCAACGAGGAAGGCAAAATAACTGAAGAACACCTTGTTGAGAAACCAAAGACTGAATGGACAAAAGTGGACAAGGAAAATGTCCTTAAGGAGGCAAAAGTAAAAAACATTCTATTTAACAGTTTGGATTCTGTTCTAACTAACTGTGTCATATCATGCAAGACTGCTAAGGAGATGTGAACCAAACTTGAAGTGCACTGTCAAGGGACTAACGATGTCAAGAAGAATGCTAGGTATTTGCTAATTCAAGAGTATGAGTATTTTGAAGCAAAATCTAGAGAATCTATCACTGAGATGTATGATAGGTTTACAAAACTCTTGAATGAGATGGCTATGCTTGGTAAGGTTTATGATTCTGAAGATACAGACACCAAGTTTCTGAGAGCACTTCCTGAAGAGTGGGACAATAAGACTACAGCCATAAGGGAAGCTAGAGATTTGGATGAACTAACTCTAGAAGAATTGTATGGCAGACTCAAGACATATGATTTGGAGATGCAACAGAGGAAGAATAAGAAGTCTGTAAAGACAAAATCTGTGGCACTCTTGGTGGAGTCTGAGAAAGAACATCAGGAACAACCCACAGAAGCAAGAATCAAGAATTCAAGAAATAAGGGTAAAGCTGTTGTGGAGTCAGAGTCTACTGACACAGACTCTGATTCTGATGAAGAGATTGACCTAAGTCAAATGATGGCTATGTTTGCTAAAAATTTTAAAAGAATGAAATTTAACAAAAGAACTGGCAAATTTAGCAAGAGGCCATCATTCAAGAAGGAAGATAAGAAGGTTGAGAAGAGAAAGAGTACTATAATCAAACTTGACAAAGCAAAAGTCAAGTGTTTCAACTGTGGGACACTGAGACACTTTGCTAGTGAATGCAGAAAGCAAAAAGGTCAAGGAAAAGGAAAAGCACTTCTATCAACTGGAAAGGATTGGGCAGATTCAAGCTCAGAGGATGAAATTGATTATGAAAATCTAGCATTGATGGCATCCTCATCAAGAAAATCACAATCTCCCAAAGAACCATCATCTCCCAAAACTCAGGTATCAATCTTTACTCCTGAATCCTTAATTAATTTAGACTCTGATGGTATAAATATTGTGCAAAGTGAGGTTAATAAAATAATGACAACATGTAGATCTCTCACTAGTGAAAGTGAAAGGTTGAGAGAGGAAAACTTAACCTTGACTAAAAGGAATAATCATTTAGAGTATGAGTTAATCTTAATGGAACAATACAAAAAGGATTCTGAGAAACATACTCATAAACATGAGCAAATAACTCTAAGAAAAATATTAACATAGGGTACTCGTCTAAGTCTAAGTTAAAAGAAAGGCCAGAGAACTTATCAGAGTCTACCAAAACTAGGAGAAATAGGAATGGTAAGGAAGGCATTAATAAAGCAAATAATTATCAAAAGGATCCTAATGCTCCTAGAAAGAAGTGTTTTAGATGTGGCAACCACAACCATTTAGCTATAGATTTTAAAGCAAAAATTGAGAAGAAATTAGAGTCTAGTCTTCCACAGACTCTGAAAAGTCACTACATACCACAGAAACCTTGTTATCACTGTGGTAGCATATTTCATTCTATTTATATGTGTAGAGACTATCATGATTTGTATTACAATTTTTATGAGCTAAAATCTTCTATTGATAAAAGTTGGTATGACAATGTTAATACTCCACCAGAGTCTAAAGCAACAAAAGAGACAGATAAACCAAAGGTGAAAATTGTTAAGCCTGTTTCTCCTAAAGTTAGTAGAAAAGGATCCAAAACTGTTTGGGTCCTCAAAACATCTAACTAGCTGCTTTATGTATGCAGGGAACCAGGGTAAAGAAAGTAACCCTAATCCTAGACAGTGGATGCTCAGGACACATGACTGGAAAGAAATCCCTGCTTACAGACTTTATGGAAATGGTTGGTCCAGAAGTATCCTTTGGAGATGGCAACAAAGGACAAACACTGGGATATGGCAAAATTGTACTTGGGAATGTCATCATTGATCAAGTAGCTCTAGTTGATGGCTTAAGGCACAATTTGATAAGCATAAGTCAACTTGGAGATAAAGGTTACCATACTGGCTTTGACAACAAAGAGTGTCTTGTGACTCACATAAAAACAGGCATTTTGGTTTTCAAAGGACACAGACATGGTAACATTTATGAAGCCAGCTTGGAGGATTGCATACACAGTGAAGTCACATGTCTATATAGCAAGGCCTCAACTGAAGAAAGCTGGAAATGGCACAAGAAACTGTCACACATCAACTTCAAAACACTCAACAAGTTGGTTAAACAGAATCTTGTAAGAGGATTACCACAGGTTGATTTTGTGCAAGATGGACTTTGTGAAGCATGTCAACTTGGAAAACAAAGAAAATCATCCTTCAAGAGCAAGACAATAAACACCATTTCTGAACCCTTTTATTTATTGCATCTTGATTTATTTGGTCTAGTAAATGTTATGTCAATTAACAAAAAGAAATATACTCTTGTTATTGTAGATGATTTTACAAGATTCACATGAGTTTTCTTTCTACATTCAAAGGATGAAGCTCCACAACACATAATAGACCATATCACTTTTCTGGAAAGAAAATCAAAGAAAACAGTTAGAGTTCTAAGGAGTGACAATGGTACTGAATTCAATCATGGAGGACTACTGTGCATCAAAGAGAATTACTCAACAATTTTCTACGCTAGGACCTCCTCAACAAAATGGAGTTGTGGAAAGAAAGAATAGGACACTCATAGAAGCTGCCAGAACAATGTTGGCAGAGTCTAAGCTGCCAGTATATTTTTGGGCTGAGGCAGTCAATACAACATGTTTCACTCAAAACTGCACTCTAATAAACATGCATGGAAAGACTCCCTATGAAATGATAAAGGACAAGAAGCCAAGTGTGAAACACTTTCACATATTTGGATGCAAGTGTTATGTACTGAAAGTACAGCCTGAAAATATAAGCAAATTTGAAGCCCAGACAGATGAATCAATTTTTCTTGGATATGCTTCAAACACTAAAGCATTCAGAGTGTTTAATCTCAGAACCAAAATTGTTATGGAATCTATTCATGTTGCATTTGATGATAAAAAGTTTACAGGATTGTAGGATGAATCAGAGTCTACTACACTGGAATTTGAAAATTTAAAAAGTTCTGAGATAAATGAAGAAAAAGAGGATGAAGACCCTCAAATAACTCCTGAACCAACACAGGAACCTGCACACTCTGAGGGGGAGCTAGAAAATTCAACTCCAAATAATTCAGGGTCTATCTAGACAGAGTCTATCCAGACAGAGTCTAGACAGACAGAGTCTAACTCATCAGGGTCTGGATCAAGCAACTCTGAATCCTTGTCAGAGTTAATAAATCTAGGGGGAGGAATTTCACTCAAATACAGAAGATGTAAATGACTTAGGGGGAGCTTCAAGTTCAAGAACCAATCTTCCACCAACTAGAAAATGGATAAGGGATCACACTCTTGACTTGATAATTGGTGACCCTGAAAGTGGTGTACAAACAAGAACAGCTACTCAAAATGAATGTCTCTATAGCTGTTTTCTCTCAAAGAATGAACCCAAGAAAATTGAGGAAGCCTTGCAAGACCCTGATTGGATTATTGTAATGCAAGAAGAATTAAATGAATTTGAGAGAAATAAAGTGTGGAAACTTGTACCAAGACCTAGAGATGGATCAGTTGTTGGTGCAAAATGGGTGTACAGAAATAAACTTGATGAGAATGGAACTGTAGTAAGAAACAAAGCAAGGCTAGTTGCAAAAGGATACTCACAGGAGGAATGAATTGATTATGAAGAAACTTTTGCACCAGTAGCAAGATTGGAAGCCATAAGAATGTTTCTTGCCTTTGCAGCTCATTCAAAATTCAAGGTGTATCAAATGGATGTAAAAAGTGCCTTCTTGAATGGAAAATTGGAAGAAGAAGTCTATGTTGAACAACCACCAGGATTTGTTGATTCAAAGTTTCCTGATCATATTTACAAGTTAGACAAGGCACTATATGGATTGAAGCAAGCACCTAGAGCATGGTATGAAACTCTTTCAAAATTTCTACTTGAAAATAGATTCATAAGAGGTACCATTGACAAAACTCTCTTTATTAGAAAAAATAAAGGTGATATCTTGTTTGTCCAAATTTATGTTGATGATATTATATTTGGATCTACTAATGACAAACTCTGGGAAAAATTTAGTCAACTAATGCAATCAAATTATGAAATGAGCATGATTGGAGAGTTAAACTTCTTTTTGGGACTTCAAGTCAAACAAAATGATGATGGAATTTTCATCAATCAAACAAAGTATGTGAAAGAACTATTAAAGAAGTTTGATATGCAAGACTCTGCAACTGCTAAAACTCCCATGTCTACAGCCACTAAGCTAGACACAGACCCAAAGGGTAAGAAAGTTGACAACACCAGCTACAGAGGTATGATTGGCTCATTATTATATCTAACTGCTAGTAGACCAGATATAATGTTTGCAACTTGTCTGTGTGCTAGATTTCAAGCTGACCCTAGAGAATCACATTTAATAGCTGTGAAAAGAATTTTTAGGTATCTCAAGGGGGCACAAACTCTTGGACTTTGGTATTCTAGAGAGTCAGATTTTTCACTAATTGGCTATTCAGATTCTGACTATGCAGGATGTAAAGTAGACAGGAAAAGCACAACAGGACAATGTCAGTTTCTTGGCAACAAATTAATTTCTTGGTTTAGCAAGAAATAACAAACTGTATCCACCTCAACAGCTGAGGCTGAATACATTGCAGCTGGAAGTTGCTGTGCTCAAATTCTGTGGATGAGAAATCAATTACTTGATTATAGACTAACATTCTCAAATATTCCTATGTATTGTGATAATACTAGTGCTATTAAAATTGCAGAGAATCCAGTCCAACACTCCAGAACAAAGCACATTGATGTCATGTATCACTTTATTAGAGAACATGTTGAAAATGGTACTATGACACTTCACTATGTTCCAACTGACAGACAGATTGCAGACATTTTGACAAAACCACTTGACGAGTCTACCTTTCTCAGACTGGTAGGTGAATTAAGTATGTTAAATATGTAAGTGATCAAAAATTACAAGAAGCAAGGTATGTACCTTAATTATAGTCCCTGTCAATACACTGTAATTAATTATTATTGCAAAATTTTGTTTGGTACTTTACCTTGACAGAGTCTAGCGTTTAGACTCTGACGAGTTTGTAGACTCTGAATCGGTTAAAATTCGCGCCTGCAGACTCTGATTGCGTTTAAACTGTTCAAATGACTTGAAATAGGCGGTAATAGTTATCTTTTGACTGGAGACAGGCTGTAGACTCGTGTGTATTGTATGCAACCTGAACAAAATAGATTTTTTCATACAATTTACTCACTTGTTTCTTGCAATTATTTTCTACGGCAAAAATATTCACAGAGCTTTTAACGAACCCTAGCTAAATTCTTCAAGCATTTCCATCACTTTCAACTCAACAACTTCAATGGCTGCCATTTCTACTGTCATGAGGGGACCCAAGGCAATTGCTTTCACATTTGGGGATTTCGAGTTCATGACCACAAATCATGTTGCCGCTCTTGGAGAAAAGAAAGGGGTAGACGCTGACTACTACCCTGTGATGGATTTCTTGGAGCAATCCGAGCTACACTACATTCTCAAGGCATCACCAGTCATTCACGTGGATGCTGTGTCACAAGCCTGGAGCTCTGCAAATGTAGTTGATCCTTCTCAGGATCAACCAGGTAAAATAATGTTTACCTTTGGTAATTTTACATTTGATGTTACTGCTGATGTTATTAATTCTGTGTTTAAATTACCCATTAAACAACCTTTTGATGAAATTGTTTCTGATGCTGAAATTAAAGATATGTTTAAATCACTAGGTTATTTTGGTAGTTTAGAAAACATGAGTAAGTTAACTAGGCCCTATTTGAGAAAAGAATGGTCCTTTTTCTTTGATCAAATTGCTAAGTGCTTTACTGGTAAGTGTAGTGGATTTGATGCTATTACTGCTATTACTTATCAAATTGGTCACAATCTCCTATTTGATAGAGTAATCAACATTGGTGATATGTTGCTCACTCAAATGGGAGCAAAATTAAATAATGTGCATGAGGGGAGGAAGAAAGTCTACTATCATAGATTTCTTATGATTCTCCTTAACCACTTCATCCCTGACATGTCAACCAAGTTGGCAGATGATTGTTGTGTGCAGGCATACAAACAACAAAGAAGAATATTCTCTGACATCAAGAGAATTGATGACAAGAAGAAGAGTCTACCTGCCATGACTTATACACAGGTAATGCAGGTAAAACTCTCAACCTACAAATCTTCTATCTACAATGCTTCATTTTTTGGTGGTGAAATGGTGCAGGAACAAGTAATGGAGAGTCCCCCTGCACCTACCCAAGTCACTCAATCCCCTTCAAAGACACAATCTTTCTAACCAAAATCCAAAAAGAAACCAACCTCTGGTGTCTCTCAACAGGCACCAGTTTTAAAGAGGAGAAAATTGATTCAAACTAGGCTTATAGATGAGCACAGTGATGAAGAGCTCAACCCTCTAGAGAAACAAGTTGTTGAAGGTCTTTCTTTGTTAAAAGAAGGACATGATACACTTGATTCTAACCTTCAAGCCAAGTCTGTAGACTCTCAAAAGCCTACAGACTTTGAAAAACCTAGGAATGCACATCAGGATTCTCAAATTAAATCTCCTGAAAAATCTTTTGCTCAGAAGTACAGAAGGTTAAGGAAGGCTTATTCTGCACACACATACAAGCCTATTCCTGTTACTGACCCTGTTTTGCAGGAAACAGATGCTCTCAAGGCTCCTGCAGAGCCAGACTCTGAAAATAAGAAATCACCTGAACCAGAGTCTAATGTTGAGTCAGAGTCTAGACTGCCTTTAGACTCTGATCATGAGACATTTTGGGAAGGAATGCCATTGGATGCAGCCTCAAGTCTAATTGATGAAATCATTAATCCAAGTGATGAGGCACTGCTATTCTTATATCCTTTGGTGGAATCAGTTGAAGATCCAGAGCAACATCAGACTAAATCTCAAGTCTTGGATTTTCTTTCAACCTATGAAGCCCTAAGAAAGAGAATGGAACAGGAGCTACAAATGTCTGCACAAGATGTGGTCAAAACTCTATACAGCTACCTATTCAACTCTTCATTCCAAGCCAAAGCAGCAGGGCTCATAGAAGGCAGAACATCTGAAGTTCTCAAAGCACTAGGTGTGCCAGAATCTGAACAGCAAGTCAAAAAGAAGCCTAAAAAGCTTCAGATCTAAAAAAGAAGAGAATCAGAGTCTGTTGCTGAGTTGGAGACTGAGATTGAGCAACCCGTTTTTGACTATGAAGCAATTTGTGATCAAGGGATTACCTACAGGACATCTATTGATTGGATTTCTACTATTCAGCCTCTTTCAAGGAAGGTGGTTGATTTTCCTGTCCAAAATGTAGGAAAGGTGGCCAACAAATACATCTATCCGACCTATGAAAGTAGATTGGATCAACTCAAGGGCTCACATTATCACAAGATTGCAAGGGAACTGCAGGATTCCTTTCACTTAACTTTTGCCCAGGCCATCAATGCACTCCATGCCAGGATCTTTCTCAATGGACACTTGGATGCATTAACTTTGGTAGAACCACATGAGGTAGCAGGTGATGCAAGACAGTTGGAAGTTGGGACTAGTGCACCAGTGGTGACTAGTGATAAAGATGCTCAGTTTGCCTCACCCACACAAGAACCACCTAGTCAGAGGTTGGGTGATAGTGGGGCAGATGAGTATGCTGTTGGGCCCTCCTTGGCAACTCACCATAAAGATGATGAGAACCCCAGTGATATGGGAAGACAGACTCTGATAGATGCTCATGAAAAAATTTTCCAATCTATTATATCAGAGTCTATCCACCTTGAGAGGGAGTCTCATGCACAAACAGTCAGAGATGGTCACTCAGACTCTGGCTTCTAATGAAGTCATACTGAAGCAGTCAGAGTCTAGAGTAGACCCTGAGACTGGAATACTGGAGCCAACAGACTCTGAAAAGAAAGAAGATGTTAGTAAGGGTTCAGAATCTATTGTTGCTAACCCCTTGGTGGAAACCCCTAGCCTTCAGACATATGAAGGGGTTCCCCTCCATCAAGGTGGTTCAGGTATTGAAGCACAATAATTCTCTCTCAACCCCTCTTCTGTAGGATTCTTGAGTGCACCCTCAAAAATGAGTGAAAAAATATCTGAGAGGCTGGCCCTGGTCCAGGCAAAAGGAGAGGTAGAAAAGGTTGTAGAGAGCCTGAGTGAGATTGAGAAAGTGGGTGCCCAACCCCACTGTGAGACTGAGAGATTAGGGTATCCTGAACCTAGCTTTACTTATTGGGATCAAGATTTTTCAAAGAGTTGGTCCAATGAGTTGGAGCAGGGGATGGATGAAATGTCACTTTTTTTTATTGGGCAGATTGGTAAATAGGAGGAGGCTCTTGCTGCTCAGAAGTCATTTACACAGAGACCACAACTTCATCTGGTGGATTCTCTAGCAAGGAGAGCAGATAGAGTCATGAAGGCTTTGGTGGATAACCCTGTCATTTTACCTGAGGCTGCAACATTGACGTCAGAAGAACCACTTTTAATCATGCCTATAAGGGCTAGACTTCCAGAGTCTACAGTCTCTGATAACTCTCAGGAGGAGTCAGGGTCTATAGTCCCGGTTGCAGTTTCAGAGTCTACACCACCATAGTCTACCCCTTCAATTACAAAGCTTGAGCCTGTTGCTGAGGAGTGCACTTCTGAAAATGATGATGCAGTTCACCCTTCTTTTGTCTATTTTGATCAGGTGTTTCCTCAGTCTTGGGAGTCTGCACAGCAAAGAGGCATACTTGATAAAGATTCTTTTGAGTGTATTTTGGCTATTCATCAGTCTGAGAGACTTAAAGCTTTTCAGAAGAAATCCTTTCAACAGGAACATGGTTACTATCTTGGTGAAGAAGATTATGCTTTGGATGGAGCTGTTAAAGCTGAATTACCTGATGTTGCTGCTCAATTAGCCAGTGTGGTCCAGGACATTTCTCATATTAAAATCAAGCTCACTGGTGTTGATAATACAACTTTTCTGCTTAATACAAGATTTGACAGAATTCACTCCCTTCAATTATCCAAAGAGGTAGCTTTTAAAGATGCTCTAGCTGCTATCACTACAACTCAAGCCTCTCTTCAATCTACAGTCTCTGATTTGACCACCAAGGTTGATTCTGTCATTGCAGCACATGCCAATATCTCTACAGTTCTTGAGCAGATTCTTTTGGCTGTCACCAGTAATCAGGATGATGATGTCAAAAAGGGGGAGAAGGAGAGGCAAGGTGAATCCTCCAGGAGAAATAAGGATGATGGATGCAAAGATAGGTCAAAGGGAGTTAAAAGGAGGAGAGATGGTGATGATGGTGATAGTTCTCATGGTCCTAGGGGTCTTGATGATGTGCAACAAAAGCAATCTGGAGTAGCAAAAACTCAAACACATCAGTCAGGGACTAGACATGGGAAATTAGAGTCTAAGTCAGACTCTGATAAGGAAAGAAAGAAGTCAGACTCTGATCAAACTCAAGAACCTTCATACTGGAAGTGCAGTCAATCAAATCTGCAACTTAGAGTTAAAAAGAAGATAGGTCTTGGAGGATTTGAAGAATCTGACATTGACAGAACATCTACTCTAACCAGGGATCCTCAATCCTTGACAGATAGGCAGTTTGAGAAGATCACTCAGAAGCACTTAAATAAAGTGGTGTCTGCTCAAATTGTTTATAATGTTTTTGAAACAGAGATACAAGAAGGTTAGGGAGGAACAGAAAAGGTGAAAAATGAGATGCTGGTTTACTTCTTAGAAGGTGAAAGTGTAAGATGGATTAGTCAATTGAATTTTATCTTTTTCAAATAGGCTGAGGAACTACATTATATCAGATTTCTTCTTCAAATTGCTTATGAAGTTAACAAGAGCAAAGAAGCTGTCACACACAAATGGTTCAAGGAGATTGATAGGAAGCTGACTTTGCACAGACAGGCAAATCGACAAATGGACAAATTTTCTTTAAAATATGTTGATACTGAGGGAAATGATCAAGTCATGTCATTGGAAGAAAAACAGATTAAATTTCAAGAAGGTGTGGGTCATTACTTTGGGTTTCAGCCTATGAGTGGGAAAGTTAGTGTTCTGATGTTGAAGGACTTAAAAGATCAAGAAAGCAGTGCAAATGATCTGAGGGGAGCTTATTGTCAAATCAAATGCTCAAGTGAAGAAATGAAGAAATTGAAGAAATTTGTTGGTGAGGCTCTAGCAATTGTGGAAGAAAATATGCTGAATTCATTTTTGAAGAATAATCCAGCCTTTGAGAAGATTAAATAAGAAGTAATTCTTTTTCCTTTATAATTCTTTTATACTGTTCTAGATTAATAGTTTTATTCTTTAGTTTTGACATCATCAAACCTTGATTTATGCTTACATTTTATAAAGCATAAATATGGGGAGATTGTTAGGAATATATTCATTTGATGATGTACCAAATACTAGAATAGGGTCTAGATTAGTTTATCTGTAATAAGTCTTTCTAGTCTCTGAAATGTATAATTAGAGTCTAGATAGTCAACATTCATGTTACTTGTACTTAGAAGAATTTCTGTAGAAAGTGAAACCAGAGTCTGCATGAAGATCAGAGGCTGGAAGGTGATCAGAGTCTATAGACTATCAGAGTCTACATGTGATCAGAGTCTGAAGATCATCAGAGTCTAAAGGATTCAGAGTCTATACAGTTAAATTTAAATTTGGAAGAGGATCACAGGAATGGAAAGTCTTCGAAGATCAAGATAAATATATTGCAGATATGCTATGGGAAAGAAAGAGAATTCTAGAAGGAAACTGTCAACTAATAATTAGGAATTCTATTCCTATTGTAATTTATCTTTCTGTTATTAGTTGATAGGAAGCTCTCTATATAAACACTATGTAACCTAATTGTAAAAAAGAAAAAAAAGTCGAAGAAAAATTTGTCTGAGTGAAATTTTGTGAGAGCATAGAGATAGAGAGAGTTGCTGTGATAATCACAGAGAAGCTGTTAGGGTTTGTGTACACCCTAGGAGAGTTTTGTATTTAATCATCAATAATACAAATAGTACTTATTCATATCTTTGTGTTTGATCTTTGTTCTTAATTCATATTGAATTTGATTTTAAAATCAGGCAGAAAAGACACACAAGTATTCAACCCCCCCTTCTACTTGTGCAACTGGGAAAACAGGGAATAATATTTCATTATCTTTCTTGGGAATCCTGGTTATGAGTTCCCCAAGTATGAGCTTGCCTACATTCTGCATCTGATTGTAAGCTTGGTAGTAGGCCAACTTTAAGGCAATCATGCTGATTTGGTCATATCCAGTCTTCCTGTAGGTGAAGACCCTTAAAAGTGTGTCAAACAAAAATGACCATTCCTTCCTAACAAACTTCTTGTTGATTTTGCCCAGCCTGTACTTTTTGTCATCAACACTCTTCTTAACAATGTCTGAATATTTGATGAACTCCAAGAAATGTAGAAGATCATCTTCAGTTGGGTCCTTGTCAAATTTCTCAGTTGGGAGAGATAGGCTTGCATTGACATCATCCTCATTGAAACTTATTTCTTTGTCTTTGATTTTGCAGGAAACTAGCCCTTTGGATCTCTCATCCTCAAGTGCATTCTTCTCCCAGTTTGCAGTGTTCCAGAACTGCTCTAGCACATCCAAGTACAGAATCGTTTGGCTAAAAGTGCTTCTTTCAAGTAGGATTCAATGAGAAACATGGTGAAACATTTGTATTGGGGCTTTGCTTCTGCATCTCGAGAGATAGCCAAGAAGTTTGTGTCTGAGATTATACAACCTTCTACAGATTGAGTTGAGGATGCCATTTGAGTACTGTGTAGAAAGGAGAAGTGAAGAAATGAAGAAGGTTTAGAGAGAAGCAACGAGAGAATTCGAATGAGACTGTAGGGAGTAAAAGTTTCTTTGAGTTTTCGATTAAGCGTAGAAATGAAATGTTAGATCTACTTTGCTATTTATATGACTTAGACAACTCAACTAGAATTGTAATCGATTTTGAATGAGCGAGAACTGAGGAAATGAATAAAGTAGCTTTAGTAGAGAACTGTCAAAAATTGACCGAGAACTCATGTATATACTCACTCGAGAACTCAAATTGAAATTAACCGAGAATTCTAGTGGTCTAGAACTCTCATTGACACTGGATCGAGAACTCTATAAAATATTGTTGATCGAGAACTCACTAAAGTGAACTATTCGAGAACTCACAAATTAAGACTTAGTCGAGAAGTCAGAGAAGGATGACAATTTAATCACAAACTCCAGTTTTTGAAAGATTATTCTATTGTCACTTGGAAAATAAAATAAAAAATTTTCAAACACATTTTTCAGATTAAATTTAAATAAATAAATATTAATCTAGGATTAAAAATATATTTTCTAATTATCCCTGCATAATTGAATATCACACTTGTTATTTAAAAATGCACAAGTATAATGATTCATTTCATGTTTCCTTATAACATAAAAATAGTTCCAAGCTGCAATATCATTTTATTTTTAAAACAAAATGTACAACAATATAACTGATGCATTTATAAGTATACATCAGTTTATTTCACTTAGATAAATCATTAAGAATACATGTCTGTGAAACAATTGTTGCAACAGTTGGTTAGATATATTTATTTAGCCACTAGTCAGAAGAATTTAACATTTCAATCTCACTAACCAACTTGTTAAAGGTGGCTTCATTTACTGGTTTAGTAAATATATCAGCCAACTATTTTTGTGTAGGAACATAGAATAATTCAATTATTCCATTTTCTGCATGTTCCCTTATGAAATGGTACCTTACATCATTGTGCTTCGTCTTTGAATGATTCACTAGATTTGCAATAATGGATATGACACTAGTATTGTCACACATGATAGGAATTCTCTCTAAAACTGGTCCATAATCCCTTAATTGATTTCTTATCCAAAGCACTTGAGCACAACAACTTCCTACAGCTATATATTCAGCCTCAGCAATAGAAGTTGAAACTGGTTGTTGCTTCTTGCTATACCATGACACCAATCTCTGTCCAAGAAATTGACAGATTCTATAGGTGCTCTTTTTATCAACTCTGCATCCAGCAAAATCAGTATCATAATAAGCAACTAGGTTGAATCTTGTTTCCTTTGGGTACCATAATCCCATTTGTGTTGTTCCTTTCAAATATCTCAGAGTTCTTTTGACAACAATAAGATGAGATTCTTTTGGATTGGCCTGAAACCTTGTACATAAACATGTAGAGAACATGATGTCTGGCCTGCTAGCTGTTAAATAGAGTAGAGATCCAATCATCCCTCTATATGTCTTCATTTCTACACTCTTTTCTTTCTTGTCTTCATCAAGCTTGATAGCTGTAGACATTGGTGTTTTTGTAGATGAACAATCTTGCATATCAAATCTCTTTAATAAGTCATTTATGTACCTAGTCTGACTTATGAAGATGTCATATGCTCTTTGACTGATTTAAAGGCCTAGGAAATAATTTAGTTCTCCCATCATGCTCATTTCATATTTACTTTACATGAGCTTAGAGAACCTTTGACACAATTTTTCATCTATAGAGCCAAAAATAATATCATCCACATAGATTTGAACTAGAATGATAACATCACCATGCTTCTTGTAAAAGAGAGTTTTGTCAATTATTCCTGTAGTGAACTGATTTTCCAGTAAAAACTTTGACAAAGTGTCATACCATGCTCTAAGGGCTTGTTTGAGTCCATACAATCAAGGAATTTTGAGTCTTCAAAGCCAGGTGGTTGCTACACATAAACTTCTTCTACCAATTCACCATTTAGAAATGCACTCTTGACATCCATTTGATAAACTTTGAAATTTGAATAGGCTGCAAAATCTAGAAAAACCCTTATTGCTTCTAACCTTGCAACATGAGCAAAAGTCTCATCATAGTCAATGCCTTCTTCTTGTGAATATCCCTTAGCAACCAATATTGCCTCGCTTCTTATGACAATTCCTTGTTCATCTATTTTGTTTTTGAAAACCCATTTAGTGCCAATGATTGATCTATCCTTTGGAGGTGGTACTAGTTCCCAAACATTGGTTCTCTCAAACTGATTCAATTCCTCCTGCATGGCAATAATCCAGTATAGATCTAACAATGCTTCTTCAATCTTTTTAGGTTTATTTTGAGATAAAAAATAGGCATACATGCATTCATTTATGGTTATTCTTCTTGTCCTCACATATTTATCAGGATTGCCAATAATTTGTGTTGGTGAGATTACCAAGTTGTATTAATAGTAATCGTGATAACTCAACACTAGAACATGACAAGTAAATAATACTACGCCTATACAGAAATTAGGAAGAAATGAAGACAAGGCAGATACAGTGAATCAAGACATTAGAAGAAGTTTTGAAGTCTACTACAGGTCACTGAAAAAAGTTCATTAATATGTTCATGCCTCAGTGAAGAATAATGTGTAAAGACTTTCAGGGTTTCAGAAGTCCTGAAGATTCAGTATAGAAGTGCCACGAGAAGATTTCAGTGTATTAGCATTGATTGAAGATAGACAGTGTTCAAAGCATAAGAATCTAGAAGAATTGAAGACATGGTAAAGACAAAGGACTAAGATGAGAGCTGCAGTCTTAGAGTTATACTCACTGAAAGAAGTTCATTTATATGTTCAAGTGTCAGTGAAGAATAGAGAATGAAGTAATCAAGGTTGTGGTAATAATGAAGACGTTGTCTAAGTACCAAAAAAGATTCTAGTGAAAGTACAGTGTTTATTAATAGTCAGTATTCGAAGCAATGCAACAGTCCAAGGTTAATTAGCTGAAAAAGAAAAGAAATCAAGGGAATTTAATTCAGTGTTAGTCGTTTGTGAACCAAACCAGTGCACTAAGTGTCAGCACAACAAGAAGAGAATTACCTTGATGTATTAAAAGAAAATCAGTTGAACAAGCCAGAAGAGTGAAAACCAAGTGGTAAATACTTCAAATATTTCAAGAAATTGGTTAAGGTAAGTATTACTACATTTGGTGGCTCTTGTACTCTGCATGCACTCTAGAGGTGCAACAAAACTCTTAGGCGCAACGAAATACTTGTGAATAAGTTTTTAAGTACTTTCGTGGCTCCTACACACTGCAAGCACTCTAGAGACGCAAAACACTCTTAGGCGCAACGAAATACTTGTGAATAACTTTCTAAGTACTTTCATGGCTCCTACACACTGCAAGCACTCTAGAGGTGCAAAAAAACACTTAGGTGCAATGAAATACTTGTGAATAAGTATCTAAGTACTTTCGTGGCTCCTACACACTGCAAGCACTCTAGAGGCGCAACAAAACGTTGCCTTAGGAGCAACAAAAGAGTTAAATACAAAACAAAGAGTTTCGTGGCTCCTCTACAAGGGACACAGAGTGTAGGCGCAACAAAACTTTCCCTTAGGCACAACAAAAGTTTTGTGTCTCCTATACACTGCACTCACTCTACAAGCACAACAAAATGACTTAGCATTGTGAAGAACAAATCAATTTTAATTGATTTGAAAAGTCTACACCATATATAAACAAAATGACGTGCTCATTTTGAAGTGTGTTCTGGTTCGTCTCTTCCAATCAAAATTGCCAGAGAAGAACACAGCAAAAATATACAGAGGGGACAAAACAAATCAAAGCTCTATCTGTTACTCCTTATCAGAGTCTTTTGTTAATGGCCGGATAAATCTTGTAATATTTTAAGGGACATTACAAAATACTCCTGGTAATTAAATCCTTAGACAAAATTATAGATACAAATATTTTATAGGATTTAGCTTGTATATTTTTGTAGAAGCAAAGAACTAATTTATTCTTTGGAAACCAGTTATATTTTTAACTGGGTGTAGCAACCTCAGGGTTTATATACGAAAGATATATTCCCCGAAACTTGTCTCGTTAAAATTACTTGCTAATTTTCTAGAACATTAATGATTATTCATAAATACAGAAAATTAATAAGCCAGCCTCCTAAACACTATTCACCTCATGAACTCGAACCCACTAACCGAACTCTAAATTATTTTTCCGCAAAAGATTCGAAAGAATTTTTTTAATTTAGTGAGTATCGTATTCAACCCCCCCTTCTATAATACTTCGGGACCCAACAATTGGTATCAGAGCAGACTGATTGATATACAAATCAAGATCCATAACGCAGTGAAGCTCACCGTGTCGAAGCTGTCTGGAAGAAAGAGGTGGCATTGTTAAATAAATTTAATTATAAACTTTTAATAAGTTTATTTTATAAACTTTATAAAATTTATTTCATAAACTTTTATTAGTTTATGTTATAAATTTTAATTAGTTTATTTTATAAATTTATATTAAATTTATTTTATAAACTTTTATAAAATTTGTTTTATAAACTTTTATTAGTTTATGTTATAAATTTTAATTAGTCTATTTTATAAATTTTATTTGTTAAATTTATTTTATAAACTTTCATTAGTTTATATTATAAATTTTAATTAGTTTATCTTATAAATTTTATATTAAATTTATTTTATAAACTTTTATAAATTTTGTTTTATAAACTTTTATCAGGTTATGTTATAAATCTTAATTAGTTTATTTTATAAACTTAATAGTAAATTTATTCTTTAAACTTCTATAAAATTTATTTTATAAACTTTCATTAGATTATGTTATAAATTTTAATTAGTTTAATTTATAAATTTAATAAAGTTTAAAATTTTAAATTTATTATAACAAAAGCCACAAAAGGAAGCAACAGAACTCGGAAACTGATTGGTATGCTCAAGGAGTAGCAGATGAAGATTTTGCTGGGTATTGAAGACAATGAAAATTGACTGAAGATTATCCAATGAAGTTAATTTTGGAACAGGTTGAAGAAGAAGTGGTACTAATTTCCTCAGAGGTCTACTCCATAGGATCCCATTGTTTATTCAGATACTGGAAAAGAAGAGATTAAATTGGGTACAGTTTTTGGTTAATTTGAGTTGAATTATTGGATGAAAACTTTTAGGGGTTTAAGTAGTGAAGGAGAACAGACTGGATTACGTGGCATCTCTGTACAAGCCTTAAAGATTATTCTACAATGAGATTACAGGAAGTTCATGCTAACACTGCAGATCATCTGGAACACAGGATACAACCAACAGGGATTTTAGGATACAACCACATTGTCTGTAGAATACTTGTATTTGCTGAAGGCCTATGAACTAGAACAAGAGCTGAAGAAGATAATATTTGGTAAAGCAGGTTGTTAGCATATCCACTGTATTTGTGACCCAATAACCAAATTTGATTGAAATCAAGGTTGAGAACCTCTGAACAGAAATGAAATGATCCAAGAAGCTGAATTGAAGATGTTGTAACTCGAGGTAGTGGTTAAGGTGTTGTATGTGAATTTGACACTTTGGAATATCTTGAGAACTGGACTGCAAGTCAAGCCTGCAAGGCAACAGGAAGTTCAGTGACATCAGATTCAGACGGAATCCCAATTCTAAATCCATGGTCCTTACCTATAGATTCCAAAGAGGAGATTTTCAAGAATAGTTCAAGAGGCGGTTACAAGACAGAGATGGTTTATATTTGAAAGACAAGATCAGGGGTTTGCTACACAGTTTGAAGAAGCCTGTACAAGCAAAAGATGACAAATACTGTGTTGGGTTGAAGCAGGAATCTCAGGCATTAATGAGGATGCAACAAGGAAAAGCATTTATTGGTGAAGTTAAATGTAAGGCTAATTCTATCAGTGATAGTGATGAACCAAATGAATATCTGGCTTCAATGACCAACACTGGAGATGAATCATTAAGCACTTCACAGGTACACATTCTAACTAGTATACGTTTATCTAATTCAGAACTGTATGATTATTACGTATTGAAATGTATTATATTCATGTCAGCATGTTAGCATCTTAGGACTTAATTGCTTAATTGATTGCTAAGAATAAGATTGCATGCTAGGATTCATGAGTTTAAATAAATACATTTCATACTTGATATTATATGCAGTAAAATGAATATCTAAAATTAGATAGGGTGTTCTAGACAGTTAGGTGTGTTATTCCTCTAGAACAATATCAATATTTGTAGAAGGGGGGGTTGAATACAAATATTAAAACTTTTTACTTGTTCTAATATTTGTTCTTGATGTTTGAGAATTAGTGAAAATATGTTCGAACAATTTAAGACTAAAAAATAAACTGAACAAAGAGATTTAAAATTACTGATGGATTGGTTTTTCCATCAGTGCATATTTTTGCTCAATGTTCCTAGGTTAAAAGAAACCTAGCTGCGTTTTTACAAGATTAGAAAACAAATCAACTGTTCGTACAAATGTGCTCTCAAGCTGGAACAGTTGATTAAGAAATATATTCTAACTTGTTGTCTTATAATAATGCTGCTACACTTGTTTATATATATCACAAGTGTGCTTTTACAATTCCTATTTTAGGATTGTTTCTACCTGCCTTTCTTTTTACATTTTTCTATCTTTGAAAAAGGTTTGAATAGACAGCTTCTGATTGAGTCTTCACAGTTATTCTAGACTGTCTTCCATAGGTGTGCTTTTGTTCTCTGGATCTTCAACATATATCCTTTCTGTGTTGTCACACTCAATTGATAATTTGCTGTGAAGCATATCAATTGATCCATCATTTAATCCATCAACTGATGTTCTTCTTCGATGATTGATCTTCATATCCATCGATTGATAAAAGATGGCTTATCGATTGATAGATGTTATCAATCGATATACCAATCGATGGGTCTTCACATCAGTTGATGGTCTTCAATGCTTGACTTGGCTTCTTCGATTGATCCCTCATCCATCGATGCTTCAATATCAATTGATCATCCTTCACTTGTGTAATTTCCTGTCTTCACATAATTACAATTTAACAGTTTAATTCACACATCAATTGATGATCTATATCAATCGACTCCAACATCAATTGATGAATAAAATATCAATTGATTTATACCTGATCAATTGATATTTATAACTTTCATTTCAATTGATCAGTTACATCAAACTAAATTTCTATGATTCTAAGATTAATGTTATCATCAAATCACATGTAGATTCCAAACAATCTCCCCCTATTTGTGTCTATGTTATTTACAGGCATAAATCTACTTGATGAGTAAGTAGGGTCATTACTACCACCCTCCATAGTCACAGAAGGCAAAGAAGAATTAGGTTGAGAAGAGTTTAAAGTAGAGATAAATACCTGAACAAAAGGAGGATAGATCAATTCCACATTGCTGTGGAGATTGATCGTGACCAAGTCTTTAAAGACCCTTTTGTTTTGAGTCCAGCAATCCAAAATTTTTGTACTCCTGTCAATCTCAATATCCTTGACAAGGTGGTTAATAATAATCATAATAAATCTAGCATAATAAATATGATTAGATCTATTTACTTTATTCCCCAATTTGGCAGATATTTCATTGAGTAACAGGCTTCCTAAATTATGATATCTATCATATAAAATACTATATCCTACTTGTTGCATACTTGTTGTTATTGCATCAAAATTACTAACCTTACCAGAAAAACACTTTATAATAGCATCAAAGAAATATGACCATTCTTTTCTTAAATTCTTTTTAACAATACTACCTGTTGGGTCCCGGAAGTATCGTAGAAGGGGGGTTGAATGCGATACTGACAACAATTTAAAATTCTTTTCAGAATTTGCGGAATTAAATTATTGCTAAAGCTGAGGGTTAGAGTATTTGTAGTGTTTGGGAGGCTGACTTACTAGCTTTCTATTTTCACGATTAAACATTTAAGATATAGAAAATTAGCAAGTAAGTAAACAAGATTCAAGTTAAATATGTATATTAAACTTGAATGGGTGTTACAATATCCGGTAGAATAAACTTTAATTCCTAGAACAAATTTAACATGAATTGTTCTACTTTAGGAATTAAAATCAAACCAGCACAGAAAGTCTGTGAATATTACAATGCAGACAAATTGCTGAATTTGACTGTTTTTCTACTCTGAAAAATGAAGCCCCCGGCCTCATATTTATAGAGGTGGAAAGCCAGTATGACTCTTCCAATATGACTCTTTTTTCATCAAATTAAGCCTTGTATGACTCTTCAGAAAGCTGGGCATGACTTATTTCTGTCGGTATGACTCTTCAAAATTCGGTATGACTTATCTTAAAGTCATATTCGATTTTTCTTTTAATTAAATAAATCAGTATGACTTATTTAATAAAGAAAACAATTCGGTATGACTCGTCATATAATAAATCAAAGCTCGGTATGACTCATTTAGAATCCGGTATGACTCATCAGAAATTCGGTATGACTTATTTTGATCGACCTCGGTATGACTTAATTTAATTAAATAAATCGGTATGACTTATTTTAATTAAATTAAATCAGCTCGGTATGACTTTCCAGAATCAATCTTGATCCGCATCTCGATCTGCCGTGGATCGACATTTGCCTTGCAATGTTTTACCTTTAATAATCAAACTCGATCCGCATCTCGATCTGCTGTGGATTAACCTTTATGAGCAAGTTTCCCTAGCTTCTTTCTTCTGTCATTCTAAAATAATTCTAAATTAATTAATCATTTAATTAATTTAAGAAATAAATTAATTCTGAGTGAATTAATTTACTAATTAAATTAACTAATTAATTTAATTAATTAATAGAGAATTAAATTAAAGGCTTGACTATTGTTGATGTAGATAAGACTCTTCTGTTCTTCAACAATAACCTTTTTAACCACTTGAACTTTTTGATGACGAATCTTCACTGACATTGTTGACACCCTGTGCACTGGTCTGGTTCACGGATGACTAACTACAATGTAGATTCTCATTTCTTCTGTAGTGGTCTTTGTGTCTTGTCATTTCCTGTCTTGGCTTCTCTTTGTTCTTCCTCTATACTCAATATTTATTATTTACTTCGCTTTCTTATCTGAGTTGAGTTGTCATCTACTTATTACAAATAGGACTAGTAATATGACTTTCAATCTCCCCCTATTTGTTGTTAAACATTTAACACACAAATTCCTAGAGGATAACTCAACTAACAACTAAGAAAATAAAACGACATTTAAGAACTGTAAATAATAAATTGTCTTCTGGATCATATAATACATTTCCAGATTTCAATTATGAAAGATAAATATAAGATAGATGTTCCTCTAGACTGAACACATTTAACAAAGTTCTATCTTGACTTACCTATCATTACCAGCTTCAGAAGTATCAACTTCACCTTCTTCTAGAGATCAGGTGTCATTGGTAGATCCTCAGTTGCTGGTTTCTCTGGATCAGATTCTGCATTTCCAGATTTCTTGAGAAACTGAAATGAAAGATGTTTGTTCCTCTAGCACTGAACATATTATACAAGTAGTATTATCTTCATTTCTCAGACTCATCACTACTCCCCCTTAGGATGGCAGGGATGAAGTCTTGTTCTCTTCTTATTACCACTTCTCCTCTATTTCTCCAACTTCTGTCTTCACTTCTCTCCCAAGGTGAATTCATTCTCCCCTTATGTGAATTATCCAACCAATTTAATAGAAGTAATAACAAACATGGCATACATACAGCATTAAACCATCGCAGATATAAAAAATGCAAACTATGACATGTTATGCATTTTAGAAAATCCAGTTAATCCTATATACAAGAATTTTCTAAAATCAAATGGATCCAATCCAAGCATGTTGTTATATACCCCCTTTTCAACAATGGAGTAATCCTCTTCTAGTAAAAGTCTTTGTTAAACAATTCTCCCATTTGGATCTTGTTCAACACTTTTCCCTTTTTGGATCTACTTCTCCCTTTTTGGATCTTGTTCAACAGTTCGAACTGTTCAACACTTCTCCCCCTTAGTTGAGTAATCCTCTTCAGAATCCTTAATAATAGAAGAAATTTCATCCCCCTTAGTTGAGTAACATTATAAATCTGTAACAGATAATTGGGAATGGGATTTGGTAATTGTGCTAGTGTGTGATTTTCTTTTGTGTTTCTGACAAGTGTTTCGCTCATATACTCTCTAAGTGTTTCACTCATAGAATATATATTTTCACTCTTTCTCACTTGTGTTTCACTCTTTCCTCACAACACTATTTCTCTCTCTCAGTACGGATGACACAATCGTTTGTACCTACAAGAAAGATCACCATAGCCCCTTCAAGAGAGGTCACTGGTGGTGCAATGGGGTTTCGTAAATCCCCGTCCTCAATTGAATCTATAAAAACATTTGACTTTAAAAACTGAATTGCTTCAGGAATAGATTCAGTGAGTTGTTGATCATCTAAGATGATCTATTCCGTTAGGAATCCAGATATGTTCCATCTGGGGAGGGAGACAAGGATCTATAATGTAACAAATGATCCAAGTTTCCTCCTGACGCCTGTGAAGGCATGTTGATTCAGTCAGAATCATCAATCATCCTTCCTTCCTTGATATGGAAGTTTAGAATAATTGCTTCCGTCAATTCATCCTTAGTGTGTGACAATCCTTACAGTGCATCTGAATATATATATTTATGGTTTGCAGTGTTTGAATGTGTCCAGATGAAGTTGACTCTTTACAAATGGCCTTGGCTGACAGGCCGAATTCAATAGACTCATCATGTTAAGATGACGAACCTAGTAACAGTTTTGCCATTTGCAAATCTATACCCTTTTGGGAGGATATAAATTAGTTAGCAGTTGCCTTGGTTTCAATTACATTCTAACTAGAGGCAGAGCTGCTGGAACGCTCATAGATACTTCTCTTTTCTAGTGCACTAGAGGCACTTACTCTCTCACCCTCTTTAGTTGATAAAGATTTTCTTTTCAGGGGTTTAGTAGATGAAGTTGTATCTGTTTGAGTGTTTAGTTCTATGATCTGTGTTAGAGATTGTATGTTTTCAATCCCTTGATCTTGTCCTATAGCCACTGAGGGCTCAATATATCAATTGTATATATATTTATATCAATTGATTAAAGAATATATCAAGATCGAGATTACCTGCTTTTACCTCGAGTCGATTGCTCTTGTTCGGCAGAACACAGATATGCTTTTATTATTAGTGATTTTCAGATAAACAATGTATATATATTATCACTAACAACAAAAATCATAATTAATTGCAATGAAACAATCACAAATTATCAAAATATGATAATTAATAATAATTTCAAAAAGCAAGAAATTATGCTCCTAATATCTCATCGTATTAAAACTATGAAACTAATAAACGATGAATTGCTTTAATTCATAATTTTAATAAGATAAAATAATCTTGCTAAATACTAAATAATCATAGGAATGAAAATTAGCATTTAACTTCATACATTATATCTAATAATTGTTACTCAAGCATATAACAATTATACTCATAACAATTATCAGTGATATATGTAAGCTCGAGAAAGTAGATGTAAAGAAATTCACAAGTCCTTTAAATATTGATATTTAATACTTATGATTCTTAGAACAATTTCTCGTAGACAAAAATAAATTTTAAAAATAACATGAAATAATAAAAATTACTATAACGTAAAAATATGCCAATTTTATAGGAAAAATAAATATGCCAATCGTTGATACCAATTGTAAAAATCCTGATACCAATTGTTGGAAAAAAAATATTATTATAGCGCATGATACGAAATTTTCTTTAAGATACATGTCCCTTAATAAAACGCGGGAAAGTTGTATCTGAGAAGAAAGTTTCTATCACTTATGAATTTCCTATAAGACAAATTTCCCATAATAAAAAGCGAGAATTTGTATCAAAGAAGAAATTCAATTCTAAAAAAAATATATATATTAACAGTATGAATGCCAATTAAATAAAACTGTACAAAACTAAAAATGTTGCATGTACCTCTCACTGTGCACGCCTTGCAATGTGTTCCTAGAATTTATCTATTTAGGCTTACCATCAGCGTGAGTGCCGGTGGTGTGCTTGACTCATTACAAAGTGCTCTAGCTGACGAGCGAATTTCAATGGATTCATCCTGTAGAGAGAATGATTCCAGAGACAGTTTTATTGCCTTTTCAGCTCTGCATCCTTTTGAGAAGATGCAGATGAGCTTACAGTTACCTCAGTTATATACTCATTTTCTTCTCTGGAGGTAGAGCTGTGGGTGCACTTCCGACATCATCCTTATTTGCTGCATCGAGTGCAGTTTCTCCCTTATCAACCTCTAACTTACACGAGTTCCTTATATCTCCAGGGGTTAATATATGGAAGTGGATGAATTGGTGTTTGGTACTATGGCCTGGGTAAGAGATTGATGGGTTTTCAACCTCTTGGCCAGTTTCAAAAGCCACTAAGGGCTAACTGGAAAGAACCAAACGAGATAAAAAGATAATCACCTTAACATTCCAAAACATATTTTTCATCCCAAGGAGAAGGAAAAATATAATAAGAAATGGTAATAGATTGCATTAAAGCACTTTTAATAAAAGAGTTTTATTGGTTCTAAAGATTTATCATTTAAGAGCATGATATAAAATTTTCTTTAAGATACATATCCCATAATAAAACGCGGGAAAGTTGTATCATAGAAGAAAGTTTTTATCCTTTATGAATTTCCTATAAGGCAAACATCCCATTGTAAAACGCGAGAATTTATACCAAAGAAGAAATTCAACTCTCTTACCAAATTATATCTCGTTAAAATGACTCTTTTCCTTTATACCTTAATACTGTACTATTTGAAAATAGTTTTGCAAACCATCCTTATCAGATAGAGGACTATGATTTTCCGACTCATAAAGCAATTATGATATTCATCATTTTCGTCCACCTGATAATATCCCTAACTAAAAATAGAAAATTTCATTACAATAGGGGTGGATGTATTCTTAGCAATACAGTATAAGGCCTTCAAAGCAACAACCACTGTTTAGGTACTTTGAATCAATGTGCAACAAACATTGAAACAAGTGTTTAAAAACAAATCATTTTACAAATGGTTGATACCTCGAAGTAAAAACAATTTTGGAAATATTTCTAAGTATATAAAATATTGAGAATTTTATATACACATAACTTAGAAAATACTTCCGTTTTTCAATATTAGTGTTTTTGAAATATGCATTGATTATTTAGATCAGTAATTCTAAATAATGTCACTAATATTAAAAATGTCACAATTATTTGTAACAAAACATTTAAAAACATCAGAGAAAAATATCAAAACAATTAAGTAAGATATCATTAACTGATACTCATTAAATATTTATCATACAAACAATTATGCTGCATATTATTTTAATTCATTTAAATCATGAGACTGATCTGACATCGAATTGTCTGACATCATAATTTAAATCAATTAAGATAATATTCAAACTTATGCTAGAACACCTAATTACCACATATGCATATAACATTGTAAACATGATAATTAAAGTAGTAGCACTAAGTACGAGGTTCTGGATTTCAAATAAATTCATAAGTCCTTTAAATATGGAAAATGTAAAACTTGTGAACTCATTTAAGAATTCCTTACAGATGAGATTTCCAACAAATATGCACATACATAATATCCCAACTTCACTAACCAACTTAGACAAAATGAATTCATCAAGCTGTTTAGCAAATATCTGCAAGTTATTCTACTAAGGACTACTCTCGATATAAATGATACCTAGTGTCCATGCGCTTGTTCCGTGAGTGGTGAAGAGATTATCCAGCAGAGTTGATGGAGTTTGACAGCTTCTGGTAATTACCTCCCTGTCTTTCTTATAACCTGCATTATCTATATCTATATAGCCAATTAGGTTAAACCTGGTATCTTTAGGGTACCTGATTCTTAGAATTGGTAATCCCTTAAGATATCTAACAATTCATATCTTAGCTATAAGATTAGATTCTCTAGTATCCACGTGGAAACTTACACATAGGCATATTGAGAATAAAATATATGGTCTTTATGCATAGTAGACCCACATATAATATAATCATGGTATACTTGCACTAAACATTATGTGTGTGTGCCTTGTATAGAGAGATATGTGTATAACGACTCTAATATAAAATCATTTTCAAGTAATTAGCAGTTAGAGTGTCATACCATGTCCTTGACCATTGCTTGATATCTTACCTTCGTTATAGAGAGCTTTGTGAAGAGAATGATATACAAATTCCAGTGGATATGAAACTTCAAAGTCCAGGATTTGTTGTACATCAACTTGTTCAGCCCTAATAGTATCAAGTCTCGTCTCTGGTGCTTTAGTTAGATTTGAAAGTCCCGAAGATTCTGTTTCCATCATCGTCGATACCTTCTGTAGCAACCAGTTTGGCTTTGTCCCTCATAACAATGCCAAAAATCATCCAGTCTCTGAAAACCCTTACAGTACCAATTACAACTTTGTCTTGTGGCCTGGGTTCCAGATTCAGTAGATTCTGCCTTCGAACTGATTGAGATCATCTTGCATTGCAATCACCCAATCTGGATCAATCAGTGCTTCTTCAATCTTCTTTAGGATTCCAACTGTTTAACAATTGTTCTTTCCCGAAGAGTAACTATTTACTTTACATAGCACTTCTAGTCTTTACTCTATTATCCAAGTCACTAAGAATTAGACTCCAGGAATGACTTTGACTTCAAACCCGTTGTCTCGGCAGATATGTTCTTAATGTATACCTTTGATCTTCATTGTGTTAAGTACGACTAGTAGATCCTTCTTTTATTTACTCCCCCTGAGTTGCTGCTAGGATGTGTTGAAGATCCTTTACCTTGTTTAGTGGATTCTGTTAAAGTCCATGAGTTGTGTAGATTCACTACCATTTCCACTACTAGGATTTGAATCATCATCATTAACATTGATTCCTTCTGCAACCTCAGTTTCATCAACAATAACTGAATATGACTCTGACTAGATGTCAAGCTTCACAGATTCAGAATAGACTTTTATTTTAATGCTCGGGAGCTTGGTGTAATAGGACGACACATTCAGACTTTCAATCACCTTCTGGTTTTACATCACATCTTACTTTGAAAGCTTTTGACTTCAATGAGTAGCCGAGGAAAATTGTTCCATGAGCCTTAATTTCAAACTTATCAAGATGCTTATATAAATCTTCAATAAATATCAATTTCCTCCAAACACACGAAAGAGCTTCAGTGTTTGCTTCTGGTTGGCCATTGACTCATATGATGTCTTTTCATAATCTTGTTGAATGAAGAAGCATGATATGTTAATCGCTTCAACTTGAAAGTACTTTGCTTCCAACTTGATCTTCTTGATGTGATCAATCACCATATGTGATATATTATCTGTTGAATGCATGAACATCACCAATTCACTCTCAGTTGAGTGATCTTCCATCTTTCTTGCTTGAAATCAAACACTTTTCTATTTCAATGCTTTTCCAGAAAACCTTTGACAAAGAATTCTCTAGTGCCCTATAGATAGTGCTTAGTGCTTAAGTCCGTCGACAAGAAAGATGCTTCCATTAATGACAGTTCTTAAATCATGATAGCCATATCCCTTGTACATCCTTTGCTGTCATCTCCAAAGGTTACCATCGGGGAGGCCTTCTCAACCAACTGTAATAGTAGAGCTTCAATGCTAGTGATATGCCTCGAACAATAAATGTCACGAAATCACATAACTTTTGACTTTTGTTTCATACTCTGCAATCACAAATGATTAAGCTTTTTGGTACTCAACTTCAATTGAGTCCAGATGGGTTAGAGATATTACTTTCAACAGTGGTAACAACAGTTTCAACCTTAACATGCACAAACTTATCTTTGACTGATCACTTCTCATTCACAGCAGCCTTGACAAGGTAGTCTTAAGGCTATGAGATTAGTGATTCCAACCTATCTTAAGGTGGACTAGCAGTCTTTACCCTATTGTGATTATTATTGATGCTTTGCCTAAGATTATGCAAGTCCTAAGATATGCATTTTTAGATTTAAACGAACAAGCATGAAAATAAGAACACATGGTAAACATTCAGCTTCAATGCATTATAGATAAGAATTATGCAATTCAGGCATGTTATGCATATTAGAAAATTCAGTACTATCTACTTTAACCATTTTACACAAATGTAACAGGTGTTCAGCAGATTTACAGATATTCAATAATTTTCTAAAAGCACATGGAATAGAAGAACTAACAATTTAATTACTAATTCTGTCTAATCCATTTATGTTGTTGTCTAACATTTTAATTATCTCTAATTACCTAAGTCAGTTTTAGATTAAGCCTCGAATCTATAAATTTTACTGACTACTTAGATAATTCTACCATCTTTTATTCTTCTACTTCTAAACAAGCAATACATGAAGTGATTTGACATTTAAGTACAACTATGTGAGTGTGAGCAATTTATATGAAAATACGCACCTGCTTTTAACTCAACACAGTCTCTGTCATCATTTGTTTGTTCAGGCTTCTTGAATATTGTAGCACAGCCCTGATCTTGTCTTGCTACTTTTAACCTCATATGTTTCTTCAGTTGTGACCTCTAACGATTCTTAAATCCGTTTTGTATAAGTACAAAAACTAGAATGATCATTAGAGTCAGAAAAAAAATCTTCAGAGTTCCCCACTAATAAATCTATCCTATCTTTACATTTGAGCAGTTTGTGGAACTATAACATTAACAGTCGTATCATCCACAATAAAATCCAAATGCTCCGGAATAAACCTACTAATACGAAATGACCACTTTCCTCGAAACCGGGTCATATGCTCTGCGAATTAATTCTGAGCCAAAACGAAGAATTTTCCAACTACAAACCCTTTTGGAAAAATGGACCAAGTTTTAATATCTTTAGATTATAAATTAAATCTATATAAATTTAACTATTAAAGTTACTTAAATTAAATTTATAAAATAAATTCATTTAAATTAAGTTTATAAAATAAACCTTTTTCAAGTTTAAATAATAAACTCATTTAAATTAAATTCACAAAATAAATTTATTTTAAATAACATTTATAAAATAAATTTATCTAAATTTAAATTTATAAAATAAAATTATCTAAACAAATTTAAATTATAAAAGTAAGTCTATTTAAATTTAAAGAATAAATTTATTTAAATTAAAATTTATAAAGTAAACTTATTTAAATTAAGTTTATAAAACAATCTTTTTCAAGTTTAAATAATAAACTCATTTAAATTAAATTCACAAAATAAATTTATTTTAAATAACATTTATAAAATAAATTTATCTAAATTTAAATTTATAAAATAAAATTATCTAAACAAATTTAAATTATAAAAGGAAATCTATTTAAATTTAAAGAATAAATTTATTTAAATTAAAATTTATAAAGTAAACTTATTTAAATTAAGTTTATAAAAGAAACTTTTTCAAGTTTAAATAATAAACTCATTTAAATTAAATTCACAAAATAAATTTATTTTAAATAACATTTATAAAATAAATGTATCTAAATTTAAATTTATAAAATAAATCTATTTAACAAGGCCTCTAAACATTCAGAGTTCAAACAGCTTCGGTACCCTGAGCTTCACTGGACTGCGGATCTTGATTTGTATATCAATCAGCTTGCTCTGATACCAATTGTTGGGTCCCGAAAGTATCGTAGAAGGGGGGTTGAATGCGATACTGACAACAATTTAAAATTCTTTTCAGAATTTGCGGAATTAAATTATTGCTAAAGCTGAGGGTTAGAGTATTTGTAGTGTTTGGGAGGCTGACTTACTAGCTTTCTATTTTCACGATTAAACATTTAAGATATAGAAAATTAGCAAGTAAGTAAACAAGATTCAAGTTAAATATGTATATTAAACTTGAATGGGTGTTACAATATCCGGTAGAATAAACTTTAATTCCTAGAACAAATTTAACATGAATTGTTCTACTTTAGGAATTAAAATCAAACCAGCACAGAAAGTCTGTGAATATTATAATGCAGACAAATTGCTGAATTTGACTGTTTTTCTACTCTGAAAAATGAAGCCCCCGGCCTCATATTTATAGAGGTGGAAAGCCAGCATGACTCTTCCAATATGACTCTTTTTTCATCAAATTAAGCCTTGTATGACTCTTCAGAAAGCTGGGCATGACTTATTTCTGTCGGTATGACTCTTCAAAATTCGGTATGACTTATCTTAAAGTCATATTCGATTTTTCTTTTAATTAAATAAATCAGTATGACTTATTTAATAAAGAAAACAATTCGGTATGACTTGTCATATAATAAATCAAAGCTCGGTATGACTCATTTAGAATCCGGTATGACTCATCAGAAATTCGGTATGACTTATTTTGATCGACCTCGGTATGACTTAATTTAATTAAATAAATCGGTATGACTTATTTTAATTAAATTAAATCAGCTCGGTATGACTTTCCAGAATCAATCTTGATCCGCATCTCGATCTGCCGTGGATCGACATTTGCCTTGCAATGTTTTACCTTTAATAATCAAACTCGATCCGCATCTCGATCTGCTGTGGATTAACCTTTATGAGCAAGTTTCCCTAGCTTCTTTCTTCTGTCATTCTAAAATAATTCTAAATTAATTAATCATTTAATTAATTTAAGAAATAAATTAATTCTGAGTGAATTAATTTACTAATTAAATTAACTAATTAATTTAATTAATTAATAGAGAATTAAATTAAAGGCTTGACTATTGTTGATGTAGATAAGACTCTTCTGTTCTTCAACAATAACCTTTTTAACCACTTGAACTTTTTGATGACGAATCTTCACTGACATTGTT
This sequence comes from Oenanthe sinensis, assembly GCA_028671895.1. Taxonomy (NCBI): domain Eukaryota; kingdom Viridiplantae; phylum Streptophyta; class Magnoliopsida; order Apiales; family Apiaceae; genus Oenanthe; species Oenanthe sinensis. Next base: position 42,001,421 of record CM053810.1, on the reverse strand, counting down.
GACACCCTGTGCACTGGTCTGGTTCACGGATGACTAACTACAATGTAGATTCTCATTTCTTCTGTAGTGGTCTTTGTGTCTTGTCATTTCCTGTCTTGGCTTCTCTTTGTTCTTCCTCTATACTCAATATTTATTATTTACTTCGCTTTCTTATCTGAGTTGAGTTGTCATCTACTTATTACAAATAGGACTAGTAATATGACTTTCACTACCTAAACTAGCATCAGGAGTAGAGTAATTGATTTCTCTAAGCATGTTTCTTATTTCTGTGTCAGTGGGTGCATCTAATGTATTATTTGCAGGAATATTTAAGCACTCACCCAAGACCACAGTGGTTAGAATATACCTTTGTCCTTTGCAATCAAAGGAGATTGAAGAAAAATCATCTGCTACTTCTGCTGTTGTCCAGAACTCTTCAACTAGATTGTACACTATTTTTGGTGCTTCTGAGAGGGCCTTTGATATCTTTGAACTCCTGAGAAATTCCATCAGTGGATGAAATTCTGTTGGGGCTTCCTCCACCATAGTGCAGGCAACGAAGTTGTTGAGCTCATAGTAGAATCCAGATTGTGAGACTTTCTTTGATGATGCCATTAGTGTTTTTGAAGATTTAGAAGAAAATTAACTTGAAGGATTGTTAGTAGATGTACAGAAACAACAATTAAACAGTAACAATTAGGGTTCTTAGCAAGAGAAAGAGAAAGAGTCAGTAAAATAGATAGTAAAAATATAAGTGAGAATTAAAAGAAGTTTTAATCTCACTATTTATATTTACTGATTTCTTAATCAATTTCTTCCTCAAAATAGAACTTAATGACCGTTGGATGAATATTAAAAAGTAAATGTTACCAATTTTAGCAATCGATTGTTATAGATACATGCATGTTTGTATTAATCAATTGATAAAATAAGTAACCAACGGCTAGATTTTGTACAGATCGATTGATGACATGGACCTATCAAATTCCAGGTCATCGATTGATAATAATAATCTTATCCATCGACAGGTACATTTATCCATTGATAAATAAATATATCATCAATTGATATATTTATCTATCGATAGTTCCAAATATCCATCAATAAACAAATATATCATTAATTGATATATTTATCTGTCGACAGCTTCAGTAATATCCATTGATAAATAAAATGTTTATCAGTTGATTATTGAAGAATCAATAATTTAACATAATCAATGGTTACAAATTATATTAATATATAACTTGTCAGACATTTTAAAAGATTAAATATAATTAAGCATACCTAAATCACAGACCAATCTATTGAAGGTAGATTCATCTAGTGGTTTGGTAAAAATGTCTGCAAGTTGTCTTTCACTAGGGACAAAATGTAAATCAACTGTACCATTCATTACATGTTCCCTAATGAAGTGATACCTTATGTCAATATGCTTGGTTCTGGAATGTTGCACAGGATTTTCTGTTATAGCAATGGCACTTGTATTATCACAAAAAATAGGAATCTTATCCAAGTTGAACCCCTAGTCAAGTAGTTGATTCCTCATCCATAAAATTTGTGCACAGCAACTTTCAGCTACAATGTATTCAGCCTCTGCAGTACATGTAGACACGGAGTTCTGCTTCTTGCTAAACCATGAAACAAGCTTATTTCCTAGAAATTGACAGGAGCCTGTTGTGCTTTTTCTGTCAATTCTGCAACCTGCATAGTCTGCATCTGAATAGCCAATTAGATCAAATCCAGAATCTCTAGGATACCAAATTCCAAGATTTGGAGTTCCTTTGAGATATCCGAATATTCTTTTTATTGCAATCAAATGAGATTCTCTAGGATCAGCTTGAAACCTAGTACAAAGACATGTAGCAAACATTATATCTGGCCTACTTGCAGTTAAATAAAGTAATGAGCCAACCATGCCTCTATAACTTGAAATGTCTACTATAGCTTCCTTAGTGTTTAATTCAAGTTTAGTTGCAGTGGCCATGAGAGTTTTTGCAGAAGAACATTCATTTAAATCAAATATCTTTAATAGATCAAAAATATATTTGGTTTGATTTATGAAAATACCATCTTTGACTTGTTTGATTTGCAAACCAAGAAAGTAGGTAAGTTCTCCCATCATGCTCATTTCATATTTACTCTGCATTAACTTAGCAAACTTTTTACAAACTTTTTCATTAGTTGAGCCAAAAATAATGTCATCTACATAGATTTGAACAAGAATCATAGATCCATTTACATTTCTATGAAAGAGAGTTTTATCAACAGTACCTCTTGTGAAGTGATTCTCAATCAAGAATTTAGACAAGGTGTCATACCAGGCTCTAGGTACTTGTTTTAATCCATAAAGTGCCTTGAGAAGATAGTATACAAATCCAGGATGAACAGGATCCATAAAACCAGGAGGTTGATCTACATATACTTCTTCTTCTAGTTCTCCATCGAGAAAAACACTTTTTACATCCATCTGATACACTTTGAAATTAGCATGAGCAGCAAATGCTAGAAAGATTCTGATTGCTTCCAATCTTGCAACTGGTGCAAATGTCTCATCAAAATCTATGCCTTCTTCTTGTGAATAGCCCTTTGCCACTAATCTTGCTTTATTTCTTGTCATTGTACCAGATTCATCCATTTTGTTTCTGAACACCCATTTTGTACCAATGATAGACTTGTTCTTTGGTTTGGACACCAACTTCCATACCTTGTTTCTTTCTAACTGATTCAACTCCTCTTGCATAGCAATTATCCAATCAGGATCATTCAAGGCTTCTTCAATCCTTTTTGGTTCTTCTTGAGACAGGAAGCTACTATACAAGCATTCATTTTGAGCTGTACTTCTAGTTTTGACACCATCATTTATATCTCCAATTATTAATTCAAAGGGATGACTTTTTGTCCATTTCCTTTGAGATGGTAAATTTGTCCTTGAAGATGATTCTTAATGATCATTGGAAGTGTTATGATCACTGTGATGTGATTGACTATTTGAGAACCCTCCCCCTGAGATGGACACTCTATTTAAAGATTGTTGAGCAGAGTTGTTATCCATCGAATGATTATCAATTGATGTATTATCAGTCGATTGATGATTGTCAACTGATAAGTTATCTGTTGATGCAATGACATCAATTGATGGAAGGATTCTAGGAACTTGATTTCTTGTAATTTCCACATCATCATCACTTTCTTCAATATTACTTGCGGATTCATTTTCAAAATGCAATAGATCATGAAATCCTTCATCAAACAACCCTTGAATTTTCTTGTCATCAAATACTACATGCATAGATTCCATAATAATGTGTAATCAAAAATTGTAGACTCTGTATGCTTATGTTGTTATTCCATATCCAACAAATATAGCTTCATCAGCTTTGGCTTCAAATTTTCCTAGATTTTCACCTTGATTTCTTAGTACAAAGCATTTGCATCCAAAGACATGAAGAAAATTAACTGTTGGCTTCTTGTCTTTCTTTATCAATTGATATGGTGTTTTGCCTTGAAGTCTATTGATCATGGAAATATTTTGAATGTAACAAGCAGTATTAATTGCTTCTGCCCAGAAGTATGTAGGAAGTTTTGCTTCTTCTAACATAGTTCTAGCAACTTCAATCAAGGTCCTATTTTTCCTTTCAACTACTTCATTTTGTTGTGGAGTTCTTGGAGCAGAGAAATGATGAGTGATACCTTTTTCTTCACAAAATTTTTTCATTGATGCATTCTTGAATTCAGTACCATTATCACTTCTAAATTTCTTGACCTTCCATTCAGTGCTGTTGTCAACATTCTTCACATGATTGATAATTAATTTGCTTGCCTCATCCTTAGAGTGTAAGAAATATACCCATGAGAATCTTGTGAAATCATCCATAATTACTAAGGCATATTTCTTTTTGGCAATTGACATTATGTTGACTGGACCAAATAAATCCATGTGCAATAATTTTAAAGGCTTATCAATTGATGATTCAGACTTTAACTTGAATGATGCATTTCTTTGTTTTCCCTTTTGACAGGCATCACACAGTCCATCCTTGGTGAATTCCATCTGTGGAATGCCTCTAACCAAATTCTTTCTAACCAATTGATTCATGGCCTTAAAATTCAAATGGGCTAGCTTCTTGTGCCAAGTCCAACTTTCATCTATATTGGCTTTGCTAAGTAGAGATGTCATTGAATTTACCTTTACAGAGAGAAAATCAGCCACATAGACATTTCCTTTCCTTTCTCCAGTTAAGAGAATATCACCAGATTCTTTGTTGGCTATGATGCATGATCCAGTTGTAAACCATACACCATTACCATTATCACACAGTTGACTAATACTGAGCAGATTGTGCTTCAATCCATCAACTAGTGCTACAGGTTCAATGATAACATTTTCTTTTGCAATTGAGCCATATCCCAGAGTAAAACCTTTGCTGTTATCTCCAAAAGTAACTCCTGGGCCAGCCTTTTCCACAAACTTTGTGAGCAGAGACAAATCTCCAGTCATGTGTCTTGAACATGCACTATCCAAATACCAGAGATTTTTCTTCCTGTTTCCCTGATTAGATGCTGAACTAGCTTCTTCATCCTCATGGTTGGCCATTAGAGCTAGATTGATATATTCTTCAGAATCACTATCTTCAGCAGCCCAGTCCTTTTCTTCGGTGACAAAAGCCTTTTCTTTCTGTTTTAAAAGGTCAAAGTATTTCTTTTTATAATCAATACCCCCATATGACTTTGCCTTTTCTTGTTTTGGCTTCCTGCACTCACTTGAGAAATGACCAGCCAATCCACAGTTAAAACATTTGAACTTAGATCTATCAACCAAATTTTTATTTTGATTATTGCTTCTGAAATGGGATCCAAGCCTTTGAGCATTTAGATTCCTCTTGAATTTTAGCTTTGAGAACTTTCTTGACAAAAATTCAAGGTGCTCATCAATCTCATCCAAATCATCCTGTGAGCATGTTTCATTTTCTTCACACTTGTTCTTTCCTTTTCCCTTGGATGATTCTTCATTAGCATCATTAGCCATCATCATGACTTCTTCTACACAGCCAGTTTCTTTCTTCTCTTTCTTATCTTCATTCCCTTTGACCATCAAAGCCACAGTTTTCTCCTTTCTTTGATTTTTTTCAATCTCTTCATCTTGTTGAATCTCTAGTTCATATGTCTTGAGAATACCATATAGTTTCTCTAGAGTATAATCTTTGAAGTCTTGAGATTGCCTAATGGAGACAGTCATCGCCTTCCATTCCTTTGGAAGAGATCTGAGAAATTTAAGATTTGTATCTTCTGTTGCATAAACCCTACCATATAGCTTTAGACCATTCAACAACTTTTGGAATCTACTATAGGTATCATTGATGGCTTCACCACTCTTAAAATGAAATGATTCATATTTTTGAATTAAGAGTTGCATCTTGTTTTTCCTTACTTGTTCAGTTCCTTCACATAGAGTTTGAAGAGTGTCCCATACTTCTTTTGATGAAGTACAGTTTATCACATTATCAAACATATCTTTATCTAGACCATTAAACAGAATGTTCATGGTCTTTTTGTCTTTTAATACTTCTTTTTCATCCTCATCTGTGAACTCAGAAATGAGTTTTGGAACATGTCTATCAACTGTTGGAGTTCCATCTGGATTTACTCCTGTAACTAGCTTTATGAGAATGTGAGGACCTTTCTCTATGCAGTGAACATAAGAAGGGTCTAGAGAAAGAAGATGCAGATGCATTTTTACCTTCCATGGAAAGTATTCATCCTTTTCCAACATTGGGGTCTTTACACCTGAATCATTTTGGCCCATGTTGAATGTTCTTGATCTTTAAACTTTCTGTATGTTGAAAGCCTGCTTTGATACCAATTGTTATTCCTCTAGAACAATGTCAATATTTGTAGAAGGGGAGGGGGTTAAATACAAATATTAAAACTTTTTGCTTGTTCTAATATTTGTTCTTGATGTTTGAGAATTAGTGAAAATATGTTCGAACAATTTAAGACTGAAAAATAAACTGAACAAAGAGATTTAAAATTACTGATGGATTGGTTTTTCCATCAGTGCATATTTTTGCTCAATGTTCCTAGGTTAAAAGAAACCTAGCTGCGTTTTTACAAGATTAGAAAACAAATCAACTGTTCTTACAAATGTGCTCTCAAGCTGGAACAGTTGATTAAGAAATATTTTCTAACTTGTTGTCTTCTAATAATGCTGCTACACTTGTTTATATATATATCATAAGTGTGCTTTTACAATTCCTATTTTAGGATTGTTTCTACCTGCCTTTCTTTTTACATTTTTCTATCTTTGAAAAAGGTTTGAATAGACAGCTTCTGATTGAGTCTTCACAGTCATTCTAGACTGTCTTCCATAGGTGTGATTTTGTTCTCTGGATCTTCAACAGATATCCTTTCTGTGTTGTCACACTCAATTGATAATTTGTTGTGAAGCATGTCAATTGATCCATCCTTTAATCCATCAACTGATGTTCTTCTTCGATTGATCTTCATATCCATCGATTGATAAAAGATGGCTTATCGATTGATAGATGTTATCAATCGATATACCAATCGATGGGTCTTCACATCAGTTGATGGTCTTCAATGCTTGACTTGGCTTCTTTGATTGATCCTTCATCCATCGATGCTTCAATATCAATTGATCATCCTTCACTTGTGTAATTTCCTGTCTTCACATAATTACAATTTAACAGTTTAATTCACACATCAATTGATGATCTATATCAATCGACTCCAACATCAATTGATGAATAAAATATAAATTGATTTACACCTTATCGATTGAAATGGACTAAGTACACCTATGCTACAATCCAAATTATCAGTTGATTCATATAAACACTTCAACTGATAAATGGTTTCCTGATCAATTGATATTTATAACTTTCATATCAATTGATCAGTTACATCAAACTAAATTTCTATGATTCTAAGATTAATGTTATCATCAAATCACATGTAGATTCCTAACAAGTTGTATCCCTAAAATATTTGTTGGAATTTGATTTAAATCTTCTGTGATTTAATACCTCCGCTAATGTTATAAAAATTGCTAAATAGACAAATAGGTCATAGATCATATATTTCATATTTGTTCTTATGAATGACTTGATAAGTGTATGTGGAATTTGATATTGCTCATAATGTTTTATTCAAATATTCTGCATATTCTTAAAAAAATTTATGTGCTTATTTTCACATGATTTGCTCTCACACACATAGTTGCACTTAAATGTTATATTAGATCATGTATTGCTTGTTAGGGATAGAAAAATAAAAGATGGTAGAATTATCTAAGTAGTCAGTAACATTTGTTGATTCGAGGAATAATCTAAAACTGACTTAGGTAATTAGATATTGTTAAAAATGTTAGACAACAACAGAAATGGATTAGACAGAATTAGTAATTAATTTGTTAATTCTTCTATCCATGTGCTTTTGTGCATATTGAAGCTGTTGTTACCACTGTAGACAGTAATATCTCTAACCCATCTAGACTCAATTAAAGTTGAGTACCAAGAAGCTTAATCATTTGTGATTGCAGAGTATGTAACAAAAGACAAAAGTTATGTAACTTCGTGACATTTATTGTTCGAGGCATATGATTAAGATTAAAGCTCTGTTATCACAGTTGGTTGAGAAAGCCTACCCAACGATAACTTTTGGAGATGATAGCAAGGGATGTACAATGGATTTGGCTATCATGATTTTTGGAATTGTCATCAGTGGAAGCATATTTCTTGTCAACGGACTTAAGCCCTATCTACAGGGCAGTAGGGAATTCTTTGTCGAGGGTTTTCTGGAAAAGCATTGAAATGGAAAAGTGTTTGATCTCAAACAAGAAGGTTATAAGCTCACTCAACTGAGAGTTAGGAAGTTTGTTTGTAGCTGATATTGATTTTGTGTGCAAAGATGAAGTGAACCTTTCTGTAAAGCTTCATCAGTAAAGAGTTAGCTATGGCAAAAGAAGTTCTCACACTTGGTGAACAAGACAATGGATTCTTTGATAAAGAAAAAATTAGTAAGAGGACTGCTTCATTTGAAATTCTATCCAGAATGACATTTTGAAGTACGTCACATAGGGAAGTCAATGAAAACATCACACGAAGTAAATTATGTCATGAAAGAAATATGCTTAGTGGTGGTTGATGACAATCCTAGTTACAAGTTGGTGTTGTTCGTGCATTCAACAGATAATACATCACAAATGGTGATTGTCACATCAGGAAGATCAAGTTAGAAGCAAAGTAAGCTGTGAGAACTTTGAAGTCAGATAATGGAACTGGATTTCATGAATGAAGTTCTATATGAATTATGCATTGATAAAGGTACTTTGAAGCTGAAGCAATTAACGCAGCATGCTGCTTTAATCAACAAGATCGTGAAAAGACATCATATGAGTTAATAGCCAACCAGAAGAAAACACTGAATCTCTTTCGTGTGTTTGGAGGAAATTGATATTTATTGAAGATTAATATGAGTATCTTGGAAAGTTTGAAGTTAAGGCTCATGGAATAATTTTCGTCGGCTACTCATTGAAGTCGAAAGCTTTCATGGCATATGTGATTGAAAACCAGAAGTTGATTGAAAGTCTGAATGTGTCGACCTACTACACCAAGCTCCCGAGCATTCAAATGAAAGACTATTCTGAAACTTTGAATTTTGACATCCCGTCAGAGTCAAATTCAGATACTGATGATGAAACTGAGGTTGCAGAAGGAATTAATTATAATGAAGATGATGCAGATCCTATTAGTGGAAATGGTAGTAAATCTACACAACTCGTAAACTTTAATAGAATCCACTTAATAAGGTGAAGGATCTTCAACACATCCTAGCAACAACTTAGGGGGAGCAAATAAAAGAAGGATCTACTAGTCGTACTCAACACAATGAAGATCAAAGGAATACATCAAGAACATATCTGCCAAGACAAAAAGTTTGAAGTCAAAGTCAATCCTGGAGTCTAGTTCTTAGTAATCCAGATTAGCTAATCAAGATGAACATATATTTTTCGAGATCTAACATCTGGAATCCCAAAGAATACTGAAGATGCACTGATTGATCCAGATTGAGTGATTGCAATGCAAAGTGATCTCAATCAGTTCGAAGTCAGAAACTACTGAAGCTGGAACCCAGACCACTAAAGTCAAAGCTGAAATTGGTACAGTAAGGGTTCTCAGAGACTGGAAGATTATTGGCATTGTTATGAGGGACAAAGCCAAACTGGTTGCTACAGGTTACTATCAAGTAGAAGGTATCGATGATGATGGAAATAGAATCTTCAGGACTTTCAAGATCTAACAACAAGCACCAGATACGAGACTTGATTCTTTTAAGGCCTAAGGACCTAAAAAGACCTAACTGTTGAGCATTCAAGCATGAATATCTATCAGATGAGTGTGAATAAGGGCACTCCTAAATGGCGAGTTAGAAGTTGAAGTTGATGTACAACATTTCCTGGAATTTGAAGTTGCAGATCATTGGAATTTGTATATCATTCTCTTCACAAGCTCTCTATGATGGAGGTAAGAATTCAAGAATCGTCAAGGACGTGATATGACACTCTAACTACTAATTATTTGAAAATGATTTTATATTAGAATAGTTATATACATATATCTCTCTAGAATACATGGCACACACACAATGTCATATTAGTGCTAGAATACCATGATTATATTATATGTGGGGTCTACTAACAAAACTTGTGCAAGAGATATTTTGCTAAGTAAATGTAGAGTAGGTACAAGATGAGCATGTTGGAAGAGTTGTAATTCTTTTTGGATTACAATTAATTCAAAAGAATGATGGCAATTAAAGTAAGTCAAGGATCTTTTGAAGATGCGCAATTTAGAAGATTCTAGACCTGCCAAGACTTCTTTCCAATAGACCACTAAGCTTGATAAGGGCAAATCTGGTATATAAACTGAAGTGACAAGCTATAGAGGTATGATCAACTCATTACTTATTCAAGTGCATAAAGACCATATATTTTATTCTCAATATGCCTATGTGCAAGTTTTCAAGTGGATACTAGAGAATCTTATCTTATAGCTAAGTTATGAATTGTTAGATATCTTAGGGGATCACCAATTCTAAGAATCAAGTATCCTGAAGATAATAGGTTTAATATAATTGGCTATATAGATATAGATGATGCAGGTTGTAAGAAAGACAGTGAAGTCATTCCTAGAAGCTGTTAATTTATTCCAACTCTGCTGATCTCTCCACACCACTTAAGGAACAAGTACAAGGATATCAAGTATCATTTCTTTCGAGATTGTCCTCAGTAGAATAACTTACAGATCTTTGCTAAATAACTTGATGAATTTATTTTGTCTAAGTTGGTTAGTGAACTTGGAATATTATTTATTTGCATATATGTTGAAAATCTCATCTATAAGGAATTCTCAAATGAGTTCACAAGTATTAAATCGTCCATATTTAAAGGACTTATGAATTTATTTTTTAAATCTAGTACCTCATATTTTTTAGCTATTAGTTTAATTATCATGCTTACAATGTTATATGCATATGTGGTAGTTAAATGATTTAGCATAAAGTTAGCAGCATAATTATTTATATGTTAAATATTTGATGAATATTAGTCAATGATATCTTGCTTAATTGCTCTGATATTTTACTCTGATATTTTTAAATATTTTATTACAAATAATTGTGATATTTTTGATATTAGTGACAGTATTTAGAATTTCTGTTCTAAATAAATAATGCATATTTCAAAACTCACTAATATTGGAAGATGAAGTATTTTCTAAGTCATGTGTATAAAACTCTCAATATTTTATATACTTAGAAAATATTTCTAAAATTTGATTTTTTTTGCGAGAAGTTGTAATTAGGATCACAAGTATTAAATGTCAATATTTAAAGGACTTGTGAATTTCTATTCAACTATTTTCTCGAGCTTACGTATATCAACAATAAGTGTTATGAGTTTAATTGTAATATGCTAGAGTGACAATTATTAGATATAGCGTAGGAAGTTAGATACTAATATTCAATCCTATGAATATTTTAGTATTTAGTAAAATTATTTTATCTTATTAAAATTATAGATTGAAGCAATTCAATGTTTATTATTTTCATAATTCTGATTTGATAAAATATTAAAAGCATAATTTCTTGCATTTTGAAATTATTGATAATTATCAAGTAATGATATTTTGTTAATATTTCCGTGTAATTAATTGTGATATTTTTAATATTAGTGATAATACATGTTGCTTATCTGAAAATCACTAATAATAAAAATATGTCTTAATGCTTATTGTTCTACTAAATAAATGTCATGTTATTTGATTTATATATGCATGTTTATGGTAACTGTTTAGTATTGCATGAATATTACTATTAGTTTTCTTTCTTTAACTGAATTGTAAACTTGAATGTATTAAAAAGAATTCCTTGTCTGATTTTTTTTCAAAACGTTTTATTCAAAGATACATTCATTTTTCTATCAGTTTTAAAGAAGAAAACATCAAATTTCTCTTTTGAAAATCTTTTGATTTACAGCCCTACTTTGATTTCTAAATCCTAGGGTGTGAATCAAACTTTTCTTGAGGATAATTTTTCTCCAATCTCAAAATATTTTATCCTCTCTCAACAACTGGTTTTAAATGCTATATTTTCAAAACCGTTTTCTCTCTTAATTTTTCTTTTTTTAAAGTGGCAGAAACTTTGTGACTACTATTTTACTTGGAGAAATTCTTTTAACTTCGAGGTACCAATCACTTGTAAAATGATTATATGCATATGTGGTAGTTAAATATTCTAACATAAGTTTGAATAGTATTTTAATTAATTTAAATTATGATGTTAGACAATTTAATGCCGTATCAGTCTCATGATTTAAATGATTATAATAATATGCAGCATAATTATTTGTATGTTAAATACTTTTAAATGTTTTGTTACAAATAATTATGACACTATAGGTATTAGTGATGTTATTTAGAATTTTTGTTCTAAGAAATTGATGTTTATTTCAAAAACCATTAATAATGGGAGGCGAAGTATTTTCTAAATTACATGTATAAAATTCTCAATATTTTATATGCTTAAAAATATTTCCAAAATTATTTTTACTTCAAGGTATCAACCATTTGTAAAATGATTTATTTTCAAACACTTGTTTCAATGTATGTTTCACATTGATTCAGAGTACCTAAACAGTGGTTGTTGCTTTGAAGGCCTAGTGCTGTATTATTAAGCATTCATTTACCCCAATTGTCATGTTTTTATTTTAAGTCGGGGATACTATCAGGTGGACGAAAATGATGTAAATCATAATTGCATTATGAGTCAGAAAATCATAGTCCTCTATCTGATAAGAATGTTTTACAAATTTTCAAAACGTACAGTGCTAGGTTATAAAGGAAAAGAGTCATTTTATTGAGATAGAATTTGGTAAGGGAGTTGAATTTCTTCTTTAGTATAAATTCCCGCATTTTATTATGGGAAGTTTGCCTTATAAGAAATTCATAAGGAATAGAATTTTTCTCTGATACACATTCCCGCATTTTATTATAGGATAAGTATCATTAAAGAAAATTTATATTGGTTTCATGTTCTTAAATGATAAATCTTTAGAACTGACAAAACTCTTTTATTAAAAGTGTTTTAATGCAATCCATTACCATTCCTTATTATATTTTCCTTCTCTTTAGGATGAAAAATATATTTTGGAATGTTAAGGTGATTATCTCTTATTCTTGATTGATTCTTTCCGATTAGCCCACAGTGACTTCAGAAGCTGGCCAAGAGGTTGAAAACCCATAAATCTCTTACCCAGGCCTTAGTACCAAACACTAATTCATCCACTTCTATATATTAATCCCTGGAGATATAAGGAAACTTTGTAAGTTAGAGGTTGATAAGGGAGAAACTGCACTTGATGCAGCAAATAAGGATGAAGTCGGAAATGCACCCACAACTCTACCTCCAGAGAAGAAAAGTAGTACATAAACTGAGGTAACTGTAAGCTCATCTGCATCTTCTCAAAAGAATGCAGAACTGAAAAGGCAATTAAACTGTCTCTGGAATCATTCTCTCAACAGGGTGAGTCCATTGAAATATGCTCGTCGGCTAGAGCATCTTGTAATGAGTCAAGCACACCACTGGCACTCACGCTGATTATAAGCCTAAACAGATAAATTCTAGGAACACATTATAAGATGTGCACAGTGAGAGGTATAAGCATTTAGAGGAGATACAGACTCTAGCCATACAATACATTGTCCAAATATCTACCTCAAACAGAAGTTAATCTTCTGCATCCCGAAAGGAAGATCTCTTGTTCAGATTTATCTGGGCTTGAGAGGTAATTACTTGACAAGAATTCTTCGGATGAGTCAAGTAGGGTATTTATACAAAATTCCCATCACAAGGTTACGAGGGAAAAATAGGCTCTAAATTGCCATTCATTACATTGCCTATTACGTCGCCCCTCCTGGAAGGAACATTTCCAAATCCTGAAAATGAATGTCCACCTCCAATTTACGGAGAAGGTGTGAGGCAACTCCTTGATAGAACAAGACATGATTCCGTAACAGATATTAATATCTTGGGATAACCCATCTCAAAGAGGTGAGGCTCTACTAGACAGTGATTTAGCAAATGCTATTGAGTTTGATGCTGAGACAGTGCTTAAGCATGATAGATCAAGAACACCTCTACGAGGCAATTCTCCACTTGATAGTGATTCAGTTCATTCTGATGAATCAGGTGTTGGGAATATATGAATTGATGGATTTCACTTGCAGGTACAGAAGGCTATATTTGGAATGCAGAGTGAAAGTGAGAGAGAGAAATACTTAAGTGAAAGTGAGGGAGAGATACACTTGAGTGAGAAATAGGGAGAGAAAGAGTGAAACACTTCAAAGTGCTCGACACATTAGTGTAAACGCCAACAGAACGTAGTAGAAGTGAGGAAACCATAAACCAAACACTTACCATTGCTGCATGCTACTTCTGAAAGAAAATCTACTATATTTTCCCAATCAATGACAGACGAGAACCTTCCTTGGAATACAAACCATTCAAAAGATGGGTCATTGGAGGATTCCTCAACTAAGGGGGATAATTTAGTAAGAAAAAGGAAAAGGAGAAGTTAATAAAGTCTTATCTTTGTATCCTTAGGAGAAATTAATATCTTTAGGGGGAGAATTTAGGCAAGAAAAAGAAGAAAAATTACATTCTCAGGGGGAAAACATTACTTGAGCTATGTTCTATGTTCTATTGAAGATGTTCCCAGGAATATTGATTCTTATGAATCACTGTTCATGATAAGTTCTTTAAGTTCAACTATGAAGAATTTTGAAGTAGAGAAAGCTCAAACACAGATAGAAATGAAGATGATGCTAATTGAATATCAGTTCAAAGCTAGAGAAACAAACATCTTTCATTTCAGTTACACAAGAATTCTGGAAATGCAGGATCTGATCCAGAAAAACCAGTAGCATTATTTACAAGTCCCGGACCATTAATTTTTCTAGGTGTTAGTTGAGTTATCCTCTCTATGTGATTTGTTTGCTAAGTTTAACAATCAAATATGGGGAGATTGTTGGTGAGATTACGAAGCTGTATGAATAGTAATTGTGATAATCAATACTAGAACATGCCAAGTAAATAATACTATGCCTACACAGAAATCAGGAAGAAATGAAGACAAGGCAGATACAGTGAATAAAGACATTAGAAGAAGTTTTGAAGTCTACTACAGGTAATATGTTCATGCCTCAGTGAAGAATAATATGTAAAGACTTTCAGGGTTTCAGAAGTGTTGAAGATTCAGTATAGAAGTGCCACAAGAAGATTTCAGTGTATTAGCATTGATTGAAGATAGACAATGTTCAAAGCATAGGAATCTAGAAGAATTGAAGACATGGTAAAGACAAAGGACTAAGAAGAGAGTTGCAGTCTTGGAGTTATACTCACTGAAAGAAGTTCATTTATATGTTCAAGCGTCAGTGAAGAACAGAGAATGAAGTAATTAAGGTTGTGGTAATAATGAAGATGTTGTCTAAGTACCAGAAAAGATTCTAGTGAAAGTACAGTGTTTATTGACAGTCAGTGTTCGAAGCAATGCAACAGTCCAAGGTTAATCAGCTGAAACAGAAAAGAAATCAAGGGAATTTAATTCAATGTTAGTCGTTTGTGAACCAGACCACTGCACTAAGCGTCAACAGAACAAGAAGAGAATTACCTTGATGTATCAGAAGAAAATCAGTTGATTAAGCGAGAAGAGTGAAAACCAAGTGGTAAATACTTCAATCATTTCAAGAAATTGGTTAAGGCAAGTATTACTACATTTGGTGGCTCTTGTACTCTGCATGCACTCTAGAGGCGCAACAAAACTTTTAGGCGCAACGAAATACTTGTGAATAAGTTTTTAAGTACTTTAATGTCTCCTACACACTGCATGCTCTCTAGAGACGCAACAACACTCTTAGGCGCAATGAAATACTTGTGAATAAATTTCTAAGTACTTTCGTGGCTCCTACACACTACAAGCACTCTAAAGGCGTAACAAAACTCTTAGGCGCAACGAAATACTTGTGAATAAGTTTCTAAGTACTTTCGTGGCTCCTACACACTGCAAGCACTCTAGAGGCGCAACAAAACGTTGCCTTAGGAGCAACAAAAGAGTTAAATGCAAACAAAGGGTTTCGTGGCTCCTCTACAAGGGAAACAGAGTGTAGGTGCAACAAAACTTTCCCTTAGGCACAATAAAAGTTTTGTGGCTCCTATACACTGCACTCACTCTACAAGCGCCACAAAATGACTTAGCATTGTGAAGAACAAATCAATTTTAATTGATTTGAAAAGTCTACACCATATATAAACAAAATGACGTGCTCATTTTGAAGTGTGTTCTGGTTCATCTCTTCCAATCAAAATTGCCGGAGAAGAACACAGCAAAAATATACAGAGGGGACAAAACAAATCAAAGCTCTATCCGTTACTCCTTACCGGAGTCTTTTGTTAATGGTCGAATAAATCTTGTAATATTTTAAGGGCCATTACAAAATAGTCCTGGTAGTTAAATCCTTAGACAAAATTATAGATACAAATATTGTATAAGATTTAGCTTGTATATTTTTGTAGAAGCAAAGAAATAATTTGTTCTTTGGAAACCAGTTATATTTTTAACTGGGTGTAGCAACCTCAGGGTTTATATACAAAAGATATATTCCCCGAAAATTGTCTCATTAAAATTACTTGCTAATTTTCTAGAACATTAATGATTATTCACAAATACAGAAAATTAGTAAGCCAGCCTCCTAAACACTATTCACATCATGAACTCGAACTCACTGACCAAACTCTAAATTATTTTTCCACAAAAGATTCAAAAGAATTTTTTTAATTTAGTGAGTATCGTATTCAACCCCCCCTTCTACGATACTTCGGGACCCAACAATTTGGTCTGCAGTGTGAGCTCTATTCCATTTTGTTTCATGAGCCACACTTCTTGGATTTGAGCTTGTTTCTTCCTGATTAGGATTGTTTGCATTTGTTGTTGATCCTTGAGAAACTCCCCCTGAGTTGATGCTAGTTTTGTGGAGAATTCTCAAGTTGGATATGACTGAAATCCTCATTATTTCTCTCTTCATTTGTACCATGTGAAATTTACACATGTGTAGTTTCATCCTTCTCATTTTCAAATGATTCCATTTCTATTTCATTTTCAAATCTCAAAAAGTCAAAGTTTTCTCCTTCAAGGCTC
Organism: Oenanthe sinensis; assembly: GCA_028671895.1. Lineage (NCBI taxonomy): Eukaryota > Viridiplantae > Streptophyta > Magnoliopsida > Apiales > Apiaceae > Oenanthe > Oenanthe sinensis. Next base: position 41,984,671 of record CM053810.1, on the reverse strand, counting down.
ATGGCAGGAAACTTGAAGTCATCAAAAGTCATATTTGTGCTTTCCATCACTTTTTGTTGATCAATCACATATACTCTATAGACAACCTTGTCTAACGAGTATCCTACAAAGATTCCTTCATATGCTTTTGCTTTAAATTTTCCTAGATGATCAGCATCATCTTTCAGAACAAAACATTTTGCTCCAAACACATGCATGTGTTTAACACATGGCCTCCTGCTTGTCATAATATTATATGGAGTCTTTCTAACAGGCTTTGTGATAAGTGTCCTATTTTGAGTATAGCATGCAGTCTTGACAACTTCAGCCAAAAAACTAGTTGGTAGACCAGCTTCCGCTAACATAGTTCTTGCAGCCTCAATTGAAGTCCTGTTTTTCCTTTCAACAACTCCATTTTGCTGTGAAGTTCTTGGAGCTGAGAATTGATGAGTGATTCCATTTTCTTTGCAGAATTCACTTAATGTAGAATTTTTAAACTTTGTTCCATTGTCACTCCTTATGGCCAGAACAAGTGTTGGGCCTCTATCCAATCTTCCCAAATTTTCAATAATAAACTCATGAATTTTATCTTTTGAGTGCAGGAATTCCACCCTTGTATATTTGGAGAAGTCATCAACAATGACAAGATCATATCTTTTCTTGGACATTGACATAAGATTTACAGGTCCAAAGATATCCATGTGAATCAATTATAATGGCTTTGTGATTGAAGTGAATTCTTTACTCATGTGACTTGACCTCTTCATTTTTCCTTTTTGACATGCCTCATATAATCCTTTTATGCAAAATTCAAGTGAGTGCAGGTCCTTCACTAATTCTCTTTTGACTAAAGAATTAAGATTCTTGAAGTTCAAGTGAGATAATCTCTTGTGCCATAGTCAGCTTTCTCTTTCTGAGGCCTTGGTGTAGAAACAACATATATTATCCTTGTTTATAGAATCATTCCTTTTCTTACTCATTGTAAAGCAATTTTAATAAACTAATTAAAATTTATAATATAAACTTATAAAAGTTTATAAAACAAATTTTATAAAAGTTTATAAAATAAACTTATTAAAAGTTTACAATTAAACTTATTTAACAAGGCCTCCTCTCATTCTGAGTTCAAACAGCTTCAGCACGGTGAGCTTCATTAAGCTCATGAATCGTGATTTGTATATCAATTAGCAAGCTCTTATACCAATTATTAGGTCCCGAAGTATCGTAGAAGGGGGGAGGGTTGAATACGATACTAACAATAATTTAAATTCTTTTTGGAATTTACAGATAAATAAATTATTGCTTCATAGTGGGTTTGGCTATTTGTAGTGTTTAGGAGAGCTACTCACTAATTTTATGTGTGTCCAGACAAAACAATTTGGTTCAAGAAAATTAGAAAGAAAATAAATGGGACAAGATTTGGGGAATATATCTTTTATATATAAATCTGAAGGTCGCTACATCCGGCTAAAAATATAACTGGTTCCCGAAAAAAAAAATCAGTTCTTCGCTACTAACACAAAAATATAAAGCTCAGTTCCAATACAAATATATCAAAATCAGTACAATGAAAAACTGAGTCCGTAGGGAATGATATCTAGGAGCTCTGAGCATTTTTTATTAAAGAATCGGATCCTAATATCTGACCTGGAGCAATGTATGGATATGTATAAATTATTTCTCTTGCTCCAGCCATGGCAGTTTCTCTCTACATTTTATTTGTGTTGAAGAAGACGACTCCATCTTGAATGAGTGGTTGTCATCTTTTTTTTTGCTAAGTGGGTATGTATATATAGACAAAAAAGAAACAGGGATGCAAGCCAAGGCCAAACACAGAAACTATCTATAATCAATCTTACATGTCAAGATTGAAGATAGAAAACAAATGGCTCAAGGCAAATCAGATGCTAAAGCAACTAATGAAACTGGGCCTATTACAGAATATTTTAGTAAGCCAAGAAGAACAAAAAATACGAGCCCTGATATCTAAAAGAATACCTTCCAATAGCTTGTTAGGCATGAAAACCCCTTTACCATGAAGCCTAGCATTCCTCTCACGCCATATATGATAAGAAAAACCCTGGATGAACAGCAGGCCCACCTCCTTTAAAGGCAAATCTGAGACATTGAGAACAACTTTAGTGACTGCTGCCCAAGAGCGTAAACCAGAGAAATCCAAGTCAAGGCCAAAATTTATGTTTAAATATGTGTCCAAGATATAGGTGGCATAAGGACAAGTAACAAACAGATGATGGGATGTTTCCGTCCCCCCAACACATAGAACTCAGTGAGTGTCATGACAAAGCAGCCAAGAGAAACAAGAAAAATGTTGTACTCGAAGCTTGCACCAAACACCTCAAGACCAATCAACCAAAGTTCCATAAGTCCGAATAGAATTCCAAATCAATCTAGCATAAACCAAAGAGTGATTGTCCCAACAAATCCTGTCCAGCAGATTAAGGTTAAAAACTGGGGGCACAAACGAATCAAGCCAAGTTTGAAAAGAAAGAGGAGTGTGGTGCCTGTTAAAATTGCGTTGAGGAAGCACCCAACTACCACTGTTAATCAAGTCATTAAGATGTGCATATGCATTGGAGTGTGCATAGGCAATAACTAGATCAGTTGGAGAAGAGGAAATACTAGAGTGCTACCACCAAGGGTCAAACCAAAGAGAAATAGAATTCCCATTTCTGATTTTGAAGGAAATATGAAGCTTGGCCTTATCCCTAAGCTTCAAAATTTTCCTCAAAATCCAAGAGCAATCAAAAGGCACAGAGAAGCCTAAAAGTTTTTTCTTTTTAACACAGTTTTATGCACCCAAGAAGCCCATAAAGAATCATGATTCGAAACCACATGCCAAAGATGAAGAAGAATTTGAGAGCTATTCCAATCCATCAGATTCTTTAATCCCAGCCCACCTTTATCAAGAGGTAGACATACAGAAGGCCATGCCACCTTATGCCCTCATTTGGCTTGCACATTACCTTTCCACAAAAACCTGGAGAACAAGGCTTGCATATTCTTGTGCACAGTAGTTGGAAGAATGAAGTGCCTAGACCAAAAAGTTTGAATTGTAAAAAGAACTGCCTTAATAAGTTGAAGCCTGCCTGCAAAGGAGCAAAATACAGAAGTCCAACTGCTAATCTTTGAAGTTAGTTTCTGAATCAAAGGCACACATTCATTAACACTTAATTTAGAAGAAATTAAAGGCACTCTAAGGAATCTAACTGGCAAGGCACCATGAACAAAATGATAAGATCTGTCAAACCAAGCAGCCAACTCCCTATCACAATTACCAAAATCAACTGTACTTTTAGAGGCATTAAAGTGAAGCCCACTAAAAGTAGCAAATCTATTTAGATAATCCATAAGATGCATGATAGAATGCCTATCCCCAATGAGAAAATAAAAGCACATCATCTGCAAACAGTAGGTGAGTCAGAGAAGTTTCATTACACCTTCAATGATATTTAAAGTCCCTAGGCACCTGATTCATCAAACAAGTGAAAATCTTCATGACAATAGCAAATAAGTAAGGAGACATGGGGTCTCCTTGTTGAATGCCTTGATCCCCTGCAAAATAACCACACGAACTACCATTAAGCTTCACAGAATACATTGGAGAAGATATGGACATGTAGACCCACTGTATAAACACATCAGGAAAATTAAGTCTTTGCAATGCTAACAGAATGAAGTCCCATTGAACAGAATCAAAGGCCTTATGTAAATCAATAAAGTAGGCTGCTTGAATTTGATTGGCTGTGGGCTAAGTTATGCTTGATGAGTAAGTGGCGCCTTTAACAATTTAAGTTGTGCCAAGTAATACTACAAGTTGTGCCTGGTAGAGTGTATAACTTATATTGGCACCACATGAACTTGAGAATCCTCCAAGTTGCAGCAATTGTCCAAGTTGTGCCCTTGTACTTATATTGCGCCAAATTATTCATGTTGCACTTGAATTTCATTTACAAGGTTAAAGTGCGTTTTAGTCATTGCACTTTGACCCTCTATTCATTCCTTGACTGAAGTTCACCAACTTCCATTTCTTGTACAAAAGTGTTGTCACATTACACCTTGTACCCTGAGCTATTTCGGTTCTTCGATTGTAGTTCAGAAACTTTCACTTTGTGTACGAAGGTTGTGACACTTTGCACCCTGCACCCTTTGAGTTGTTTAGCTGTTTGGTTGTAGCCTCTACAAATCACTTTTCATACCTTAATAAATAATCGTTCTTTTCAAGTACGTTCTTCAAACTTCAACTTAACAATTCTTCTATAGGTAATACTCAGATTCCTTTCACAAACTGATGACGCCTACTATAACTAGAATGGGTCATAGATGACTAACTTCAATCCAGGTCTTTGTATTATTTCTTTACGTATATTGTTAAATTTGCAGCAACTTCATTGTTTCGAACACTGACTATCAATAAACACTGTAACTTCACTAGAATCTTTTCTGGTACTTAGATAATGTCTCCATTACTACCACAATCTTGAATACTTCATTCTCTTTTCTTTACTAACGCTTGAACATATAAACGAACTTCTTTCAGTGAGTATAACTTCAAGACTGCAGCTGTCTTCTTTAACTTTTATCTTTACCTAGTCTTCAATACTTCTAGATTCATGTTGGACCAAATCAAGCCTATCATAGTTAATTACTTATCTTGATGTAACACATGTAATGTTTCTGTGTTAGGATGTGTACTTAAAATTATTAATGTATTTGCAAATAGAAGTATGTTTCTACTATGAAGTCAATATGTAAATATGAGTCAAGAATAAAAATTGATAGAAGATTCAAGCCTGAATCAGGCATCAAATCAATGAAGACTTCATCAAATAAGAATTACAGTGGAAAATACTCTAAAGCAAATATGTGATCGAGAAGTCATCCTGGTAGAGAAATAAAAAATGTGAAGCTGATAGAGAAGTCAGAAATATGTACCTGGTAGAGAAGTCTCAAATATCTCAATGGCTTAGTATTCGATTGTGTGCATTCGAGAAGTCAAGCATTGAAGTCATTCGAGAAGTGTTATAATTTAAATGATTTGAGAAGTCCAGACTGAACAATTCGAGAAGTTAGTTATTGAAGCAATCGAGAAGTAGAGGAAATGGGTCAATCGAGAAGTATGTATAATCAAGTCATTTGAGAAGTCTAATCCAATCGTGAAGTCATCAAAAGAAGTATGCAATTGAGAAGGCTAGACATTCGAGAATTAATCAGTTAAATGTTAATCGAGAAGTCTCAGAAGTACTCGATCGAGAAGTCTATCTCATGACTTCTCGAAGTAAGAACAGCTGAGTATTTGAATGTTTCAATAGGCTGGTTTCAAGGAAAATTGCAGAAGAACAAGACAAGTGATTTTGAAGTTCTGTCATTACAGGATCAGTCAAACTTGTGAAGATAGAGACAAGGCTACAATGCAGCTTGGAAGAAGAACAGGACAAAGACAGAGGAGATAAAGCTTAAAGTAATAGACTGTCAATATGTTAGCTAGAAGTAGATAGTAGTCAAATGTAAAATATTTTTTGTCTGTTTCTAGTTTTAGCATAACTGCCTAGTGAGAGCGTGTGCCAAAAGACATGTGTCTATATAGCTTATGCACAGCCTCATTAGCTAGTATCTTTGAATATTATCAAGTGTATTCATACAATGTATCTTCCAAGAACAAGAAGCTGATATTCACATCAAGAATCTCATATTGTAGCAATTCATTCTAATATACAAATTAGATTGAAAGTTAACTTTGAGTGTTAATTTTCAATTCCGCATTTGTCTAAGTAAACACTGCAAAGTTACTCTAGTTACAATATTATATAAGCAGTTAATCACAAATAGAATTATAAAGAGTTTGAAAAAGGTTTAAGATATACATTCACCCCCTCCCTCTGTATAACTTATGTGGTTCTTATTCCTAACAAGTGGTATCAGAGCCAGGTTGTTGATGTACAAACAGTAAAAAGATCAAGATGAGTTCACATAAGCTAAATAGTATCAATATTCCTCTATTTGACAGAGAACACTACACATTATGGAAGAAGAAGATGTTAACATTCATCAAGACTGTAAACTACATGTATCCTGAAATCTTGAAGAATGGACCCTTCATGCTAGTAGCACTTGTTCATGAAATAGTTAGTGGCTCAGAGGTGATACCAGCCACATGGGTACCAAAGGATCCATCTCAGTTACTGATACTGAAAGAGAGAAAGTGGCTCTTGACAACAGTCACATACTAATACTGACTGATTCTCTAGATATGTTCATGTATAGCAATGTTGTCATCTACACCACTTCAAACCACATTTGGGAAACCATAGAGCTACTATGTGAAGGCATAGTGGAAGTAAGAGAAAATCAAAGATAACTGTTGGTCTAACAATATGAAGCATTTATGTCAAAATCAAATGAAGGCATAACTAAGGTTTTTGATAGGTTTAACAAACTAATCAATGAACTCCAGTTACAAGGAAAGACCTATGAGACAAAAGAAAAGAATTTAAAGTTTTTGCTAACTCTTCCAGAGCACTTGGAACATAAAATTATTGTTATAAGAGAAGGAAGAGATTTAACAAAACTTCCATTGACAAATATTTATAGAATATTAAAGACATATGAGTTGGAGTACTTTCAAAAGAAGTCCATTCTGGGAAACAGAGGAAAAATGGCAAATGTCTCTAGTGCCTTAATTGTCAAAGAACCAACGAAGGTGAAAAAAGCTGGTACAAGTCAAAAGATGAAGAATGAGGAAAGTGTTGAAAATGATAAAGAAGAAAAAGAATTTGTCAAGAGTGAATCTGAAGATGATTAGTTCTAAACTCTTGAAGATGAAAGCATGGACAACAAATCTATGGCTTTTATGGCTATAAAGTTTGGAAACTTGAGGTTTAAGAAAAACAAAAGCTTCAACCCAAAACCAAACTTTGGCTCTTCAAGTAAAGGCAAGGCTCCTAAGAGTAATTTCAAAGGAGGTTACAAGACTGGATCTATTGAAAGATCAAAGATAAGGTGCTACAACTGTGATGAATTAGAGCACTTTGCCACTGAGTGTAGGAGACCAAAAGCATCCAAAAAGGACAGACTACTTGGAGTTGGAAGCCAAGTATGAAGCCCTATTAAAGAAGCAAACTGGTAGAGCATACATTACTGAAGGCAAATGTTAGGATGATACTGATGAAGAAGAGGACGAAGAATATGGTAATTTGGCCCTCGTGGCTAAATCAGATGAAGTAGTGTTAACCTCAACAAGTTAGGTACCAATCCTAACTTCTATTGACATCTCAAAATCTCAATATAAGAAAACTGTGGAAGAATTGAGTGTGGAAATGTTTAATATTCATACTAGTATGAATGTTGCTTATGAGGAAATTAATAGACTGTTAAAAGCTAATGATGAACTGAATGCTAAGAATGAACAATTAGAGTTATCCTTGGTTAATATACAAGCCTTGAAATAAGAGAATTGTTAGGTCCAAATGTGTTGTAGAGGGGGGGGGGGTGAATACAACTTTTCGAATTTAAGAAGCAATAAATACCATGTAATAAATTAACACAATGATTCAAGGAATATATGTCTTATATAAAACTTGAAAAACATTCATTACAAAGTACACCAGAAGTAAAGAGGGTAGTAAATGATACTAAGCTCTGTGAATACTCTCTCTCTCTTTTACAAGTCTTTATCTCGAAAATATTGCTCTTTGAAAATAATACACAAGTACTTCTATTTATACTACTTGTAATCTATGTCCTGTAGTCTTCAAAGACTAAGATATACGTGGCCCAATGATGTCCACATAAATCTTATCTTATCTTGAAAGCTTGGAAATCTGCCAATTAGATGATGCCATGTGTCATGTTTTAACTGCCCTCTATGTAGAACATCTACTTGAGAATTTCTACTTGGCCATCTCGAACATTTAAGTAGAATTTCTACATAGGAATATTCTACTTGGCTATCTCGAACATTTAAGTAGAATTTCTACATAGGAATATTATAATTGGCCAACTCAAATATTTAAGTAGAATTTCTACATAGGAATATTCTACTTGGCCATCTCGAACATTTAAGTAGAATTTCTACATAGGAATATTCTACTTGGCCATCTCGAACATTTTGTACTTAGAGAAATTCTGGGCTTCAACTTGAAACTTCAATGCAACATCTTGAACTTGTGATTTCTTTACGTCTTCCATATTCTTCAACAAGCTCTTGAACCTGGATCTCTATTACTGACATAAACTTGCTATCAATGTCCTGACACTTGATGCAATGGTCTGATTCATAAGTGACTAGTCTTGATAGTGTCTCTGTTGGGTTCCGAGGCATAAAACGCAGCGGATTAAACGTAAATATAACGAAAAATTTTAGAACCCTAACGCAGGATCATGTATAATCATGGACTGATTATGGTGAAACGGAATCATACCTTTGTTTGGTCTTGACTTTCACGAACTCAACGGAGATCCTAGCTTTCACGACTTGTGTCTTCCTCTCGAAAACACCTCTATGGTATCCACACGAGCACCTTCAAGAACGTCTCACGATCTTGATTACGGAATGGATGTACTAGCCTCCTTTTATGATTTCGAATTTGTCTCTACCTTTGCTATGTGGCTGCTCTTCTAGGGTTTTCTTATAAAACGTTCACCCTTATTAACCCTACATTATCTATTTATAATGGTTAGTTAATATGCCCATAATAGCAACCCATAACAGCAAAGCCTAACCCATGTAGGTTTAGGATTAAATAATAAAACCGAATTTTATTATTTAATTAATAACTAAGTTACACTTAATTATTAATGGCAGAATTCAAATTCGAATTTCTATTATTTCAATTAATTAAGTCTCACTTAATTAATATAATAAAATTCAAATAATCATCAATTAATTTAAATCTATAATTTAAATTAATTATTCCTTTAAGTACTCTATGTGTGTGACCCTATAGGCTATTATTTAATTAGCAATAATTTTATTCTCCAATAAAATTATAAACAATGAGCGGTATCTAGTAATACATCATTGCTACCCAATTAAATAATAATTAAATCGTGATTCGATAAAACCTTTCGTGATTAATGTTTCCGTGTAATATAATCCCTTTAACCATATATATTATAGATTAAACTCGAGGCATGTATTTAGTCATCCTCTTCAACATTTAATCCGGGTTTACTTGATCCATGAGTAGACTATGAAAACAAATCATTATTTGAGCACGGCCATGCATTTTATAGTCTCACTCAATCAAGAGGCCAATAATATCTCTCCTAATTATAAGAGGGTTAAATCCTTTATCTATCATTCATATTTCTCATACGACTCATGATATACCCGATGTCCACTTTTATCATTACCCGGTCAAAGGTAACTTTTAATGTAGTCAAAGTATATTAATCCTCGTATAGAAATATAATGATCTCAAGTCAGAGGATCATTACACCATTATCACTGTGAGTCTTTCTTATGACTTTATTAAACATGAAGAATCTCACTGTCGGTCTGTCCAGTACCATGTACTCCTGCATGTACCTATGTGTTGACTTTAGTATCCCCATACTTATAACCAATGAGATGTGGTTATATGTCAAACAACATACTAGTCTATTTATGTATTATTATTGTCCTATAATAATAATACTCGACTAGGGACATTTAAGAATATGATATATTATATAATCTCAAGTTCAAGTCATGTACTAAACTATACAATGTGTATCATGATTCTAAGGACATTTATTATGCTAACAAATATATCGCAGTAATTAAAGTCATAATAAATATGTTTATTGAATAATCAATTGACATAAAGGTTTATCAAAATAAATATTGTATTGCCTCTAGGGCACCTACACCAACAGTCTCTGCTTCTTGAATAGATTACCATATTCAATTAGTAAAGTGGCTTTCCAATTATTGCTTTCCTTCTTGTTCGCTTGGAATCAATTAGTCTTATTGATACTGATAGTTATGATCTTGAACCTTTAAGTTACAAATCACTGAGGCATGAACAACTCTGTCTTGAACTTCTTTTAATGATTTCTTCTTTGTTTGATCCTAGTTAACATGTTGAATTGTATCAATTACCTTGTCTTCATTTAATATTAATTTCTTTGTGGCTTCATGTTCTTGATTGTCTTCCAATTAAGTATCTTTTCTTTTAGTTGAGTTACATAAGTTATAGTGTTACAAGTTTAGACACTCTGCCTTTCAATCTCCCCATATTTGATAGTCTAACAACGACATTCAAATTAACAAGGGATAACTCAACTAAACAATGAAACGAGAAAAAGATAAATAACATTATTGTCTTGTTTAAATTACAACTGAAATAAACTTGGAAAACAATTCAAAGAACTAGAATAAATAAAACTTAAGCTAGACAAAGAATTTGAACTTCGAATTAAAGACCATTTGAGTGATTCCTATCACCTGGATTATTTCATACCTTTCAGTCAAACTTATATCACCTTATTGGATCCACTCTGATTCACGGTTACAGTATGGTAAGTTAGCCTATCTCATATACCGTGATCAGGTGAATTTTCCTCAAGTGAGTTAAAGCAACCAACAGATATGAAGTTTTTCTAACTTCAAGTTCACACCACTCTGACCTTTAATTCTAATTTCGTCTCCTCTTCCTAGCTTCTTCAGCTTGGCGCTTCTCTTCTTTCAGCTTTCTGCGCCTTTCCTTCTGCTGCTATTCTCTCTTGTAGACTGGATCATGAAGCTGCTTCCACCTTGCATTCAACAGACTTACCGCTTCCATTTCAGAAGTCTCTGTTTCTCATCCACATTCTCATTCTCCACTTCGCCCCATTTGAATACTTCTAAAAAAAATCCAGAAATGCGGCATCTTGAGTCTGCAGCAGCCATTTTCTACTCATATGCAATAATGTTTGATTCTGGTCTGCATCTATGAATGCCAAAGCATTAGCTGTGTCATCGTCATACGAGTGTATCCAGTATGCACTATCTCTTCCTGGAACACTAATTGCCTCCCTTATTTCTCCTTGTTACAGTGATTCAGAAGGAAGAGTCATAGCTTCATCTATATTTTTAACAACTTGTAGAATATTCCATTTTCTTTCATTAGCTCCGGCTCAACCTTTACATTGTCTAGAGGGTTTGGAGCAATAATATCACACTTCCAAATCTCATTGCTCATCTTGAATATGATCCTCTCAATAAACTCCACTGACTTCTCCTTAATGTCATATGTGAATCTCTTACTCATCATTTGCCTACAGACAGCTTTTAGGGATTCTACCGTTAGAGCCATTAGGTCATTTTCTTCTAAACTAACCCTCTTCATTTTTCCATCAACAACCATCCGAACAACATCAGGATTTGCTGAGAATTCTGGTTCCTTGTCCTCTGCTAGCTGCATTAACTGATCTCTATACAGAATGCTAAGCTCCTCAACTTGAGAATATTGAATTTTTGTTGCTAGCAAGAACAACTCTGGCGCAGATCTTCTCGAGATGAATTGATCATCCACATACAAGAAAGATGTCGGGACTCCTTCGAATAAAGACAAGATGACCTGCCACTCCTTAACCATCGCATTGTATCCAACTCTGACTTTAGAGATCAACCTTTTCAAAGCACTTATATAGTCAACAGTCAGTGGATTCTGCAAGTTCAAGTTGTAGAATAAGTCTTCCGCCTCTTTGTTATGAGTTCCTTTCGCACAAACTCCCAATAGAATCTTCCTTGCATCATCCCATTTCTGTCCGATCCTTCTCTTATCCAGATCAACTTGAGGATCAGCTAACCTTGCAAGCTCATGATCATACTGTTTCTCCTTGAGCTCCGCTTGCTTTTCAAGGAAAACAGCCTCATCCTGCATCATCTTCATTTTATAGAACTGAGCTTGTTCCAAGGCCAACTGTTGAGCTTTCAGGGTCTCTTTATCAACAGGTATTTCTTCAGGCTTTCTGGAAGACAATCCAGCACCTCCACCTTGTTCCATCAAAGATCTTTTAATTGCATGTGCTAAAGGTACATCCTCCATATCAGAATCTGAATCAAGTGCCTCATGTACTTCTTCCTGATGATAACTCAAGTCAATAAATGGCTCTTCTTGCTCAGCCACCACTGCCTTACCCTTTCTCTTCCTCTGAGCCTCCTCTTCAATTACTAGCTCATTTTCTTTGACAAAATCAGTAGTCTGTTCTTCAATCTCCTCAATAATTAGTGACTGCTGTCTCGTCTCCTTTGTGCTCTCCCCCTTAGGTGAGTTATCCTGAACACCACCCTTCTCTCCAGATCTACCAGTAGCATAGGAACCACCAAAACCCGAACCCGAGAGTCCAGCTCCACCAGCACCTCCAGCACCACCAGCACCATCATTATCAGGGGGAGGTTGGTTATATTGATCGTCAAAGCACTCTAGGGGAACAAAGCTCCTAACTGCATACATCAGCCTGCTTATCTCCGTTGCCATTGTATGCATTATGCTTTCCACTGCCCCCATTCTATCATAAAGAGTGCTGCCCAAGACACCACCAGCGTGGCCCAAGTCATTCATCTTGTTTGCCAATTCATCGAATGCTGTTGTTTGACTGGCCATTCGTGCTGCGTAGTCATCAAGAGCTCTCTTGTTGTCTGCAACATTGATCCCTAACTGCCCCATCGACTGCCCGAACTACTTTATTTCATTTTTAATTGCTGTCATACGAGTGTCAAGATTTTCAAGATTAAGGAACGGTGTTTGGCTTGGGTGTCCTCGCTCTAAAAATCGTTCTGTTACTATTTGTCGCTCGGTTTCGGGCCTTGAAAATGAAGGTCCCTCACTCCCTAAACGCTCACACACACTCCCTGTCTCACGCTCGTGTATGTCTTCAACAATATTCCTGAAAACGAAAGCAGTACCTGAAGAAACTGGATAAGCAAAATGAGTAGCAGTTATGGGATCTGTTCCTGTCATATCCTGAGGTGGAATCTCAGGCTGAGAGGCTGCAAAGTGTTCTAGTACAACATCAGAACCGATCCTCTCTGCAGCATCAGTATGTACCGGTGAAGGTACTTCTGAAGCAATGAAAGCTTCTAGCCTTTCTGAAGCAACAGTCTCTTCAGAAGGCACAAAATCCTCACCAAAATCCCTATGTGTAGAATGTGCAATGGGTGAACCACTCACGTGAGGTGGAGAGGTTGTGATAGACACACTAGGTTTGGACTGGGCTTTTGAAGTTGCAGCATGTGAAAATTTGGCTTTCTTCCGAATAAGTGGCTACACTTCGGGGTCACTCTCAGAACCCTCACCTAAATCTACATGTGCCGGCCTTTTAACTCCCGTCAGCGAGGGTGAAAGAGAAGAAGCAAGAGTATCAGACTCAGAATCAGAAATGTAGCTCTCGCCCTGGGATAGATCCTGGGGGTTAGCAGAATCTTGGGCCATGGAATCAGATTTAGATGAAGAAGAAGTATCATTAGTGTGAAGAGAGACTTGCTCTTGTTCAAAGAAATTACCTCCTTCAGTACCTTGTCCAGCAAAGGGATCAGAATCAGCATGTGGAGTAGGTTGACTTTCCCTTTGACCGACAGAGGTTTGACCGTGAGAATGTCCATCATCATCTTCATCACCAAGATTCTCGTCAGGAATCCCTTGAAATGCGTCAGCATGGGCAGATGGATTCTGAGCATGTGATGATACGTGGGAGGTCCCCGCCATTGAAGTAATACCTGCATCATACTTAATCCATACTTGAATATTATCAGGAATAGACATCCCATTACCATGATGTTTATCTTGATTAGCAATTGTTATGAGTGACTTGGTGCCCATGCCCAGTGATGCAGATGTTGCACTCATTGCAAATGCCTGTCTTAAAGAGAAAGAATCAGTCGGTACTAAGTGATTAATAAGCATTTGTAAGAAACGAGGATATCAGCATACAACATTAGTAGTTGTAAGTTCTCTGCTTTCAGATGATCCCATTGTAGCCACTATTTCTGAAAGAACGATTCTTCCATAATTAATGTCCAGTTCACAGGCTAGGGAAACTGCAAAGACTTGCATGGGAATTGGAATCTGATGATAATCTTTTTCGCGCGCCCGAAAACATCTAGTGATGGCCTCGAAAAAATAATTCCATTCCACATGGAAGTATTGTTTCTGGATGGCGCCAGTTGAGATCCGTCCAGAAGGAGGATAACATCCAATCTCCTCAAAGAACTTGATACGATCTACCGTTGTAGGTTCGGGGTCATAAACATCTTTGATTGGGAATCCCAGAACCCTGTTGAACACTTCCTCCGTAACTAGGGGGTAGATTTGCATCCAAATGTAACCGCACTAGTCCATAATTGCTGTAAAGCATCATGGACTAGTGTTGGTTTAGCAGTAAAAGCAACACTAACCTTGGAGTACAAATTGAAAAATCGTACCCAAAACTTGAAGCGCGGGAGATGATCACCAATTTCCGTAGTAATGTTAAAAAAATTATTTTTCACAAGTGAAAATTGGTGAGCCATTTTTAAGAAAAAATATTTTCCTTGAGTTAAAGTTTGATTCGAGAAAAACAAATAAAGCCGGAAATTAATCAAGGAAAAATAAAAATGCGTAAATTAATTAATTCATTTTAGAAGATAAACAGCCGAGTAAACTAAACTACGGAATCAATTATGACCAATATCAAATCAAACGGAACCCAATCCACTAATTATTGCAACCCAAACAGTTTGGTATAAAAACTAAACTATGTATGCAATTAACCGTGATGGTTGTGTGTATATGCGTGTATATAACCGTGATGGTTCGCAAACAGAGAATAGTAATCTAGTTCGTGACACAATCGAATGAACAGGGCTTCGAATGTTTGAAATCGCAGGGAGGGAGAGTGGGGGCTGTAAAAGATTAGGGTTAAAAATAATTAGGTAAAAGTGAAAAATTAACACGAGTTAGAGATGTATATATAGGCATAAATAAGCAAAGACAAAAATACCCCTGTGAAAACAAGAAAAAAATACTAAGTACGCACTGGGGAACCTAAGTCGAACACTATCTCGAACATTTAAGTCGAAATTCGAGATGAGTTTCGAGATAGAGACTAACTCGAACAAATAATCACTTAATCAATTAAAACAGCATAAAAACCCACCAGGGATTCCCATCTCGAAATAGCATGTCAAAATTCGAGATAATATTCGAGATAAAGACTAAGTCGAACATCAAGTCGAATATTCGAGATAATATTCGAGATAGAGACTAACTCGAACATTAAGTCGAATATTCGAGATAATATTCGAGATAGAGACTAACTCGAACATCAAGTAAAATATTTGAGATAATTATTCGATATAGAAACTAACTCGAACATCAAGTCGAATATTCGAGATAATATTCGAGATAGAGACTAACTCAAACATCAAGTCGAATATTCGAGATAATTATTCGAGATAGAGACTAACTCGAACATCAAGTCGAATATTCGAGATAGAGACTAACTCGAACATCAACTCGAATATTCGAGATAGTATTCGAGATAGAGACTAACTCGAACATCAAGTCGAATACTCGAGATAATATTCGAGATAGAGACTAACTCGAACATCAAGTCGAATACTCGAGATAATATTCGAGATAGAGACTAACTCGAACATCAAGTCGAATATTCGAGATAATTATTCGAGATAGACCGTATCTCGAATATTCTTCCCAGACTTCGAATTTTCAAAATTTTTCATTTTGAAGATAGTTATAATATTTTGGCAATTTTTTGCAATAAAAACAACAATTAAATTTTGCCAAATTAATACAAATATCAATTCAAGGATTTTTAACAATGTAAATAATTAAAAACATTCCTTGACAATTCTAAGGCCTCTAAATTAATAAAAATTTAATGAAAAACACAGGTAAATTCATCTAAAAATCATGAATTTTTTTGAATAATATGAATTTAACTCCCCCTATGATCATGCAATCTAACCAACATAAATTCAAAAATTTAACCAATAATTACACATAAAACACAATGAATTTATGTAAAATAACACAACATGCATCCTAAAATACTCATTAATTAACCATTTTAAAGTCTAAGTCCTTAATGATTAATTAGGATGCAGAAGTGATATTTTGAGCAATTATAGAGATAATTTACATATGTTTTCAACTATGCACAAACAAAATAGGCAATTGACAAGACTAAAAACATATGTACATGATTAAAACTGGAATTTTACAGATAGGAGAAATCACTAACTTGTGTTAAGCATCCCCAATTCACTAACTAACCTATTGAATGTTACTTCATCAAGAGGTTTAGTGAATATATCTGCAATTTGTTGCATTGTGGGCATAAAATGTAACGCCACAGTCCCCTCCTCGACATGTTCTCTAATGAAGTGATACCTGATATCTATGTGCTTGGTTCTTGAGTGGTCTACAGGATTGTTGGTCATGGCAATGGCACTTGTGTTGTCACACATGATTGGAATCTTTTTGTGCTCCATGCCATAATCTTTCAATTGGTTCCTCATCCACAGTATTTGAGCTACACAGCTTCTAGCAGCAATGTACTCAGCTTCAGCAGTAGAAGTATATACTGTATGTTGCTTTTTACTTTGCCAGGACACCAATCTTCTTCCTAGAAATTGACAGGCACCAGATGTGCTTTTCCTATCAATCCTGCAACCTGCATAGTCTGAATCCGAATAGCCTATTAGATTAAAACCTGTATCTCTTGGGTACCAAATCCCTAGATTTGATGTTCCCTTGAGATACCTAAAGATTCGTTTGATGGCTATGAGATGTGACTCTCTAGGATCCGTTTGGAACCTTGCACACAAACAAGTTGTGAACATTATATCACGTCTACTTGCAGTTAAATAAAGAAGTGAGTCAATCATACCTCGATAGCTTGTGATGTCAACTAGTTTACCTGATTTGTCTTCATCAAGCTTCGTGGCAGTGGCCATGGGAGTTTTAGCTGCTGACACATCTTCTAGATTGTACTTCTTGAGTAAATCTTTGATGTATTTGGATTAACAGATAAAGATTCCTTCTTTTCTCTGACTGATCTGTAACCCAAGGAAGAATGACAGCTCCCCCATCATGCTCATCTCATACTTATCCTGCATTAACTTGGCAAATTTCTCACACAAACATTCATTAGATGACCCAAAAATAATATCGTCCACATAGACTTGAACAAGTATTAAATCACCCTTTATATTTTTATAGAACAATGTTTTATCAATTACTCCCCTAGTAAAACCACTTTCATTTAAGAACAAGGATAGGGTTTCATACCATCGTCTTGGGGATTGTTTGAGGCCATAGACAGCTTTGAAGAGAAAGTACACAAAATCTACAAGTTCTGGATCAACAAAGCCAGGTGGCTGTTCCAGATATACTTCTTCTTCTAGCTCTCCATTCAGGAAGGCACTTTTCACATCCATCTGAAAAACCTTGAAGTTCTTGTGTGCTGTAAAGGCCAAGAACATCCTGACTGCCTCAAGTCTTGCAACTGGAGCGTAGGTCTCATCATAATCAATACCTTCTTTTTGAGAATAACCCTTCGCTACCAAATGAGCCTTGTTTCGTGTTACAAGTCCGTCTTCATCCAGTTTATTTCTGAATACCCATTTAGTTCCAATTACTGATCTGTTCTTCGGTTGGGGTACTAGTTTCCAAACTTTCTGCCTTTCAAACTGATTGAGCTCCTCTTGCATTGCAACCACCCAATCAGCATCACCAAGAGCTTCTTCTATTTCTTTAGGTTCCAGCTTGGACAAGAACCCAAAGTATAAACAGATATTAGCCATGTCAGCTCTTACAGTTCTTCTAGTAGTCACACCAGCATCTGGATCACCAATAATTAATTCAAACGGATGGTCTCTACTCTATACACGTTCTCTTGGAAATTGTCTTGATGATTCAGCTTGACTTTCTGAATTGTTGTGTTGACTACTTGTGTTATTTCCACTAACTCCCCCTGAGTTAGTGCCAGCTCCTACAGAACTAGTGTCATCTCTTCTTGAGCTTTGATCACTTGTCCTTGAGCTGCTATTTACTCCCCCTGAGATGTTGTCGGATTGTGCGGAAGAAGTTTTCACTAGACTCAGGTATTTCTTCTCGAACACATGACATATTTGAAGTAACAACCAACTCAGGTTCATCTTCAATTTCATCTAAGTCCAGATTTTGAAACTTTAGGGACTTAGGTTCACTATTATCTTTAGAAATTGATGGGAGTTTGGTATCGTCGAATCTAACATTGTAACTTTCAATCACTTTTCGATCACTCACTAAGAATACCCGATAAGCTGCCACCACATCTGTAGAATAACCGACAAATATCCTTTCACGTGCTTTTACTTCAAACTTGCCTAAATTTTCATCGTCTATTAGTACATAGCATTTAGCTCCAAAGACATGAAAGTATTTGATTGTAGGTCTTCTGTTATTAATTAGTTCACATGGTGTATTTTCTTTATCTTTTATAATTAAGGTTCTATTTTGAGTGTAACATGCTGTACTCACTGCTTCAGCCCAAAAGTATAGATGAAGTTTTGATTCAAACAACAAAGTTCTTGCTGCTTCAACCAATGTTAGGTTCTTTCTTTCAACTACTCCATTTTGCTGTGGAGTTCTCGGGGCAGAGTACTGACGACGTATTCTTTTAGAAACACAGAAATCATTCAATATTGCATTTTTAAATTCTGTGTCGTTGTCTAATCTAATCATCTTCACAGTGAGTGTTGAAACATTCTCAATTTGAGTGATGTGATCAATGATTTGGAAAGGTACTTCGTCTTTTGTCATAACGAACAATACCCATGTATACTTGGAGAAGTCATCCACGATTACCAACGCATATCTTTTTCTTGATAACGATAGTACATTCACTGGGCCAAATAAGTCCATATGAAGAAGTTGCAGAGGCTCAGTGATACTAGAAATTTCTTTACTCTTATGCGATGCTGGCTTTGACTTTCCCATTTCACATGCTTCGCAGAGTCCTTTAGGAGCAAACTCCATTTGAGGTAGATCTTTCACCAATTCTCGCCTCGCGAGAGCATTCATCGTTTTGAAGTTTAGATGAGATAGCTTTTTATGCCATAACCAGCTTTCATCATCTGAAGCTTTACTGTAGAAACAGGTGACTTCATTCTGGTTTGCCGAATCCATATCAGCAACAAAAAGATCTGCCTTCCGAACTCCTTTTAAAGCCAATGAACCTTCCTTGATGTGAGTTATTGATACACCTTTCTTATTGAAGACAATTTCATAACCTTTGTCACAGAATTGACTGATACTCAACAGATTGTGCTTCAATCCCTCAATATAAGAAATATCTTCAATGATGACATTACCAGTCTTCAGTTTGCCATATCCCTTTGTCACTCCTTTGCTGTCATCTCCAAAGGTGACATAAGGGCCAGCCTTCATAACCAACTCTGTAAGCAGGGACTTGTTTCCTGTCATATGCCTTGATGCTCCACTATCTAGTACCCATATAACTTTATTTCTTTTCTGCATAATGCCCTGCAATAACAGATTGATTAGGCGTTCTTCGGAACCCAAGATTGATTGAACCCGACTTTTTTATAAGATCGAGAATTATCATATTTAACAACAGGAGATGCACTCTTTTTAACATTACTAGAGATTTCGACTTTGTCTTTTCCTTTTTCAGACTTGACGGATTTGTCAGTCTTAGGAGAGGCCTTGTCACTCCTAACTTTAGGAGGACTAACAGTCTTAGCTTTTACATGCTTCTTTTTGACATTAGAACTAGCAGAAGAATTTAGACATGATTGGCTAGTTGCATTCATCAAGTTCACAAATGTTTGCATGACGTTAAAAGTGCATGGCATACAATTTAGTTGACCACATTGTGCATGATTCTGATGCATATTATTCATTGTGTGTGGAACAGGCATGGCATGTGCAACAGGAATATTCATGTTAGATTTACATGCATAAGAAAGATGTTCAGTTGATTTACATTGATAACATGCTTTCTTTATTCGTTCTGCCTTAACCTCTTTTAAGCCTTTTTCCTTTTTACTCTGTTGTTTAACAGCCTTAACTCCTAATCCTGGTCTAGATTCTTCTCTAGGGGATTTGATTCTAACTGATTTAGTAGGAGTTACAGGTTGTTCCCTCTTGCGATCTTCCATCTCTATCTCATATCTAACTAATAATTCAGTCTCTTCTTCTTCACGAGGAACGAAGTGTTTAAAGATAGGTTTGACAACAGATTTAAGAATAGAAGGTATTTCCTTATTAATCTCACTGGAACTAGTGTCTACATGCCTTTTTCCTTCTTTCTTAGATAAGTTAGAATAGTCAAGTCCTACATCGACTCCAGTTATCTTCTTAAATGTGCCACTATCAACATTCACTTTACTAGCTGTTAGTTTATAAGCTTCGCATTTAGTTTCTAACTCAGCTAGTTTATTCCTAAGACATGGTTCTATTTCATCCTTAAGGTTGAGCTTGTGTTCCAAAGTTTTAATAGAGTCTCTTAGGGAAGTATCTATAGTGCAAGCAGCCTCTAATTCTTCCACTTTTGCCTCAAGCATTCTGCATTTGGCAACAAGTGTTTTCTGTTCTTTTTGAGAAGTATTTAGGCTTTTGCACAACATATAGATCTCTTCGCTAAGAGCCCCATTCTGCACCTTATAATCATCAATAGACATTTCCTCTTTAAGGGTTAGAACTGGTACCTCTGGTTCATCTGATGTCTCAGCCATGAGGGCAAAGTTTGTTGTATGAGTAACTTCTTCCTCATCTGAATCATCCTAAGCTCTGCCTTCTGTTACAACTAAAGCTCTCTTTCCATGTCTTTCCTTCACCAGGGCTTCATACTTGCTTTTGAGGGCTTCATAAGTTTCTTTGGGATATGTCTGTTTTGGCTTCTTGCAGTCTATAGCAAACTGTCCAGCTTCACCACAGTTATAGCATTTGAACTTCATTTTGAAATCCAACGGTGATTTGTAGCTGGCACTCTTGGCTTTCCCTTTGTAACCTTGAGAACTACCACCACCCTTAGTAACCCGATAGTAAGATGAAAATTTTCTTTATGGACGGTTACTCTTTCTGAATCTTATGTTGCTGAACTTCATTGCCATGTATGCCACGACACTATCATCCATGTTGTCCAGCTCTTCTTGGGTGAAGTAGTCATCATCACTATTTGATGTGCACTCGTCATCATTTTCAACTTGATGTGGTGCAGGTGATGATCTAGGTTTCTCTGCAATCATTGCCTTTTTAGACTCTTCCTCGTCAGCAATTAATCCTGATGCCGCTTCCTTTCCTCTTGAATCATTATCCCATGCTTGATCTTGAAGGGTCTCCAGCTCATAGGTCTTTAAAATTCCATAATATTCTTCCAGAGAAGTTGTGTGCAAATCTCTTGTTTCTCTAACAGCGTAGACTCCATGTTCAATGCTTTTTGGCTGGTTCCTTAGATATCTCATGTTGACTTCAACCACGGCGAGAGTTATACCTCTCAGATTCAAATCCAAAACTAACTGACTGAATCTTAGATAGACATCTGTTATGCTTTCACCTTTTCTTATTCTGAAGGTATCATACTCCATCTTGAGTATAAGTGTTTTGTTGCTTCTGACCTCAGCGGTACCTTCCATGATGACCTCTAGCTTATCCCAAATCTTCTTCGCTGTAGTTAGTCCTTTAACTACATTAAACATCTCATGATCTAGGGATTCCATCAGTGTTTGTCGAACGGATGTATCGAAAGCTATCTGTTCCTTATCAGCATCTGAAAAGTCTTCTGCCTTCTTAGGCTCAGACCGTTGTGGTGCTACCACATCTCCTTCCATATGCTCAGGAACAACAACCATTGGTACAAATTTACCTTTGTCAAGGACTTCCAGATATTCAGGATTGACGGACTCAAGGTAAAGTTTCATTCTCAACACCCATTCTTCGTAATGATCTCGGTCGAACATTGGAATCTTGAAATTATTTTTAGGTGCCATCTTAATATGGATTTAAATTAAAGGTAATAAACTTTTCTTATTACTTGAGTAGTAATTAAAAGAAAATTAAATTATCTCACAATAAATCAAGGTTCAAGTTCTGGACACCAAAAATTTCTAAGTACCCAAGACTAGGCTATGTAGAATATCTATGTAGAACTACTGCCTAAGTCAAAATTCTCTAAGTAGAACTTCAAGTCGAATATTCAAGTAGAATATTCAAGTCGAATATTCAAGTAGAATATTCAAGTCGAATATTCAAGTAGAATATTCAAGTCGAATATTCAAGTCGAATATTCTATGTAGAACTTTTGTCCTTAGAAGAAATTTGATGCAGGTCACTTTAATATTGAATAAACAATATTACTTTTCACACTTTGACTTTTGTGGTTTTTCTCACCTAACTCACCTAACCCATGTGCTAGGTACTGAATATCTTCTATAATACTTTTTGTTGTGAGATATATGTCAAATCAAAAGCCAATAACACCTTTTTCACTTTTTGTCTTTTGAAAAGGTAATTAAAAGTTGCTGGGTTTGTCTTCTTTATCAAGAACAATGATGACTTCTTGAAGAACATCAAAAATCAAAGTACCCAGAATAATTCACAAAAATTATCTAAAGTCCACCCAAGCTAAATAATCACACCTGGAGTATTTAAATAATTTTTAGACGGAGTTTTCTCTGTCAAACAAATTAAAGCACACTTTCCAAGAAAAACTTGAAAAGTAGATCTGTAAAAGAAAACTCACGAATCTTCTACCAAACACAAGGATATATGTTTTGTATGTTAAACATGAAGCTTTGATACCAATTGTTAGGTCCAAATGTGTTGTAGAGGGGGGGTGAATACAACTTTTCAAATTTAAGAAGCAATAAATACCATGTAATAAATGAACACAATGATTCAAGAAATATATGTCTTATATATAACTTGAAAGGGTTGCTACAACATTCGTTACAAAGTACACCAGAGGTAAAGAGGGTAGTAAATGATACTAAGCTCTGTGAATACTCTCTCTCTCTTTTACAAGTGTTTATCTCGAAAATATTGCTCTTTTAAAATAATACACAAGTACTTCTATTTATACTACTTGTAATCTATGTCCTGTAGTCTTCAAAGACTAAGATATACGTGGCCCAATGATGTCCACATAAATCTTATCTTATCTTGAAAGCTTGGAAATCTGCCAATTAGATGATGCCATGTGTCATGTTGAAAATGCCCTCTATGTAGAACATCTACTTGGCCATCTCGAACATTTAAGTAGAATTTCTACATAGGAATATTCTACTTGGCTATCTCGAACATTTAAGTAGAATTTCTACATAGGAATATTCTAATTGGCCATCTCGAACATTTAAGTATAATTTCTACATAGGAATATTCTACTTGGCCATCTCGAACATTTAAGTAGAATTTCTACATAGGAATATTCTACTTGGCCATCTCGAACATTTTGTACTTAGAGAAATTCTGGGCTTCAACTTGAAACTTCAATGCAACATCTTGAACTTGTGATTTCTTTATGTCTTCCATATTCTTCAACAAGCTCTTGAACCTGGATCTCTATTACTGACATAAACTTGTTATCAATGTCCTGACACTTGATGCAATGGTCTGATTCATAAGTGACTAGTCTTGATAGTGTCTCTGCTTCTTGAATAGATTACCATATTCAATTAGTAAAGTGGCTTTCCAATTATTGCTTTCCTTCTTGTTTGCTTGGAATCAATTAGTCTTATTGATACTGATAGTTATGATCTTGAACCTTTAAGTTACAAATCACTGAGGCATGAACAACTTTGTCTTAAACTTCTTTCAATGATTTCTTCTTTGTTTGATCATAGTTAACATATTGAATTGTATCAATTACATTGTCTTCATTTAATATTGATTTCTTTGTAGCTTCATGTTCTTGATTGTCTTCCAGTTAAGTATCTTTTCTTTTAGTTGAGTTACATAAGTTATAGTTTTACAAGTTTAGACACTCTGCCTTTCAAGAATGAATACTTAAAGAACAAGATCACCTGTCTAGAGCAGATTGAGAAATTCTTGAGAGATAAAATCTCTGAAAATGAATTGAAGATAAATTCTTATCAAAACTCATCTGTGGTACTGCAAGAGTTTCTTGAGAAATACCAGGAAAATTCAAAGGTTAGAGTTGGGTTTGACTAGTAATCCTCACATTTTGAAAAATGTTGAGGCTCTAATTTTTAAGAAAGTAAATGTTGAATTTGATGAAGTCAGTATGGTCATCAAACGGTAGTTGAATGATGAGGATGAGCTAACAGCTAAAAGTGATGTGCCTTCTGTTGAAATATAGAAGAGCCAGTAGTCAAGGCCAAGTTCATCCATGTTAAACCAGAAATTAAAAAAATGTCCAGAAAAATGATATCATGCATGCAAAAAAGAAAAAGGCAAATATAAATGGCAAAGTAGGCATTAATAAACACACTAACTATGCACCTGTTCATAATGCTCCTTGGAAGATTTGTAAAAATTGTGGATCAACAAATCACCTTACACATGTGTGCAAGAAACCTGTTGTTAATAATGTTGATTTTTCTTGTGGCTATATAAAACCATTGATACATGATAATCATAAATTCTAAAAAATTTGATTGTATGCCATATAACTTGAATGTTATGAATACTTGCTTTAGATTATGGAAATGGTTTGTTGATGTGTTGGTCCCTGATATTGTAGAAGGGGGGTTGAATACAATATCTAAATTTAATCGCAGAATTTTGGATTTAAAATACTGTTTTAATTAGTCACGATTTATTAATTTTAATGAAATACTGTTCAAGTGGAAGACATGATTTTTTAACTTGAAAGTATTACGAAAATTAATATGATGAAAGTATATATAACTGATAAAGTATTCTAGAACGATTTCGACATGAATTGTTCTAATTTAACAATAATATTTCAAACCAGCACATAATGTGAATATTACAATGTAGATAAATTACTGAATTTGAATGTTTTCAACGAACCCAAAATATGAAGTACTTGCCTCATATTTATAAAGGATTTCTAAAGCTTGTATTATTTTCTAGATCATGACATTTTTCAGACTTTCATTAACACTTTTATGACTTTCTAAAAAAGTCGGTATGACTTGTTCTTCAAGACCTCGGTATGAGTTTTGCTTCACAAATTCGATATGACTTTCCTTCAAAAGCTTTGTATGACATTTCCTTGAATATTCGGTATGACTTTTCATCAAGGAACTCGGTATGACTTTTTATTCTTTTAATTCAATAAGAATTTTAATAAAGTCTAAAAAGACTTTTTAAAAGTCATACCAAGTCATTTATTTTATAATAAATTAATTCTACTTAATTTATTTAAATAATTTTAAATTAAATTAAATTAAATTCAACTTGAATTAATTTAATTAAATAAATTAAATAATTAATTTACTTTTTATGGTAGAATTAAAATACTATTTTGACTTGTATAACCTTGTTGTCAGCTCCGAAATCTTTCCGTCTTTGCTCTGTCTTCTGTCATAAAACCATTTAAGCTAGATGATGAATATTTATTAATTTAGTTGACACACAAATGTAATGTCTGGTTCATTTTTCTCATACTATAAAAAATATCCTCCACTTTTTAACTTTTAAGTTATGATCTTCTGTCATTCTTCTGCTTTACAGTCTTTCCTCTTTTGTTCTCTTCTTCTGGAATCTTTGTGTAGTAGCCACTTAAAATCTTTGGTATGTTATGAATTCTTCTGAAATATTACTTCTTTATTTTTCACTGACGCTTGAACATATTAATGAACTTCTTCCAGTGTTGAGTAGGAATCTCATAAAAATACTTCTGATAATTTGATTCTTCGTATCTAGTTGACTTTCTTCGTCTTAATTAATGTTATAATATTTATTATTTACTTTTCTTTCTTACTTGAGTTGTCATCTAATTATTACAAATAGGCCTAGTCATATGCCTTTCAATCTCCCCCTGTTTGTTGTTAAACATTTAACACAAAAATTTCTAGAGGATAACTCAACTAACAACTAAAATAATAAAACATTTGAGAACTGTAAATAACAAAAAGTTCTAGTATTATATTTAACAATTTTCCAGATTCATACTTGAAAGATAAATACATGATAGAAATTTTTCTAGACTGAACATGTATTACAAAGTTTTATCTTGACCTATCTGTGTCTTTAATCTGCACCATCTTTAGAAGTATCAACTTCACCTTCTTCTAGATTTGAACTCTTGTAAACAGGTGTCCTTGGTATATCTTCAGTGGCTGATTATTCTGGTCGAATAGATTCTCCATATAATATTTTTTGTTTAGCCCGTGCTAATTGCCATTGCACTTCCTGCTCAACGGGATCTTCTTCTTCTTTCTGCATATCATACGGCTGACTTGAAACTATTTTCGACATTTTTTGGATGTAAGATGGAATACCTTTTGACAAGCAGTAGTTCCGGATCTTTTCAGCAGCGTCTATCTTTTCTTGAGTTCTGAACCCTTTAGATCTCAGCATCTTCTCAACCTCAATCATGTACCTGACTGTATAACCTTTCAAGGACTCTTCATCTAACTTCATGATCTAATAAAAATTATTAGTGAAAAACCGTATCTCATGAAGATCATGAATTATTTGAGGACTAACAACTTTTGCAAAGTCTCTGAGTCTATCTCTTAGAAGCTCATTCTCTTCTGAACTCCTTTTAAATTTATTCAACAAAGTCCATAACATAGATAAAGATCTTTGTCTAAAGAATTCCAAAGAGATTTTGAATGTGCCATTTCTGTGAGTGTAGACTAAGATCTTCCAATCTTCAAGATGTGATCAACTATCACAGTGATATAATCGACTTCTTCTTTCAGGGCCTTCAAGAAATTATCAATGCTGTTATTTGAACTTTCCTAGCATTTGATAATTGACTTTAGCAAGTTGTTTTAAAATGGAAACTTCTGAATCTTGTCCATGATCTTTCTAGCACTGTCCCACTTTGCACCAATTTTGTTGCACATCTTTCTTCTTCTCTTTAACAGCAATAGCCAATAGCCCATAGATTCTATTTTTCTAGGCTTGCTTTCCTTTCAGCATGTGCTTTCTCCTTGACTAGAGCCTTCATTTGTTCAACTTTAGCATTGTTTGCCTTGCTGTCTTCTTTCAATTTCCTCATTCCCTCTTCATAGGCAGGATCAGACTATTCTTCTCTGGGAAAATGAATTCTTCATCAAAGGTTGTTTCATCTTCAACTCTGCAGTAGTCTGGATTGAAAGTGTCATCTTGACCACTATCCTCAACAAATTGATCTTCAGGATAATATTTTTCTTCTTGAATATGTGACACAAATTGTTCTTCAGAATATATCTTGGCTTAGCCTTTAGTTGCTCATTCTCCTTTAGCTACTCTTTTCTCCCCCTTAGTTAAGGGATCCTCTATAGATTTTGAAGCTTTAATTGATTTTACTAGTTTTGCCATTGTCTCATAGACATGCTTCATTCCTTCATTCAAATGAATCATCCCTTCATCTAGCTTGTTAAATCTTTTTATGGAGATTTCTTCATTTTTAAGCAACTAAAATCAGTTGAAATGGATCAAAATCAACAGTTCTTGAAAAGTCCTACAAAAGTCTGATCGAGTGTGTGTATATATGCGTGTGTGTATATATCTGAATATGACTTTTAATAAAAACAAAAGAAAGTAGTTTGTATGACTTTTTAAACATAAAATACCATCGGTATGACCTTTTTTAAACTAAAGTCTGTATGATATTTTAAAAATAAAAGTCGGTATGACTTTTATTTTAAAAGGTCGGTATGACTTTTAATAGAAACAAAACAAAACAGAAAAATAAAATTGGTATTACATTTTAACATATTTCGGTCTGACTTTTATAAAAAACAATTTGGTATGACTTTTATTAACTAAAAGTCATGCTGATTTTTTAAATAAAAAGTCATGCTGATATAAATAAAATAAGATAAGATAATATATATTATAATAGTAAACAAACAACTATATATATATATATATATATATATATATATATATATTAATAATTGTTCCTAAATTCGAAATAAAATAATAAAAATCTTATTCAAATTTTTGATTAATTAATAATAATAAACTAACTATTATCAAGCAATAATTATTTGAAAAATAATACAATAATTTACATATAAAAGCTTAAAAATGCTTAAAATAAATATATAAATATTAACAATAGACAAAAATAAGTACTTATGCTATATTTGAAATGATTATCTATTAAGAGTATTAAATTATTCTCAAGATAATGTTTTCAAATATTAATAATCCCTAGGATTATGTTGATTCGAACTTCATAAATTCTTTAAATATTAACATTTAATATTTATGAACTCAAATAAACTCCTAGCTATCAAAAATTAGTCATTGTTTAACATCCCTAGCTCACTAACCAACTTAGAGAATGTGGATTCAT
The DNA here is from genome assembly GCA_028671895.1 of Oenanthe sinensis. NCBI lineage: Eukaryota > Viridiplantae > Streptophyta > Magnoliopsida > Apiales > Apiaceae > Oenanthe > Oenanthe sinensis. The sequence goes on along the minus strand of CM053810.1, from coordinate 41,956,255 downwards.
TAAGTGGTTTTGTGAAGATGTCAGCAATTTGATTTGATGTGGGTACAAAATGTAACACCACGGTTCCGTTCATGACATGCTATCTGATGAAATGATACATTATGTCAATGTGCTTGGTTTAAGAGTGTTGTAGAAAATTTTTGGACATGGCTACAACACTTGTGGTGTTGTAAAAAATTGGAATTTTATTCAACGCAAGTCCATAATCATTTAGCTGATTCCTTATCCACAATTTATCTGTGGACAATAGCTGCCTGTCACAATGTATTCTACTTCAGCTGTCGAGGTAGACACTAAGTGCTGTTTCTTGCTATACCAAGAGATCAACCGCGTCCTAGAAACTGACATCTTCCAGAAGTACTCTTCGTGTCCATCCTGCATCCTGCATAATCTGAATCTGAATAGCCTATTAGTTCAAAACATGTATCTTTATGGTACTAAATTCCAAGATTTGGTGTACCCTTCAGATATCTAAAAATTCGTTAACGACAATAAGATGAGATTCTCTAGGATCAGACTGAAACCGTGCATATAAGTATGTTGCAAACATTATGTCAGGTCTACTTGTAGTTAGATATAATAATGAGCCTATCATACCTCTATAGCTTGTAATATCAACCTTTTTTTTTCATTTTCATCTTTGTCAAGCTTGGTGGTTATTGGCATTGGGGGGTTTTGCCGGTGAATAATCTTCTAGACTGTATTTTCTTAGAGGATCCCTTACGTACTTTGATTGGCAAATAAAAATCCCATCTTCCTTTTGTTTCACTTGCAGTCCAAGGAAGCATGACAGCTCACCCATCATGTTCATCTCATATCTACTCTGCATTAACTTAATAAATCTCTTACACAATTTTTCGTTAGTAGAACCAAATATAATATCGTCAACATAAACTTGGACTGTTAGGAATGTATTCATTTGATGATGTACAAAATACTAGAACAGGGGTTAGCTTAGTTTATTTGCAATAAATCTTTCTAGTCTCTGAAATGTATAATCAGAGTCTAGATAATCAATATTCATGTTACTTGTACTTAGAAGAATTTCTGTAGAAAGTGAATCCAGAGTCTACATGAAGATCAGAGTCTGGAAGGTGATCAGAGTCTATAGACTATCAGAGTCTATGATCTATCAGAGTCTACATATGATCAGGGTCTGAAGTTCATCAGAGTCTGAATATTTCAGAGTCTATACAGTTAAAGTTAAATTTGGAAGAAGATCACATGAATGGAAAGTCTTCGAAGATCAAGATAAAAATATTACAGATATGCTATGGGAAAGAAAGAGAATTCTAAAAGGAAACTGTCAACTAATAATTAGGAACTATATTCTTATTGTAATTTATCTTTCTGTTATTACTTGATAGCCAGCTCTCTATATAAACTCTATGTAACCTAATTGTAAGATGTGAAGGTCGAAGCATAATTTATCTGAGTGAAACTTTGTGAGTACATAGAGATAGAGAGAGTTGTTGTGATAAACACAGAGAAGCTGCTAGGGTTTGTGTACACCCTAGAAGAGTTTTTTATTTACAAATCAATAATACAAACAATACTTATTCATATCTTTGTTCTTAATTCATATCTGTTAATTGATATTGAGTTGATTTTAAATCAGGCAGAACAGACACACAAGTATTCAACCCCCCATTCTACTTGTGCAACTGGGAAAACAATTGGTATCAGAGCCTAACGTTTAAAATCGATTAAAGATGTCTGGAAACAAAGATGGAAATTCTAAGATTCATATGCTTAAGAGAAACGAGTTCACCCAGTGGAAGGTTAAGATGCTGCACCATCTGGAAGCAACAGACCCTGACTATCTTGAAAGAATTCATGAAGGACCCTATGTGCCCTTAAAGCTAGTGCCTCAAATCAATGAAGAAGGCAAAGTAACTGAAGAACACTTCATTGAAAAACCAAAGGCTGAATGGACAAAAGAGGACAAGGAGAATGTCCTTAAGGAGGCAAAGGTCAAAAACATACTCTTTAACAGTTTGGATTCTGTTCTTACAAACTGTGTTATATCATGTCAAACTGCTAAGGAGATGTGGACAAAACTTGAAGTGCACTGTCAAGGGACTAAATATGTCAAGAAGAATGCTAGGTCTTTGCTAATTCAAGAGTATGAGTATTTTGAAGCAAAATATGGAGAATCTATTACGGAGATGTATGATAGGTTTATAAAACTCTTGAATGAGATGGCTATGCTTGGTAAGGTTTATGATTCTGAAGATACAAACACCAAGTTTCTGAGAGCACTTCCTGAAGAGTGGGACAATAAGACTACAACCATAAGGGAAGCTAGAGATTTGGATGAACTAACTCTAGAAGAATTGTATGGCAGACTCAAGACATATGATTTAGAGATGCAACAGAGGAAGAATAAGAAGTCTGTGAATACAAAATCTATGGCACTCTTAATGGAGTTGAGAAAGAACAACATGAACAACCCACAGAAGCAAGAATCAAGGATTCAAGGAAGAAGGGTAAAGCTGTTGTGGAGTCAGAGTCTACTGACACAGACTCTGATTCTGATGAAGAGATTGATCTAAGTCAAATGATGGCTATGTTTGCTAAAAATTTCAAAAGAATGAAATTTAACAAAAGAACTGGCAAATTTAGCAAAAGGCCATCATTCAAGAAGGAAGATGAGAAGGTTGAGAAGAGCAAGAGTACTATAATCAAACTTGACAAAGCAAAGGTCAAATGTTTCAACTGTGGAATATTGGGGCACTTTGCTAGGGAATGCAGAAAGTCAAAAAGTCAAGGAAAAGGAAAAGCACTTCTATCAACAGGAAAGGATTGGGCAGATTCAAGCTCAGAGGATGAAATTGATTATGAAAATCTAGCATTGATGGCATCCTCTTCAAGAAAATCACAATCTCCCAAAGAACCCTTATCTCCTAAAACTCAGGTATCAATATTTACTCCTGAATCCTAAATTAATTTAGACTCAGATGGTATAGAGATTGTGCAAAGTGAGGTTAATAAAATAATGACAACATGTAGGTCTCTCACTAGTGAAAGTGAAAGGTTGAGAGAAGAAAATTTAACCTTAACTAAAAGGAATAATCATTTAGAGTCTGAGTTAATATTAATGGAACAATACAAAAAGGATTCTAAGAAATATAGTCATAATTACACTGAAGTCTTGAAAGCCTATGACTATATTAAGAATGAACTAGAAGAAGAGAGACTTAAGTTTAGAGTCTGGACAGACTCTGGTAGAAAAGTTCAAGAAATTCTCAATAATCAAAATGTGTGTCAAACTGCTAGTCTAGGCTATGACAAGAGTCAAGGCAAAAGACCTATTGTTGAGAATGACAACAATGAAGAAGCTAGCCAAGTTAATAAGACTAAAGACAAAAGTACATTTGTGTTAGGAATCTACATGTGATTTGATGATAACATTAATCTTAGAATCATAGAAATTTAGTTTGATGTAACTGATCAATTGATATGAAAGTTATAAATATCAATTGATCAGGAAACCATTTATCAGTTGAAGTGTTGATATGAATCAACTGATAATTTGGATTGTAGCATAGGTGTACTTAGTCTATTTCAATCGATAAGGTGTAAATCAATCGATATTTTATTCATCAATTGATGTTGGAGTTGATTGATATAGATCATCAATTGATGTGTGAATTAAACTGTTAAATTGTAATTATGTGAAGACAGAAAATTACACAAGTGAAGGATGATCAATTGATATTGAAGCATCGATGGATGAGGGATCAATCGAAGAAGCCAAGTCAAGCATTGAAGACCATCAACTGATGTGAAGACCCATCAATTGCTATATCGATTGATAACATCTATCAATCGATAAGTCATCTTTTATCAATCGATGGATATAAAGATCAATCGAAGAAGAACATCAGTTGATGGATTAAAAGATGGATCAATTGATATGCTTAACAGCAAACTATCACTTGAGTGTGATAACACACAGAAAGAATATCTGCTGCAGATCCAGAGAACAAAAGCACACCTATGGAAGACAGTCTAGAATGACTGTGAAGACTCAATCAGAAGCTGTCTTTTTAAACCTTTTTTAAAAAGAAATAGGTAGAAGAAAGGCAGGTAGAAACAATCCTAGATTAGGTATTGTAAAAGTACACTTGTGTTATATAAACAAGTGTAGCAGCATTTTTAGAAAAGAAGTTAGACAAATTCAAGAATCAACTGTTCAAGCTTGAGAGCACATTTGTAAGAACAGTTGATTCATTTTCTAATCTTGTTAAAAAAAATTGAGCAAAAATATACACTGATGGAGAAATTAATCCATCAGTAATTTTAAAACTCTTTGCTTAATTTACTTTTCAGTCTTAAGTTATTCCAACATATTCTCACTAAGTCAAATCCTCAAGAACAAATATTATAACATACGAAAAAGTTTTAATATTTGTATTCAACCCCCCTTCTACAAATATTGACATTGTTCTTAAGGAATAACAATTGGTATCAGAGCAGGCTTTCAACATACAGAAAGTTTAAAGATCAAGAACAGTCAATATGGGCCAAAAAGATTCAGGTGTAAAGATTCCAATGTTGGAAAAGGATGAATACTTTCCATGGAAGGTAAAAATGCATTTGCATCTTCTTTCTCTATATCCTTCTTATGTTCACTGCATAGAGAAAGGTCCTCACATTCCCATAAAGCTATTTACAGGAGTAAACCCAGATGGAACTCCTACAGTTGATAGACATATTCCAAAACTTATTTCTGAATTCACAGAAGAGGATGAAAAAGAAGTACTGAAAGACAAGAAGACCATGAACATTCTGTTTAATGGTCTAGATAAAGATATGTTTAATAATGTGATAAACTGTACTTCATCAAAAGAAGTGTGGGACACTCTTCAAACTCTGTGTGAAGGAACTGAACAAGTTAGGAAAAACAAGATGCAACTCTTAATTCAAAAATATGAATCATTTCATTTTAAGAGTGGTGAAGCCATCAATGATACCTATAGCAGATTCCAAAAGTTGTTGAATGGTCTAAAGCTATATGGTAGGGTTTATGCAACAGAAGATACAAATCTCAAATTTCTAAGATCTCTTCCAAAGGAATGGAAGGCAATGACTGTCTCCATTAGACAATCTCAAGACTTCAAAGATTATACTCTAGAGAAACTATATGGTATTCTCAAAACATATGAACTGGAGATTCAACAAGATGAAGAGATTGAGAAGAATCAAAGAAAGGAGAAAACTGTGGCTTTGATGGTCAATGGGAATGAAGACAAGAAAGAAAAGAAAAATACTGGTTGTGCAGAAGAAGTCATGATGGTGGCTAATGATGCTGATGAAGAATCATCCAAGGGAAAAGGAAAGACCAAATGTGAGGAAAATGAAACATGCTCACAGGATGATTTGGATGAGATTGATGAGCACCTTGCATTTTTGTCAAGGAAGTTTTCAAAGCTAAAATTCAAGAGGAATCCAAATGCTCAAAGGCCTGGATCCCAGTTTAGAAACAACAATCAAAATAAAAATTTGGTTGATAGATCTAAATTCAGATGTTTTAACTGTGGATTGGCTAGTCATTTCCCAAGTGAGTGCAGGAAGCCAAAGCAAGAAAAGGCAAAGACATATGAGGGTATTGATTATAAAAAGAAATACTTTGACCTTTTAAAACAGAAAGAAAAGGCTTTTGTCACTGAAGAGAAGGACTGGGCTGCTGAGGACAGTGATTCTGAAGAATATATCAATCTAGCTCTAATGGCCAACCATGAGGATGAAGAAGCTAGTTCAGCATCCAATCAGGTACTAGCTACAAACTTTTCTGAGCTTTCAGCTGATGAATGCAATAGTACTATTAATGAAATGTCCAATAAATTGTACAATTTGCATGTCACTCTAAAATCTCTAAACAAAGAAAATCTCAAGTTAAAGAGCACCATTGATGCCTTAACTGAGAGGAATGTTTTTCTTGAAAATGAACTTGTCTGTTTAGAAAGATTTAAGCAGGAAAGAAAGGATGCTAGGAATGAACTAGTAAACAGTTTGAAAAGAGAAGAATTGTTGAAAGAACAATTGGCTGATGAAATACAAACCATTAACAAATGGAATAGGTCTGTTAAAACTGCCAAACAAATTATTGATGTTCAGGGTGTAGATACTCTAGGAGATCTTCCCAAATCAATAGGCAAGCCATTGGCTGATACTTCAATGGATAAAGATCAATCGAATGTTAATCCCTCATCAACTGATAAGGATTATCAATCGATTGATGCTGAATCAATTGATAAGCATCCATCGACAAGTGAATCTTCAATGGCTAATAAAAAGAACAAATTTAGCACTCCTATCAAATTTGTTAAGGAAACCAAAAATCAAGTTGAGACTGAGAATGAAAAGGTTAACATAGGTAGCTTATCTAAGAATCAATTAAAAGCAAAACTAGATAAGATTGCACCTGTGAAAACTACTCAATCTAAATCTGAGAAAAAGAAGAAGAATAGGAATGGGAAAGTAGGCATTAATAAGCACAACAATTACACTCCTGATATGTATGCACCTAGAAAGGTTTGTGCTAAGTGTGGTAGTGTAAATCATTTGTCAATGCAATGCAAGAATGAAAAGAAGAATAAGTCTTCAAATGATTTAAATACACATGTTATGTCTTCAAATGCCATGCTTCTTAATCCTATGCTCATGAGTGCCATGTCTTCTAATTTGGTTGCACCTAATGTTCATATGCCTTATGCACAAGTTCCATACATGTATAATCCCTTCTTTGCATATCCTAATCTGAACATGCCAAGTATGCCATGGAACATGCCTAATATAAATGATGAAATTCATGGAAATTCTGCCATGAGTTCCAAGGTGTCAAAGCCCCAAAAGTCAACTCCCAAAGTTAAAGTGGATTTAAACCCACCAAAACAAAAGGAACCTAAGTTGACAACAGGGGCTCAGGCTACAACTAATAAAAGAGGACCCAAGGCAACTTGGGTACCAAAAACAACTTGATTGTTTTATATCCGTGCAGGGAAACAGGAAGAAAAATCTCTGGTATTTGGATAGTGGATGTTCAAGGCACATGACTGGAGATTTGTCCCTGCTCACAAAGTTTGTGGAAAAGGCTGGCCCAGGAGTTACTTTTGGAGATGACAACAAAGGTTTTACCCTGGGATATGGCTCAATTATAAAAGAAATTGTTATCATTGAAAATGTAGCACTAGTTGATAGATTGAAGCACAATCTGCTCAGTATCAGTCAACTGTGTGATATTGGTAATGGTGTGTGGTTTACAACTGGATCATGCATCATAGCCAATAAAGAATCTGGTGATATTCTCTTAACTGGAGAAAGGAAAGGAAATGTCTATGTGGCTGATTTTCTCTCTGTAAAGACAAATTCTATGACATGTCTACTAAGTAAAGCCAATACAGATAAAAGTTGGACTTGACACAAGAAGCTAGCCCATTTGAATTTCAAGGCCATGAATCAATTGGTTAGGAAGAATTTGGTTAGAGGCATCCCACAGATGGAATTCACCAAAGATGGACTGTGTGATGCCTGTCAAAAAGGAAAACAAATAAAAGCTTCATTCAAGTCAAAGTCTGAATCATCAATTGATAAGCCTCTGGAATTATTGCACATGGATTTATTTGGTCCAGTCAACATCATGTCAATTGCCAAAAAGAAATATGCCTTAGTAATTGTGGATGACTTCACAAGATTTTCATGGGTATATTTCTTATTCTCTAAGGATGAGGCAAGCAAATTAATTATCAACCATGTGAAAAATGTTGACAATGGCACTAAATGGAAGGTCAAGAAACTTAGAAGTGATAATGGTACTGAATTCAAGAATTCAACCATGAAAGAATTCTGTGAAGAAAAAGGTATCACTCATCATTTCTCTGCACCAAGGACTCCACAACAAAATGGAGTAGTTGAAAGGAAAAATATGACCTTGATTGAAGCTGCTAGAACTATGTTAGAAGAAGCTAAACTACCTACATACTTCTGGGCAGAAGCAATTAATACTGCTTGTTACATTCAAAATATTTCCATGGTCAATAAACTTCAAGGCAAAACACCATATCAATTGATGAAGAAAGACAAGAAACTAACAGTTAATTTTCTTCATGTCTTTGGCTGCAAATGCTTTGTACTGAGAAATCAAGGTGAAAATCTAGGAAAATTTGAAGCCAAAGCTGATGAAGCTATATTTGTTGGATATGGAATAACAACCAAAGCATACAGAGTCTACAACCTTAGATTACACATTGTTATGGAATCTATGCATGTAGTCTTTGATGACAAGAAAATTCAAGGGTTGCTTGATGAAGGATTTCATGATCTATTGCTTTTTGAAAATGAATCCTCAAGTAATATTGAAGATAGTGATGATGATGAGGAAATTACAAGTATACAAGTTCCTAGAATCCTCCCATCAATTGATGTCATTGCTTCAACAGATAACTTATCAGTTGACAATCATCAATCGAATGATAATACATCAATTGATAATCATTCGATGGATAACTGTTTTCCCAGTCGTACAAGTAGAAGGGGGGGGGGTTGAATACTTGTATGTCTTTTCTGCCCGATTTAAAATCAAATTAAGAACAAACTCAAACACAAAAATATGAATAAGTACTGTTTTGTATTATTGATTTGTGAATACAAAACTCTCCTAGGGTGTACACAAACCCTAGCAGCTTCTCTGTGTTTATCACAGCAACTCTCTCTATTTCTATGCTCTCACAAAATTTCACTCAGATGATTATTGTTTCGACTTCCACACGTTTACAATTAGGTTACATAGAGTTTATATAGAGAGCTGCCTATCAACTAATAACAGAAAGATAAATTACAATAGGAATAGAATTCCTAATTATTAGTTGACAGTTTCCTTCTAGAATTCTCTTTCTTTCCCACAGCATATCTGCAATATATTTATCCTGATCTTCGAAGACTTTCCATTCCTGTGATCTTCTTCCAAATTTATCCTCAACTGTATAGACTCTGAAATCTTCAGACTCTGATGATCTTCAGACTCTGATCACATGTAGACTCTGATAGATCACAGACTCTGATAGTCTATAGACTCTGATCACCTCCCAGACTCTGATCTTCATGCAGACTCTGGTTTCACTCTCTACAGAAATTCTTCTAAGTACAAGTAACATGAATGTTGACTATCTAGACTCTGATTATTCATTTCAGAGACTAGAAAGACTTATTACAGATAAACTAATCTAGACCCTGTTCTAGTATTTTGTACATCATCAAATGAATATATCCCTAACAATCTCCCCCTATTTATGCTTTATAAAATGTAAGCATAAATCAAGGTTTGATGATGTCAAAACTAAAGAATAAAACTAATAATCTAGAACAATATAAAAGAATTAAAAAAAAGAAAAAGAATTACTTCTCATTTAATCTTCTCAAAGGCTGGATTGTTCTTCAAAAATGAATTTAGCATATTTTCTTCCACAATTGCAAGAGCTTCACCAACAAACTTCTTTAATTTCTTCATTTCTTCATTTGAACATTTAATTTGACAGTAAGCTGCTCTCAGATCATTTGCACTGCTTTCTTGATCTTTTAAGTCCTTCAACATCAGAACACTAACTTTCCCACTCATAGGCTGAAACCCAAAGTAATGACCCACACCTTCTTGAAATTTAATCTGTTTTTCCTCCAATGGCATGACTTGATCATTTCCCTCAGTATCAACATATTTTAAAGAAAATTTGCCCATTTGTCGATTTGCCTGTCTGTGCAAAATCAGCTTCCTATCAATCTCCTTGAACCATTTGTGTGTGACAGCTTCTTTGCTCTTGTTAACTTCATAAGCAATTTGAAGTAGGAATCTAATATACTGTAGTTCCTCAGCCTGTTTGAAAAAGATAAAATTTGACTGACTAATCCATCTTACACTTCCACCTTCTAAGAAGTAAACTAGCATCTCATTCTTCACCTTTTCTGTACCTCCCTGACCTCCTTGTATCTTCGTTTCAAAAACATTATACACAATTTGAGCAGACACCACTTTATTTAAGTGCTTCTGAGTGATCTTCTCAAACTGCCTATCTGTCAAGGATTGAGGATCCCTGGTTAGAGTAGATGTTCTGTCAATGTCAGATTTTTCAAATCCTCCAAGACCTATCTTCTTTTTAGCTCTAAGTTGCAGATTTGATTGACTACACTTCCAGTATGAAGGTTCTTGAGTTTGATCAGAGTCTGACTTCTTTCTTTGCTTATCAGAGTCTGACTTAGACTCTGATTTCCCATGTCTAGTCCCTGACTGATGTGTTTGAATTTTCGATACTCCAGATTGCTTTTGTTGCACACCATCAGGACCCTTAGAACCATGAGAACTATCTCCATCATCACCATCTTTCCTCCTTTTAACTCCCCTTGATTTATTCTTGCATCCCTCATCCTTATGTCTCCTGGAGGACTCACCTTGCTTCACCTTCTCCCCCTTTTTGACATCATCATTACTGGTGACAGCCAAAAGAATCTGCTCAAGAACAGTGGAGATATGTGCCTGGGCTGCAATAACTGAATCAACCTTAGTGGTCAAATCAGAAACTGTAGTTTGAAGAGAGGCTTGAGTGGTAGTGATAGCAGCTAGAGCATCTTTAAAAGCGACCTCTTTGGATAACTGAAGAGAGTGAATTCTGTCAAATCTTGTATTGAGCAGAGAAGTTGTATTATCAACACCAGTGAGCTTTGTTTGAATATGAGAAATGTCCTGAACCACACTGGATAACTGAGCAGCAACATCAGGCAGCTTAGCTGTAACAGCTCCAGCTAAGACTTGATCTTCTTCACCAGGATAGTAACCATGTTCCTGTTGAAAAGATTTTTTCTGAAAAGCCTTAAGTCTCTCAGAAAGATGAATATCCAAAATACACTCAAAAGAATCTTTAACATTGATGCCTCTTTGCTGTGCAGACTCCCAAGACTGAGGAAACACCTGATCAAAATAGATAAAAGAAGGAGTAACAAGATCATCATCCGCAGAATTGCATTCCTCAGCAACAGGCTCTGGCTTTGTGAATGGAGGTGTAGACTCTGGTGGTGGTGTAGACTCTGAAACTGCAAACGGGACTACAGACCCTGACTCCTCCTGAGAGTGATCAGAGACTGTAGACTCTGGAAGTCTAGCCCTTATAGGCATTATTAAAAGAGGTACTTCTGACTTCAATGTTGCAGCCTCAGTGAAAATGACAGGGTTATCCACCAAAGCCTCCATGACTCTATCTGCTCTCCTTGCTAGAGAATCCACCAGGTGAAGTTGGGTTCTCTGTGTAAATGATTTCTGAGCAGCAAGAGCCTCCTCCTGTTTGCCAATCTGCACAATCAAACATAGTGAATTGTCATCCATCCCCTGCTCCAACTCATTGGACCAACTCTTTGGAAAATCTTGATCCCAATAAGTAAAGCTAGGTTCAGGATACCCTATTCTCTCATGCTCACAGTGGGGTTGGACACCCACTTTCTCAATCTCACTCAGGCTCTCTACAGCCTTTTCTATCTCTCCTTTTGCCTGGTCCAGTGCCAGCCTCTCAGAAATTTTTTCACTCAATTTGGAGGGTGCACTCAATAAACCTACAGAAGAGGGGTTGAGAGATAAAAATGGTGCTTCAATACCTGAACCACCTTGATGGAGGGGAACCCCTTCAAATGTCTGAAGGCTAGGGGTTTCCACCAAGGGGTGAGCATCAACAGATTCTGAACCCTTACTAGCATCTTCTCTCTTTTCAGAGTCTGTTGGCTCCAGTATTCCAGTCTCAGGGTCTACTCTAGACTCTGACTGCTTCAGCATGACTTCATTAGAAGCCAGAGTCTGAGTGTCACCATCTTTGACTGTTTGTGCATGAGACTCCCCCTCAAGGTGGATAGACTCTGATAGAATAGATTGGGAAATTTCTTCATGAGCATCCATCAGAGTCTGTCCTCCCATATCACTGGGGTTCTCATCAGCTCTTTGGTGAGTTGTCAAGGAGGGCTCAACAACATACTCCCCTGCCCCACTATCACCCAACCTCTGACTAGGTGGTTCTTGTGTGGGTGAGGCAGACTGAGCATCTCTATCACTAGTCACCACTGGTGCACTAGTCCCATCCTCCAACTGCCTTGCACCACCTGCTACCTCCTGTTGTTCTTCAAGAATAAATGCATCCAACTTGTTGTTGGGTCCCGGAAGTATCGTAGAAGGGGGGTTGAATGCGATACTGACAACAATTTAAAATTCTTTTCAGAATTTGCGGAATTAAATTATTGCTAAAGCTGAGGGTTAGAGTATTTGTAGTGTTTGGGAGGCTGACTTACTAGCTTTCTATTTTCACGATTAAACATTTAAGATATAGAAAATTAGCAAGTAAGTAAACAAGATTCAAGTTAAATATGTATATTAAAACTTGAAAGGGTGTTACAATATCCGGTAGAATAAACTTTAATTCCTAGAACAAATTTGACATGAATTGTTCTACTTTAGGAATTAAAATCAAACCAGCACAGAAAGTCTGTGAATATTACAATGCAGACAAATTCTGAATTTGAACTGATTTTTTCTACTTTTTGAACTATGAAGCAAATGCCTCATATTTATAGAGGAAATTCTGAGCTGGTATGACCTTTTTGACTATGACTTAATTTATTAAAATTAAGCCTTGTATGACTTATAAAAACGCTGGGCATGACATATTCTGGTCGGTATGACTTACTGAAGCTCGGTATGACTTTCAGAAATTCGGTATGACTTATTTTATTAATTAAAAAAATCGGTATGACTTTTTTAATTAAATAAAAAATCAATCCACTTGCTCCAGCATGACCTTTTAACTTGAATAGCTCGGTATGACTTTCAGAAATTCGGTATGACTTTCCTTTAATAAGCTCGGTATGACTTATTAAAAAGGAAGGTCGGCAGAAGCTCGGTATGACTTATTTTAATTAAATAAATCGGTATGACTTATTTTAATTAAATAAAATCAGCTCGGTATGACTCTTGAATAATTCCTTCGGTATGACTCTTGAAAAGCTGCTCGGTATGACATTTCTTTTCTCCTGCCTTTTTCATTTCTTTCCACTTGAATGGACATGTGGCAAGCCTTGATTGGTTGCTTTAACAAAATATCTCCTGCCATTTCAATTTGAAAAAGTAAGGGGCCTATTTCGTCTTATATGGATAGGCTCCGTAGAAATGCTTTTTGACCCGCACAGCTTATTATCTTTGATTAATAAATAATAAATTTAATTCATAAATTATAAAAATAAATATCTAATATTATTTAGATATTTATAAATATAATTTACTAAGTAAATAAAATATTTATTAATTAAATAAATCCTTACGCTCTAAGCTGCGGTCTTCTGATGGTCTGGAACCGAACTCCTTTTGACTTGGAAATGATAAATCAATTCCAACCGGGGTTCCACCTTTAAGAATATATGACTCTGCATTTCTTCCGTGTCATTTCTTTTTCCGTCTTTTCTTCAAGTCAGTACTGTAAGGCATGTTTGGCTGTTTCTACAGTTGCAATTAGAAGTACCTCTGTTACTGAAATATTCTGACTCTTTAAACTAGACAATACTTCTTTTCACCACTGCGTGTACTCAGTCAAATATTCAATCTTGGATTCTGACTCTTGTACACTGTATTCCAAACAGACCTGTATCCCTTTGAGCTTCCAGCTTCTGTCTTCTGTCATTCTAAAATAATTCTAAATTAATTAATCATTTAATTAATTTAAGAAATAAATTAATTCTGAGTGAATTAATTTACTAATTAAATTAACTAATTAATTTAATTAATTAATAGAGAATTAAATTAAAGGCTTGACTATTGTTGATGTAGATAAGACTCTTCTGTTCTTCAACAATAACCTTTTTAACCACTTGAACTTTTTGATGACGAATCTTCACTGACATTGTTGACACCCTGTGCACTGGTCTGGTTCACGGATGACTAACTACAATGTTGATTCTCATTTCTTCTGTAGTGGTCTTTGTGTCTTCTCTTGTCATGGCTTTTTTTATTCTTCCTCTATATTCAATATTTATTATTTACTTCGCTTTCTTATCTGAGTTGAGTTGTCATCTACTTATTACAAATAGGACTAGTAATATGACTTTCAATCTCCCCCTATTTGTTGTTAAACATTTAACACACAAATTCCTAGAGGATAACTCAACTAACAACTAAGAAAAAAAATACGACATTTAAGAACTGTAAATAATAAATTGTTTTCTGGATCATATAATACATTTCCAGATTTCAATTATGAAAGATAAATATAAGATAGATGTTCTTTTAGACTGAACACATTTAACAAAGTTCTATCTTGACTTGCCTATCATTACCAGCTTCAGAAGTATCAACTTCACCTTCTTCTAGAGATCAGGTGTCATTGGTAGATCCTCAGTTGCTGGTTTCTCTGGATCAGATTCTGCATTTCCATATTTCTTGAGAAACTGAAATGAAAGATGTTTGTTCCTCTAGCACTGAACATATTATACAAGTAGTATTATCTTCATTTCTCAGACTCATCACTACTCCCCCTTAGGATGGCAGGGATGAAGTCTTGTTCTCTTCTTATTACCACTTCTCCTCTATTTCTCCAACTTCTGTCTTCACTTCTCTCCCAAGGTGAATTCATTCTCCCCTTATGTGAATTATCCAACCAATTTAATAGAAGTAATAACAAACATGGCATACATACAGCATTAAACCATCGCAGATATTAAAAATGCAAACTATGACATGTTATGCATTTTAGAAAATCCAGTTAATCCTATATACAAGAATTTTCTAAAATCAAATGGATCCAATCCAAGCATGTTGTTATATACCCCCTTTTCAACAATGGAGTAATCCTCTTCTAGTAAAAGTCTTTGTTAAACAATTCTCCCATTTGGATCTTGTTCAACACTTTTCCCTTTTTGGATCTACTTCTCCCTTTTTGGATCTTGTTCAACAGTTTGAACTGTTTAACACTTCTCCCCCTTAGTTGAGTAATCCTCTTCAGAATCTTTAATAGAAGAAATTTCATCCCCCTTAGTTGAGTAACATTATAAATCTGTAACAGATAATTGGGAATGAGATTTGGTAATTGTGTTAGTGTGTGATTTTACTTTGTGTTTCTCACAAGTGTTTCGCTCATATACTCTCTAAGTGTTTCACTCATAGAATATATATTTTCACTCTTTCTCACTTGTGTTTCACTCTTTCCTCACAACACTATTTCTCTCTCTCAGTACGGATGACACAATCGTTTGTACCTACAAGAAAGATCACCATAGCCCCTTCAAGAGAGGTCACTGGTGGTGCAATGGGGTTTCGTAAATCCCCGTCCTCAATTGAATCTATAAAAACATTTGACTTTAAAAACTGAATTGCTTCAGGAATAGATTCAGTGAGTTGCTGATCATCTAAGATGATCTATTCCGTTAGGAATCCAGATATGTTCCATCTGGGGAGGGAGACAAGGATCTATAATGTAACAAATGATCCAAGTTTCCTCCTGACGCCTGTGAAGGCATGTTGATTCAGTCAGAATCATCAATCATCCTTCCTTCCTTGATATGGAAGTTTAGAATAATTGCTTCCGTCAATTCATCCTTAGTGTGTGACAATCCTTACAGTGCATCTGAATATATATATTTATGGTTTGCAGTGTTTGAGAGTGTCCAGATGAAGTTGACTCTTTACAAATGGCCTTGGCTGACAGGCCGAATTCAATAGACTCATCATGTTAAGATGACGAACCTAGTAACAGTTTTGCCATTTGCAAATCTATACCCTTTTGAGAGGATATAAATTAGTTAGCAGTTGCCTTGGTTTCAATTTCATATTCTAACTAGAGGCAGAGCTGCTGGGACACTCATAGATACTTCTCTTTTCTAGTGCACTAGAGGCACTTACTCTCTCACCCTCTGTAGTTGATAAACTTTTCTTTTCAGGGGTTTAGTAGATGAAGTTGTATCTGTTTGAGTGTTTAGTTCTATGATCTGTGTTAGAGATTGTATGTTTTCAATCCCTTGATCTTGTCCTATAGCCACTGAGGGCTCAATATAACAATTGTATATATATTTATATCAATTGATTAAAGAATATATCAAGATCGAGATTACCTGCTTTTACCTCGAGTCGATTGCTCTTGTTCGGCAGGACACAGATATGCTTTTATTATTAGTGATTTTCAGATAATCAATATATATATTATCACTAACAACAAAAATCATAATTAATTGCAATGAAACAATAACAAACTATCAAAATATGATAATTAATAATAATTTCAAAAAGCAAGTAATTATGCTCTTAATATCTCATCGTATTAAAACTATGAAACTAATAAACAATGAATTGCTTCAATTCATAATTTTAATAAGATAAAATACTCTTTCTAAATACTAAATAATCATAGGAATGAAAATTAGCATTTAACTTCATACATTATATCTAATAATTGTTACTCAAGCATATGACAGTTATACTTATAACAATTATCAGTGATATATGTAGGCTCGAGAAAGTAGATGTAAAGAAATTCACAAGTCCTTTAAATATTGACATTTAATACTTATGATTCTTAGAACAATTTCTCGTAGACAAAAATAAATTTTAAAAATAACATGAAATAATAAAAAAACTATAAAGTAAAAATATGCCAATTTTATAGGAAAAATAAATATGCCAATTGTTGATACCAATTGTTGAAAAAAAAAATATTATTATAGCGCATGATACGAAATTTTCTTTAAGATACATGTCCCTTAATAAAACGCGGGAAAGTTGTATCTGAGAAGAAAGTTTCTATCACTTATGAATTTCCTATAAGACAAATTTCCCATAATAAAAAGCGAGAATTTGTATCAAAGAAGAAATTCAATTCTCTTAAGGAAAATAAAAAATATATATATATTTACAGTATGAATGCCAATTAAATAAAACTATATAAAACTAAAAAATGTTGCATGTACCTCTCACTGTGCACGCCTTGCAATGTGTTCCTAGAATATATCTATTTAGGCTTACCATCAGCGTGAGTGCCAGTGGTGTGCTTGACTCATTACAAAGTGCTCTAGCTGACGAGCGAATTTCAATGGATTCATCCTGTAGAGAGAATGATTCCAGAGACAGTTTTATTGCCTTTTCAGCTCTGCATCCTTTTGAGAAGATGCAAATGAGCTTACAGTTACCTCAGTTATATACTCCTTTTCTTCTCTGGAGGTAGAGCTGTGGGTGCACTTCCGACATCATCCTTATTTGCTGCATCGAGTGCAGTTTCTCCCTTATCAACCTCTAACTTACACGAGTTCCTTATATCTCCAGGGGTTAATATATGGAAGTGGATGAATTGGTGTTTGGTACTATGGCCTGGGTAAGAGATTGATGGGTTTTCAACCTCTTGGCCAGTTTCAAAAGCCACTAAGGGCTAACTGGAAAGAACCAATCGAGATAAAAAGATAATCACCTTAACATTCCAAAACATATTTTTCATCCCAAAGAGAAGGAAAAATATAATAAGGAATGGTAATAGATTGCATTAAAGCACTTTCAAATAAAAGAGTTTTGTCGGATCTAAAGATTTATCATTTAAGAGCATGATACAAAATTTTCTTTAAGATACTTATCCCATAATAAAACGCGGGAATGTGTATCAGAGAAGAAAGTTTCTATCCCTTATGAATTTCTTATAAGGCAAACTTCCCATAATAAAACGCGGGAATTTATACCAACGAAGAAATTCAACTCTCTTACCAAATTATATCTCGATAAAATGACTCTTTTCCTTTATACCTTAATACTGTACTATTTGAAAATAGTTTTGCAAACCATCCTTATCAGACAGAGGACTATGATTTTCCGACTCATAACGCAATTATGATATTCATCATTTTCGTCCACCTGATAATATCCCTAACTTAAAATAGAAAATTTCATGACAATAGGGGTGGATGTATTCTTAGCAATACAGTACAAGGTCTTCAAAGCAACAACCACTGTTTAGGTACTTTGAATCAATGTGCAACAAACATTGAAACAAGTGTTTAAAAACAAATCATTTTACAAATGGTTGATACCTCGAAGTAAAAACAATTTTGGAAATATTTCTAAGTATATAAAATATTAAGAATTTTATATACACATAACTTAGAAAATACTTCCGTTTTCCAATATTAGTGATTTTTGAAATATGCATTGATTACTTAGATCAGTAATTCTAAATAATGTCACTAATATTAAAAGTGTCACAATTATTTGTAACAAAACATTTAAAAATATCAGAG
This sequence comes from Oenanthe sinensis, assembly GCA_028671895.1. Taxonomy (NCBI): domain Eukaryota; kingdom Viridiplantae; phylum Streptophyta; class Magnoliopsida; order Apiales; family Apiaceae; genus Oenanthe; species Oenanthe sinensis. The sequence goes on along the minus strand of CM053810.1, from coordinate 41,937,970 downwards.
AAAAATATCAAAACAATTAAGTAAGATATCATTAACTGATACTCATTAAATATTTATCATACAAACAATTATGCTGCATATTATTTTAATTCATTTAAATCATGAGACTGATCTGACATCGAATTGTCTGACATCATAATTTAAATCAATTAAGATAATATTCAAACTTATGCTAGAACACCTAATTACCACATATGCATATAACATTGTAAACATGATAATTAAAGTAGTAGCACTAAGTACGAGGTTCTGGATTTCAAATAAATTCACAAGTCCTTTAAATATGGAAAATGTAAAACTTGTGAACTCATTTAAGAATTCCTTACAGATGAGATTTCCAACAAATATGCACATACATAATATCTCAACTTTACTAACCAACTTAGACAAAATGAATTTATCAAGCTGTTTAGCAAATATCTGCAAGTTATTCTACTAAGGACTACTCTCGATATAAATGATACCTAGTGTCCATGCGCTTGTTCCGTGAGTGGTGAAGAGATTATCCAGCAGAGTTGATGGAGTTTGACAGCTTCTGGTAATTACCTCCCTGTCTTTCTTATAACCTGCATTATCTATATCTATATAGCCAATTAGGTTAAACCTGGTATCTTTAGGGTACCTGATTCTTAGAATTGGTAATCCCTTAAGATATCTAACAATTCATTTCTTAGCTATAAGATTAGATTCTCTAGTATCCACATGGAAACTTACACATAGGCATATTGAGAATAAAATATATGGTCTTTATGCACAGTAGACCCACATATAATATAATCATGGTATACTTGCACTAAACATTATGTGTGTGTGCCTTGTATTCTAGAGAGATATGTGTATAACGACTCTAATATAAAATCATATTCAAGTAATTAGCAGTTAGAGTGTCATACCATGTCCTTGACGATTGCTTGATCTCTTACCTCCGTCATAGAGAGCTTATGAAGAAAATGATATACAAATTCCAGTGGATATGAAACTTCAAAGTCCAGGAGTTGTTGTACATCAACTTGTTCAGCCCTAATAGTATCAAGTCTCGTCTCTGGTACTTTAGTTAGATCTTGAAAGTCCCGAAGATTCTGTTTCCATTATCGTCGATACCTTCTGTAGCAACCAGTTTGGCTTTGTCCCTCATAACAATGCCAAAAATCATCCAGTCTCTGAAAACCCTTACAGTACCAATTACAACTTTGTCTTGTGGCCTGGGTTCCAGATTCAGTAGATTCTGCCTTCGAAATGATTGAGATCATCTTGCATTGCAATCACTCAATCTGGATCAATCAGTGCTTCTTCAATTTTCTTTAGGATTCCAACTGTTTAACAATTGTTCTTTCCCGAAGAGTAACCATTTACTTTGCATAGCACTTCTAGTCTTTACTCTAGTATCCGGATAACTAAGAACTAGACTCCAGGAATGACTTTGACTCCAAACCCTTTGTCTCGGCAGATGTGTTCTTAATGTATACCTTTGATCTTTATTGTGTTGAGTACGACTAGTAGATCCTTCTTTTATTTGCTCCCCCTGAGTTGCTGCTAGGATGTGTTGAAGATCCTTCACCTTGTTGAGTGGATTCTGTTAAAGTCCGTGAGTTGTGTAGATACACTACCATTTCCACTATTAGGATCTGAATCATCATCATTAACATTGATTCCTTCTGCAACCTCAGTTTCATCATCAATATCTGAATATGACTCTGACAAGATGTCAAGCTTCACAGATTCAGAATAGACTTTTATTTTAATGCTCGGGAGCTTGGTGTAATAGGACGACACATTCAGACTTTCAATCACCTTCTGGTTTTACATCACATCTTACTTTGAAAACTTTCGACTTCAATGAGTAGCCGAGGAAAATTGTTCCATGAGCCTTAATTTCAAACTTATCAAGATGCTCATATAAATCTTCAATAAATATCAATTTCTTCCAAACACACAAAAGAGCTTCAGTGTTTGCTTCTGGTTGGCCATTAATCATATGATGTCTTTTCACGATCTTGTTGAATAAAGAAGCATGTTGTGTTAATTGCTTCAACTTCAAAGTACTTTGCTTCCAACTTGATCTGCTTGATGTGATCAATCACCATATGTGATATATTATCTGTTGAATGCACGAACATCACCAATTCACTCTCAGTTGAGTGATCTTCCATCTTTCTTGCTTGAAATCAAACACTTTTCTATTTCAATGCTTTTCCAGAAAACCCTTAATAAAGAATTCTCTAGTGCCCTATATATAGTGATTAGTGCTTAAGTCCGTCGACAAGAAAGATATTTCCAGTGATGACAATTTCAAACTCATGATAGCCAAGTCCCTTGTACATCCTTTGCTGTCATCTCCAAAGGTTACCGTTGGGTAGGCTTTCTCAATCAACTGTAATAGTAGAGCTTCAATGCTAGTAATATGCCTCGAACAATAAATGTCACGAAATCACATAACTTTTGACTTTTGTTTCATACTCTGCAATCACAAATGATTAAGCTTCTTGGTACTCAACTTCAATTGAGTCCAGATGGGTTAGAGATATTACTTTCAACAGTGGTAACAACAGTTTCAACCTTAACATGCACAAACTTATCTTTGACTGATCATTTCTCATTCACAGCAGCCTTGACAAGGTAGTCTTAAGGCTATGAGATTAGTGATTCCAACCTATCTTAAGGTGGACTAACAGTCTTTACCCTATTGTGATTCTTATTGATGCTTTGCATAATATTATGCAAGTCCTAAGATATGCATTTTTAGATTTAAACGAACAAGCATGAAAAATAAGAGCACATGGTAAACATTCAGTTTCAATGCATTATAGATAAGAATTATGCAATTCAGGCATGTTATGCATATTAGAAAATTCAGTACTATCTACTTTAACCATTTTACACAAATGTAACAGGTGTTCAGCAGATTTACAGATATTCAATAATTTTCTAAAAGCACATGGAATAGAAGAACTAACAATTTAATTACTAATTCTGTCTAATCCATTTATGTTATTGTCTAACATTTTAATTATCTCTAATTACCTAAGTCAGTTTTAGATTAAGCCTCGAATCTATAAATTTTACTGACTACTTAGATAATTCTACCATCTTTTATTCTTCTACTTCTAAACAAGCAATACATGAAGTGATTTGACATTTAAGTACAACTATGTGAGTGTGAGCAATTTATATGAAAATACGCACCTGCTTTTAACTCAACACAGTCTCTGTCATCATTTGTTTGTTCAGGCTTCTTGAATATTGTAGCACAGCCCTGATCTTGTCTTGCTACTTTTAACCTCATATGTTTCTTCAGTTGTGACCTCTAACGATTCTTAAATCCGTTTTGTATAAGTACAAAAACTAGAATGATCATTAGAGTCAGAAAAAAATCTTCAGAGTTCCCCACTAATAAATCTATCCTATCTTTACATTTGAGCAGTTTGTGGAACTATAACATTAACAGTCGTATCATCCACAATAAAATCCAAATGCTCCGGAATAAACCTACTAATACGAAATGACCACTTTTCTCGAAACGAGGTCATATGCTCTGGGAAATAATTCTGAACCAAAATGAAGAATTTTTCAATTACAAACTCTTTTTGAAAAATGGACCAAGTTTTAATATCTTTAGATTATAAATTAAATCTATATAAATTTAACTAATAAAGTTACTTAAATTAAATTTATAAAATAAATTCATTTAAATTAAGTTTATAAAATAAACCTTTTTCAAGTTTAAATAATAAACTCATTTAAATTAAATTCACAAAATAAATTTATTTTAAATAACATTTATAAAATAAATTTATCTAAATTTAAATTTATAAAATAAAATTATCTAAACAAATTTAAATTATAAAAGTAAGTCTATTTAAATTTAAAGAATAAATTTATTTAAATTAAAATTTATAAAGTAAACTTATTTAAATTAAGTTTATAAAACAAACTTTTTCAAGTTTAAATAATAAACTCATTTAAATTAAATTTACAAAAAAAATTTATTATAAATAACATTTATAAAATAAATTTATCTAAATTTAAATTTATAAAATAAAATTATCTAAACAAATTTAAATTATAAAAAGAAATCTATTTAAATTTAAAGAATAAATTTATTTAAATTAAAATTTATAAAGTAAACTTATTTAAATTAAGTTTATAAAAGAAACTTTTTCAAGTTTAAATAATAAACTCATTTAAATTAAATTCACAAAATAAATTTATTTTAAATAACATTTATAAAATAAATGTATCTAAATTTAAATTTATAAAATAAATCTATTTAACAAGGCCTCTAAACATTCAGAGTTCAAACAGCTTCGGTACCCTGAGCTTCACTGGACTGCGGATCTTGATTTGTATATCAATCAGCTTGCTCTGATGCCAATTGTTGGGTCCCGGAAGTATCGTAGAAGGGGGGTTGAATGCGATACTGACAACAATTTAAAATTCTTTTCAGAATTTGCGGAATTAAATTATTGCTAAAGCTGAGGGTTAGAGTATTTGTAGTGTTTGGGAGGCTGACTTACTAGCTTTCTATTTTCACGATTAAACATTTAAGATATAGAAAATTAGCAAGTAAGTAAACAAGATTCAAGTTAAATATGTATATTAAAACTTGAAAGGGTGTTACAATATCCGGTAGAATAAACTTTAATTCCTAGAACAAATTTGACATGAATTGTTCTACTTTAGGAATTAAAATCAAACCAGCACAGAAAGTCTGTGAATATTACAATGCAGACAAATTCTGAATTTGAACTGATATTTTCTACTTTTTGAACTATGAAGCAAATGCCTCATATTTATAGAGGAAATTCTGAGCTGGTATGACCTTTTTGACTATGACTTAATTTATTAAAATTAAGCCTTGTATGACTTATAAAAACGCTGGGCATGACATATTCTGGTCGGTATGACTTACTGAAGCTCGGTATGACTTTCAGAAATTCGGTATGACTTATTTTATTAATTAAAAAAATCGGTATGACTTTTTTAATTAAATAAAAAATCAATCCACTTGCTTCAGCATGACCTTTTAACTTGAATAGCTCGGTATGACTTTCAGAAATTCGGTATGACTTTCCTTTAATAAGCTCGGTATGACTTATTAAAAAGGAAGGTCGGCAGAAGCTCGGTATGACTTATTTTAATTAAATAAATCGGTATGACTTATTTTAATTAAATAAAATCAGCTCGGTATGACTCTTGAATAATTCCTTCGGTATGACTCTTGAAAAGCTGCTCGGTATGACATTTCTTTTCTCCTGCCTTTTTCATTTCTTTCCACTTGAATGGACATGTGGCAAGCCTTGATTGGTTGCTTTAACAAAACATCTCCTGCCATTTCAATTTGAAAAAGTAAGGGGCCTATTTCGTCTTATATGGATAGGCTCCGTAGAAATGCTTTTTGACCCGCACAGCTTATTATCTTTGATTAATAAATAATAAATTTAATTCATAAATTATAAAAATAAATATCTAATATTATTTAGATATTTATAAATATAATTTACTAAGTAAATAAAATATTTATTAATTAAATAAATCCTTACGCTCTAAGTTGCGGTCTTCTGATGGTCTGGAACCGAACTCCTTTTGACTTGGAAATGATAAATCAATTCCAACCGGGGTTCCACCTTTAAGAATATATGACTCTGCATTTCTTCCGTGTCATTTCTTTTTCCGTCTTTTCTTCAAGTCAGTACTGTAAGGCATGTTTGGCTGTTTCTACAGTTGCAATTAGAAGTACCTCTGTTACTGAAATATTCTGACTCTTTAAACTAGACAATACTTCTTTTCACCACTGCGTGTACTCAGTCAAATATTCAATCTTGGATTCTGACTCTTGTACACTGTATTCCAAACAGACCTGTATCCCTTTGAGCTTCCAGCTTCTGTCTTCTGTCATTCTAAAATAATTCTAAATTAATTAATCATTTAATTAATTTAAGAAATAAATTAATTCTGAGTGAATTAATTTACTAATTAAATTAACTAATTAATTTAATTAATTAATAGAGAATTAAATTAAAGGCTTGACTATTGTTGATGTAGATAAGACTCTTCTGTTCTTCAACAATAACCTTTTTAACCACTTGAACTTTTTGATGACGAATCTTCACTGACATTGTTGACACCCTGTGCACTGGTCTGGTTCACGGATGACTAACTACAATGTTGATTCTCATTTCTTCTGTAGTGGTCTTTGTGTCTTCTCTTGTCATGGCTTTTTTTATTCTTCCTCTATATTCAATATTTATTATTTACTTCGCTTTCTTATCTGAGTTGAGTTGTCATCTACTTATTACAAATAGGACTAGTAATATGACTTTCACTTGTGATGAAAGGCCCTGAGATGGATTGCATTGATTGCCTTGGCATCTGTGAGATTGAAGAGGTCCTGCAGTTCCCTTCTTACTCTTTGAAAATATGTGCCCTTAAATTGATCCAGTCTACTTTGGTAGGTTGGATAGATGTATTTGTTGGCAATTGTACCTATATTATGGACAAGATAGTCAGCCACCTGTCTTGACAGAGGTTGAATTTGAGAGATCCATTGAATGGCTGTCCTGTAGGTAACTCCATTATCCCAAATTGCTTCATAGTTAAAAACTGGTTGCTCAATCTCAGTTTCCAACTCAACAACAGACTCTGAGGCTCTCCTTTTGTGGACCTTAAGCTTTTTAGGCTTCTTTGTAATTTGCTGTTCAGAGTCTGGCACACCTAGTGCTTTGAGAACTGCATTTGTTCTGCCTTCTATGAGTCCAGCTGCTTGTTCTTGGAATGAAGAGTTGAATAGGTAGCTGTAAAGATTTTTGACCACATCCTGTGCAGACATTTGTAGCTCCTGTTCCATTCTCTTCCTTAGGGCTTCATAGGTTGAAAGAAAATCCAAGACTTAAGATTTAGTCTGATATTGCTCTGGATCTTCAACTGATTCCACCAAAGGATATAAGAATATCAGTGCCTCATCACTTGGAGTAATGATCTCATCAATTAGGCATAAGGCTGCATCCAATGGCATTCCTTCCCAAAATGTGTCATGATCAGAGTCTAAAGGCAGTCTAGACTCTGACTCAACATTAGACTCTGGTTCAGGTGTTTTCTTGATTTCAGAGTCTGGCTCTGCAGGAGCCTTGGGAGCATCTGTTTCCTGCAAAACAGGGTTAGTACTAATAACAGGCTTGTGTGTGTGTGCAGAATAAGCCTTCCTTAACCTTCTGTACTTCTTAGCAAAAGATTTCTCAGGAGACTCAATGTGAGAATCCTGAGGTGCTCCCCTAGGTTTTTCAGAGTCTGTAGCCTTTTGAGAGTCTACAGACTTGGCTTGAAGGTTAGAATCAAGTGTATCATGACCTTCCTTTAGCAAAGAAAGTCCTTCAACAACTTGCTTCCCTAGTGGATTGAGCTCCTCATCACTGTGCTCATCTATAAGCCTAGATTGAATCAATTTTCTTCTCTTTACAACTGGTGCCTGTTGAGAGACACCAGAGGTTGGTTTCTTTTTGGATTTTGGTTTGGAAGATTGTATAATTGAAGGGGATTGGGTGACTTGGGTAGGTGCAGGGGGACTCTCCATTACTTGTTCCTGCACCATTTCACCTCCAAAAAATGAAGCATTGTAGATAGAAGGTTTGTAGGATGAGAGTTTTACCTGCATTACCTGTGGATATGTCATTGCAGGTAGACTCTTCTTTTTGTCATCAATTCTCTTAATGTCAGAGAATATCCTCCTTTGCTGTTTGTATGCCTGCACACAGCAATCATCTGCCAACTTGGTTGACATGTCAGGAATGAAGTGATTGAGGAGAATCATAAGAAATCTATGATAGTAGACTTTCTTTCTCCCCTCATGCACATTATTTAATTTTGCTCCCATTTGAGTGAGCAACATATCACCAATGTTGATTATTCTATCAAATAGGAGACTATGACCAATTTGATAAGTAATAGCAGTAATAGCATCAAATCCACTACACTTACCAGTAAAACACTTAGCAATTTGATCGAAGAAAAATGACCATTCTTTCCTTAAGTAAGACCTAGTTATCTTGCTCATGTTATCTAAGCTAGCAGAATAACCTATTGCCTTAAACATGCTTTTAATGTCATCATCAGATACAATTTCATCAAAAGTAGACTTAACAGGCAGTTTAAACACAGTATTAAGCACATCTGCAGTGACATCAAATGTAGTCGAACCAAAGGTAAACATTATTTTACCTGGTTGATCCTGAGAAGGATCAACTACCTTTGCAGTGCTCCATGCTTGTGATACAGCATCCATGTGAATGACTGGTGATGCCTTGAGAATGTAGTGTAGCTCGGATTGTTCCAAGAAATCCATCACAGGGTAGTAGTCAGCATCTACCCCTTTCCTATCTCCAAGAGCAGCAACATGATTTGTGGTCATGAACTCGAAATCCCCAAATGTGAACGCAATCGCCTTGGGTCCTCTCATGACAGTAGAAACGGCAGCCATTAAAGTTGTTGAGTTGAAAGTGATGGAGAAGCTTGAAGAATTTAGCTAGGGTTCGTAAAAAGCTCTGTGAATATTTTTGCCTTAGAAATCAATTGCAATAAACAAGTGAGTAAATTGTATGAAAAATTCTATTTTGTTCAAGTTGCATACAATACACACGAGTCTACAGCCTGTATCCGGTCAAAAAAATAACTGTTACCGCCTATTTCAAGTCATTTGAACATTTTAAATGCAATCAGAGTCTGCAGGCGCGAATTTTAACCGTTTCAGAGTCTAGGCGATAATTTTCTCAGAGTCTACTGACTTTCAGAGTCTACAGACTCGTCAGAGTCTAGACTCTGTCAAGGTAAAATACCAAACAAAATGTTGCACTAACAATTAATCACAGTGTGTTAAGACAGGGACTATAATTAAAGTACATACCTTGCTTCTTTAATTTTGATCACTTACATATTTAACATACCTAATTCACCTACCAGTTTGAGAAAGGTAGATTCATCAAGTGGTTTTGTCAAAATGTCTGCAATCTGTCTGTCAGTTGGAACATAGTGAAGTGTCACAGTACCATTTTCAACATGTTCTCTAATAAAGTGATACCTGACATCAATGTGCTTTGTTCTGGAGTGTTGGACTGGATTCTCTGCAATTTTAATAGCACTAGTATTATCACAATACATAGGAATATTTGAGAATGTTAGTCCATAATCAAGTAATTGATTTCTCATCCACAGGATTTGAGCACAGCAACTTCCAGCTGCAATGTATTCAGCCTCAGCTGTTGAGGTTGATATAGTCTGTTGTTTCTTGCTAAACCAAGAAATTAATCTGTTGCCAAGAAACTGGCACTGTCCTGTTGTGCTTTTCCTATCTACTTTGCATCCTGCATAGTCAGAGTCTGAATAGCCAATTAGAAAAAAATCTGACTCTCTAGGATACCAAAGTCCAAGAGTTTGTGCCCCCTTGAGATATCTAAAAATTCTTTTCACAGCTATTAAGTGTGATTCTCTAAGGTCAGCTTGAAATCTAGCACACAGACAAGTTGCAAACATTATATCTGGTCTACTAGCAGTTAAATATAACAATGAGCCAATCATACCTCTGTAACTAGTGTTGTCAACTTTCTTACCCTTTGGGTCAGAGTCTAGCTTAGTAGCTGTTGACATGGGAGTTTTAGCAGATGCAGCATCTTGCATATCAAACTTTTTCAACAGTTCTTTTACATACTTTGTTTGATTGATGAAAATTCCATCATCATTCTGTTTGACTTGAAGCCCCAAAAAGAAGTTTAATTCTCCCATCATGCTCATTTCATAATTTGACTGCATTAGTTGACTAAACTTTTCACAGAGATTATCATTAGTAGATCCAAATATAATATCATCAACATAAATTTGGACAAGCAAAATATCACCTTTATATTTTCTAATAAAGAGAGTTTTGTCAATGGTACCTCTTGTAAATCCATTTTCAAGAAGGAATTTTGAAAGAGTTTCATACCATGCTCTAGGTGCTTGCTTTAATCCATATAGTGCCTTGTCTAACCTGTAAACATGATCAGGAACCTTTGGATCAACAAATCCTGGTGGTTGCTCCACATAGACTTCTTCTTCCAATTTTCCATTTAAGAAAGCACTTTTCACATCCATCTGATACACCTTGAATTTTGAATGAGCTGCAAAGGCTAGAAACATTCTAATAGCTTCCAATCTTGCTACTGGTGCAAAAGTTTCATCATAGTCAATTCCTTCCTCCTGTGAATATCCTTTTGCAACTAGCCTTGCTTTATTTCTTACTACAGTTCCATTCTCATCAAGTTTATTTCTATACACCCATTTTGCACCAACCACTGATCTATTTCTAGGTCTTGGTACAAGTTTCCACACTTTATTTCTCTCAAATTCATTCAATTCTTCTTGCATTGCAATAATCCAATCAGGGTCTTGCAAGGCTTCCTCAATTTTCTTGGGTTCATTCTTTGAGAGAAAACAGCTATAAAGACATTCATTTTGAGTGGTTGTTCTTGTTTGTACAACAATTATTAAATCACTCTCAGGATACCACCACTCTCAGGATCACCAATTATTAAATCAGGAGTGTGATTCCTTGTCCATTTTCTAGCAGGTGGAAGATTGGTTCTTGAACTTGAAACTCCCTCTAAGTCATTTGCATCTTCTGTATTTGAGTGAAATTCAAACGAAGAAACTCCCCCTAAATTGCTTGACTCTGACAAGATTTTAGAGTTGCTTGATCCAGACCCTAATGAGTTAGACTCTGTCTGTCTAGACTCTGTCTGGATAGACTCTGTCTCGGTAGACCCTGACCTGTTAGACTCTGAATTATTTGGAGTTGAATTTTCTGGCTCCCCCTCAGAATGTGCAGGTTCCTGTGTTAGTTCAGGATTTATTCTAGGGTCTTCATCCTCTTCTTCTTCATTTATCTCAGAACTTTTTAGATTTTCAAATTCCAGTGTTGTAGACTCTGACTCATCCTGCAATTCTGTAAACTTTTTATCATCAAATGCAACATGAATAGATTCCATAACAATTTTGGTTCTGAGATTAAACACTCTGAATGCTTTTGTGTTTGATGCATATCCAAGAAAGATTGATTCATCTGCCTTGGCTTCGAATTTGCTTAGATTTTCAGGATGTACTTTCAGTACATAACACTTGCATCCAAATATGTGAAAGTGTTTTACACTTGGCTTCTTGTCCTTTATCATTTCATAGGGAGTCTTTCCATGCATGTTTATTAGAGTGCAGTTTTGAGTGAAACATGCTGTATTGACTGCCTCAGCCCAAAAATATACTGGCAGCTTAGACTCTGCCAACATTGTTCTGGAAGCTTCTATGAGTGTCCTATTCTTTCTTTCCACAACTCCATTTTGTTGAGGAGTTCCTGGCGCAGAAAATTGTTGAGTAATTCCCTTTGATGCACAGTGGTTCTCCATGATTGAATTCTTGAATTCAGTACCATTGTCACTCCTCAGAATTCTTACTATTTTCTTTGATTTTCTTTCCAGAAAAGTGATATGATCTATTATGTGTTGAGAAGCTTCATCCTTTGAATGTAGAAAGAAAACCCATGTGAATCTTGTAAAATCATCTACAATAACAAGAGTATATTTATTTTTGTTAATTGACATAACATTTACTGGACCAAATAAATCAAGATGTAGTAAATAAAAGGGTTCAGAAATGGTATTTATTGTCTTGCTCTTGAAGGATGATTTCCTTTGTTTTCCAAGTTGACATGCTTCACAAAGTCCATCTTGTACAAAGTCAACATGTGGTAATCCTCTTACAAGATTCTGTTTAACCAACTTGTTGAGTGTTTTGAAGTTGATGTGTGACAGTTTCTTGTGCCATTTCCAGCTTTCTTCAGTTGAGGCCTTGCTGTATAGACATGTGACTTCACTGTTTATGCAATCCTCCAAGCTGGCTTCATAAATGTTACCATGTCTGTTTCCTTTGAAAACCACAATGCCTGTTTCTTTGTGAGTTACAAGACACTCTTTGTTGTCAAAGCCAGTATGGTAACCTTTGTCTCCAAGTTGACTTATGCTTATTAAATTGTGCCTTAAGCCATCAACTAGAGCTACTTTTTCAATGATGACATTCCCAAGTACAATCTTGCCATATCCCAGTGTTTGTCCTTTGTTGCCATCTCCAAAGGATACTTCTGGGCCATTCATTTCCTCAAAGTCTGTAAGCAGGGATTTCTTTCCAGTCATATGTCCTGAGCATCCACTGTCCAGGATTAGGGTTACTTTCTTTACCCTAGTTCCCTGCATACATAAAGCGACTAGTTAGATATTTTGAGGACCCAAATAGTTTTGGATCCTTTTCTACTAATTTTAGGAGAAACAGACTTAATAATTTTCACATTTGGCTTACCTGTTTCTTTTATTGCTCTAGACTGTGGTGGAGTCTTAACAGTGTCATACCAACTTTTATCAATAGAAGATTTTAACTCATAAAAATTGTAATACAAGTCATGATAGTCCTTACACATATAGATAGAATGAAATATGCTACCACAGTGATAACATGATTTCTGTGGTATGTATTGACTTTTCAGAGTCTGTGAAGGATTAGACTCTGATTTCTTCTCAATCTTTGCTTTACAATCTATAGCCAAATGGTTGTGGTTGCCACATCTATAACACTTCTTTCTAGGAGCATTAGGATCCTTTTGGTAATTGTTTACCTTATTAATTCCTTCCTTACCATTCCTATTTCTCCTAGTTTTGGTAGACTCTGATAAGTTCTCTAGCCTTTCTTTCAATTTTGACTTAGACAAGTACCCTATATTAATATTTTTCTTAGAGTTATTTGCTCCTGTTTCACCTGTCTTTCTGTTAACAACAGGGGGACTATTGACAGATGAGTTTGTGGTTTCAGATTTTTCTTTAGGTGTCACAAACTTAACAGGAACAAATGTACTTTTGTCTTTAGTCTTATTAACTTGGCTAGCTTCTTCACTGTTATCATTCTCAACAATAGGTCTTTTGTCTTGACTCTTGTCATAGCCTAGACCAGTAGTTTGACACACATTTTGATTATTGAGAATTTCTTGAACTTTTCTACCAGAGTCTGTCCAGACTCTAAACTTGAGTCTCTCTTCTTCTAGTTCTTTCTTAACATAGTCATAGGCCTTCAAGATTTCAGTGTAGTTATGACTATGTTTCTCAGAATCCTTTTTGTATTGTTCCATTAATATTAACTCAGACTCTAAATGATCATTCCTCTTAGTCAAGGTCAGATTTTCCTCTCTCAACCTTTCACTTTCACTAGTGAGAGACCTACATGTTGTCATTATTTTATTGACCTCACTTTGCACAGTTTCTATACCATCAGAGTCTAAATTAATTAAGGATTCAGGAGTAAAGATTGATACCTGAGTTTTAGGAGATGAGGGTTCTTTGGGACATTGTGATTTTCTTGAGGAGGATGCCATCAGTGCTAGATTTTCATAATCAATTTCATCCTCTGAGCTTGAATCTGCCCAATCCTTTCCAGTTGATAGAAGTGCTTTTCCTTTTCCTTGACTTTTTGACTTTCTGCATTCACTAGCAAAGTGGCCCAATATTCCACAGTTGAAACATTTGACCTTTGCTTTGTCAAGTTTGATTATTGTACTCTTGCTCTTCTCAACCTTCTCATCTTCCTTCTTGAATGATGGCCTCTTGCTAAATTTTCCAGTTCTTTTGTTAAATTTCATTCTTTTGAAATTTTTTGCAAACATAGCCATCATTTGACTTAGGTCAATCTCTTCATCAGAATCAGAGTCTGTGTCAGTAGACTCTGACTCCACAACAGCTTTACCCTTCTTCCTTGAATCCTTGATTCTAGCTTCTGTGGGTTGTTCCTGTTGTTCTTTCTCAGACTTCAGTAAGAGTGCCACAGATTTTGTCTTCACAGACTTCTTATTCTTCCTCTGTTGCATCTCCAAATCATATGTCTTGAGTCTGCCATACAATTCTTCTAGAGTTAGTTCATCCAAATCTCTAGCTTCTCTTATGGCTGTAGTCTTATTGTCCCACTCTTCAGGAAGTGCTCTCAGAAACTTGGTATTCGTATCTTCAGAATCATAAACCTTACCAAGCATAGCCATCTCATTCAGGAGTTTTGTAAACCTATCATACATCTCAGTGATAGATTCTCCAGATTTTGCTTCAAAGTACTCATACTCTTGAATGAGCAAAGACCTAGCATTCTTCTTGACATCTTTAGTCCCTTGACACTGCACCTCAAGTTTTGTCCACATCTCCTTAGCAGTCTTGCATGATATGACACAGTTAGTTAGAACAGAATCTAAACTGTTAAAGAGAATGTTCTTTACTTTTGCCTCCTTAAGGACATTTTCTTTGTCCTCTTTTGTCCATTCAGCCTTTGGTTTCTCAACGAGGTGTTCTTCAGTTATTTTGCCTTCCTCATTGATTTGAGGCATAATTTTTAAGGGCACAAAGGGTCCTTCATTAATCCTGTCAAGATAGTCAGGGTCTGTTGCTTCCAGATGGTGCAACATCTTAACCTTCCAGTGGGTGAACTCGTTTCTCTTAAGCATAGGAATTTTAGAATTGCCATCTTTGTTTCCAGACATCTTTGATCGATTTTAAACGTTAGGCTCTGATACCAATTGTTTTCCCAGTCGTACAAGTAGAAGGGGGGGGGGTTGAATACTTGTATGTCTTTTCTGCCCGATTTAAAATCAAATTAAGAACAAACTCAAACACAAAAATATGAATAAGTACTGTTTTGTATTATTGATTTGTGAATACAAAACTCTCCTAGGGTGTACACAAACCCTAGCAGCTTCTCTGTGTTTATCACAGCAACTCTCTCTATTTCTATGCTCTCACAAAATTTCACTCAGATGATTATTGTTTCGACTTCCACACGTTTACAATTAGGTTACATAGAGTTTATATAGAGAGCTGCCTATCAACTAATAACAGAAAGATAAATTACAATAGGAATAGAATTCCTAATTATTAGTTGACAGTTTCCTTCTAGAATTCTCTTTCTTTCCCACAGCATATCTGCAATATATTTATCCTGATCTTCGAAGACTTTCCATTCCTGTGATCTTCTTCCAAATTTATCCTCAACTGTATAGACTCTGAAATCTTCAGACTCTGATGATCTTCAGACTCTGATCACATGTAGACTCTGATAGATCACAGACTCTGATAGTCTATAGACTCTGATCACCTCCCAGACTCTGATCTTCATGCAGACTCTGGTTTCACTCTCTACAGAAATTCTTCTAAGTACAAGTAACATGAATGTTGACTATCTAGACTCTGATTATTCATTTCAGAGACTAGAAAGACTTATTACAGATAAACTAATCTAGACCCTGTTCTAGTATTTTGTACATCATCAAATGAATATATCCCTAACAAACAACTCTGCTCAACAATCTTCAAATATAGTGTCCATCACAGGGGGAGGGTTCTCAAATAGTCAATCACATCACAGTGATCATAACACTTCCAATGATCATGAAGCATCATCTTCAAGGACAAACTTACCATCTCAAAGAAAATGGACAAAAAGTCATCCCTTTGAACTAATTATTGGAAATGTAAATGATGGTGTCAAAACTAGAAGTGCAACTCAAAATGAATGCTTGTATAATAGCTTTCTGTCACAAGAAGAACCAAAAAGGATTGAAGAAGCCTTGAATGATCCTGATTGGATAAATGCTATGCAAGAAGAGTTGAATCAATTTGAAAGAAACAAGGTGTGTAAGCTGGTGCCCAAACCAAAGAACAAGTCTATCATTGGTACAAAATGGGTATTCAGAAACAAAATGGATGAATCTGGTACAGTGACAAGAAATAAGGAAAGATTAGTGGCAAAGGGCTATTCACAAGAAGAAGGCATAGATTTTGATGAAACATTTGCACCAGTTGCAAGGTTGGAAGCAATCAGAATCTTTTTAGCATTTGCTGCTCATACAAATTTCAAAGTATATCAGATGGATGTAAAAAGTGCTTTTCTCAATGGAGAACTAGAAGAAGAAGTATATGTAGAACAACCTCCTGGTTTTTATTGATCCTGTTCATCCCGGATTTGTATACTATCTTCTCAAGGCACTTTATGGATTAAAACAAGCACCTAGAGCCTGGTATGACACTTTGTCTAAATTCCTGATTGAGAATTACTTCACTAGAGGTACTGTTGATAAAACTCTCTTTCATAGAAATGTAAATGGCTCTATGATTCTTGTTCAAATCTATGTAGATGATATTATCTTTGGCTCAACTAATGAAAAACTTGGTAAAAAGTTTCCTAAGTTGATGCAGAGTAAATATGAAATGAGCATGATGGGAGAACTAACCTACTTTCTTGGTTTGCAAGTCAAACAAGTTAAAGATGGTATTTTCATAAATCAAACCAAATATATTTCTGATTTATTAAAGAGATTTGATTTAAATGAATGTTCCTCTGCAAAAACCCCCATGGCCACTGTAACTAAACTTGAATTAAACACTAAGGAAGCGATAGTGGACATTTCAAGTTATAGAGGCATGGTTGGCTCATTACTTTATTTAACTGCAAGTAGGCTAGATATAATGTTTGCTACATGTCTTTGTGCTAGGTTTCAAGCTGATCCTAGAGAATCTCATTTGATTGCAATAAAAAGAATATTCAGATATCTCAAAGGAACTCCAAATCTTGGAATTTGGTATCCTAGAGATTCTGGATTTGATCTAATTGGCTATTCAGATGCAGACTATGCAGGTTGCAGAATTGACAGAAAAAGTACAACAGGCTCATGTCAATTTCTAGGAAATAAGCTTGTGTCATGGTTTAGCAAAAAGCAGAATTCGGTTTCTACATCTACTGCAGAGGCTGAGTACATTGCAGCTGGAAGTTGCTGTGCACAAATTTTATGGATGAGGAATCAACTACTTGACTATGGGTTCAACTTGAACAAGATTCCTATTTTCTGTGACAATACAAGTGCCATTGCTATAACAGAAAATCATGTGCAACATTCCAGAACCAAGCATATTGACATAAGGTATCACTTCATTAGGGAACATGTAATGAATGGTACAGTTGAATTACATTTTGTCCCTAGTGAAAGACAACTTGCAGACATTTTTAACAAACCACTAGATGAATCTACTTTCAATAGATTGGTCTGTGATTTAGGTATGCTTAATTATATTTAATCCTTTAAATGTCTGACAAGTTATGTATTAATATTAATTGTAGCCATTGATTATGTTAAATTATTGATTCTTCAATAATCAACCGATAAACATTTTTACATATCGATGGATATCTGAATCTGTCGACAGATAAATATATCAAATGATGATATATTTGTTTATCGATGGATATCTGAAGCTGTCGACAGATAAATATATCAATTGATGATATATTTATTTATCGATGGATAAATGTACCTATCGATGGATAAGATTGCTATCAATCGAAGACCTGGAATTTGATTGGTCCATGTCATCAGTCGATCTGTACAAAATTTAGCCATTGATTACTTATTTTATCAATTGATTAATACGTATATTCATGTATGTATAACTGTCGATTGCCAAAATAGATAACTTTTACCTTTCATTTTCTTTTAACGATCGATTAAGTTCTATTTTGAGTAAGAAATTGATTGAGAAATTAGTAAATATAAATAATGAGATTAAAACATTGTTCATTCTTACTTACATTTTTACTAACAATTTCTCTAACTCTTTCTCTCTCTCTCTCATTCTACGAACTTAATCACAACCCTCTGTCTCTCAGTACTCAACTCTCCTAATATCTTCAAATCTTTTGTACTACTAATCTTCTACTCAAGGAAATGGCATCTTCATCCAAGAAAATCTCTCAAGCAGGGTTCATCTACGAATTGAATAATTTTTTGGCCTGCACGGTTGTTGAAGAGGCTCCAAAGGAATTTCATCCATTGATGCAATTCCTGGGAAGTGGCAAGATACAGAAAGCATTGAAGGAAGCACCAACAATAATCTGCAATTTGGTGGAAGAATTTTGTTCCTCTGCAGAAGTTGTCGATGACTTCTCGAGCATCAAATTCAACTGTAAAGGACAAGAGTACATTCTTACTACTTTAATTTTAAATGAATGTTTAGATTTGCCTGTTAATAATACTGATAATGTGCCTAGTGAATCAGATATTAGAAACATGCTTAGGGCTGTTAATTATGCAAATCCTGATATCAATTTAGGACAAGTAGTTAGAAAACACCTTAGGAGAGAATGGTCTTATTTCTTTGATGTAATAATAAAATGCTTTAGTGGTAAAATTAGTAATTTTGATGCCATAACTTCAAGCATGCAACAGATAGTATATAGTGTTTTGTTTGATGAGTATCATGATTTTTCTTCTATATTGTTATCTGAAATTGCTTCTAAGTTAGGAAAGAAGCATGATAGATCTAATCATATATACTATGCTAGATTTATCATGATTATAATTAACCACTTGGTCAAAGAAATTGAGTTTTGCAGGGAAACTGAAACCCTTGAGTTCTGGACTCAAAACAAAAGGGTCTTTAAAGACCTGATAAGGATCAATCTTCACAGCAATGTGGAATTGATCTATCCCCCTTTTGTTCAGGTATTTGTCTCTACTTTAAACTCTTCCCGACCTAATTCTTCTTTGCCTTCTGTGACTATGGAGGGTGGTAGTAATGACCCCAACCCTCCTGCCCAAGTCACACAACCAATCTCTAAATCCAAATCTAAGAAACCAACCTCAACAGGTTCCCAAAAACCTGCTGTTATAAAAACAAAGAAAAGAAAATCAAATGTTTTGGTAGATAGACTAGAGGAGGATTTAGGTGGTGAGGGAACTGGGGAACATCAAATAACCCAGAAGGATAAGGAGAGTGAGGGTGTGCAACCTCAGCCAAGCCACTCCACAGTCTCCCAAAAGACTGTGGATGTAAACATGGAAAACACCACATCCGTATTGCCATCCTCTCAAAAGGATGACAGTATTGAAAATAGCCCACAACCAGGGGCACAGAACAAAGTTGGGGACACTAAGTCAAAACCATTAACCCCATATGAGAGGAGAGAAAAGAAAGTCACCTTTGCACTTGGGGAATCACACACTGCAAAACCACAGGAAACTGTGGTGGAGCCTTCACAAAGTCTGTTTGATGCATCTCATATAAATGATGAGATGCAGCCCCATTCTCTTTCAATTCCTATCTCTTCTATTCTTCTTTCCCCATCTCAAACTTCTTCAGAAAATGTTTTGATAGATTATCGAACATTTTCAGATTCTCCTTCTTTGTTTTTCAAGGAGAAGCCAACACTCTCTCCTGAATCTTCTTCTCAGAATTTTCAGGATTCTATTTCCAATATCATCTCAAACATAACTTCACAAATTATCTCAACTGTTTCTTCTCCATCAATTGATGTTCCTTTATCAATTGATATTCAGCCATCGACTGATAAGCCATCGATCGATACTCAAGATCAATCGATGGGTATGCATCAATCGATGGATGTCCCAAACACCACTTCAACTAATATTGTCAATACATCAATTGATGATCAATTAATTGATGTTGCCCAAACACTCTTAGGAATGAGTGAGTTGAGTGAGAGGCAAGATTGTAACTTGGCAAAAGGAAAGGAAGTGAGCAAAAACATTCCTATTTCTTCCAGGGATGAGGGTGAAACACTTGAGGGCCCCACCTTAGAAGGTGCACAACAAATAAATGAGGGAGAGGTGAGATTCCAGGATGAGATCCTGATGCAAAATAGAGAGATGAGTGAGAGTGATAAAACAATTCTTCAATTTGCACAAGAATTGGAAAATGATCTGGTGGCAGAAGAAGAAGAGGAAGGAGTAAAGCAGATAGGGGGAGCCTATGATGCAGAAGCTAGTGGGAGTGGAGTTCTTAAGGACCTTGAAGAAGAAATAGATGCTGGTGAATTGGATCCAAGGAATTTCATTCATCCTGATCCTCAATATCAAGGGTTGGCAACTTCAAGTAACAGGACTGCAGACAACTTTTGGGAATTGAGCATACAGAACAAAGGACCAGGAATCTGAAGGAAAGCATTGCCAATACAACAGACACTTGTTATATGGCACCTGAAGAGTTGGAGAGTGACTCTGATGAGGAACCATGGATGAGCACTATTGATGGTTCCTCAGAAGCTGCTGAAACTGAAATTCTGTCTCAATATAGAAGAGCAATGGTGGAAGAAGAAATTGCAGATCCTGCACAAAGAAGAATTGCTCACTACATGAGGAACACAATGAAGATCCAAAAGATGACAGTTACAGGAGTAAGAAGGGAACTGGAGATCATCAAGAACTCTATCTCCACAACCAAGGATACAATAGACAGAAGATTGGATGAAAAGTTACCATTCAACACCATGAATAGCATCAAGGACAAGCTTTTCAAGGAATCCAAGAATTTTGCATCTTTGGAGACAAGAGTAGGGTCTCTAGAGAAGAAAATGGATGATATCCTCAGAAGTCAAAATCTACATTCTTCCATTCTTCAAAGGATTCTTGACAGACTTCCACCACCCTCTTTATTTGATGATAACAAAAAGGGGGAGAAGATAAAGAAGAAAGATGATGATGGTGGTGATGGCAAAGGCAGTGGTAACATAGGTGAATCTGGAAAGGACAAGTCCAGTGGTATTGGCAGTTCTGCACACA
Organism: Oenanthe sinensis; assembly: GCA_028671895.1. Classification (NCBI taxonomy): domain Eukaryota; kingdom Viridiplantae; phylum Streptophyta; class Magnoliopsida; order Apiales; family Apiaceae; genus Oenanthe; species Oenanthe sinensis. The sequence continues at coordinate 41,917,308 of CM053810.1, read as the reverse complement.
GAAGAGATAAAAGAAGAAGTAACAGGAACAATCAATCTTCAAAGAGAACTAAGTCATCTAATTCTCCAAAAGATGACTTAGAATAGAAAAAGAGAGAATTCAAGAAGTTTGATGATCTTGAAGCTAGGAGAATTTCTAGGGAGAAAGAAACTCAATCAATGATTGAGAGGGAAAAGAAAAGAATTGAAGATCTAAGGAGAAGCGCTGAGTTAGTAACAGAGGCAGTAGAAAAAGGAGACTTGGATGAGTTCATTGCTCAAACAAGAAAAATAAATGAAGATGCACAAAAGGCTGCCAAGGAAAGCAACTCAGATGCTGAAGCCTTTTTGTCAGTTGATCAAGAAGCCCTTAAAGAGAAGAAAAAGGGAAAAGCCATAATGATTGAAGAAGAGAAAAGAGCCAGTTGGCCAGAAGCTTCTTCAAGAAGCCATTTCAACAAGATTGTCAGATGCTGTAAAAAGGGAAAAAGAAAATGAGGAGATAGCAAGGCAAATGGAATTGGAATGGAAAATGGAGGAACAATTAATAGACCAACCACTGAGGAAAAAGAGAAAAGTTTCAATGGCCAAGAAAAGGTCAGGGCCTACTCAAGAAATAGTGGTTCAGGAAAATCTCCAGGGTCAACAAGAAGAAATCAAGGAGGAAGTCACAATTGAAGGATACAATTTGAAGGGAATACCAGTAATCAATGAAAAGGGATTAATTGGAGTAAGGACTCACCCTGCAACCTCTAACCATGAAGAATCAATGAGGTTGGAGTATGAAAATGGAGTAAAAATCCTCTACTCATTAAAGGTGATAATGAAGCAAAGCTACAATGTTTTAAAGACTATTCTTACTTTACTCAACAGAAAGTACAAACTCAACATAACAATTGCTCAGGAAATTCAACAGCAAATTTCAAGGTTAAGGAGATCCAAGACAGAAGCTGAACCTGATTCACCTCTGAAGTGTTAGTAATTGTGCTCTAGAGACAATACTTTTTATATTTTAAGGAAAATATTTATTATTAAGGATTATGTTTTATTGATTATTATTTATTTATTATGTTTTATTTACTGCGTAATAAATTGAAAGCATAATAAATGTCCTTGGAATTTTGATACGTATTATATATCTTTAAGTATGTGACTTAAAAAATGAGATTATATGAATAGTATCTTATTCCTAAAATTCCCTAGTCGAGTATTATTATTTAAGGACAATAATAATGCACAAAGACTAGTATGTTTCTTGACAGATGACCACATCTCATTGGTCATAGGTATGGGGATACTAAAGTCAAGAACATAAGTGCATGTATCAATGCATGGCACTGGAATGACCCGCCGTGAGATTCTACATGTTAAGTAAGTGTCATAAGTAATTCTCACTGTGATAATGGTGTAATGATCCTTAGACCTGAAATCATTATATTTCTATACGAGAATTAATATACTTTGATTACATTAAAAGTTACCTTTGACCGGGTGATGATAAAAGTGGACATTGAGTATATTATGAATCGTATGAGAAATATGAATGATCTAGATGGGATTTAATCCTCCTAATTTTAGGAGTGATATTATTGGCCTCTTGTTTGAGTGAGACTATGAAATGCACGGCCGTGCTCAAATGTTGATTTGATTTTAATAGTCTACTCATCGATCAAGAAAATAAAGATTAAATTATGAAGAGGATGACACGAGACATGCCTTGAGTTTAATCTATAATATCAAGATTAAAGGGATTATATTACATGGAACATTATTCACGAAAGGCTTAATCGAATCACCGATTTATTATTATTACTTGGGTAGCAATGATGTATTACTAGATGCCACTCATTGTTTACAATTTTAATTAGATATTAAAATTGTTGCCAACGTAATAATAACCTACAGGGTCACACACAAAGAACGCTTGAAGGAGAAATAATTTAAATTATGAATTTAAATTAAATAAGTAATTTATTTTATTTATGATATTAATTAAGTATGACTTAATTAATTATATAAATAGAATAAATGAATTACTTAAACTAATTCCAAAATTAATAATTAATTAATTAAGTGAGACTTAATTAAATAATTTAGAATTTTGGATTAGTATTAATTATAATTGGATTATAATTAGAAAACTTATTCCTCTCTCTATATAATCTCTTTATGGGCTGATTTAATAAGATAGAGATTTTACAAAAACCCTAGCCGCTCTGAGAGAGGAGGAAGATAGAGAGAGAAGAAGTTTTCGGGTGCTAGTACACATCAATCCTTCATGAAAAGTGTTCGTGTGGATACCGTAGAGCGTAGATCGCGAGAGCGGGATATGTGGTGATTAAACAAGCTTTGGACCTCCATTAATCTTCCATTAATGAACTGTTAAAGCTTCTAAAGGTATTTATTCTTTATCTCCGAATTAAATCTTTTATTTTCGCATGGATCCTGCGGAGGGTTTCGCTATTTTGATTTATTTTTCGCGTTTATTCTGCTGCGTTTGTGTCACGAAACCCTACAATGGCATCAGAGCTACTTGCGAAACGTTTTAATTCGGTTATGTGCTTAACAGTTTTTGATATATAAGCATGTATGCGATCTATCATGATTTTATATTGATACAATATGTATATGTTTATATATATTATGAATATATGATATTTTTATGATATATAATCATGTGATGAATATGTGTGTTGATGTATGTATATGATATATGTTTGTTCTTATTATGGGAATCGTATTCGATACGAATTCTGAAACGGCTGCCGTTGATTTTCTGAAATCTGTGTCCGTTGTCCGATTTTCGCAAACGATATGTGTTTTCTGACTGTAATCGGGTCACTGAGAAATACTGAAATGTCAGCTCTGCGTCTGTAAGCCATTCGATGTCGTTACAGCCTCCAAAACGGTGATTTATAATTTTCTGAAAATTATTTGATTTTCTAAAATTTTGAGTATATGTATGTATATATTATGAATATATGATATTCATGTAATGTATAATCAGATGATGATTGTATGTATCTCTGTGTATGTATATATGATATATGCTTGTTTTTGTTATAAGAATTGTATATGATACGATTTCTGAAACACCGTCAGATTCGGAGAAATCTGACTGCCGTATCCGATTTTCGCAAACGATATGTGTTTTCTGACTGTAATCGGGCCAATGAACAAAACTGATACCTATGCTATCACTGAGGGGTCTGTAAGGCGTTTGACGTCATTAAGGGCCTCGAAATAGCGATTTATTGTCTTCAGAAATCTGTTTTTAATTTTCTGAAATTTCGAAATTTGTTATATATGATTATATGATATGATTATATAATATGAGATATATTATATGTGTTATATGATAGCATGGTGGATGGTTATGGCCTAAAGACCCATAGGATAGTGGTTTTGATTTATGGTTTTGGTTTCTAAATACGACTTGCAATTTCATTAGAATTTAATTATCTCGAATGTAATTTAATTATCTCGAATGTAACTCGAGTTCTTCTTGTAATTTCATTAGAATAGTTTTATTTTTATTATTCAATGTAATTATCAATGAAGACTTGCAAGCAAGGAGGCGATCCAAAAGGGGATGATGGAGCAATGAAGAAAGAAGACATGTAATAGATAGTATTTTTAAAACCACCATAGACTGACCTTGATATTTCCATTAGCTTGGAAATATCTGTTAGTGTAGGTGCCCTAGAGGCAATACAATGTTTCTTTTAAATAAACCTTTATGTCATTTGATTATTCAATAAACGTATTTATTATGACTTTAATTACTGCGATATATTTGTTAGCATAATAAATGTCCTTAGAATCATGATACACATTGTATAGTTTAAGTACATGACTTAAACTTGAGATTATATAATAGATCATATTCTTAAATGTCCCTAGTCGAGTATTATTATTATAGGACAATAATAATACATAAATAGACTAGTATGTTGTTTGACAGATAACCATATCTCATTGGTTATTAGTATGGGGATACTAAAGTCAATGCATAGGTACATGTAGGAGTACATGGTACTGGACAGACCCACAGTGAGATTCTTCATGTTTAATAAAGTCATAAGAAAGACTCACAGTGATAATGGTGTAATGATCCTCTGACTTGAGATCATTATATTTCTATACGAGGATTAATATACTCTGACTACATTAAAAGTTACCTTTGACCGGGTGATGATAAAAGTGGACATCGGGTATATCATGAGTCGTATGAGAAATATGAATGATAGATAAAGGATTTAACCCTCCTATAATTAGGAGAGATATTATTGGCCTCTTGATTGAGTGAGACTATAAAATGCATGGCCGTGCTCAAATAATGATTTGTTTTTCATAGTCTACTCATGGATCAAGTAAACCCGGATTAAATGTTGAAGAGGATGACTAAACACATGCCTCGAGTTTAATCTATAATATATTTGGTTAAAGGGATTATATTACACGGAAACATTAATCATGAAAGGTTTTATCAAATCACGATTTAATTATTGTTTAATTGGGTAGCAATGATGTATTACTAGATACCGCTCATTGTTTATAATTTTATTGGAGAATAAAATTATTGCTAATTAAATAATAGCCTATAGGGTCACACACATAGAGCACCTAAAGGAATAGTTAATTTAAATTATAGATTTAAATTAATTGATGAATATTTGAATTTTATTATATTAATTAAGTGAGACTTAATTAATTGAAATAAATTCGAATTTAAAGAATTATATTTCTGCCAATAATAATTAAGTGTGACTTAGTTATTAATTAAATAATATAAGCATGTTTTATTATTTAATCCTATGCCTACATGGGTTAGGTTTTTGCTAAAAAGGCCCATTAACCAATCATTATAAATAGATAATGATAGGTTAAATGGCTCACACGTTTTTGCATAAACCCTAGCAGAAGAGGCAGCATAGGCAGAGGCAGAGAGAATTCGAAACCTATCAAAGGAGGCTAGTACTTCCGTTCCGTGTTCAAGATCGTGAGACGTTCTTGAAGGTGCTCGTGTGGATACCATAGAGGTGTTTTCGAGAAGAAGGCACAAGTCGTGATAGCAAGGATCTCCGTTGAGTTCGTGACATTCAAGATCTTAATAGGTATGATTCTATTTCACCATAATCCGTCTAATCTTATACATGATCCTGCGTTTGGGTTCCGAAATTTTTCGTTATATTTACGTTTATCCGCTGCGTTTTATGCGTCGGAACCCAACAATGGCATCAGAGCTATGTGTATAAGGGACTGATTTGGTTACGTGTTTTATGTATATGATACATATGTGTTGTTTGAAACTGCCATGCCTGAGCCTTGCTACTGCCTGTTATGAAACTGCCATGATTATGCCATGCTACTGCCCACTGCTATGCTACTGCCATGTTGCTGCAATGTTATAATCTGTTATGGCATGATATGTGTGATGCACTGTATGTATGTGATACAAGATACAGTCCAGGGAAGGTCATCGGAATCGTTCTGAATCGATAAGAAACACAACGGCATAAGATGCGGTTTGCTGTGAATAGTGATTCTGCAGTGAACAGTGTTTTTTCACGGAGTCAGAATGGGTCGAATTTACTCTTTCTGGAAAGGGAAAATCGCCACGAGCAAAAATCACCGCTTTGCCGTGACCTATGGTGTTTTTTGGCCATTTGACATCGTTAAGGGCCTCAAAAACACAGTTTACTGTTTTCTGATCATAGTTTTGATTTTTTCGAAAATTTGTGATCATGATATATTTGATGCATGATGATATGAGTATGCATTCTGGGATTCCAGTAACTGTTATGTGAGCATGGTGCTGGTTATGGCCTTCTAGACCCTAGAGTAATGGTTTTGGTTTTGGTTTTATAAATACGACTTGCATGTCGTTTTCTTCATTCTTGTAATTGCTGGATCTCGAATGTAACTCGAGCTTTCTTGTGTAAGTACATTAGCTTAAGTTATATTCAATTATTCCATGTAAAGTAATTGAAGACTGAAGGCAAGCAACTGGATGCAAGAAGCTAAGAAGGCAGCCATGGATGCAAGAAGATCAAGACAAGCAACTGTATTTATATTTTCCCACCACCATAGACTGACTTTGATCCTTTCATTAGCTCGAAAGGATCACATAGGAAAGGGGCCATAACCAAGCACGTTTACATACTGCACTTTACATATTGATGTATGAATGATGCATGCTTTAATTAGATTAATCATGTATGTATTAGATACGTCATCCATGCCATGATTGTCATGCTAAACAAGATAAAATCTGTAACGATTTAAGATTTTAAAATCAACAAACGATCATGAGATTCTTGTGTTTATGAAATATGGATTTTTAAAACACGGAATTGAATATGAATTTTTGATATCTATAATTGGGATTTTCTGACAAAATCGGATATGCGTATTCGTAAGGCTGATGGGTTTTAAGTGTGACCACTGGTATCCTCCATCTACCTGGGAAATGAACAATTTAAGATGTCAATTTGAAGTATTTGGTTCAAGGAAAAATTGAGGATCTCTTCATGATGTGATCATGATCGTCGTAAATTTTCTAAACCCCTTAACAAAATATTAAGTTTTAATCGGATGCTTTCCAATGAATGAACACTCATCGAATCCTAGATCGATTAGGGGAAAGACTGTCAGTGGCAGGGGACTCCTATCTATCGTGGTGAGATGCGACGAATATAAACGGTTATATTCGGCCGTTGTATCATTGGGTCTAACTTAACTGAGTCGTCATGATAAGGTGAAAATAAACGGTTATATTCAACTATTATGAACTTAGAAGCATGGAGTTTGGTTAAAAGTCTATTAGATAGATAAGATCAATCGTTGTTCACCAAACTATCCAAGAATTATATATGATATAATTGACAATTTTTGTCTACCTAAATAATCATCTTTAAGGACTTCCAGTGGTTGACTTTAGACATGACGAAATATGGATCTTGGCTCACTAGAAAGAATTATGGGATATACTTTCCAAATTAATAGTAAGGGCTATTAATTTGATAAAAATAGTGGGAGATATATTATGAATATATCATAATCATTTGAACATAATAAATAACTCAGACAATCTAATGTTTATTTTGTGCTTTTAATCATTGTAGATACCAAGAAATGACAAACAACACAAATACACTATCCGTACGATCAGTCCTTGAGAAGGATAAGCTGACAGGAGGAAACAACTTCCTAGACTGGCAGAGGAATTTGAGGATTGTCCTCAGACAGGAGCGCAAGCTTCATGTCATTGATATTCCTCCGGCAGGTCCCCTTCCTGAGGGCGCCACTGTTGAGGAACAAGCGGCCCACACAAAGGATGAGAATGATGCAACTGATGTTGCATGTCTTATGTTGGCAACTATGAGTGCTGAGCTTCAGAGACAGCATGTGCATATGGATGCATATACTATCAATGAGCACTTGCAAAGCATGTTTGCAAGCCAAACTCGTCAAGAAAGGTTCAACACGAGTAAGTCACTTTTTAATTGCAAACAAGGGGCAAGTGAACCAGTTGGCCCACATGTTCTGAAGATGATTGGTTACATTGAGTACCTTGAAACTTTGGGTTTCCCGTTAATTCAGGAAATTGGTATTGACCTAATCATGAATTCTTTGAACAACAAATTCACTCAATTTGTTATAAACTACAATATGAATGAATTTGACAAAACACCTACTGAATTGTTGGCTATGTTGAGAACATATGAGACCAACATGAAGACGGCTGAACCTGCTCCCATACTGATGGTGGGTAATAAAGGTAAGGCAAAAGGGAAAGGCAAGTGGAAGGGTAAGAAGAAGACAGGATCTGATTCAACACCCAAGCCAAAGTCAGGTCCTAAACAGGCTTTAAAGCCTAAAGGTGGGGTCGCAAAGGGTGAATGTCACTACTGTAAGAAAACTGGTCACTGGAAGAGAAACTGTTCAGTTTACTTGGAGGATCTGAAGAAGAAGAGAGCTGAGCAAGCTTCTGATTTAGGTATATATGTTATAGAAGTCAATCTGTCTATTTCTACATCTTGGGTATTGGATACTGGATGTGCTGCTCACATTTGTATAAATGTGCAGGAAATGCAGAGAAGTAGGACATTGGCTAAAGGAGAAATGGACCTACGAGTTGGCAATGGAGCAAGAGTTGCTGCTTTAGCTGTAGGAACCTATTATTTATCTTTGCCCTCTGGGCTAGTTTTAGAACTGGAGAATTGTTATTACGTGCCTGCAATTCGCAGAAACATTATTTCTGTTTCTTGTTTGGACAAGAAATGTTTTTCGTTTACAATAAAGGACAACAGTTGCTCTTTTGCTTTGAATGATTTAACCTATGGTGTTGCGCGTTTGTTTAATGGTTTATATGTTCTTGACTTAGATAATCCTGTCTGTAATATAGAAAACAAACGACTTAAAGTTAATGACTCAAATCAAACATACCTCTAGCATTGTCGTCTAGGCCATATAAATGAGAAACGCATATCCAAATTACATAAGGATGGATATTTGGATAAGTTTGATTTTGAATCATACCAAGAATGCGAATCTTGTTTGCTTGGTAAAATGACTAAAGCCCCTTTCACTGGTAAGGGTCAAAGGGCCACTGAACGTTTGGAGCTAATACATAGTGATGTATGTGGCCCAATGCGTGTGATGGCTAGAGGAGGCTACTACTACTTCATAACATTTACTGATGATTTCAGTAGATATGGATATGTATATCTTATGAAGAATAAATCCGATTCTTTTGAAAAGTTCAAAGAATACAAAGCTGAAGTAGAGAAGCAAATTGGCGGAGGTGCAAGTATTAAAATCTTACGATCTGATCGTGGAGGAGAATACTTGAGCACTGAATTTAAAGATTATTTAAAGGAGTGTGGTATTGTATCACAACTCACTCCGCCAGGTACACCTCAATGGAATGGAGTTTCAGAGAGGAGAAATCGCACCTTGTTGGACATGGTGCGATCGATGATGAGTCATGCAGATCTTCCAATTAGTTTCTGGGGTTACGCTCTAGAAACAGCGGCTTTCACACTTAACCGTGTTCCTACTAAGAAGGTTCAAAAGACTCCATATGAGATGTGGGAGGATAAACGGTCAGGCATGAGCTTTATGAAAGTTTGGGGATGCAAGGCGTTTGTGAAACGTCAAGCATCTGACAAGCTTGGACCTAAATCTGAAGAGTGCAATTTTGTGGGATACCCTAAAGAAACAAAGGCGTATTATTTTTATAGTCCTTCTGAGCAGAAAGTGTTTATTGCTCAAGACGCTGTCTTCATGGAAAGAGATTTTATTTCCAAAAGAAACAGTGGGAGAACTATAGATCTCGATGAAGATCGAGAAACACAAAATGGCATTGAACCTGAAGTGGAACAAGAGCAGGATAATGACTATGCTCAACAAACACAGGTTGTTCGTAGAACTGGTAGAATTCGCCATGAGCCAGAGAGATATGGATTTCTCTTGACTCAATGTGGTGATTTGATGCTCATAGATGAAGATGAGCCTCTCACATACCAAGATGCTATGATCAGTCCAGACTCTAAGAGATGGCTAGAAGCCACGAAATCCGAGATGGATTCCATGTATGAGAACCAAGTATGGACTTTGGTTGATCCACCTGAAGGGGTGAAACCCATAGGGTGCAAGTGGGTTTTCAAGAAGAAAACTGACATGGATGGAAATGTTCAGACCTATAAAGCAAGGCTGGTTGCAAAAGGTTTCAGACAAATTCATGGTATAGACTATGATGAAACTTTCTCACCAGTGGCTATGGTCAAATCCATAAGGATTTTGCTTGCTATTGCAGCATTCCATGATTATGAAATCTGGCAAATGGATGTCAAAACAGCTTTCCTTAATGGAACCCTTGATGAGGATGTGTACATGACACAACCTGAAGGTTTTGTCGATCCAAGGAATGTTAGCAAGGTATGTAAATTACGTCGATCCATTTATGGATTGAAGCAAGCCTCTAGGAGATGGAATATCCGTTTTGATGAAACAGTCAAGGAGTATGGCTTTGTTCAAAACGAAGATGAACCTTGTGTTTACAAGAAGGTTAGTGGGAGCCATGTGGCATTCATAGTACTATATGTTGATGATATACTACTAATGGGGAATGACATACCTAGTCTCAAGGCTGTTAAGATTTGGTTAGGGAGCAACTTCTCTATGAAAGACTTAGGAGAAGCATCATACATTCTAGGAATGAGGATCTATAGGGATATATCTAGAAGGATGATCGGTCTAAGTCAGAGTACATACATCGAAAAGGTTTTGCATCGTTTTGGTATGTAAAATGCAAAAAGGGGATATGTCCCCGTATCTCAAGGGATAACGATCTCTAAAGATCAGTGTCCGAAATCATTGGATGACAAGGACCGCATGAGTAAGGTTCCATATGCCTCAGCAATTGGATCCATCATGTATGCAATGGTATGTACTCGCCCAGATGTTTCGTATGCTTTAAGCATGACGAGCAGATACCAATCTAATCCAGGTGAAGGTCACTGGACGGCTGTCAAGAATATTCTAAAGTACTTGAAAAGGACTAAAGATTCATTCTTGGTGTATGGAGGAGAGGAGAAACTGGTTGTAAAAGGTTACACCGATGCAAGTTTCCAAACAGACAGGGATGATACTGTATCACAGTCTGGTTTTGTGTTTTGTCTAAACGGAGGTGCTGTAAGTTGGAAGAGTTCAAAGCAAGAAACAGTAGCTGATTCTACAATGGAGGCTGAGTACATTGCAGCTTGTGAAGCAGCAAAGGAAGCTGTTTGGATTCGAAAATTCATTACTGATTTGGGAGTGGTTCCATCGATTGCAGATCCCATTGACCTATACTGCGATAATAATGGAGCCATAGCACAGGCTAAAGAACCTAGAGCTCACTCCCGAACCAAACATATACTCAGAAGATATCACCTCATTCGAGAGATTAACGAAAGGGGTGACATACACATATGTAAAGTACACACAAATGATAACATTGCAGACCCACTGACCAAAGGCTTGTCGCAGAAGAAGCACGACGGTCACACTAGTTCCATGGGTATTAGATACATGGGTGATTGGCTCTAGTGCAAGTGGGAGATTGTTAGTGTAGGTGCCCTAGAGGCAATACAATGTTTCTTTTAAATAAACCTTTATGTCATTTGATTATTCAATAAACGTATTTATTATGACTTTAATTACTGCGATATATTTGTTAGCATAATAAATGTCCTTAGAATCATGATACACATTGTATAGTTTAAGTACATGACTTAAACTTGAGATTATATAATAGATCATATTCTTAAATGTCCCTAGTCGAGTATTATTATTATAGGACAATAATAATACATAAATAGACTAGTATGTTGTTTGACAGATAACCATATCTCATTGGTTATTAGTATGGGGATACTAAAGTCAATGCATAGGTACATGTAGGAGTACATGGTACTGGACAGACCCACAGTGAGATTCTTCATGTTTAATAAAGTCATAAGAAAGACTCACAGTGATAATGGTGTAATGATCCTCTGACTTGAGATCATTATATTTCTATACGAGGATTAATATACTCTGACTACATTAAAAGTTACCTTTGACCGGGTGATGATAAAAGTGGACATCGGGTATATCATGAGTCGTATGAGAAATATGAATGATAGATAAAGGATTTAACCCTCCTATAATTAGGAGAGATATTATTGGCCTCTTGATTGAGTGAGACTATAAAATGCATGGCCGTGCTCAAATAATGATTTGTTTTTCATAGTCTACTCATGGATCAAGTAAACCCGGATTAAATGTTGAAGAGGATGACTAAACACATGCCTCGAGTTTAATCTATAATATATTTGGTTAAAGGGATTATATTACACGGAAACATTAATCATGAAAGGTTTTATCAAATCACGATTTAATTATTGTTTAATTGGGTAGCAATGATGTATTACTAGATACCGCTCATTGTTTATAATTTTATTGGAGAATAAAATTATTGCTAATTAAATAATAGCCTATAGGGTCACACACATAGAGCACCTAAAAGAATAGTTAATTTAAATTATAGATTTAAATTAATTGATGAATATTTGAATTTTATTATATTAATTAAGTGAGACTTAATTAATTGAAATAAATTCGAATTTAAAGAATTATATTTCTGCCAATAATAATTAAGTGTGACTTAGTTATTAATTAAATAATAGAAGCATGTTTTATTATTTAATCCTATGCCTACATGGGTTAGGTTTTTGCTAAAAAGGCCCATTAACCAATCATTATAAATAGATAATGATAGGTTAAATGGCTCACACGTTTTTGCATAAACCCTAGCAGAAGAGGCAGCATAGGCAGAGGCAGAGAGAATTCGAAACCTATCAAAGGAGGCTAGTACTTCCGTTCCGTGTTCAAGATCGTGAGACGTTCTTGAAGGTGCTCGTGTGGATACCATAGAGGTGTTTTCGAGAAGAAGGCACAAGTCGTGATAGCAAGGATCTCCGTTGAGTTCGTGACATTCAAGATCTTAATAGGTATGATTCTATTTCATCATAATCCGTCTAATCTTATACATGATCCTGCGTTTGGGTTCCGAAATTTTTCGTTATATTTACGTTTATCCGCTGCGTTTTATGCCTCGGAACCCAACAATATCATATAGGATGGGGCCATAACCAAACACGTTTAATTTACGCACAATACATATATGTATATGATTGCATGTATTGGTATGTATGCGTAGATATAATTGAGATGCATGCTTAATATTGATTAATCATGTATGTATTAGATACGACACCCATGCCATGTTTGCTTAAACAAGATAAAATCTGTAACGATTCAAGATTTTAAAATTAATAAACGATCATGAGATTCTTGTATTTATGAAATATGGATTTTTAAAACACGGAATTAAATATGGATTTTTGATATCTATAATTGGGATTTTCTGACAAAAGCGGATATGCGTATTCGTAAGGCTGATGGGTTTTAAGTGTGACCATTGGTATCCTCCATCTACCTGGGAAATGATCAATTTAAGATGTCGATTTGAAATATTTGGTTCAAGGAAAAATTGAGGATCTTTTTATGATGTGATCATGATCGTTATAAATTTTCTAAAACCCCTTAACAAAATATTAAGTTTTACTCGGATGCTTTCCAATGAATGAACACTCATCGAATCCTAGATCGATAAGGGGAAGGACTGTCAGTGGCAGGGGACTCCTATCTATCGTGGTGAGATGCGACGAATATAAACGGTTATATTCGGCCGTTGTATCATTGGGTCTAACTTAACTGAATCGTCATAATAAGTGAAAATAAACGGTTATATTCAACTATTATGAACTTAGAAGCATAGAGTTTGGTTAAAAGTCTATTAGATAGATAAGATCAATCGTTGTTCACCAAACTATCCAAGAATTATATATGATATAATTGACAACTGTTGTTTACCTAAATAATCATTTTCTAAGGACTTCCAGTGGTTGACTTAGGACATGACGAAATATGGATCTTGGCTCACTAGAAAGAATTATGGGATATACTTTCCAAATTAATAGTAAGGGCTATTAGTTTGATAAAAATAGTGGGAGGTATATGATGATATACCATAATCACTTAAACATAATTAATATTAAATTTGCAACCTAGTTTATTTTATGCACTTTAATATTGTAGATATCAAATGATAAACACAAACAACTTCTCTATGCGATCAGTTCTTGAGAAGGACAAGTTGACGAGAATATATTTCCTTGACTGACATAGGAGCTTGAGGATCGTCCTCGGGCACCACGATATTAGTCAAATCTCTTCCCCTACTCTTAAAATTGAGAATGTAACATGTGCAAATCATAGTGCTTATTGGAAGCAAATTGATGTTGCGACTGATGTTTCATGTCTCATGCTCGCAAATATATGTGCTGAGCTTAAGAAGCAATACAAGCATATAGATGCTTATGAAACGATTGAGCACAAGATATATTTGAAAGGGCACTATACACTTACAAGTAGGGAGAGTGAGACCCGGTTACACCACATGTTCTAAAGATTATAGGGTATAATGAATACCATTGATATTTTGGGTTTCCATATTGGTCCGGAGACAGTTAGATTTGATCTTACAATCTTCGGACAAATATTATTCTTATTTTGTTATGAACAATAAAGTGAATAAGATTGGTAAAACACCCATTGAGTTGCTAAGCATGTTGAGAACTGCTGAAAGTAATATGATAAATGCATGAACTACTACTATATTGATGGTAAACATAGGGAATGCAAAAGGGAAAGGAAAATGGAAAGACAAGGAGAAGATTTGATCTAGTTCCATTGTCAAACCAAAGTCCAATCCCTAAAGCAGACTCTAAAGTCTGAATGAGGTGTTGATAAAGAAGACGATTGTCACTTCTATGGAAAGTTGGGAGACTGGAAATTAAACTGTCATGCTTAATTGGAAGATCGGAAGATGATGATTAATAAGGGTCAAGCTTAACGTATCGGGTTGGAATTGGAGTAAAGATAGTTGCTATGGTCGAGGAACTCGTTACTTAATTTTTGGCCTATAAGGAAAATTTAGAACTTGATAATTGTTATAACGTGCTTGCAATTGGCAGGGACATTATTTCATTTTCTTGTTTGGACAAGAAAGGCTTTTTCATTTTAATTAAATAACAATAGTTGTTTATTCTATTTTGATGATGAGCCTTATAATGTTGCACAACTAATTAACAATTTATATGTTCTAAAGTGACTCAAATAAAATATTACCTTTGGCACTGTTGTTGAGGCCATATTAATGAGAAACGCATTTTCAGAATACATAAGTATGCATTCATGGAAAAGTTTGATTATGAATTATACAAAAGGATGCGAATCTTGGTTTATTTGGTAAAATGACTAAAGCTCCTTTTACCGGACATGGTGAAGGGATCATTGAATGGGTATGACTTATACATAGTGATGTATGTGGTCATATGTGTACGATGACAAAAGGTAGATTTTATTAACTTCATAAAATTTACTAATTATTTTAGTAGATACGGATATATGTATCTTTTGAAGAACTAATCTGAATCATTTGAAAAGTTCAAGGACTATAAAGATGAAGTAGAAAATATCAAAGAAAAGTTTTTTGATAGGAGAGATCACATCTTGTTGGACATGGTGCGATCAATGTTGAGTCAATGAATCTTCCAATTAGTTTCTGGGGTTGCACCCTGGAAACGGCTCCACATACACTTAACTGTGTTTCTACTAAATTGGTTCAAAAGACTCCTTATGAGATATGGACTGAGCAACGTCACAGCATGTCATTTATAAAATTTTGGGGATGTGAAGCGTTTGTGAAACGTCTAATCTCTGACAAGCTAGGACCAAAATTAGACAAATGTAATTTTATGGAATACCCAACTGAAACAAGGGGTTATTCTTTCTATAATCCTTCCGAGAATAAAGTGTTTGTTGCTCGAACTGCTGAGAGACAGTGGGAGGATAATAGATCTCAATGAAGTTTGAGACCCACATGATAACGTTGAACCAGTGGAGGAACCTGAGTAGAATGTACAAGAAAAATAATACTGCTCAAGAAACACAGGTGTTCGTAGGTTTAGTAGGATTCGCCATGAGCCCGAGAGATAATATGGATTTCTCTTGACTCAAGATGGTGATGTGATGCTTGTGGATGAAGATGAGCCTCTCACCTACCTAGATACTATAAACACTCCAGATTCTAAGAGATGGCTGGATGCCATTAAATCTGAGATGGAATCCATGTATACTAATCAAGTATGGACTTTGGTTGATCCACCTGAAGGGGTAAAACCTATAGGGTGCAAGTGGGTTTTCAAGAAGAAGACCGACATGGATGCTAATGTACAGACCTATAAGGCACGATTGGTGGCAAAAGGTTTCAAGAAAATTCATGGTATTGACTATGATGAGACCTTTTCACCAGTTGTTATGGTCATGTCCATCAGGATTTTGCTTGCTATAGCTGCTTACTATGACTATGAAATCTGGCAAATGGATGTCAAAACCGCTTTCTTAAATGAGAGCCTTAAAGAAGATATGGATGTGTACATGACACACCCTAAGGGTTTTGTTAATCTAAAGGATGCTGGAAATGTATGTAAGTTGCGTCGAACCATTTATGGATTAAAGCAGGCCTCGAGGAGATGGAACATTTGTTTTCATGAAACAGTCAAAAAGAGTTTGACTTTATTCAGAATGAAGATGAAACTTGTGTTTACAAGAAGTTTAGTGGGAGCCATGTGGCATTCCTAGTATTATATGTTGATGATATATTACTAATAGGGAATGACATTCCTTCTCTACAGCCTGTGAAGACTTGGTTGAGAAATAATTTCTCAATGAAAGACTTAGGCGATGTGACATATATATTAGGGATCGAGATCTATAGAGATAGATCAAGGTGATTGATCGGCCTAATTTAGAGTACATACATTGACAAAGTTTTGCATCGATTTCAAATGCAAAGAGACTAAAATGGATATGTCCCAATGTCTCATGGGATAGTGATCTCAAAATAAAATATTTCCTAAATCATTGGATGATAGGGACTGCATGAGTAAAATTCCATATGCGTCAGCAATTGGTTTTATAACGTATGCAATGATATGTACTTGTCCTGATGTCTCATATGCTTTAACCATGATGAGTAGATACCAATCTAATCCAGGTGAAGGTCACTGGACGACAGTCAAGAATATTCTTAAGTACTTAAAGAGGACTAAAGATTCATTCTTGTTATATGGAGGAGATGTGAAGCTAGTTGTAAGAGGTTTCAGTGATACTGGTTTCTAGACAGATAACGATAATTTAATGTTTCTGTCTGGCTTTGTGTTTTATTGAGATGTTGTATGTTGGAATGGTTCACAGCAAAGACAATTGTTGATTTTACAATAGAACCTGAGTATATTGATGCTTGTGAAGTAGCCAAGGAGGCTGTTTGGGCATGTACTTAGGAGATATCACCTAATTAATGAGATTAATGATCAAGGAGATATACATATATGTAAAGTGTATACTAATAATAATATTGCAGACACACTGACTAAGGCTTTGTCGCAGCAGAAGCACGAAAGTCACACTAGTTCCATGAGTATTGGATACTTGGGTAATTGGCTCTAGTGCAAGTGGGAGATTGTTAGTAATTGTGCTCTAGAGACAATACTTTTTATATTTTAAGGAAAATATTTATTATTAAGGATTATGTTTTATTGATTATTATTTATTTATTATGTTTTATTTACTGCGTAATAAATTGAAAGCATAATAAATGTCCTTGGAATTTTGATACGTATTATATATCTTTAAGTATGTGACTTAAAAAATGAGATTATATGAATAGTATCTTATTCCTAAAATTCCCTAGTCGAGTATTATTATTTAAGGACAATAATAATGCACAAAGACTAGTATGTTTCTTGACAGATGACCACATCTCATTGGTCATAGGTATCGGGATACTAAAGTCAAGAACATAAGTGCATGTATCAATGCATGGCACTGGAATGACCCGCCGTGAGATTCTACATGTTAAGTAAGTGTCATAAGTAATTCTCACTGTGATAATGGTGTAATGATCCTTAGACCTGAAATCATTATATTTCTATACGAGAATTAATATACTTTGATTACATTAAAAGTTACCTTTGACCGGGTGATGATAAAAGTGGACATTGAGTATATTATGAATCGTATGAGAAATATGAATGATCTAGATGGGATTTAATCCTCCTAATTTTAGGAGTGATATTATTGGCCTCTTGTTTGAGTGAGACTATGAAATGCACGGCCGTGCTCAAATGTTGATTTGATTTTAATAGTCTACTCATCGATCAAGAAAATAAAGATTAAATTATGAAGAGGATGACACGAGACATGCCTTGAGTTTAATCTATAATATCAAGATTAAAGGGATTATATTACATGGAACATTATTCACGAAAGGCTTAATCGAATCACCGATTTATTATTATTACTTGGGTAGCAATGATGTATTACTAGATGCCGCTCATTGTTTACAATTTTAATTAGATATTAAAATTGTTGCCAACGTAATAATAACCTACAGGGTCACACACAAAGAACGCTTGAAGGAGAAATAATTTAAATTATGAATTTAAATTAAATAAGTAATTTATTTTATTTATGATATTAATTAAGTATGACTTAATTAATTATATAAATAGAATAAATGAATTACTTAAACTAATTCTAAAATTAATAATTAATTAATTAAGTGAGATTTAATTAAATAATTTAGAATTTTGGATTAGTATTAATTATAATTGGATTATAATTAGAAAACTTATTCCTCTCTCTATATAATCTCTTTATGGGCTGATTTAATAAGATAGAGATTTTACAAAAACCCTAGCCGCTCTGAGAGAGGAGGAAGATAGAGAGAGAAGAAGTTTTCGGGTGCTAGTACACATCAATCCTTCATGAAAAGTGTTCGTGTGGATATCGTAGAGCGTAGATCGCGAGAGCGGGATACGTGGTGATTAAACAAGCTTTGGACCTCCATTAATCTTCCATTAATGAACTGTTAAAGCTTCTAAAGGTATTTATTCTTTATCTCCGAATTAAATCTTTTGTTTTCGCATGGATCCTGCAGAGGGTTTCGCTATTTTGATTTATTTTTCGCTTTTATTCTGCTGCGTTTGTGTCACGAAACCCTACATGAAGATATGGAAGTCACAGGTCAAAAAGGTAGTGTTGGAGCCAAAGTATGCCATGATTTTTACAGATACAGAGGGCAACACAAAGTTCTTTTATATCTGCAAATATCTGGACAAAATCACAGATGAAGAAATACACTATCTTATGAGGCAACTTGGAGAAACTGACAGAGATGAAGCAATCTTGAGAAGTTCTTTCATGAGGCAACTAAAGGAAAATGCAGAGAAGGGAAGGAAGAGGAAATAAGTAAATTATGAAGACACTGAAGCTGCTTGCAGGAGTTATCTATCAATATGGTACTTCCAAAACTAATGTGCCAATTAAATTTCTTGATTTTATCTAAATGTAAATTTTTAAAAGGTTTTTTTTGTTATCATCAAGTAGATCTATGCCTGTAAATAACACAGACACAAATAGGGGGAGATTGTTAGGAATCTACATGTGATTTGATGATAACATTAATCTTAGAATCATAGAAATTTAGTTTGATGTAACTGATCAATTGATATGAAAGTTATAAATATCAATTGATCAGGAAACCATTTATCAGTTGAAGTGTTTATATGAATCAACTGATAATTTGGATTGTAGCATAGGTGTACTTAGTCTATTTCAATCGATAAGGTGTAAATCAATTGATATTTTGTTCATCAATTGATGTTGGAGTCGATTGATATAGATCATCAATTGATGTGTGAATTAAACTGTTAAATTGTAATTATGTGAAGACAGGAAATTACACAAGTGAAGAATGATCAATTAATATTGAAGCATCGATGGATGAGGGATCAATCGAAGAAGCCAAGTCAAGCATTGAAGACCATCAACTGATGTGAAGACCCATCGATTGATATATCGATTGATAACATCTATCAATCGATAAGTCATCTTTTATCAATTGATGGATATAAAGATCAATCGAAGAAGAACATCAGTTGATGGATTAAAAGATGGATCAATTGATATGCTTAACAGTAAACTATCAATTGAGTGTGACAACACACAGAAAGAATATCTGCTGAAGATCCAGAGAACAAAAGCACACCTATGGAAGATAGTCTAGAATGACTGTGAAGACTCAATCAAAAGCTGTCTTTTTAAACCTTTTTTTAAAAGAAATAGGTAGAAGAAAGGCATGTAGAAACAATTCTAGATTAGGTATTGTAAAAGTACACTTGTGTTATATAAACAAGTGTAGCAGCATTTTTAGAAAAGAAGTTAGACAAATTCAAGAATCAACTATTCAAGCTTGAGAGCACATTTGTAAGAACAGTTGATTCATTTTCTAATCTTGTAAAAAAAAAATTGAGCAAAAATATACACTGATGGAGAAATCAATCCATCAGTAATTTTAAAACTCTTTGCTTAATTTACTTTTCAGTCTTAAATTGTTCCAACATATTCTCACTAAGTCAAATCCTCAAGAACAAATATTATAACATACGAAAAAGTTTTAATATTTGTATTCAACCCCCCTTCTACAAATATTGACATTGTTCTTAAGGAATAACAATTTGTTCCTGTTAAGTTTGTGACTCCTAAAGAAAAGACTGAAACCACAAACTCATATGTCAATAGTCCCCCTGTTGTTGACAAAAAGACAGATGAAATATGAGCAAATAACTCTAAGAAAAATATTAACATAGGGTACTTGTCTAAGTCTAAGTTAAAAGAAAGGCCAGAGAACTTATCAGAGTCTACCAAAACTAGGAGAAATAAGATTGGTAAGGAAGGCATTAATAAAGCAAATAATTATCAAAAGGATCCTAATGCTCCTAGAAAGAAGTGTTTTAGATGTGGCAACCACAACCATTTAGCTATAGATTTTAAAGCAAAATTTGAGAAGAAATCAGAGTCTAGTCTTCCACAGACTCTGAAAAGTCACTACATTCCACAGAAACCTTGTTATCACTGTGGTAGCATATTTCACTCTATTTATATGTGTAGAGACTATCATGATTTGTATTTCAATTTTTATGAGCTAAAATCATCTATTGATAAAAGTTGGTATGACACTGTTAAGACTCCACCAGAGTCTAAAGCAACAAATGAGACAAGTAAATCAAAGGTGAAAATTGCTAAACCTGTTTCACCTAAAGTTAGAGGAAAAGGATCCAAAACTGTTTGGGTCCCCAAAACAACTAACTAGTTGCTTTATGTATGCAGGGAACAAGGGTAAAGAATGTAACCCTAATCCTGGACAGTGGATGCTCAGGACACATGACTGGAAAGAAATCCGTGCTTACAGACTTTGTGGAAATGGCAACAAAGGACAAACACTGGGATATGGCAAGATTGTAATTGGGAATGTCATCATTGAACAAGTAGCTCTAGTTGATGGCTTATGACACAATTTGATAAGCATAAGTCAACTAGGAGATAAAGGTTACCATATTGGCTTTGACAACAAAGAGTGTCTTGTGACTCACAAAGAAACAGGCATTTTGGTTTTCAAAGGTCACAAACATGGTAACATTTATGAAGCCAGCTTGGAGGATTGCATACACAGTGAATTCACATGTCTATATAGCAATGCCTCAACTGAAGAAAGCTGGAAATGGCACAAGAAACTGTCACACATCAACTTCAAAACACTAAACAAGTTGGTTAAACAGAATCTTGTAAGAGGATTACCACAGGTTGATTTTGTACAAGATGGACTTTGTGAAGCATGTCAACTTGGAAAGCAAAAGAAATCAGCCTTCAAGAGCAAGACAAGCAACACCATTTCTGAACCCTTTTATTTATTGCATCTTGATTTATTTGGTCCAGTAAATGTTATGTCAATTAACAAAAAGAAATATACTCTTGTTATTTTAGATGATTTTACAGATTTACATGGGTTTTCCTTCTACATTCAAAGGATGAAGCTCCACAACACATAATAAACCATATCACTTTTCTGGAAAAAAAATCAAAGAAAACAATTAGAGTTCTAAGGAGTGACAATGGTACTGAATTCAAGAATTCAATCATGGAGGACTACTGTGCATCAAAGGGAATTACTCAACAATTTTCTGCACCAGGAACTCCTCAACAAAATGGAGTTGTGGAGAGAAAGAATAGAACCCTCATAGAAGCTGCCAGAACAATGCTGGCAGAGTCTAAGCTACCAGTATATTTTTGGACAGAGGCAGTTAATACAGCATGTTTCACTCAAAACTGTACTTTAATAAACATGCATGGAAAGACTCCCAATGAAATGATAAAGGACAAGAAGCCAAGTGTGAAACACTTTCACATATTTGGATGCAAGTGTTATGTACTGAAAGTATATCCTGAAAATCTAAGCAAATTTGAAGCCAAGGCAGATGAATCAATTTTTCTTGGATATGCATCAAACACAAAAGCATTCAGAGTGTTTAATCTCAGAACCAAAATTGTTATGGAATCTATTCATGTTGTATTTGATGATAAAAAGTTTACAGGATTACAGGATGAGTCAGAGTCTACTACACTGGAATTTGAAAATCTAAAAAGTTCTGAGATAAATGAAGAAGAAGAGGATGAAGACCCTCAAATAACTCCTGAACCAACACAGGAACCTGCACATTCTGAGGGGGAGCCAGAAAATACAAATCCAAATAATTCAGAGTTTAACAGGTCAGGGTCTACCCAGACAGAGTCTAGACAGACAGAGTCAAATTCTTCAGAATCTAACTCATCAGGGTCTGGATCAAGCAACTCTGAACCCTTGTCTGAGTCAAGCAATTTAGGGGGAGCCTCTTCATTTGAATTTCACTCAAATACAGAAGATGAAAATGACTTAGGGGGAGCTTCAAGTTCAAGAACCAATCTTCCACCAGCTAGAAAATGGACATGGGATCACACTCCTGACTTAATAATTGGTGACCCTGAGAGTGGTGTACAAACAAGAATAACCACTCAAAATGAATGTCTTTATAGCTATTTTCTCTCAAAGAATGAACCCAATAAAATTGAGGAAGCCTTGCACGACCCTAATTGGATAATTGCAATGCAAGAAGAATTGAATGAATTTGAGAGAAACAAAGTGTGGATACTTGTACCAAGACCTAGAGATAGATCAGTCGTTGGTGCAAAATGGGTGTATAGAAACAAACTTGATGAGAATGGAACTGTAGTAAGAAACAAAGCAAGGCTAGTTGTAAAAGGATACTCACAGGAGGAAGGAATTGACTATGATGAAACTTGTGCACCGGTAGCAAGATTGGAAGCTATCAGAACGTTTCTTGCATTTGCAGCTCATTCAAAATTCAAGGTGTATAAGATGGATGTAAAAAGTGCCTTCTTAAATGGAGAATTGGAAGAAGAAGTCTATGTGGAGCAACCACCAGGATTTGTTGATCCAAAGTTTCCTGATCATGTTTACAGGTAAGATAAGGCACTTTATGGATTGAAGCAAGCACCTAGAGCATGGTATGAAACTCTTTCAAAATTTCTTCTTGAAAACGGATTCATAAGAGGTACCATTAAAAAAACTCTCTTTATTAGAAAATATAAAGGTGACATTTTGCTTGTCCAAATTTATGTTGATGATATTATATTTGGATCTACTAATGATAAACTCTGTGAAAAGTTTAGTAAACTAATGCAGTCAAATTATGAAATGAGCATGATGGGAGAATTAAACTTCTTTTTAGGGCTTCAAGTCAAACAGAATGATGATAGAATTTTCATCAATCAAACAAAGTATGTAAGAGAACTATTGAAGAAGTTTGATATGCAAGACTCTGCAACTGATAAAACTCCCATGTCAACAGCCACTAAGCTAGACTCTGACCCAAAGGGTAAGAAAGTTAACAACACTAGCTACAGAGGTATGATTGGCTCATTGTTATATTTAACTGCTAGTAGACCAGATATAATGTTTGCAACTTGTCTGTGTGCTAGATTTCAAGTTGACCCTAGAGAATCACATTTAATAGCTGTAAAAAGAATTTTTAGATATCTCAAGGGGGCACAAACTCTTGGACTTTGTTATCCTAGAAAGTCAGATTTTTCACTAATTGGCTATTCAGATTCTGACTATGCAGGATGCAAAGTAGACATGGAAAGCACAACATGACAATGCCAGTTTCTTGGCAACAGATTAATTTCTTGGTTTAGCAAGAAACAACAGACTGTATCAACCTCAACAGCTAAGGCTGAATACATTGCAGCTGGAAGTTGTTGTGCTCATATTCTGTGGATGAGAAATCAATTACTTGATTATGGACTAACATTCTCAAATATTCCTATGTATTGTGATAATACCAGTGCTATTAAAATTGCAGAGAATCCAGTCCAACATTCCAGAACAAAGCACATTGATGTTCGGTATCATTTTATTAGAGAACATGTTGAAAATGGTACTGTGACACTTCACTATGTTCCAACTGACAGACAGATTGCAGACATTTTGACAAAACCACTTGATGAGTCTACCTTTCTCAGAATGGTAGGTGAATTTGGTATGTTAAACATGTAAGTGATTAAAAATTACAAGAAGCAAGGTATGTACTTTAATTATAGTTCATGTTTTAACACACTATGATTTCAAATTGTAAAATTTTGTTTGGTACTTTATCTTGATAGAGTCTAGTGTCTAGACTCTGACGAGTCTGTAGACTCTGACGAGTCTTTAGACTCTGAGAAAAATATCGCCTAGACTCTAAATCGGTTAAAATTCGCGCCTGCAGACTCTGATTGTGTTTAAACTGTTCAAATGACTTGAAATAGGTGGTAACGGTTATTTTTGACTAGAGATAGGCTGTAGACTCGTGTGTATTGTATGTAACTCAAACAAAATAGAAAATTTTCATACATTTTACTCACTTGTTTATTGCTATTTTTTTCTAAGGCAAAATTAATCACAGAGCTTTTTATGAACCCTAGCTAAATTCTTCAAGTGAATTCATCACTTTCACCTCAACAATTTCGATGGATGCTATCTCAACTGTCATGAGGGGATCCAAAGCTATCGCAGTCACCTTTGGAGACTTTGAGTTCATGACCACTAATCATGTGGCAGCCCTTGGCGACAAGAAAGGGGTAGATACTGATTACTATCATATGATGGATTTCTTGGAGCACAGTGAACTCAGTTATATACTCAACGCATCACCAGTGATTTATATGGATTTTGTTTCACAAGATTGGAGCTCTGCAAAGGTAGTTGATCCTTCTCAGGATCAACCAGGTAAAATCATGTTTACCTTTGGCTCCACTACATTTGATGTAACTGCAGATATACTTAATTCTGTGTTAAAACTACATGTTAAGTCTTCTTTTGATAATATTGTATCTGATGATGACATTAAAAGCATGTTTAAAACAATAGGTTATTTTGCTAGCTTAGATAACATGAGTAAAATTACTAGGCCATATTTAAGAAAGGAATGGTCCTTTTTCTTTGATCAACTTGCTAAGTGTTTTACTGGAAAATGTAGTGGCTTTGATGTTATTACTGCTGTTACTTATCAAATTGGTCACAGTCTCCTATTTGATAAAGTGATCAGCATTGGTGATATGTTGCTCACTCAAATGGGAGCAAAATTAAATAATGTGCAAGAAGGGAGGAAAAAGGTCTACTACCATAGATTTCTTATGATTCTCCTCAACCACTTCATTCCTGACATGTCAACTAAGTTGGCAGATGATTGTTGTGTACAGGCATACAAACAGTAAAAAAGAATATTATCTGACATTAAGAGAATTGATGACAAGAAACAGAGTCTACCTGCCATGAAATATCCACAGGTAATGCAGGTAAAACTCTCAACCTATAAACCTTTTATCTACAATGCTTCATTTTTTGGTGGTGAAATGGTGCAAGAACAAGTAATGGAGAGTCCCCCTGCACCTACCCAAGTAACCCAATCCCTTTCACCAAAACAATCTCAAAAACCTGGAACTAGGAAACCAACCTCTGGTGTTTCTCAAAAGCCACCAGTTGTAAAAATGAGGAAATTTGTTCAAACTAGGCTAGTAGATGAGCACAGTGATGAGGAGCTCAACCCTTTAGAGAAACAAGTTGTTGAAGGTCTTTCTTTGCTAAAAGAAGGTCATGATACACTTGATTCTAACCTTCAAGTCAAGTCTGTAGACTCTGAAAAGGCTACAGACTCTGAAAAACCTAGGAATGCACCTCAGGATTCTCAAATTGAATCTCCTGAAAAATCTTTTGCTCAGAAGTACAGAAGGTTAAGGAAGGCTTATTCTGCACACACACACAAGCCTATTTTTGTTACTCACCCTGTTTTGCAGGAACCAGATGCTCTCAAGGCTCCTACAGAGCCAGACTCTGAAAGCAAGAAAACACCTAAACTAGAGTCTAATGTTGAGTTAGAGTCTAGACTGCCTTTAGACTCTGATCATGACACATTTTAGGAAGGAATGTCATTGGATACACCCTCAAGTCTAATTGATGAGATCATTACTCCAAGTGCTGCTATTCCTATATCCTTTGGTGGAATCAGTTGAAGATCCAGACTAATATCAGAATAAATCTCAAGTCTTGGATTTTCTTTCAACCTATGAAGCCCTAAGGAAGAGAATGGAACAAGAGCTACAAATGTTTGCACAGGATGTGGTCAAAAATCTATACAGCTACCTATTCAACTCTTCATTCCAAGAAAAGCTGGGCTCATAGAAGGCAGAACAACTGAAGTTCTCAAAGCACTAGGTGTGCCAGACTCTGAACAACAAATCACAAAGAAGCCTAAAAAGCTTAAGATCTATAAAAGGATAGAATCAAAGTCTGTTGCTTAGTTGGAAACTGTGATTGAGCAACCAGTTTTTGTCTATGAAGCAATTTGGGATCAATGGATTACCTACAGGACAGCTATTGATTGGATTTCTACTATTAAGCCTCTTTCAAGGAAGGTGGTTGATTTTCTTGTCCAAAATTTAGGAAAGGTGGCCAACAAATACATCTATCCAACCTATGAAAGTAGATTGGATCAACTCAAGGGCTCATATTATCAGAAGCTTACAAGGGAACTGCAGGATTCCTTTCACATAACTTTTGCCCAGCCCATCAATGCACTCCATGCCAGGATTTTTCTCAATAGACACTTGGATGCATTAACTATGGTAGAACCACAGGAGGTAGCAAGTGATGCCAGACAGTTGGAGGATGGGACTAGTGCACCAGTAGTGACTAGTGATAAAGATGCTAAGTCTGCCTCACCCACACAAGAACCACCTAGTCAGAGGTTGGGTGATAGTGGGGCAGGGGAGTATGTTGTTAGGCCCTCCATGGCAACTCAACAAAATGCTGATGAGAACCCCAGTGATATGGGAGGACAGACTCTGATGGATGCTCAAGAAAAAAATTTCCATAATTTTCTATCAGAGTCTATCCACCTTGAGGGGGAGTCTCATGCACAAACAGTCAAAGATGGTGACACTCAGACTCTGGTTTCTAATGAAGTCATACTGAAGTAGTCAGAGTCTAGAGTAGACCCTGAGACTGGAATACTAGAGCTAACACACTCTGAAAAGAAAGAAGATGATTATAAGGGTTCAGAATCTGTTGCTTCTCACCCCTTGGTGGAAACCCCTAACCTTCAAACATATGAAGGGGTTCCCCTCCATCAAGGTGGTTCCGGTATTGAAGCACAATTATTATCTCTCAACCCCTCTTCTGTAGGATTCTTGAGTGCACCCTCCAAAATGAGTGAAAAAATATATGAGAGGCTGACACTGGTCCAGGCAAAAGGAGAGGTAGAAAAGGCTGTAGGGAGCCTGAGTGAGATTGAGAAAGTGGGTGCCCAACCCCACTGTGAGAATGAGAGATTAAGGTATCCTGAACCTAGCTTTACTTATTGGGATCAAGATTTTCCAAAGAGTTGGTCCAATGAGTTGGAGCAGGGGATGGATGAAAATTCACTATGTTTGATTGTGCAGATTGGAAAAAAGGAGGAGGCTCTTGCTGCTCAGAAGTCATTTACACAAAGACCACAACATCATCTGGTGGATTCTCTAGCAAGGAGAGCAGATAGAGTCATGGAGGCTTTGGTGGATAACCATGTCATTTTAACTGAGGCTGCAACATTGAAGTCAGAAGAACCACTTTTGATCATGCCTATAAGGGCTAGACTTCCAGAGTCTACAGTCTCTGATAACTCTCAGGAAGAGTCAGGGTCTATAGTCCCGTTTGCAGTTTCAGAGTCTACACCACCAACAGAGTCTACACCTCCAATTACACAGCTTGAGCCTGTTGCTGAGGAGTGCACTTCTGAAGATGATGATCAAGTTCACCCTTCTTTTGTTTATTTTGATCAGGTGTTTCCTCAGTCTTGGGAGTCTGCACAACAAAGAGGCATCAATGATAAAGATTATTTTGCCTGTATTCTGGAAATTCATCAATCTGAGAGACTGAATGCTTTTCAGAAAAAATCATATCTCCAGGACCATGGTCACTACCCTGGTGAAGAAGATCAAGCTCTAGATGGAGATGTTAAAGCTGAAACAGAGAGTGTTGCTACACAATTGGCTACTGTGGTCAAGGACATCTCTCATATTCAAACCAAACTTACTGGTGTTGACAATACTACTTCTCTTCTCAGTACTAAATTTGACAGAATTCACTCCCTTCAATTATTCAAGAGGTAGCCTTCAAGGATGCTCTAGCTGTTATCACTTCTACTCAAGCTTCTCTCCAATCCACAGTCTCTGATTTAACCACCAAGGTTGATTCAGTCATTACAGCACAGGCCAATATCTCAACAGTTCTTGAACAGATCCTTTTGGCTATTACTAGTAATGATGATGTCAAAAAGGGGGAGAAGAGAGGTGAATCATCCTCCAAGAGAAATAAGGATGATATATGCAAAGATGATAAAAGGGGAGTTAAAAGGAGGAGAGATGGTGATGATGGAGATAGTTCTCATGGTCCTAGGGATCCTGGTGATGTATCACTCAAGCATTCTGGAGTGGCTGTATTATCAAGATCTCAAACACATCAGTCAGGGACTGGACATGGGAAATCAGACTCTGATAAACAAAGAAAGAAGTCAGACTCTGATGAAACTCAAGAACCTTCATACTGGAAGTGCAGTCAATCAAATCTGTAACTTAGAGCTAAAAAGAAGACAGGTCTTGGAGGTTTTGAAGAATCTGACATTGGCAGAACATCTACTCTAACCAGGGATCCTCAATCCTTGACGGATAGGCAGTTTGAGAAGATCACACAGAAGCACTTAAACAAAAGTGGTGTCTGCTCAAATTGTTTGTAATATTTTTGAAAGGAAGATGCAAGAAGGACAGGGAGGCACAGAAAAGGTGAAGAATGATATGCTGGTTTATTTTTAGAAGGTGGATCAACTAGATGGATAAGTCAATCAAACTTCATATTTTTCAAACAGGCTGAGGAATTGCAGTATATTAGATTTCTCCTTCAAATTGCTTATGAAGTTAACAAGAGCAAAAAATCTATCACACACAAATGGTTTAAGGAGATTGATAGGAAGCTGACTTTGCACAAACAGGTTAATCGACAAATGGACAAATTTTCCTTAAAATATATTGATACTGAGAGAAATGATCAAGCCATGCCATTAGAAGAAAAACAAGTCAAATTCCAAGAAGGTGTGGGTCATTACTTTGGGTTTCAACCTATGAATGGGAAAGTTAGTGTTCTAATGTTGAAGGATTTAAAAGAACAAGATAGTAGTGCAAATGATCTAAGAGCAGCTTATTGTCAAATCAAATGTTCAAGTGAAGAAATGAAGAAATTTGTTGGTGAAGCTCTTGCAATTGTGGAAGAAAATATGCTAAATTCATTTTTGAAGAATAATCCAGCCTTTGAGAAGATTAAATGAAAAGTAATTCTTTTTCCTTTATAATTCTTTTATACTGTTCTAGATTAATTATTTTATTCTTTAGTTTTGACATCATCAAACCTTGATTTATGCTTACATTTTATAAAGCATAAATAGGGGGAGATTGTTAGGAATATATTCATTTGATGATGTACAAAATACTAGAACAGGGGTTAGCTTAGTTTATTTATAATAAATCTTTCTAGTCTTTGAAATGTATAATCAGAGTCTAGATAGTCAATATTCATGTTACTTGTACTTGGAAGAATTTCTGTAGAAAGTGAAGCCAGAGTCTACATGAAGATCAGAGTCTGGAAGGTGATCAGAGTCTATAGACTATCAGAGTCTATGATCTATCAGAGTCTACATATGATCAGAGTCTGAAGATCATCAGAGTCTGAAGATTTCAGAGTCTATACAGTTAAAGTTAAATTTGGAAGAAGATCACAGGAATGGAAAGTCTTCGAAGATCAAGATAAAAATATTGCAGATATGTTATGGGAAAGAAAGAGAATTCTAGAAGGAAACTGTCAACTAATAATTAGGAATTATATTCCTATTGTAATTTATCTTTCTGTTATTAGTTGATAGGTAGCTCTCTATATAAAATCTATGTAACCTAATTGTAAGATGTGGAGGTCGAAGCATAATTTGTCGGAGTGAAACTTTGTGAGTACATAGAGATAGAGAGAGTTGCTATGATAAACACAGAGAAGCTGCTAGGGTTTGTGTACACCCTATGAGAGTTTTATATTTATAAATCAATAATACAAATAGTACTTATTCATATCTTTGTGTTTGATCTTTGTTCTTAATTCATATCTGCTAATTGATATTGATTTGATTTTAAATCAGGCAGAATAGACATACAAGTATTCAACCCCCCCTTCTACTTGTGCAACTGGGAAAACATGGACAAATATCATATCTTTATCATGTAATTTATAAAAGAGAGTTTTATCTATGACACCTATAATAAAACCATTTTCAATTAAAAACTAAGAGAGAGTGTCATACCATGTCCTCGGTGCTTGCTTGAGTCCATAGAGGGCTTTGAATTGAAAATATACAAAATCAGCAAACTCTAGATTTTCAAAACCAAGGGGTTGCTCCACATATACTTCCTCTTCTAACTCTCCATTCAGAAAGGCACTATTCACATCCATTTGATAAACTTTGAAATTGGAGTGTGCTGTGTTAGAAATGTTCTGATAGCTTCAAGTCTTGCAATTGGTGCGTAGGTCTCATCATAATCAATTCCATCTTCATGGGGTAACCCTTTGCCACCAGTCTAGCCTTCTTCCTTGTAACAATGCCACAACCATCTAATTTATTCATGTATACCCATTTGGTGCCAATCACAGATCTGTCTTTTGGCCTGGGTACCAGTGTCCAGACTTTTTGTCTCTCAAACTGATTGAGCTCTTCTTGCATGGAAAGAATCCAATCTGGATTATTTAGTGCATCTTCAATTTTCTTTAGTTCTTCTTGAGATAGAAAAACTGAAAATAGACATTCATTCGAGGTTGCACTTCTAGTTCTAACCCCAACATCTGGATCACCTATTATCAATTCAAAAGGATGATCTCTGCTCCATATCATTTCCCTTGACAGGTTTAATCTTGATGACTTGACTTGATATTCGATATGATGTTTTGTTCTACCAGTAGATTTATCATCTCCCCTGAGTTGATGTCAAGATGACTTGTTGATCCACCACTGGTATTAGTAGTATCTCCAGTGTTTCCATTATTTCCACCACTATTACCTGGATCATTATCATCATTATTGTCATTATCATGTCCTATTGCAGCCTCAAGTTCTTAATCATCATCAGAATGTGAGTCTAGATAATTATCAAATTTTAATGACTCAGAATGTGTCGTCGAACGTAACGTTGAAACTTTCTTTCACTTGGTGCTGATAAATTATGTACATCTTATATGCTCTTCTTAAATAACTAACAAAAATAACTTTGTGTGTCTTGGCCTTGAACTTTCCATGATGTTCATATCCATCTTTCAGCAAATAACATTTGGTTCCAAATACATGAAAGTACTTGAGTGTTGGTTTCTTGCCAGCCATTAATTCATAGGGATTTTTCATATGATCTTTATTGATTAGAGTTCGATTCTGGGTGTAACATACGGTATTTACTGCTTCAGCCTAAAAGTAGATAGGTAACCTTGATTCAGTTAACATTGTTCTTGCAACTTCGATCAGGGTTAGATTCTTCCTTTCTACAACTCAATTCTGTTGTGAAGTCCTTGGCGCTGAGTATTGTCTTGTTATCCCCTTGTCTCAGTAAAAGTCATTCAAAACTTCATTCTTGAATTCTGTTCCATTGTCTGACCTGATTTCCTAAACAAATAGCTTTGAATCTAACTCAATTAACTTTAAATGATCAATCACCAGTTGTGGTGTTTCATCCTTAGAGTGCAAGAATAAAATTCACGTATATTTAGTATAGTCATCTACAATCACTAAGGCATATCTTTTTCTTAACATTGACATAATATTAACTAGACCAAATAAATCCATGTGTAACAGCTAAAGTGGTTCAGTAATGTTTGTGGTGTCTGTGCCTTTGTGAGTTGCTCTCTTTGACTTTCTTTTTTGACATGCCTCATACAACCCTTCTTGTGTAAATTCCATCGGAGGTAGTCCTCTCACCAAATCCCTCTTGAGTATAGAGTTCATTGTTTTAAAATTTAAATGTGAGAGTTTTTTGTGCCATAGCCAGCTTTCTTCTGATGAAGCCTTTGAGTAGAAACAATTTGTTTAATCTTCAGTTCCTTAGTTGAGATCAGGTACGTACAAGTTTCCTTTCCTTACTCCATGTAAGGCTAGTTTGTCATCTTTAGAATGAGCTATTAAACACTTTTCCTTGATAAAGTTTACTTTGTATCCTTTATCACAGAAGTGACTGACGCTGAGTAGATTGTGTTTAAGTCCTTCCACTAAAGAGACATTCTCAATGATAACATTCCCAACATTTAACTTGCCATATCCCGTAGTCATTCCTTTGCTGTTAACTCCAAAGGTGATGATTGGGTCAGCTTTTTCAACCACGTCTAATAGTAATGATCTATCTCCGGTCATATGCCTAGAAGATCCACTGTCCAGGATCCATACAACTCGATTTACCTATTTAACTCCCTGCAATTATCAAACAGATAAATTCGTCTTCAGAACCCAAAATTGATTAGTCCCGGTATACTTAAAGTATTAACTTTGTCATCTTTGACAACATATCTCTTTTGAACAACAGCAACATCCACCTTGAGTGTGCTTACATTTCTATAAACAGTCTTAACAACTTTTTGTTTAGACTTTGGAACATATGTTTTCTTCTTGACAGGTGAAGGAATCGCAGTCTTGGATTTTACAAACTTTTTATTGACATTTTGCCTAGGTGTCATGTTATTATGATTAGCATGCATACTTTTGAAATATGCAGACAATATTAAAAGGACATATAATACAGTTTACAACACCACATGGTTTATGGAATACATCAATAATAGGCATGTTATTCAAAACAGTAGGTGTCTTAACAGTTTCTACTTCAAATTTATCAATAGTCTTAAAGTTCTCAGAAGAATGATATATGTTGTTACTATTCCTACTATTAACAAACTTATTGGGTCTGTTCAGATTGCTCTTTAAGTCTTTAGAACCTATAGTAGGATTGGGCGAATCAGAAGTTCTCTTATCTTTTACTGGTGTCTTAGGTGCCCACTTCTCTTTTTGAACATTAACTCCTTATATGTCCCTAACTTCCTCCTATCTTTTCTTTTCTTCCCCAAGGTCCTCTAAATTCATTTCGTAATAAATTAATATAGAGCTCTCAAGGATTGGTTCTGCTATAGGGGTTATGAAAAGAGGTTTAGGTGTATCATTAACAACATGTGGAATACCCCTTTCTTCAGCAATTGTTCTGAACGGGGTGATGTTGCTTGCCTTTCCTACAGATTGATTGTAGTCAAGTCTATCCCAACTTCACATTTTATCTCTTGTTGGTCAATTAGGTCTCTTACAATGTAAGAAGAATTTTTATAGGCTAGAAAATTCTTCTTTTCTTCCTCTATCTGGTTTCTGAGATAGGTTTCAACTTTAACATAACAACTGACTCTATTTACTTGAAAAGCTAAGTCCTCAGTCAATTTGTCATTCTTTCTTTTTAACAATTTTAAAATATCATTCTCATTAGTTAAAATTTTGTTTTTGGGAATTAGTTTCTTAACTCTATCTCTTGTAACATCTAGTTCTTTACCTAGCAATTTAAACATTTTAGGGCAAGAGGGATTTACATCTATTCCTCCTTATCAGGTTGGAGACAATGAATCTTCAGATGAAGCCATTAGAGCAAGATTTCACAGCTCTTCCTCATCATTGTTGTCTGAGTCGTCCTAGTTTTTTCCCTCTGCTAGATAAGACTTTCCTTGATGCTTTCACAAGTTCGTCATACTTTTCTTTGAGCTCTTTATAAGACTCTTTCTTTTTCCCTTGCTTCAGTTTCTTGCATTTAGTTGCAAAGTGACCTAGCTCATTACAGTTAAGGTAACGAAACTTGTTTCTGTCAACTAAGTCAGTCTTGTAGCCGCTTCTTGATAATGTTGTAGAAGAACTGCTTCTCTGGAACCTTCCAAAATTAGGTTTAACTTTGTAGGAGGAGATCCTTCGGAATATCATGTTACCAAACCTCCTGGAAACCAAAGCTAGAGATTCATCTTCTAGCTGATCAAGTTCTTCTAATGAGTAGAACTCACCATCTTCCTGGTTATCTGAAGTATGTCCAAATTTTGGAACCACTTACTCCTTTGAACTATTTAAAGGTACAACATCCTTCATTTCCTTCTTCTCTAGTGCTTCCACTATCAGTGCTTTAGAAGAACTAAGAACCTTACCTCTTCCATACGTTTCTCTGGTCTGGATTGGTTCCAATTCATAGGTCTTCAATACTCTGTAGAGTCTTTCTAGGGTTACTCTTTCATGTCCTTGTACTCCCGGATAGCTATGATCCTATATTCCAGATGCTCGGGTAAAATTAGCAAAAACTTCATGTTGAACTCCTGGTTCTTTTAATATTTCTCATTGAGGTTGAGCTCGTTTATCAGTTTATTCAATCTCTGAAACACCTCAGAGATACCCTCACCAGGGTTGGATCTAAACTGCTCATATTCGGAGGTCAGGATCTCCAGTCTATTTTTTTTTGACTTCTTCGATCCCCTCATTGATTATCTCAATGGTATCCCAGATTTGTTTGGCATTTTTACAGTTGATAACATGGTTGTACATAACGTAATCTAGGGATTCTACCAGTATTAGTTTCAAACTGTTATCCATAGCCATGTTTTCCTTTTTGTCCTCCGTATAATCAGTCGGATCTTTAGGGAACTGTCTATGAGGAATTACGACCCTATCTACCTCATGTTGGAGAATAACTGTAATCGGGGGCTCAATACCATTGGCCAAAATCCTTGCATATTTGGTGTTAGAATTCTCCAGAAATATATCATCTTATGCTTCCACAAATTATAGTGATATTTATCAAACGGTGAAATTTTCATGCTCATCACTTTTTGTGTACTCATCTTTAATAAGATTAAAAATTAAATATTTCAAAAAATAATTTTTGACTTAAAATAATTTCCGATCAAAGATAATTTTTTGATAAAAATTATTTCGGATAAAAATTATTTTGAATTAAAAATAATTTTTGAGTTCTGTATGAGTTGCGGAATATTTGGTTCGGATCTGATAATATAAATATCAACCAGCTCTAAAACCAGTTGTTGGTCTCTGATATTGTAGAAGGGGGGTTGAATACAATATCTAAATTTAATCGCATATTTATATATTTAAAATATTATTTTAATTAATCACGAAATATTAATTTTAATAAAATATTTTTCAAGTAGAAAATATGATTTTTAACTTGAAAAGTATTACAAAATTAATATGATGAAAGTATATATAACTGATAAAGTATTCTAGAGAGATTTTGACATGAATTG
Organism: Oenanthe sinensis; assembly: GCA_028671895.1. Lineage (NCBI taxonomy): Eukaryota > Viridiplantae > Streptophyta > Magnoliopsida > Apiales > Apiaceae > Oenanthe > Oenanthe sinensis. The sequence continues at coordinate 41,881,800 of CM053810.1, read as the reverse complement.
TTCTAATTTAACAATTATATACCAGCACAGAATGTGAATATTACAATGCAGATAAATTACTGAATTTGAATGTTTTTCAACGAACCCAAAATATGAAGTACTTGCCTCATATTTATAGAGGATTTTTAAAACTTATGTGAATTTTTAGATCAGAACATTTTTCTGACTTTATTTAAGTCTGTATGAATTTCATTAACACTTGTATGACTTTCTAAAAAAGTCGGTATGACTTTTATATTTTCGAAATGACTTTTTCTTCAAGACCTCGGTATGACTTTTGCTTCACTAATTCGGTTTGACTTTCTTTCAAAAGATTTGTATGACATTTCCTTAAATATTAGGTATGACTTTTCATCAAGGAACTCGGTATGGCTTTTTATTATTTTAATTCGGTATGACTTTTAATAAAGTTTAAAAAATTTATTAAAAGTCATACCAAGTCATTTCATTTATAATAAATTAATTCTACTTAATTTAATTAAATAATTTATAAATTAAATTCAACTTGAATTAATTTAATTAAATAAATTAAATAATTAATTTTCTTTTGATAGTAGAATTAAAATACTATATTGACTTGTATAACCTTCTTGTTAGCTCTAAAATCTTTCCGTCTTTGCTCTGTCTTCTGTCATAAAATCACTTAAGCTAGATGATGAATATTTATTAATTTAGTTGGCACACAAATGTACTGTCTAATTCATTTATGCCGTACTATAATAAATATTCTCCACCTTTTAACTTTTAAGATGTGGTCTTCTGTCCTTCTTCTGCTTTACTGTCTTTCCTCTTTTGTTCTCTTCTTCTGGAATCTTCATGTATTAGCCATTTAAAATCTTTTATATCTTCTGAGTTCTTCTAAAATATTACTTCTGTATTTTTTACTGACGTTTGAACATATTAATGAACTTCTTCTAGTGTTAAGTAGGAATCTCATAAAAATACTTCTGATAATTTGATTCTTCGTGTCTAGTTGACTTTCTTCGTCCTAATTCATGTTATCATATTTATTATTTACTTCTCTTTCTTAATTGAGTTGAGTTGTCATCTAATTATTAGAAATAGGCCTAGTCATATGCCTTTCATGAAGGATGCATTAGTCAAAATATAGACAACAAGTCTACTAGACCTAAATCTATTAGCCATGTTAAGGAAGAAAATGCTCCACGTCACCTAGAAATGCATGTAATTCTGGAAGCCCTAATCAAACTAGAAATCAAAATCAGAAAAGTGAAATTATGCATGATAAAGTGACTAGGACTGTTAACAAGAAAAATGAAATTCATATGGCTAAGCAAAAAGGAACCAACCTAGTTTGGGTACCAAAGAAAACTTAATATTGCTTTGTTTGCAGGGCACAAATAAGAAGAAAAAGGTTACGTGGATATTGGACAGTGGATGCTCAAGGCACATGACTGGTGACAAAGCCATGATGTCACAATTCAAGGAAGAGGTTGGCCCAATGATAACCTTTGGTGACAACAACATTGGTTTCACCATGGGATATGGCAAGTTGATTCATGAAAATGTAGCTTTAGTTAATGGTTTGAAGCACAACTTATTGAGCATCACTCAATTCTGCATCAAAGACTTGAAAGTGGAGTTTGATAAAGAATTGTGCCTCATATCACACAAAAAGACCAAAGAAATTGCTTTACAAGGAGTAAGGAAAGGAAGCCTACTTGTAGCAGATTTGGACTCTACAAACAAAGAAAGGATTTGTTGTTTCTACACCAAGGCCTCTGAAAGAGAAAGTTGGCTTTGGAAAAGAGGTTATCTCACTTGAAATTCAAGAATCTTAATTCTCTGTTCAAAAGAGAATTAGTAAAAGATCTGCCCTCACTTGAATTCTACATAGAAGGATTGTATGAGGCATGTCAAAAGGGAAAAATGAAGAGATCAAGTCATAGAAGTAAAGAATTGACTTCAATCACAAAACCATTATAATTGAATCACATGGATCTTTTTAGACCAGTAAATATCATGTCAATGTCCAAGAAGAGATATGTACTTGTCATGGTTGATGACTTCTCTAAATACACATGGGTGGAATTCCTACACTCAAAAGATGAAGCTCCTGAGCTCATTATTGAAAATTTGAGAAGGTTGAATAAAGGTCCAACACTTGTTGTGGCCATAAGAAGTGATAATGGAACATAAATTAAAAATGTTACATTAAGTGAAATCACTCACCAATTTTCAGCTCTAAGAACTCCCCAACAAAATGGAGTTGTTGAAAGAAATAATAGGACCTTAATTGAGGCTGCAAGGACCATGTTAGCAGAAACAATCTACCAACTAGTTTTTGGGCTGAAGCTGTCAAGACTACATGCTACACTCAAAATAGGATACTCATCACAAAAACTGTTGGAAAGACTCCTTATCACAACATGACAAACAAAAGACAATATGTTAAATAAATGCATGTGTTTGGAGCAAAATGCTTTGTTCTCAAGGATGATGTTGACCATCTTGGAAAGTTTGAAGCCAAAGCATATGAAGGAATCTTTGTAGGATTCTCTTTGGACAAGATTGTCTATAGATATATGTGATTGATCAACAAAAAATTATGGAAAGCACAAATGTGACTTTTGATGACTTCAAGTTCCCAGCCATGAGTCTTGAAGGAGAAAAACTGTGACACTTTGAGATTTGAGAATGAATTAGAAATGGAAACATCTGAAAATGAAAAGGATGAAAATGCACATGAATGCTCACATGTAGAAATTTCACATGGTGCAAATGAAGAGAGAAATACTGAGGATTTCAGTCACATTTAACTTGAGAATTCTCCTCAAAACCCTAGCATGCATTCAGGGGGAGCTTCTCAAGGATAAACTACAAATGCAAAAAATTTGAATTAGGAAGAAAAAAGCTCAAATGCAAAAGGTGTGGCTCATGGAACAAAATGTAATAGAGCTCACACTACAAATCAAATAATTGTCAATCCTGATGAAGGTGTGAGAACAAGAAGGGCAACCATAAATGAATGCTTGCATGCTTGCTTTCTGTCTCAAAATAAACTTAAAAAAATTGAAGAAGCATTGTTGGATCCAGACTGGATTGTGGCCATGCAGAAAGAGTTAAATCAATTTGAGAAAAATAATGTTTGGGAATTAGTGTCACCTCCAAAAGACATATCAATTATTGGCACCAAATGGGTCTATAGAAACAAAATGGATGAACATGGAATTGTCATAAGAAATAAGGAAAAGTTGGTTGCAAAAGGATATTCATAAGGAGAAGGCATTGACTATGATGAGACTTTTTCTCCTGTTCCAAGACTAGAAGCAATCAGAAATGTTCTGGCATTTACAGCACATTCAAATTTAAAGGTCTATCAAATGGATGTCAAGAGTGCATTTCTAAATGGTGAATTAGAAGAAGAGTTCTATGTACAACAACCTCCTGGCTTTGAAGATTCTATATTTCCTAATTTTGTCTACATACTCCTCAAAGCATTGTATGGACTCAAACAAGCCCCTAGAGCATGGTATGACACTCAGTCAAAGTTTCTACTGGAGAATCATTTCACTAGAAGAATAATTGATAAAACTCTCTTCTATAAGAAACATGGTGATGACATTATTCTAGTTCAAATCTATATGGATGACATCATCTTTGGCTCTACAAATGAAAAGTTGTGTCAGATTCTCAAAGATCATGCAGAGTGAATATGAAATGAGTATGATGGGACATCTCAATAATTTTCTAGGCCTTCAAATTAGTATAAGAACATATGGCATCTTCATTAGTCAAACTAAGTACATAAATGACTTGCTAAAAAGGTTTGACATGCAAGATTATTCACCTGCTAAAACTCCAATGTCTACAGCTATCAAACTGGATGAAGATAAGAAAGGAAAAAGTGTAGACATGAAGACATACACAGGAATGATTAGATCTCTACTATATCTCATAGCTAGTCGGCTAGAAATCATGTTCTATACATGTTTGTGTGCAAGGTTTCAGGTCAATCCAAAAGAATCTCATCTTATAGCTGTCAAAAGAATTCAGAGATGTCTCAAAAGAAAAACCCAAGTGGGATTATGATACCCAAAGGAAACAGGATTCAATCAAGTTGGATATTATAATGCTGATTTTATTGGATGCAGAGTTGATAGAAAGAACACCTCTAGAAGCAGTCAATTCGTTGGACAGAGATTGGTGTCATGGTATAGCAAGAAGAAATATTCAGTTTCAACTTCTACAACTGAGGCTGAATATATAGCTGTTGGAAAGTGTGCTCAAGTGCTTTGGATAAGAAATCAATTAAGAGACTATGGACTAGTGTTGGAAAGAATTCCAATCATATATGACAATACTAGTGCCATATCCATTGGTACAAATCCAGTGAACTATTCAAAGACAAAGCACATTGATGTAAGGTACCATTTCATAAGGGAACATGCAAAAAATGGAGTGATTGAATTATTCTATGTTCCTACACAAAAAAAGTTGGCTGATATATTTACTAAACCACTAAATGAAGCCACATTTAACATGTTGGTTAGTGAGATTGGAATGTTAAATTCTTCTGACTAGTGGCTAAATAAATATATCTCACCAACTGTTACAACAATTGTTTCACAGACATGATATCTATACGATTTATCTAAGTGAAGCACACTTGTGTGTACTTATAAATGCATCAGTTATATTGTTGTACATTTTGTTTTAAAAATAAAATGATACTGTAGCTTGGAACTATTTATTTGTTCTAAGTTAGCCTAAAATGAATTATTATATTTGTGCATTTTTAAATAAAAAGTGTGATATTCAATTATGCAGGAATAATTAGTAAAGGTATTTTCAATCCCAGATTAATTTTTATTTATTTACATTTAATCTAAAAAATATGTTTGACAAATTTTTATTTTATTTTCCAAGTGAAAATAGAATAATTTTTCAAAAACTGGAGTTTGTGATTAAGTTGTCATTCTTTTCTTACTGCTCGACTAAGCCTTATTTTGTGAGTTCTCGAACAGTTTACTTTAGTGAGTTCTCGATCAACCTTGTTCTCTAGATTTCTTGATTCAGTATTGATGAGAGTTCTCGACCACTAGAGTTCTCGGTTACTTTCAATTTGAGTTCTCGAATGATATAGTTCTCGAATGTTTATATACTTAAGTTCTCGGTTGTAACACTTCTCGATTATACATACAAACATGAGTTCTCGATCAATTTCTGATAGTTCTCTACAAAAGCTACTTTACTCATTTCCTGAGTTCTCGATTATTTAAAATCGATTACAATTCTAGTCGAGTTTTCTAAGTCATATAAATAGCCAAGTAGATCTAACATTTCATTTCTATGCTTAATCACAAACTCAAAGAACTTTTGCTCTCAACAGTTGCATTCGATTTCTCTCCTGCTTTTCTCTAAAACTTTCATTTCTTTACTTCTTTTTTTCTACACATTACTCAATGGCTTCTTCCAGTTCCAACCTTTCATCTGAGGTGTACATCATCCCTAAAATAAATTTCCTAGCAATTTCAAGAGATGCAGATGTCAGGCATCAGTATAATTGTTTCACTAGGTTTTTTGTTGATTCCTACTTGAAAGAAGCATTGATATCCAATCCCACACTTTATCTTGACATTCTTGAGCAGTTCTGGAACACTTCAAATTGGGAGGATATTGCTTTGGTGGATGGGATCTCCAAAATAAAAGTGACCTGCAAAATTCAAAAGGTGGACATCATGTTTGATGAAAAGGATGTGAATGAAAGCTTGTCTCTGCCAACTGAGAGGTTTGATGCAGAGCCATTTGAGACTGATCTTCTAGACTTTCTAGAGTTCATTAGGTACTCAGATACAGTGGAGAAATGTGTTGATGACAAGAAATGAGGAAGGAGTGGTTATTCCTGTTTGACAAAATTCTTAGAGTGTTCACTTGCAAGAAAATAGGATTTGACCAAATAAGCTTAAATTCCTTGAAGCTGGCCTACTCATTGGCTTACAAGCAGAAACTCAATGTTGGGAAGCTTGTTCTTGGGGAGCTCATCACCAGGATTCTCAAGAGAGGTAATGAGATTTTCTTATCACGTTTTATTCAATCAATTCTCAATTATAAAAATGCTAGTTTGATTAAACTAACTGGGATGAACAAAAATAGAATTGGTTACTCCAAATCCATGTCAAAAATAATTTTTGCCACATTAGATAGGAGAAGCACATGGAATGTACCTCTTCAAATCACACCTTATAATTTGAAGGGTATCCACTTGTACAGCCTACATATGGTTATCTTGAGCAGTAGAGGGTTCCAAGTGGCAGAAGTACCAAATGCGCCAAACCCAGGAACTCTTAACCCAACTGCAAACCTTTCTTCAAATCCATTAGATGATAGTGAATCAACCTTTACATCCTCTCAACAAGGTGTAGTTGAAAAGAAGAAAGGGAAGAAACCAGCTGCTAAGAAGAAATTAGAAGTAGTTGTAGAAGTAACTCCAGATGAGTCACCTGTGGCATACCAAAAAAGGAGAAAGAAAAATAAAGAGGCCACTCTAGAGCACTCTACATCATCCCAATAGGATGTAGAGGTTACAAAGGGACTACACGTGTTACTAGGTGCACTTTCTCAACAAAGTCCATTTATTGAAATTGGGAGCCAGCCCACTCCAACTTGTACAGAGTCTGCACCATCACAGAAACTCACTCATATTGATTCTAGGGGTGAAGTTGAAAAGGAGACATTGGAGGACTTATGAAATTCTATTTAAACTTTCCTATTTTCTCAAGGGGAGTTGCCAACACTCACAACTACTCAAAATCTCTCTTTTATTCCTAAAATTTCTTCTCAACAAATTGTGTCTAGCCAAACACAAAAAGTTGTTGATCATCAGGAATCTACTCCTCCTGGTGAGCCAATTTCAAGTGACTTGGTGCATGATACCTTGCTCACCACTTAGGACATACATCAAGATGGTGAAGGAATGCATGTTGAGGCATATCCTGATGACACCATCAAAACCACAGAGCTTCCAAGAGTTTTTACTCCAAACTCTATGGGGGATAAGGTAACATCACCAATTGGTCTCATTAATAAGCCATTGGATACCATGTCTTCACAAAGATTGAGAAATCTAGGAGACCTCCACACCATGCAAATGGCATCCCCTGGAAACTCTCAAGTCATTCAAAGATTGTCTCCTTGGGAGAAATCACATATACATCCAGTGTCTCGAAAATCATCTGAGAAATTAGATGCGGAAATAGATACTGAAGGGACCATTGTAATAAGTGGCCCTAGCTCTAACTATAGGTCACAATGACTGAAATATGTGCAACATGACAAGGATTCAGGACCATCTACTGATGGGTTACTATCTGAGGAAAAATTAAAGGAGTTTTATGGCGATCAAATGGATGGATTGTATCACATTGCTTAACAATTATTGACTGCTCATTTGCCAAATCAAGATTATGTTACTATTCTATTGGATTATGCAAAGGATTAAGAAGAAATTAAGGATAAAATTGAAAGTCATATTACTAGTCCTATTTGTAATAAGTAGATGACAACTCAACTCAGATAAGAAAGCGAAGTAAATAATAAATGTTGAATATAGAGGAAGAACAAAAAGAAGCCATGACATGACAAGACAAGACACAAAGACCACTACAGCAGAAATGAGAATCAACATTGTAGTTAGTCATCCGTGAACCAGACCAGTGCACAGGGTGTCAACAATGTCAGTGAAGATTCGTCATCAAAAAGTTCAAGTGGTTAAAAAGGTTATTGTTGAAGAACAGAAGAGTCTTATCTATATCAACAATAGTCAAGCCTTTAATTTAATTCTTTGTTAATTAATTAAATTAATTAGTTAATTTAATTAGTAAATTGATTCACTCAGAATTAATTTATTTCTTAAATTAATTAAAGGATTAATTAATTTAGAATTATTTTAGAATGATAGAAGACAGAAGCTGAAAGCTCAAAGAGATACAGAAACGGCCAAACATGCCTGACAGTACTGACTTGAAGAAAAGACGGAAAATGAAATGACATAAAAGAAATGCAGAGTCATATATTCTTAAAGGGGGAACCCCGGTTGGAATTGATTTATCATTTCCAAGTCAAAAGGAGTTCGGTTCCAGACGTTTAGAAGACCACAGCTTAGAGCGTAAGGATTTATTTAATTAATAAATATTTTATTTATTTAGTAAATTATATTTATAAATATCTAAATAATATTAGATATTTATTTTTATAATTTCTGAATTAAATTTATTATTTATTAATCAAAGATTATATGCTGTGCGGTTCGAAAAGCATTTCTACAGAGCCTATCCATATAAGACGAAATAGGCCCCTTTCAATTTGAATTTGGCGGGAGAATTCTTCAACCAATCAGAGGCTGACACTTGTCCATCCAAGAAGAAAAGAAAAGAAAACATGTTGTTGATTGGAAGTCATACCGAGAAGATTCAGAATGTCATACCGAGCATATCAAATAGTCATACCGAATTATTCAAGTTGAAAGGTCATGCTGAAGCAAGTGGATAAATGTCATACCGACCAGAATGCAAAGGTCATACCGAATTTTCTGAAGAAAAGGTCATACCGAGTGATTTTTTATTTAATTAAAAAGTCATACCGATTTTTTAATTAATAAAAAAAGTCATACCGAATTTCTGAAAGTCATACCGAGTGAAAAAAGTCATGCCCAGCTTTTTCAAATGTCATACAAGGCTTAATTCTTGTTAAAAAAGGTCATAGTGAAAAAGGTTATATCAGCTTTTCAACCTCTATAAATATGAGGCTTGAGCTTCATAATTCAAAAGTAGAAAAACAACAAATTCAGCAATTTGTCTGCAACGTCATATTCACAGACTTTTTGTGCTGGTTTGAGTTTAATTCCTTAAGTAGAACAATTCATGTCAAATTTGTTCTAGGAATTAAATGTTTATTCTACCGAATATTGTAATACCCATTCAAGTTTAATATACATATTTAACTTGAATCTTGTTTACTTACTTGCTAATTTCTATATCTTAATTATTATATCATAAAAATAGAAAGCTAGTAAGTCAGCCTCCCAAACACTACAAGGACTCGAACCCTCAGCTAAAGCAATAATTTAATTCCGTAAATTCTGAGAAGAATTTTAAATTGTTGTCAGTATCGCATTCAACCCCCCTTCTACGATACTTCCGGGACCCAACAATTGGCATCAGAGCAAGCTGATTGATATACAAATCAGGATCCGCAGTCCAGTGAAGCTCAGTGTACCGAAGCTATTTTGAACTCTGAATGTCTAGAGGCCTTGTTAAATAAATTTAGTTTATAAATTTAAATTTAGATAAATTTATTTTATAAATGTTATTTAAAATAAATTTATTTTGTGAATTTAATTTAAATGAGTTTATTATTTAAACTTGAAAAAGTTTATTTTATAAACTTAATTTAAATAAGTTTACTTTATAAATTTTAATTTAAATAAATTTATTCTTTAAATTTAAATAGATTTCCTTTTATAATTTAAATTTGTTTAGATAATTTTATTTTATAAATTTAAATTTTGATAAATTTATTTTATAAATGTTATTTAAAATAAATTTATTTTGTGAATTTAATTTAAATGAGTTTATTATTTAAACTTGAAAAAGTTTCTTTTATAAACTTAATTTAAATAAGTTTACTTTATAAATTTTAATTTAAATAAATTTATTCTTTAAATTTAAATAGATTTCATTTTATAATTTAAATTTGTTTAGATAATTTTATTTTATAAATTTAACTTTAATTAAATTTATTTCATAAATATTATTTAAAATAAATTTATTTTGTGAATTTAATTTAAATGAGTTTATTATTTAAACTTGAAAAAGTTTGTTTTATAAACTTAATTTAAATAAGTTTACTTTATAAATTATAATTTAAATAAATTTATTCTTTAAATTTAAATAGACTTACTTTTATAATTTAAATTTATTTAGATAATTTTATTTTATAAATTTAAATTTAGAAAAATTTATTTTATAAATGTTATTTAAAATAAATTTATTTTGTGAATTTAATTTAAATAAGTTTATTATTGAAACTTGAAAAAGTTTCTTTTATAAACTTAATTTAAATAAGTTTACTTTATAAATTTTAATTTAAATAAATTTATTCTTTAAATTTAAATAGATTTCATTTTATAATTTAAATTTGTTTAGATAATTTTATTTTATAAATTTAACTTTAATTAAATTTATTTCATAAATATTATTTAAAATAAATTTATTTTGTGAATTTAATTTAAATGAGTTTATTATTTAAACTTGAAAAAGTTTGTTTTATAAACTTAATTTAAATAAGTTTACTTTATAAATTTTAATTTAAATAAATTTATTCTTTAAATTTAAATAGACTTACTTTTATAATTTAAATTTATTTAGATAATTTTATTTTATAAATTTAAATTTAGAAAAATTTATTTTATAAATGTTATTTAAAATAAATTTATTTTGTGAATTTAATTTAAATAAGTTTATTATTGAAACTTGAAAAAGTTTCTTTTATAAACTTAATTTAAATAAGTTTACTTTATAAATTTTAATTTAAATAAATTTATTCTTTAAATTTAAATAGATTTCCTTTTATAATTTAAATTCATTTAGATAATTTTATTTTATAGATTTAAATTTAGATAAATTTATTTTATAAATGTTATTTAAAATAAATTTATTTTGTGAATATAATTTAAACGAGTTTATTATTTAAACTTAAAAAAGGTTTATTTTATAAACTTAATTTAAATGAATTTATTTTATAAATTTAATTTAAGTAAATTTATTAGTTAAATTTATATAGATTTAATTTATAATCTAAAGATATTAAAACTTGGTCCATTTTTCCAAAAGGGTTTGTAGTTGGAAAATTCTTAGTTTTGGCTCAGAATTAATTCGCAGAGCATATGACCCGGTTTCGAGAAAAGTGGTCATTTCGTATTAGTAGGTTTATTCCGGAGCATTTGGATGTTATTGTGGATGATACGATTGTTCATGTTATAGTTCCACAAACTGCTCAATACAATGAAGATCAAAGGAATACATTAAGAACATATCTGCCGAGACAAAGGGTTTGGAGTCAAAGTCATTCCTGGAGTCTAGTTCTTAGTGATCCGGATACTAGAGTAAAGACTAGAAGTGTTATGCAAAGTAAATGGTTACTCTTCGGGATAGAACAATTGTTAAACAGTTGGAATCCTAAAGAAGATTGAAGAAGCACTGATTGATCCAGATTGAGTGATTGTAATGCAAGATGATCTCAATCAGTTCGAAGGCAGAATCTACTGAATCTGGAACCTAGACCACAAGACAAAGTTGTAATTGGTATTGTAAGGGTTTTCAGAGACTGGATGATTATTGGCATTGTTATGAGGGACAAAGCCAAACTGGTTGCTACAGAAGGTATCGACGATGATGGAAATAGAATCTTTGGGACTTTCAAGATCTAACTAAAGCACCAGAGACGAGACTTGATACTATTAGGGCTGAACAAATTGATGTAAAACAACTCCTGGACTTTGAAGTTTCATATCCACTAGAATTTGTATATCATTCTCTTCACAAAGCTCTCTATGACGGAGGTAAGAGATCAAGCAATTGTCAATGACATAGTATGACACTCTAACTGATAATTACTTGAATATGATTTTATATTAGAGTAGTTATACACATGTCTCTCTAGAATACAAGGCACACACACATAATGTTTAGTGCAAGTATACCATGATTATATTATATGTGGGTCTACTGTGCATAAAGACCATATATTTTATTCTCAATATGCCTATGTGCAAGTTTCCACGTGGATACTAGATAATCTAATCTTATAGCTAAGATATGAATTGTTAGATATCTTAAGGGATTACCAATTCTAAGAATCAGGTACCCTAAAGATACCAGGTTTAACCTAATTGGCTATATAGATATAGATTGTTAGTAATTGTGCTCTAGAGACAATACTTTTTATATTTTAAGGAAAATATTTATTATTAAGGATTATGTTTTATTGATTATTATTTATTTATTATGTTTTATTTACTGCGTAATAAATTGAAAGCATAATAAATGTCCTTGGAATTTTGATACGTATTATATATCTTTAAGTATGTGACTTAAAAATGAGATTATATGAATAGTATCTTATTCCTAAAATTCCCTAGTCGAGTATTATTATTTAAGGACAATAATAATGCACAAAGACTAGTATGTTTCTTGACAGATGACCACATCTCATTGGTCATAGGTATGGGGATACTAAAGTCAAGAACATAAGTGCATGTATAAATGCATGGCACTGGAATGACCCGCCGTGAGATTCTACATGTTAAGTAAGTGTCATAAGTAATTCTCACTGTGATAATGGTGTAATGATCCTTAGACCTGAAATCATTATATTTCTATACGAGAATTAATATACTTTGATTACATTAAAAGTTACCTTTGACCGGGTGATGATAAAAGTGGACATTGGGTATATTATGAATCGTATGAGAAATATGAATGATCTAGATGAGATTTAATCCTCCTAATTTTAGGAGTAATATTATTGGCCTCTTGTTTGAGTGAGACTATGAAATGCACGGCCGTGCTCAAATGTTGATTTGATTTTAATAGTCTACTCATCGATCAAGAAAATAAAGATTAAATTATGAAGAGAATGACACGAGACATGCCTTGAGTTTAATCTATAATATCAAGATTAAAGGGATTATATTACATGGAACATTATTCACGAAAGGCTTAATCGAATCACCGATTTATTATTATTACTTGGGTAGCAATGATGTATTACTAGATTCCGCTCATTGTTTACAATTTTAATTAGATATTAAAATTGTTGCCAACGTAATAATAACCTACAGGGTCACACACAAAGAACGCTTGAAGGAGAAATAATTTAAATTATGAATTTAAATTAAATAAGTAATTTATTTTATTTATGATATTAATTAAGTATGACTTAATTAATTATATAAATAGAATAAATGAATTACTTAAACTAATTCCAAAATTAATAATTAATTAATTAAGTGAGACTTAATTAAATAATTTAGAATTTTGGATTAGTATTAATTATAATTGGATTATAATTAGAAAACATATTCCTCTCTCTATATAATCTCTTTATGGGCTGATTTAAGAAAATAGAGATTTTACAAAAACCCTAGCCGCTCTGAGAGAGGAGGAAGATAGAGAGAGAAGAAGTTTTCGGGTGCTAGTACACATCAATCCTTCATGAAAAGTGTTCGTGTGGATACCGTAGAGCGTAGATCGCGAGAGCGGGATACGTGGTGATTAAACAAGCTTTGGACCTCCATTAATCTTCCATTAATGAACTGTTAAAAGCTTCTAAAGGTATTTATTCTTTATCTCCGAATTAAATCTTTTGTTTTCGCATGGATCCTGCGGAGGGTTTCGCTATTTTGATTTATTTTTCGCGTTTATTCTGCCGCGTTTGTGTCACGAAACCCTACATAGATAATGTAGGTTTGACGTCGTTAAGGGCCTCGAAATAGCGATTTATTGTCTTCAGAAATCTGTTTTTAATTTTCTGAAATTTCGAAATTTGTTATATATGATTATATGATATGATTATATAATATGATATATATTATATGTGTTATATGATAGCATGGTAGATGGTTATGGCCTAAAGACCCATAGGATAGTGGTTTTGATTTATGGTTTTGGTTTCTAAATACGACTTGCATGTCGTTTATTCATTGTAATTTAATTATCTCGAATGTAACTCGAGTTCTTCTTGTAATTTCATTAGAATAGTTTTATTTTTATTATTCAATGTAATTATCAATGAAGACTTGCAAGCAAGGAGGCGATCCAAAAGGGGATGATAGAGCAATGAAAAAAGACGACATGTAATAGATAGTATTTTTAAAACCACCATAGACTGACCTTGATATTTCCATTAGCTTGGAAATATCATATAGGATGGGGCCATAACCAAACACGTTTAATTTACACACATTACATATATGTATATGATTGCATGTATTGGTATGTATGCGTAGATATAATTGAGATGCATGCTTAATATTTATTAATCATGTATGTATTAAATACGACACCCATGCCATGTTTGCTTAAACAAGATAAAATCTGTAACGATTCAAGATTTTAAAATTAACAAACGATCATGAGATTCTTGTGTTTATGAAATATGGATTTTTAAAACACGGAATTAAATATGGATTTTTGATATCTATAATTGGGATTTTCTGACAAAAGCGGATATGCGTATTCGTAAGGCTGATGGGTTTTAAGTGTGACCATTGGTATCCTCCATCTACCTGGGAAATGAACCATTTAAGATGTCGATTTGAAATATTTGGTTCAAGGAAAAATTGAGGATCTCTTTATGATGTGATCATGATCGTTATAAATTTTCTAAAACCCCTAAACAAAATATTAAGTTTTACTCGGATACTTTCCAATGAATGAACACTCATCGAATCCTAGATCAATAAGGGGAAGGACTGTCAGTGGCAGGGGACTCCTATCTATCGTGGTGAGATGCGACGAATATAAACGGTTATATTCGGCCGTTGAATCATTGGGTCTAACTTAACTGAGTCGTCATAATAAGTGAAAATAAATGGTTATATTCAACTATTATGAACTTAGAAGCATAGAGTTTGGTTAAAAGTCTATTAGATAGATAAGATCAATCGTTGTTCACCAAACTATCCAAGAATTATATATGATATAATTGACAACTGTTGTCTACCTAAATAATCATTTTCTAAGGACTTCCAGTGGTTGACTTAGGACATGACGAAATATGGAACTTGGCTCACTAGAAAGAATTATGGGATATACTTTCCAAATTAATAGTAAGGACTATTAGTTTGATAAAAATAGTGGGAAGTATATGATGATATACCATAATCACTTAAACATAATTAATATTAAATTTGCGATCTAGTTTATTTTATGCACTTTAATATTGTAGATATCAAATGATAAACACAAACAACTTCTCTATGCGATCAGTTCTTGAGAAGGACAAGTTGACGAGAATATATTTCCTTGACTGACATAGGAGCTTAAGGATCGTCCTTGGGCACCACGATATTAGTCAAATCTCTTCCCCTGCTCTTGAAGTTGAGAATGTAACATGTGCAAATCATAGTGCTTATTGGAAGCAAATTGATGTTGCGACTGATGTTTCATGTCTCATGCTCGCAAATATATGCGCTGAGCTTAAGAAGCAATACAAGCATATAGATGCTTATGAAACGATTTAGCACAAGATATATTTGAAAGGGCACTATACACTTACAAGTAGGGAGAGTGAGACCCGGTTACACCACATGTTCTAAAGATTATAGGGTATAATGAATACCATTGATATTTTGAGTTTCCAGATTGGTCTGGAGACAGTTAGATTTGATCTTACAATCTCTGGACAAATATTATTCTTATTTTATTATGAACAATAAAGTGAATAAGATTGGTAAAACACCCATTGAGTTGCTAAGCATGTTGAGAACTGCTGAAAGTAATATGATAAATGCATGAACTACTACTATATTGATGGTAAACATAGGGAATGCAAAATGGAAAGGAAAATGGAAAGGCAAGGAGAAGATTTGATCTAGTTCCGTTGTCAAACCAAAGTCCAATCCCTAAAGCAGACTATAATGTCTGAATGAGGTGTTGATAAAGAAGACGATTGTCACTTCTGTGGAAAGTTGGGAGACTGGAAATTAAACTGTCATGCTTAATTGGAAGATCGGAAGATGATGATCAATAAGGGTCAAGCTTAAGGTATCAGGTTGGAATTGGAGTAAAGATAGTTGCTCTGGTTCGAGGAACTCGTTACTTAATTTTTGGACTATAAGGAAAATTTAGAACTTAATAATTGTTATAGCGTGCTTGCAATTGGCAGAGACATTATTTCAGTTTCTTGTTTGGACAAGAAAGGCTTTTTCATTTTATAATAATAGTTGTTTATTCTATTTTGATGATGAGCCTTATAATGTTGCACATCTAATTAACAATTTATATGTTCTAAAGTGACTCAAATCAAATATTACCTTTGGCACTGTCGCTGAGACCATATTAATGAGAAACGCATTTCCAGAATACATAAGGATGCATTCATGGATAAGTTTGATTATGAATCATACCAAAGGATACGAATCTTGGTTTATTTGGTAAAATGACTAAAGCTCCTTTTACCGGACATGGTGAAGGGATCATTGAATGGGTATGACTTATACATAGTGATGTATGTGGTCATATGTGTACGATGACAAAAGGTAGATTTTATTAACTTCATAAAATTTACTAATTATTTTAGTAGATACGGATATATGTATCTTTTGAAGAACTAATCCGAATCATTTAAAAAGTTCAAAGACTATAAAGATGAAGTAGAAAATATCAAAGAAAAGTTTTTTTTTGATAGGAGAGATCACACCTTGTTCGACATGGTGCGATCAATGTTGAGTCAATGAATCTTCCAATTAGTTTCTGGGGTTGCACCCTGGAAACGACTCCACATACACTTAACTGTATTCCTACTAAATTGGTTCAAAAGACTCCTTATGAGATATGGACTGAGCAACGTCACAGCATGTCATTTATAAAATTTTAGGGATGTGAAGCGTTTGTGAAACGTCTAATCTCTGACAAGCTAGGACCAAAATCAGACAAATGTAATTTTGTGGAATACCTAACTGAAACAAGGGGTTATTCTTTCTATAATCCTTCCGAGAACAAAGTGTTTGTTGCTCGAACTGCTGAGAGACAGTGGGAGGATAATAGATCTCAATGAAGTTTGAGACCCACATGATAACGTTGAACCAGTGGAGGAACCTGAGTAGAATGTACAAGAAAAATAATACTGCTTAAGAAACACAGGTGTTCGTAGGTTTAGTAGGATTCGCCATGAGCCCGAGAGATAATATGGATTTCTCTTGACTCAAGATGGTGATGTGATGCTTGTGGATAAAGATGAGCCTCTCACCTACCTAGATACTATAAACACTCCAGATTCTAAGAGATGGCTGGATGCCATTAAATCTGAGATGGAATCCATGTATACTAATCAAGTATGGACTTTGGTTGATCCACCTGAAGGGGTAAAACCTATAGGGTGCAAGTGGGTTTTCAAGAAGAAGACCGACATGGATGCTAATGTACAGACCTATAAGGCACGATTGGTGGAAAAAGGTTTCAAGAAAATTTATGGTATTGACTATGATGAGACCTTTTCACCAGTTGTTATGGTCATGTCCATCAGGATTTTGCTTGCTGTAGCTGCTTACTATGACTATGAAATCTGGCAAATGGATGTCAAAACCGCTTTCTTAAATGAGAGCCTTGAAGAAGATATGGATGTGTACATGACACACCCTAAGGGTTTTGTTGATCTAAAGGATGCTGGAAATGTATGTAAGTTGCGTCGATCCATTTATGGATTAAAGCAGGCCTCGAGGAGATGGAACATTTGTTTTCATGAAACAGTCAAAAAGAGTTTGACTTTATTCAGAATGAAGATGAAACTTGTGTTTACAAGAAGTTTAGTGGGAGCCATGTGGCATTCCTAGTATTATATGTTGATGATATATTACTAATAGGGAATGACATTCCTTCTCTACAGACTGTGAAGACTTGGTTGAGAAATAATTTCTCAATGAAAGACTTAGGCGATGTGACATATATATTAGGGATCGAGATCTATAGAGATGGATCAAGGTGATTGATCGGCCTAATTTAGAGTACATACATTGACAAAGTTTTGCATCGATTTCAAATGCAAAGAGACTAAAATGGATATGTCCCAATGTCTCATGGGATAGTGATCTCAAAATAAAATTTGTCCTAAATCATTGGATGATAGGGACTGCATGAGTAAAATTCCATATGCGTCAGCAATTGGTTTTATAATGTATGCAATGATATGTACTTGTCCTGATGTCTCGTATGCTTTAACCATGATGAGTAGATACCGATCTAATCCAGGTGAAGGTCACTGGACGACAGTCAATAATATTCTTAAGTACTTAAAGAGGACTAAAGATTCATTCTTGTTATATGGAGGAGATGTGAAGCTAGTTGTAAGAGGTTTCAGTGATACTAGTTTCTAGACAGATAACGATAATTTAATGTTTCTGTCTGGTTTTGTGTTTTATTGAGATGTTGTATGCTGAAATGGTTCACAGCAAAGACAATTGTTGATTTTACAATAGAACCTGAGTATATTGATGCTTGTGAAGCAGCCAAGGAGGCTGTTTGGGCATGTACTTAGGAGATATCACCTAATTAATGAGATTAATGATCAAAGAGATATACATATATGTAAAGTGTATACTAATAATAATATTGCAGACACACTGACTAAGGCTTTGTCGCAGCAGAAGCACGAAAGTCACACTAGTTCCATGAGTATTGGATACTTGGGTAATTGGCTCTAGTGCAAGTGGGAGATTGTTAGTAATTGTGCTCTAGAGACAATACTTTTTATATTTTAAGGAAAATATTTATTATTAAGGATTATGTTTTATTGATTATTATTTATTTATTATGTTTTATTTACTGTGTAATAAATTGAAAGCATAATAAATGTCCTTGGAATTTTGATACGTATTATATATCTTTAAGTATGTGACTTAAAAATGAGATTATATGAATAGTATCTTATTCCTAAAATTCCCTAGTCGAGTATTATTATTTAAGGACAATAATAATGCACAAAGACTAGTATGTTTCTTGACAGATGACCACATCTCATTGGTCATAGGTATTGGGATACTAAAGTCAAGAACATAAGTGCATGTATCAATGCATGGCACTGGAATGACCCGCCGTGAGATTCTACATGTTAAGTAAGTGTCATAAGTAATTCTCACTGTGATAATGGTGTAATGATCTTTAGACCTGAAATCATTATATTTTTATACGAGAATTAATATACTTTGATTACATTAAAAGTTACCTTTGACCGGGTGATGATAAAAGTGGACATTGGGTATATTATGAATCGTATGAGAAATATGAATGATCTAGATGATATTTAATCCTCCTAATTTTAGGAGTAATATTATTGGCCTCTTGTTTGAGTGAGACTATGAAATGCACGGCCGTGCTCAAATGTTGATTTGATTTTAATAGTCTACTCATCGATCAAGAAAATAAAGATTAAATTATGAAGAGAATGACACGAGACATGCCTTGAGTTTAATCTATAATATCAAGATTAAAGGGATTATATTACATGGAACATTATTCACGAAAGGCTTAACCGAATCACCGATTTATTATTATTACTTGGGTAGCAATGATGTATTACTAGATTCCGCTCATTGTTTACAATTTTAATTAGATATTAAAATTGTTGCCAACGTAATAATAACCTACAGGGTCACACACAAAGAA
The DNA here is from genome assembly GCA_028671895.1 of Oenanthe sinensis. NCBI lineage: Eukaryota > Viridiplantae > Streptophyta > Magnoliopsida > Apiales > Apiaceae > Oenanthe > Oenanthe sinensis. The sequence continues at coordinate 41,862,397 of CM053810.1, read as the reverse complement.
CGCTTGAAGGAGAAATAATTTAAATTATGAATTTAAATTAAATAAGTAATTTATTTTATTTATGATATTAATTAAGTATGACTTAATTAATTATATAAATAGAATAAATGAATTACTTAAACTAATTCCAAAATTAATAATTAATTAATTAAGTGAGACTTAATTAAATAATTTAGAATTTTGGATTAGTATTAATTATAATTGGATTATAATTAGAAAACTTATTCCTCTCTCTATATAATCTCTTTATGGGCTGATTTAAGAAAATAGAGATTTTATAAAAACTCTAGCCGCTCTGAGAGAGGAGGAAGATAGAGAGAGAAGAAGTTTTCGGGTGCTAGTACACATCAATCCTTCATGAAAAGTGTTCGTGTGGATACCGTAGAGCGTAGATCGTGAGAGCGGGATACGTGGTGATTAAACAAGCTTTGGACCTCCATTAATCTTCCATTAATGAACTGTTAAAAGTTTCTAAAGGTATTTATTCTTTATCTCCGAATTAAATCATTTGTTTTCGCATGGATCCTGCGGAGGGTTTCGCTATTTTGATTTATTTTTCGCGTTTATTCTGCTGCGTTTGTGTCACGAAACCCTACATAGATAATGCAGGTTATAAGAAAGACAGGGAGGTAATTACCAGAAGCTGTCAAACTCCATCAACTCTGCTGGATATTCTCTTCACCACTCACGGAACAAGCGCATGGACACTAGGTATCATTTATATCGAGAGTAGTCCTTAGTAGAATAACTTGCAGATATTTACTAAACAGCTTGATAAATTCATTTTGTCTAAGTTGGTTAGTAAAGTTGGGATATTATTTATATGCATATTTGTTGGAAATCTCATCTGTAAGGAATTCTTAAATGAGTTCACAAGTATTAAATTTTTCATATTTAAAGGACTTGTGAATTTATTTGAAATCCAGTACCTCGTGCTTATTGCTACTACTTTAATTATCATGTTTACAATTCTATATGCATATGTGGTAATTAGTTGTTCTAGCATAAGTTTGAATATTATCTTAATTGATTTAAATTATGATGTCAGACAATTCGATGTCATATCAGTCTCATGATTTAAATAAATTAAAATAATATGCAACATAATATTTTGTATGATAAATATTTTATGAGTATCAGTTAATGATATCTTGCTTAATTGTTTTGATATTTTTCTCTGATATTTTTTAAATGTTTTGTTATAAATAATTGTGACACTTTTAATATTAGTGACATTATTTAGAATTACTGATCTAAGTAAATAATGTATATTTCAAAAATCACTAATATTGAAGAACGGAAGTATTTTCTAAGTTATGCGTATATAAAATTCTCAATATTTTATATACTTAGAAATATTTCCAAAATTGTTTTTACTTCTAGGTATCAACCATTTGTAAAATGATTTGTTTTCAAACACTTGTTTCAATGTTTGTTGCACATTGATTCAAAGTACCTAAACAGTGGTTGTTGCTTTGAAGGCCTTCTACTGTATTGCTAAGAATACATCTACCCCTATTGTAATGAAATTTTCTATTTTAAGTTAGGGATAATATCAGGTGGACGAAAATGATGAATATCATAATTGCTTTATGAGTCGGAAAATCATAGTCCTCTATCTGATAAGGATGGTTTGCAAAACTATTTTCAAATAGTACAGTATTAAGGTATAAAGGAAAAGAGTCATTTTATCGAGATATAATTTGGTAAGAGAGTTGAATTTCTTCTTTGGTATAAACTCCCGCGTTTTATTATGGGAAGTTTGCCTTATAGGAAATTCATAAATGATAGAAACTTTCTTCTCTGATACAACTTTCCCGCGTTTTATTATGGGATATGTATCTTAAAGGAAATTTCGTATCTTGCTTTTAATTGATAAATCTTTAGTTCTGACAAAACTCTTTTTACTAAAAGTACTTTAATGCAATCTATTTGATACTCCTTAGGTTTTGATGATAACACTAGTAGCAAACTGATAGCTTGTATTTATACTTGTTAGCAAGCTAATATACATATTATGTATGTTACTGACATGTACTTGCAGGAATTATTAATATATACATTGTCAGCAAGCTAACAATTACAGGTTATGACTAATAGCAAGCTAGTAGGTACAGAATGGTACTAACAGCAAGCTTACAGTCTCCGCCCAGATTTACTTGAAGACCAAGTCAAGTGCGGATTTCAAGGACAATTCTTAGGGATAAACTTGTGAGAACTCTAATACGTATATATAACTATTATATATTATTAGAGCTCATAAAATATCTTTTCTAAATTAAAAGGAAGTGGTTTTATTATTTTAAACTTCTTATCTTTCCTATTTAATTGGTTTTTACGCATATAATCTGATGTGGACTATTTCAAACGATTTCAAATATCTTATCATCAGTTTATATTTCATATCTATGGGCTAATAACAGTCATATAACCCTAGCAACTAAACGTGAGAATTGGATTCAAGACCGTTGTAGTTTGTTTGAGTTATTGAACGTTATATGCTTATAAATATGGATTGATTATAATCGTATTAAAAGCGGGAGAACTCAAGTATTATTTCAAGAAGCTATCTCACGATTATACATCAATAAGTTTTCTAAACTCAACTGATATTCATTGTTATATCTTTTATAATCGAGCTCTATTGATATATATGTGATTATATATGCGTGTGAGTTCATAGTTGAGTTGTAATATTTCATTCGAATTGTATTGCTCAATCTGTAATGTTTATTGCTGTGTAGTCAAGCTTGGATAACAGGGTTCAGGGAAATAGTTTGCTAGAGAAGAGTGTACTTGGTGTAGTACAGGTCTTATAGGGCATTTGTTTCAGGGAACAGGAGTTATCAACAAGCTGCTAGCAGTAATAGGGAAAGGGGAAGATATATTGTTAATCTGTAATCGTGGTACATTTCATTGATTAATAATATATTCTCTTACCAGTTTTGGTAGGGGACCAGGACGTAGACCAATAGGGTTAGGGGTCGAACCTGACTAAAATTCTTGTGTGTGCTTTACATGCTGTTAATTGTTTTCTGCTTTATATACTCACTGTCAGCATACTGATAACAATTAATTAACCTTAACAGCACGCTGCCAGGCATTCTGATAAATAGTTGATAATACATAAAAATTGGGTATAGTTAGCCATAACACCTATTCACCCCCCCTCTAGGTGTGGAATTTCATTTGGTATCAGAGATTTGGTATACTTCTGTAACAGGAAAAGTATAAGATCTAATGGCTGACTCATGTTATGGAAAGGCTTATGTTTCAATACCTATTCTCACGGGAACTGACAATTACAACTGGTGGAAAGGCCAAATGGAGACTTATTTATCCAGAGATCCACTTGTTCTTAGAGTTGTACAGAAAGGTCCTTATGTGTTTCTAGATAAGGATGACAAACCAAAAGATGTTGATGATCTTACAACCGATGAGCTGTCAAAGTATAGTTACAATGGAAAAGCTAGAAGCATACTTATTAGTGGCTTGGATCAAACTGAATATGACAAAGTATCTTCACTCAAATCTGCAAAGGAAATTTGGGAGGCTTTGAAAACTTATCATGAAGGTTCCAAAACTCTACGAAAGGTGAAGCTTAGCAAGCTAATGAATGAGTTTGGCAATTTCAAGCTCAAGGAAGGTGAAACCGTTCGAGAAAGTCAAGCAAGGTTTCAAGTCATTGTAAACAACTTACAAAGGTTGGGAAAAAAGATTCCACAAGATGAAATCAACATGAAGGTTCTAAGTGCAGTCCCATTTGTGTATGAAGCTAAAGTTACGGCATTGGAATCTGCTACAACTATTGATACTATGGATCATCTAGCTATTTTTGCTGAGCTAGAACAGTTTGAAACTAAACTTCAAGATGGCAGACTAACTGATGTCAAGGCTGCTACTGAGAAGGTGAAGAATCTGGCTTTGCATTCCACTAACAGCAAGCTGGAATCGGATGCTGATATAGAATCTGATGAAGAACTAGCACTTCTTTCAAGGAAAATCAAAAAGATGATTGAAAAGAAGAACAGAATGAAAAGAGACAAAGGTAAAGCTCTTGGTGTAAAAAGAGAGTCAAAATCCAAAGATGACACTTGCTTCGAATGTGGCAAGAAAGGGCATTTCAAGAGAGATTGCTATAAGCTGAAAAATAAGACTAAACAGTCTAAACAGCAAGCTGACTACAGAGACAAGAAGAAATCTAAGGCACTTCTAACCTGGAGTGATGAAGATGACTCAGCTTCTGATGATGAATCAAGTGATGAGATGGTAAACCTAGCTCTTGTTGGCATTGAAGGCTCAAGTGAGACTGATTATTTTGGATCAGACACCAACAGTGAGGTAAACTCTTTAAATTCTGAAATACCTAGTGATACTCCTATGTTAGACATACTAACCATGCAGGAAAAAGTCAATATCAATATGGTAGAACTACTGGAATTAAAGAATGAAAATTATGAGTTAGAAAAGGAGAATGTTCATCTCAAGAAAGTCATTTCTGAGTTTCTAACCGAGAAGAATTCCAAAGCAAGTAGTGGAATCATTTCTGAGCTCAAGGAACAGATATCTCAACTTGAAGAAAACAATCTTCAAATTCAGAGAAGGAATAAAACACTTATGAAGGAACTCAGCTCGCTGAGAGCAGAATTCAAAGTTCAAGCAGCAAGCTTGGAAGCTTTCGAGTTAAGCAAATCAAACAGATTAATTGAAATATCCAATCACGCTGAGAAAATCAAGGAGTTAGAAGATGAAATCAAGAAACTCCAGACAAGTATGGGAAAGTTTGTTCAAGGAGAAGAAAGTCTTAAATCTATGATGAATCAAACTAAAGTTCCATTCGATAGAGAAGGTCTTGGATCAACTTCCACAACAAAAGATAAATCTCTGAAATATGAAGGCAAGAATGGCATTCCATATGATTATGCTATGCCCTGGTCAATCTGTCACAAGTGTGGAAAGAAGGGTCATCTAGCTAAAAACTGCAATGTTCGAAGTGTAGTATCAGCAAGCTGGAAAAGACAAAAAGCTCCCAGACAGCAAGCTGATAAGACAGGCAGAACAAGACAGCAAGCTGATAAGACAGGCAGAACAAAACAGCAAGCTGATAAGACTAACGGAACAGGGAAACAAGTTCCTAAAGTGGTCCAAATGTGGATCAAGAAGTCTGATTTGAATGTTCTATATGTTTTATCAACTAACCATACTGGACCCAAACCAATATGGGTACCAAAACGTTGAGTTGTTCATGTTTGTTTTGTAGGTTTGTCTCGTAGCCAAGGTCAAATCAAATCAATGGATTTTGGACAGTGGTTGCACTAGGCATATGAGTGGAGACAAATCTCAGTTTCTTGATCTAAAGATGAAGAAGGGTGGCAAGGTCACAATTGGTGATAGCAAAACTCTTCCAATTCTTGGAAAAGGAACAATTGGTAATAGTATCATTTTTATCAACAAAGTACAATATGTTAAAGGTCTTACTTATAATTTACTTAGTATAAGTCAATTATTTGATGATGGACATGAAGTTAAATTTGGTTTACATGATTGTACTATTCTTGTTGGTACTAACAAAGTTCCCCTAGTTGCTAGAAGGGAAGGAAATATATATTTATTGGACTTTGAAGAACAGGAACAATCCTATTGCTTAGCAGCAGTTGATACTAATCCAGAAATATGGCATAGAAGACTTGGACATGCTCACATGGACTTACTCAGCAAGCTATCAACAAAACAGTTGGTTAGAGGATTGCCTAAATTGAAGTATGTCAAGGTGAATACATGATCTGCTTGTCAATTAGGAAAGCAAATAAGAACTCCACATAAGGTTAAGAAAGTGGTATCAACTTCTAAACCTTTAGAACTTTTACATTTAGACTTATTTGGTCCTGAAGCATATAAAAGTATTGGAGGTAAACAATATGCATTTGTTATTGTTGATGATTATTCTAGATTTACTTGGGTATTGTTTCTTCGTACTAAAGATTGTGCTTTTAGTGAATTTGAGAAGCTAATAAAGTTGCTTGAGAACAAGCTTGATACAAGACTTGTAGGCATAAGGAGTAATCATGGTGGAGAATTCCAAAAAGACTTTACTTCTTACTGTGAAGAAAGAGGCATTACACATGAATTCTCAGCACCACGTACACCTCAGCAAAATGGAGTTGTAGAGCGTAAGAACAGATCTTTGCAAGAAACAGCAAGGACTTTGCTGTAGGAAAGCAAGCTGCCAAGAAGCTTTTGGGCAGAAGCTGTTAAAACAGCAAGCTATGTTCTTAACAGAGTGCTGATAAGGCCTATACTTAACAAAACTCCCTATGAATTGCTAAAGAAGAAGAAACCAAACATTGGATACTTCAAGGTGTTTGGATCAAAATGCTATGTGCTCAAAACCATGGATAAAGATGGTAAATTCGATGCTAAATCCTATGAAGCTATATTCTTGGGGTATTCTTTAACAAGTCGTGCTTATAAAGTTTATAATACTTCTAAGCATATTGTTGAAGAGTCTGTTAATGTTTCATTTCAAGAAATTACTCATGATCTTTCAAGTGTTGAGGAAGATGTTGCAGGAACAGGTACTGACAGCATGCTGACAAAGAAAGATACTGGATATCAGCAAGCTGACAAGCCAACAGATGCAACTCCAGAAGCTAATAAGCAAGCTGAAACATCTTCTACAGTTGATGAAACATTGGAGAAAATGGCTAGACTTACTTTGGATGGTCCTAGAGGTCATAGATCACCAGAGAAGATGAATATCTTTCAAGGAGATGATGTATCACCTCCATCCAAGAGAATTCGGCTAGATGAAGAAGTTATAGCTCAACATTCTTTACCAAAGTTAACTAGAACAGTCAAGAATCATCCTCCTAATTTGATCATTGGTGATAAATCAGAAGGAGTCAAGACAAGGAAAGGTCAAGCAAACATTTGTGCTTTTGCAGCCTTTCTAGCTCAACAGGAACCAAAGAATGTTAAGGAAGCATTAGAAGATGAAAACTGGATCATGGCAATGCAAGAGGAACTCAATCAATTCGAAAGATGTGATGTTTGGGAACTTGTAGAGCCACCTAAGGATGCTTCAATCATTGGTACTAAATGGGTGTTCAAGAACAAAGTTGATGAATATGGTACTATCACAAGAAATAAGGCAAGACTAGTTGCTCAAGGATACAATCAACAAGAAGGAATTGATTTTGATCAAACCTATGCTCCTGTTGCAAGATTAGAATCTATAAGAATGCTACTTTCATTTGCATGCTACAAGAAAATCAAATTACATCAAATGGATGTTAAAAGTGCCTTCTTAAATGGGTTCATTAAAGAAGAAGTTTATGTCAAGCAACCTCCTGGATTTGAGAATGAGAAATACCCTAACCATGTGTTCAAATTGAAGAAAGCTTTATATGGATTAAGGCAAGCTCCTCGTTCATGGTATGAAAGGTTAAGTAAGTTTCTCATCAAAAATGGATTCATTAGAGGTAAAATTGATCCCACATTATTTACTATGTTTAAAGGTAATGATATTTTAGTTGTTCAAATATATATGGATGATATAATTTTTGGTGCTACTAATGATTCTATGTGCAAGTGGTTTTCTAAGTGCATGAGTAGTGAGTTTGACATGAGCATGATGAGAGAGCTCAATTACTTCTTGGGTCTCCAAATTAAGCAAACTCCTGAAGGAATTTATGTGCATCAATCCAAGTATATCAGGAATCTACTCAAAAGATTTGGATATGAGAATCTCAAGTCGAAATCAACACCTATGAGTGTTGTCAGCAAGCTGACAGTAGATGAAAAAGGTAAAGATGTTGATGTTCGAGCTTATAGAGGTATGATTGGTAGTTTACTATATCTTACAGCCTCTAGACCAGATATAATGTATAGTGTCTGTGTTTGTGCAAGATTTCAAGCTCAACCAAAAGAGTCCCATTTGAATGCTATTAAGAGAATATTTAAATATTTAAGTGGAACTATGAATCTTGGTTTATTTTATCCTATCACAAATGCTTTTGATCTTGTTGGATATAGTGATGCAGACTATGCAGGTTGTCAAACTGATAGAAAAAGTACAAGTGGTGTTTGTGCATTTCTTGGACAAAGTTTGGTATCTTGGTTAAGCAAGAAGCAAACTTCTGTTGCATTATCTACAGCTGAAGGAGAGTACTTGGCAGCTGGTAACTGTTGCTCTCAAGTGCTATGGATGAGACAAACACTCAGGGACTTTGGAATCAAGTGTGGTCAAACAAAGATTTATTGTGACAATACTAGCACTATTAATCTGTCAGAAAATCCAGTGAATCACTCAAGAACTAAACATATTGATGTTCGACACCATTTCTTGAGAGATAATGTTGCAAAAGGTAAAGTCAAGCTGATTTTTGTGTCTACAGAAGAACAGCTAGCTGACATCTTTACAAAGCCCTTAGCAGAAGAAAGGTTTAATGTGCTAAGAAGAGAATTAGGCATGTGTGATGTTCAGTCAGCAAGCTGACAGGCTACAAACGGGTACTATCAGCTTACTGTTAAAAATTAGTATAATTTTAAATCTTTTGCATGCTTGGTGTGTTACGTGTTTAAATGATTAATTTGTTAATATTTTATATGCCCGTTACATGATATTTATGAATTAACTCTAGAACTATGTGCTTTAATTGTTTAAGATTTCTAGAATATTAAGTAGATTTATTTTGAAATTCAAATTCTTATCTGTTGCATATAAATAGGAATCTAAGAGATAGATTGGTTTTTCTAAAATTATGTTTAGATATTTATTTAAAATGAGTCTTATTCGGGGGTTGGGATTATTTAATTTTATTTATCCTAAAAATACTCCTCTCTTAGTTATTAAACGGACTATAAAAGAAGTGTGTCTTTTGAGTCCCATTTCACTTCTACTTCCAAGAAAACCAATCGGCGCTAGGGTTTTCAATTTCATTTTCAACAAATACACAGTACTTGTGGTTATCTCTATCTTACTGCGATTCAAGATGAGGACGAAGACAAGGGCATCATGCAAAGCCGCAGGGGCTCGTACCACTGATGTTTCTACTTCCACAACTAAGACGAAGCGAAAGCTTCTACTTCGCACTGAAGAAGAGTATGATAATGAGGGAAATCCTGTGTTAATTGAAAGTGATGGTGGCCAATCAGATGATCGTCGGTCTGATATGGGAATTGATTCCGGGGCTAAAAAGTTGAAGATGTCTGTGAGGGTTCGTGATGAGTTTTTGGATCGATATATTGACAAACAAATTGGATCTCGCAAAATAATCTATGGGAAACCCTTATCTGGTAAGATCTTTGCCAAGTGTGGTATCGTTAAGCTATTTTCTGATGTTGGATTTAAGAATTTTCTGTGTGAGTTACCTAGGGTTGTTTATCCTGATCTTGTGCGCGAGTTTTATGCGAATCTTCATTATGATAAGTTTAATAATCTTGTGTCTTTTGTTAATGACACTAAAATCAATCTACCCGTCCCTGTGTTAAGTGTGATTCTGCAACTTGAGTCTTCTTCTACTGTTTCAATCCATACGTTAAGAGGTCCTAAAAATCTTGATGATTTTGAGTCTCTAGATCAATTGAAGTTGTTACTAGTTGATTCGTCTGTGTCTGAGTTTTTCACACCTGCCACTGCATTGGTACATCCTATGGCACATGCATTGTTTCGTGTGTGCATTTCTAATATCTGTCCTCGGTTGGCTTCAAAATCAAATTTTTCATCTCAAGATGTGGTTGTTGTTGCTATGCTCTTAGCTGGTCGATCATTTGATCTCTGTGATTTAATTCTTAAAACTATGTTTCACACTGTTGAGTCCAATCCCTCTACTGCACTCCCTTATGGTTGTCTCTTGACATGTGTGTTTGAGTGGTATGGAGTTAATTTAGAAGGGGCAGAGTCTCTTATTGTGAAAGAATTTTTAGATGGTAAGTGTTTAACTCAATCTGGTCTGAAAGTGGACAAAGATGGTGTTCTTAGCCATGTTGAACCAGCGGTTCCATCTTCTACTCCTCCTGCTACTACTGAACTTGATGCTTTTACTGAGGTTGCTTTGGGTGATTTCATGAAAGATGTGAAGGATAGTCAAGCTAAGATTATTCATCTGCTTACTGAAATTGTTGAGTATCACAAAGTCCTCTAACATGTCACTGCTACAGTGGGGATTACTCCAGATACTTCAACTCAAGGAACTCAGAGGTCTGCTGATTTAGATGATGTCATTGAAGCTGCTACAGATTTGATGAACATATTTCTGGGTCATAAGTCTACTTCTCCCAAGGTCCAGCCAAAGACTGATGTTGCTGATAAGAATGAGATGGCTGATTCTCCCAAGAACTCTTAGTTTATAATCTTTTTAATGATTAAGGGGGAGGAATTTTAGGATTCGGGGATTTTATTTGTGTTTTAAAGACTTATTTGTTTCTAAGACTTACGTTGATTTGGATGATATTTGGTTAATTTTTGGTTTATCCGAAAATTAATTTGGTTTATCTAATGTGTGCCTTATCTGGTTTAAATTGTGTTTATCTGTTTATTCTGTGAATCTGATATATATTGTACAGGATTGCAGGATTTAGGGGGAGTTTATCTCTTTCCTAAAATGTAGGTGTAATCATCAAAAAGGGGGAGATTGATACTCCTTAGGTTTTGATGATAACACTAGTAGCAAGCTGATAGCTTGTATTTATACTTGTTAGCAAGCTAATATACATATTCTGTATGTTACTGACATGTACTTGCAGGAATTATTAATATATACATTGTCAGCAAGCTAACAATTACAGGTTATGACTAATAGCAAGCTAGTAGGTACAGAATGGTACTAACAACAAGCTAATACGTCTATATAACTATTATATATTATTAGAGCTCATAAAATATCTTTTCTAAATTAAAAGGAAGTGGTTTTATTATTTTAAACTTCTTATCCTTCCTATTTAATTGGTTTTTACGCATATAATCTGATGTAGACTATTTCAAACGATTTCAAATATCTTATCATTAGTTTATATTTCATATCTATGGGCTAATAATAGTCATATAACCCTAGCAACTAAACGTGAGAATTGGATTCAAGACCGTTGTAGTTTGTTTGAGTTATTGAACGTTATATGCTTATAAATATGGATTGATTATAATCGTATTAAAAGCGGGAGAACTCAAGTATTATTTCAAGAAGCTATCTCACGATTATACATCAATAAGTTTTCTAAACTCAACTGATATTCATTGCTATATCTTTTATAATCGAGCTCTATTGATATATATGTGATTATATATGCGTGTGAGTTCATAGTTGAGTTGTAATATTTCATTCGAATTGTATTGCTCAATCTGTAATGTTTATTGCTGTGTAGTCAAGCTTGGATAACAGGGTTCAGGGAAATAGTTTGCTAGAGAAGAGTGTACTTGGTGTAGTACAGGTCTTATAAGGCATTTGTTTCAGGGAACAGGAGTTATCAACAAGCTGCTAGCAGTAATAGGGAAAGGGGAAGATATATTGTTAATCTGTAATCGTGGTACATTTCAGTGATTAATAATATATTCTCTTACCAGTTTTGGTAGGGGACCAGGACGTAGACCAATAGGGTTAGGGGTCGAACCTGGCTAAAATTCTTGTGTGTGCTTTACATGCTGTTAATTGTTTTCTGCTTTATATACTCACTGTCAGCATACTGATAACAATTAATTAACCTTAACAGCACGCTGCCAGGCATTTTGATAAATAGTTGATAATACATAAAAATTGGGTATAGTTAGCCATAACACCTATTCACCCCCCCTCTAGGTGTGGAATTTCACTATTACCATTCCTTATTATATTTTTCCTTCTCCCTGGGATGAAAAATATGTTTTGGAATGTTAAGGTGATTATCTTTTTATCTCGATTGGTTCTTTCCAGTTGGCCCCTAGTGGCTTTAGAAACTGGCCAAGAGGTTGAAAACCCATCAATCTCTTACCCAGGCCATAGTACCAAACACCAATTCACCCACTTTCATATATTAACCTCAGGAGATATAAGGAACTCATGTAAGTTAGAGGTTGATAAGGGAGAAACTGCACTTGATGTAGCAAATAAGGATGATGTCGAAAGTGCACCCACAACTCTACCTCCAGAGAAGAAAAGGAGTATATAACTGAGGTAACTGTAAGCTCATCTACATCTTCTCAAAAGGATGCAGAGCTGAAAAGGCAATAAAACTGTCTGTGGAATCAATCTCTCTACATGATGAGTCCATTGAAATTCGCTCGTCAGCCAGAGCACTTTGTAATGAGTCAAGCACACCACCGGCACTCACGCTGATGGTAAGCCTAAATAGATAAATTCTAGGAACACATTGCAAGGCGTGTACAGTGAGAGGTACATGCAACATTTTTAGTTTTGTACAGTTTTATTTAATTGGCATTCATACTGTAAATATATATTTTTTTTCCTTAAGAGAATTGAATTTCTTCTTTGGTACAAATTCCCGCATTTTATTATGGGAAATTTGTCTTATAGGAAATTCATAAGTGATAGAAATTTTCTTCTCAGATACAACTTTCCCGCGTTTTATTAAGGGACATGTATCTTAAAGAAAATTTCGTATCATGCTCTTAGATAATATTTTTTTTCAACGATTGGCATATTTATTTTTCCTATAAAATTGGCATATTTTTACTTTATAATTTTTATTATTTCATTTTATTTTTAAAATTTATTTTTGTCTACGAGAAATTGTTCTAAGAATCATAATTATTAAATGTCAATATTTAAAGGACTTGTGAATTTCTTTACATCTACTTTCTCGAGCTTACATATATCACTGATAATTGTTATGAGTATAATTGTCATATGCTTGAGTAACAATTATTAGATATAATGTATGAAGTTAAATGCTAATTTTCATTAATATGATTATTTAGTATTTAGCAAGAGTATTTTATCTTATTAAAATTATGATTTGAAGCAATTCGTCGTTTATTAGTTTCATAGTTTTAATACGATGAAATATTATGAGCATAATTACTTGCTTTTTGAAATTATTATTAATTATCATATTTTGATAATTTGTTATTGTTTCATTGCAATTAATTATGATTTTTGTTGTTAGTGATAATATATATATTGTTTATCTGAAAATCACTAATAATAAAAGCATATCTGTGTCCTGCCGAACAAGAGCAATCGACTCGAGGTAAAAGCAGGTAATCTCGATCTTGATATATTCTTTAATCAATTGATATAAAAATATATATACAATTGATATATTGAGCCCTCAGTGGCTATAGGACAAGATCAAGGGATTGAAAACCTACAATCTCTAACACAGATCATAGAACCACAAACACTCAAACAGATACAACTTCATTTACTAAACCCCTGAAAAGAAATGTTTATCAACTGAAGAGGGTGAGAGAGTAAGTGCCTCTAGTGCACTAGAAAAGAGAAGTATCTATGAGTGTTCTAGCAGCTCTGCCTCTAGTTAGAATATGAAATTGAAACCAAGGCAACTGCTAACTAATTTATATCCTCCCAAAAGGGTATAGATTTGCAAATGGCAAAACTGTTACTAGGTTCGTCATCTTAACATGATGAGTCTATTGAATTCGGCCTGTCAGCCAAGACCATTTGTAAAGAGTCAACTTCATCTGGACACTCTCAAACACTGCAAACCATAAATGTAATCTTCAAATGCACTGTAAGGATTGTCACACACTAAGGATGAATTGACGGAATCAATTATTCTAAACTTCCATATCAAGGAAGGAAGGATGATTGATGATTCTGATTGAATCAACATGCCTTCATAGGCGTCAGGAGGAAACTTGGATCATTTGCTAAATTATAGATCCTTGTCTCCCTCCCCAGATGGAACATATCTGGATTCCTAACGGAACAGATCATCTTAGATGATCAACAACTCATTGAATCTATTCCTGAAGCAATTCAGTTATTAAATTCAAATATTTTAATGGATTCAATTGAGGACGGGGATTTACGAAACCCCATTGCACCACCAGTGACCTCTCTTGAAGGGGCTATGGTGATCTTTCTTGCAGGTACAAAAGATTGTGTCATCTGTACTGAGAGAGAAATAGTGTTGTGAGAAAAGAGTGAAACACAAGTGAGAATGAGTGAAAATATATATTCTATGAGTGAAACACTTAGAGAATATATGAGCGAAACACTTGTCAGTTACATAAAGGAAAATCACACACTAGCACAATTACCAAATCCCATTCCAAATTTCCATGTTAAAGATTTCTAATATTACTCAACTAAGGGGGATGAAATTTCTTCTAATATTAAGGATTCTGAAGAGGATTACTCAACTAAGGGGGAGAAGTGTTGAACAGTTCAACCTGTTGAACAAGATCCATAAAGGGAGAAGTAGATCCAAAAAGGGAGAAGTGTTGAACAAGATCCAAAGAAGAGAATTGTTTAAAGACTTTTACTAGAAGAGGATTACTCATTTGTTGAACAAGAAAAAGGGGTATATAACAACATGCTTGGATTGGATCCATTTGATTTTAGAAAATTCTTGTATATAGGAATTAACCGGATTTTCTAAAATGCATAACATGTCATAGTTTGCATTTTTTATATCTGCGATGGTTTAATGTTGTATGTATGCCATGTCTGTTGTTACCGCTATTAAATTGGTTGGATAATTCACGTAAGGGGATAATGAATTCACCTTGGGAGAGAAGTGAAGACAGAAGTTGGAGAAACATAGGATAGATGGTAAGAAGAGAACAAGACTTCATCCCTGTCATCCTAAGGGGGAGTAGTGATGAGTCTGAGAAATGAAGATAATACTACTTGTATAATATGTTCAGTGCTAGAGGAACAAACATCTTTCATTTCAGTTTCTCAAGAAATCTGGAAATGCAGAATCTGATCCAGAGAAACCAGTCACTGAAGATCTACCAATGACACCTGGTCACAAAAGTTAAACACTATAAGAAGGTGAAGTTGATACTTCTGAAGCTGGTAATGATAGGTAAGTCAAGATAGAACTTTGTTAAATATGTTTAGTCTAGAGGAACATCTATCTTATATTTATCTTTCATGATTGAAATCTGGAAATGTATTATATGATCCAGAAAACAATTTATTATTTACAGTTCTTAAATGTCGTATTATTTTCTTAGTTGTTAGTTGAGTTATCCTCTAGGAATTTGTGTGTTAAATGTTTAACAACAAATAGGGGGAGATTGAAAGTCATATTACTAGTCCTATTTGTAATAAGTAGATGACAACTCAACTCAGATAAGAAAGCGAAGTAAATAATAAATATTGAATATAGAGGAAGAACAATAAGAAGCCAAGACAGGACATGACAAGACACAAAGACCACTACAGCAGAAATGAGAATCAACATTGTAGTTAGTCATCCATGAACCAGACCAGTGCACAGGGTGTCAACAATGTCAGTGAAGATTCGTCATCAAAAAGTTCAAGTGGTTAAAAAGGTTATTGTTGAAGAACAGAAGAGTCTTATATATATCAACAATAGTCAAGTCTTTAATTTAATTCTTTGTTAATTAATTAAATTAATTAGTTAATTTAATTAGTAAATTGATTCACTCAGAATTAATTTATTTCTTAAATTAATTAAAGGATTAATTAATTTAGAATTATTTTAGAATGACAGAAGACAGAAGCTGGAAGCTCAAAGAGATACAGAAACGGCCAAACATGCCTGACAGTACTGACTTAAAGAAAAGACGGAAAAAGAAATGACATAGAAGAAATGCAGAGTCATATATTCTTAAAGGTGGAACCCCGTTTGGAATTGATTTATCATTTCCAAGTCAAAAGGAGTTCGGTTCCAGACGTTTAGAAGACCACAGCTTAGAGCGTAAGGATTTATTTAATTAATAAATATTTTATTTATTTAGTAAATTATATTTATAAATATCTAAATAATATTAGATATTTATTTTTATAATTTCTTAATTAAATTTATTATTTATTAATCAAAGATTATAAACTGTGCGGTTCGAAAAGCATTTCTATGGAGCCTATCCATATAAGACGAAATAGGCCCCTTTCAATTTGAATTTGGCAGGAGAATTCTTCAACCAATCAGAGGCTGACACTTGTCCATCCAAGAAGAAAAGAAAAGAAAACATGTTGTTGATTGGAAGTCATACCGAGAAGATTCAGAATGTCATACCGAGCATATCAAATAGTCATACCGAATTATTCAAGTTGAAAGGTCATGCTGAAGCAAGTGGATAAATGTCATACCGACCAGAATGCAAAGGTCATACCGAATTTTCTGAAGAAAAGGTCATACCGAGTGATTTTTTATTTAATTAAAAAGTCATACCGATTTTTTAATTAATAAAAAAAGTCATACCGAATTTCTGAAAGTCATACCGAGTAAAAAAAGTCATGCCCAACTTTTTCAAATGTCATACAAGGCTTAATTCTTGTTAAAAAAGGTCATAGTGAAAAAGGTCATATCAGCTTTTCAACCTCTATAAATATGAGGCTTGAGCTTCATAATTTAAAAGTAGAAAAACAGCAAATTCAGCAATTTGTCTGCAACGTCATATTCACAGACTTTCTGTGCTGGTTTGAGTTTAATTCCTTAAGTAGAACAATTCATGTCAAATTTGTTCTAGGAATTAAATGTTTATTCTACCGAATATTGTAATACCCATTCAAGTTTAATATACATATTTAACTTGAATCTTGTTTACTTACTTGCTAATTTCTATATCTTAATTGTTATATCATAAAAATAGAAAGCTAGTAAGTCAGCCTCCCAAACACTACAAGGACTCGAACCCTCAGCTAAAGCAATAATTTAATTCCGCAAATTCTGAGAAGAATTTTAAATTGTTTTCAGTATCGCATTCAACCCCCCTTCTACGATACTTCCGAGACCCAACAAAAATGCAGAAATGGTTATAGAATGAGAGACCAATGTTGTGTAAACCTCCAGACTTTGAAGATCACACATTCTACCAAGCTAAATTGCTTGTATTGAATGTACATAAGTTTAAATGCTTGTTGGTTTACTATAGCCTGCTATACCGCAAGTACTAATCATGTTTTACAGATTTTATAGTTAACAACATATCAGCTTGATATCTGTCTATTATAGCTTGCTGGAACAGAATCCTATAGACTGCAGTTTACTAGCCGTCGCACAACAGATTGTTATCTTGTGTATGATTAATTTATTTGTACATTCAAATAAATATTACATTTTTAATATAATTCTAAGCTCATATCTTTTTATTAAAAATGTTTTACAAAACTTTATGAAATGGTTGATTTGATTTCACTTGCCTTATTTAAACCACAAACACTTTCCTATAGTACGAGTAATCAAAGGAGAATTCAAAATTCAAAATCGATTTTATATCAGCTCTTTTGGTTATGCCTATGAAATATTTTCTGATCCTCAAATCTTTACTTGCCTAAAATAGTTTCATAGAGTCGTTGTATACTTTTGTATATGTACGGATTAAAGCTTTCATTCTTTGTGGTTACACACATATTCTTACAACTCGTATTATGAAAAGCTTTATTCATTCTTCTCTAAATCTGAGCTTAGTTCTATATTGGAGATTTAATATTTAGAGAATATAGTTTGAGTTATAAACATTTTTGTTCATTGTATTTGTTCAAGTGTAATCTGTAATCACTAAATGGCAAGGGTTTTAGGTGGTAGAATAAGGGATCTTTCGATTCAGTTGTATTTTTTCTACAAGGAAAAGGGTTCGAGGAACAGAATGATTCAAGAGTGGGACTCGAGGAATTCAAGGTTCAAGAACGGACTGCAAGGCAGAGAATAATAGCAAGCTAGAATCAGTCTGCTCAGGATTACAGAGATTGTATCAAGCCACTGTACTGATTGGGAACCGGGAGATATATTATTACTCTTATAATTGGTTTATAATTGATTAATAATATATTCTCTTACCAGGTTGGTAAGGGACCAGGACGTAGACCAATAGACATAGGGGTCGAACCTGGCTAAATATCGTGTGCCCCCTTTAAATATTATTTTTATATGTTCTTCCACATTGCATTCATTCTAGCCTGCTATAATTTATTTTTTCTTGCTATAATTTTTATAGATTGAAAATAGTAAGACAGTTTGTTACGGCACAGTAGACTGTCCACATTACAGTCAGCTATAATCAGTTGATAATAATTAAAATTGGATATAGTCAGCTAAATCACATATTCACCCCTAGGTGCATTCACATGTTGATGCTTGGTTGGATGTAAACAGACTGTGAGCATGGAAGAGATGCTATAGTGGATGAGGGAGAAGTATTTGACATCTATTGGATCTTGTGCCAAAGTGTTCACTCCAACTTCCATCTATGATGCAATTCATGAAGCTGCCAAAGTGGAATTGCAAGCCAATTATTATCTTGCCAGGGGCTTTCAATCTGAAATTCAAGATCACAGACACAAGATGGAATGCTTTCTAAGGGTTTTTGAGGAAAAGCTAAAACCTGGTGGCATTTATGCAACTACTGGTTCAAGGTCTGACTCTTCTCTATCTAAAGTCAACGTGAATGAAATGAATGAAGAAATAGAGAAGATGGAAAAAGCTTTTAAAGAGATGGTAGAAAGCAATGGTGCACTTCAGCGAAGACAGGCCTCCATTAACAACATGGTAGGGGTTCTGTATAAAAACAGGCATGCAAATAGATTACCTGAACATATTCATCTTCATGACCTGGCTCCATTGCAAGTAGATCTATTTTATCAATCCAAGGCAAAGGCAGAAAAGGATGAAGCTGTTACATTGGCCAAACTAAAAGAAAAAGTTGACACATTGACAGATGCTCACTCTACTCTCACCACCACACTTTCAGAAGTGGTGACCAATGTTGATTCTCTCAAGAAAGAGTTTGAGACCTCTAACTCCATTCAAGGCACTACTCTTCACCAAATCTCAACTCAACTAGCATCCACCCAAAATCTCCTCTCAATAATGATTGTTCCTGGCCAAGCGCTGTAAGTGCAAGTTCGAACTCAACTCAAGCCAGCTCATTCTTCATTTCTACCCAGGCACCAAGATATCAACCCTAAGGGGGAGAAGGAAAGAAGGGAGAAAATTGAAGATGAAAGATAAAAGGCTGTAATGAGAAAATTAAGGGAAGATGTGGCTAAGCCTAATGCAGACAAGGAGTTTTTGCAGACCTTGAAGGCCATCAAGGCACAAGTTAAAAGACATCATTGGAACTATAAGAAGATTCTTGAGAATGTCATTATTCAAGTAAGAGGAGTGAAATATGAGGCACATAACAGAAAGTTTGCAAGGAGCCTGTAGTGCAGTTGGAAACTGGCTACTTCAAATTGTCAATTGTTGTCTTCAATCAATTGTCATACACTGAGCTGGAATGTATACACAAAGCCATAGAAATAGTGACTCGGGAAGATGAAGAATTGAAAAACTCAGTGATAGGTCCTTTACTATCCAATGCACTTCCTGAGGCATTCTGCAAGGAAATAGAAGTCAAGTCATTAGCTTAATTGATTTACTTAAGATGAGGGAATTCAAGCAAGAAAATGATATAATAATTCTGAAGAAGTGGAGGAATTCATAAATAGTGAAATGACAAAATTTGTTTCTCAAGAGTTGAAAAAGAAGAAAGATGATGAAGACAGAGATGAGAAGAAGAAAGATGAAAAGGCTAATTCCAGGAGTGATAAAGGAGGAAAGAAAGATGATAAGAAGAAGAAAAATAGTGATGAAAAGAAAAGGAGAGATGATTCTGTTAAGGAGAAAAAGTATGAAAAAAAGAAGCCATCCAAGCAGTAAGTTGTTGGTGGTCATGCTAGTACACCTACCAAAATTCAGGATAGTAATGTGGCACTAATAGTTTCTAAAACTGATATTATCCCAGAATCCAAAGTACCAGAATCCAATCCAAACTGATACAAGGAAATCAAGTCAGGAATTTGAAGTCATGTCAACAAATCAAAGTCAACACCGCCACAATGACAAAGTTCAAAAAACCTATTAGTTCATTGCTAGTTAGGTGTCCAATGTGGAGGAAGCAAATAATTGTTCTTGACAAAGTCCTTCCAGTACAACCAATCCTGGAGATATTTAAGCAAAATAAGATATATCTTAAGCAATGGATACCCAACAGAATTTGTAAGGTAGAATTTAGAGACAAGAGAATTTTTTTCACAACATTTAATGGAGAAGAAAGACATTTCTACCATGATCAGGCAGGCTCAACAACCCATGAAATCAAGAGAATAATCAGTCTCTTTGATAAGTCTTGTATGGTAAAAAAAATTAAAATGGTTGAAGTGGCTGAGTACTTGGAGAGAAAATATCAAAAGAAGGTGGACAAGGTCAAATACTTGGAAGAAATGACTAGAAAGAAACTCAAAGAATATGAAGAGATGGAAAGAATGGATGCAGAGTTAAAAAGACTAGGAAAGTGCAGAATTTTCAAAGATCCTAACAGGGTTGAGCTCAAACTCAAAAATGGTGTCACATCTAAAATCAGACTCAAATTTATCAGTGATTATCCAATTTTAACTCTAAAAGTTGATGCTAATATGTTAAATGATGCAATCTTAGTTGAGGAGATCATGGCCAGACAAGAAATTATCAAACCCATTGAAGAAATAAATGAAAGAGAGGAGAAAGAAAAGATAAACAAATATGATCTATTCATGCAACAACAGCAACTTCAACAACAAAATTAGGTAGGCTTGATATGTCTTGATTAATTTGTAAAAATGTCTTTTCCCAAATTAGGGGAGATTGTTAGACCAAATCAAGTCTACCATAGTTAAATACTTGTCTTGATGTAAGACATGTAATATTTATGTATTAGGATGTGTACATAGAATGTCTTAATGTATTTGTACATAGAAGTATGTTTCTACTGTGAAGTCAATATGTAAATATTAGTCAAGAATAAAGATTAATAGAAGATTCAACTCTGAATCAGGAATCAAATCAATGAAGACTTCATCAAATAAGAATTACAGTGGAAAATACTCTAAGACAAATATGTGATCGAGAAGTCATACTGGTAGAGAAGTCAGAAATGTGAAGCTGATAGAGTAGTCAGAAATATGTACCTGGTAGAGAAGTCTCAAATCTCTCAATGGCTTAGTACTCGATTGTGTGCATTTGAGAAGTAAAGTATTGAAGCCATTCGAGAATTGTTAGAATGTAAATGATTCAAGAAGTTAGCTATTGAAGCAATCGAGAAGTAGAGGAAATGGGTCAATCGAGAAGTATGTATAAACAAGTCATTTGAGAAGTCTAGTCCAATCGAGAAGTCATCAAAAGAAGTATGCAATTGAGAAGTCTAGACATTTGAGAAGTAATCAGTTAAATGTTAATCGAGAAGTCTCAGAAGTACTCGATCGAGAAGTCTATCTCATGACTTCTCGAAGTAAGAACAGCTGGGTATTTGAATTTTTCTAGAGGCTAGTTTCAAGGAAAATTACAGAAGAACAAGACAAGTGATTTTGAAGCTCTGTCATTATAGGATCAGTCAAACCTGTGAAGATGGAGACAAGTCTACAATGCAGCTTGGAAGAAGAACAAGACAAAGATAGAAGAGATAAAGCTGAAAGCAACAGACTGTCAAAGAATGATGTTTGCTAGAAATAGATAGTAGTTAAATGTAAAGTATTTCTTATCTGTTTATAGTTTTATCATAAATGTCTAGTGAGAGCATGTGCCAAAACACATGTTATCTATATAGCTTATGCACAGCTTCATTAGTTAATATCTTTGAATATTATCAAGTGTATTCATACATTGTATCTTCTAAGAACAAGAAGCTGAGATTCACATCAAGAATATCAGATTTTAGCAATTCATTCTAATATAAAAATTAGATTGAAAGTTAACTTTGAGTGTTTATTTTCAATTCAGCATTTGTCTAAGTAAACACTGCAAAGTTAATCTAGTTACAATATTATATAATCAGTTCATCACAAACAGAATTATAAAGAGTTTGAAAAAGGTTTAAGATATACATTTACCCACCCTCTGTATAACTTATGTGGTTCGTGTTCCTAACAATTCTTATGCTTCGAACATTGTCTATCTTCAATCATTGCTAATACACTGAAATCTTCTAGTGAATCTTCAATACTTCTGAAACCCTGAAAGTCTTTACACATTATTATTCACTTACGCTTGAATATATTAATGAACTTCTTTCAGTGACCTGTAGTAGACTTAAAAACTTCTTCTAACGTCTTGATTCACTGTACTTTCCTTATCTTCATTTCTTCCTAATTTCTATGTAGACATATTATTATTTACCTGTCATGTTCTAGTGTTAAGTTATCACCATTTCTGTTCATATAGCTTCATAATTTCACCAACAATCTCCCCCTATTTGATTGTTAAATTTAGCAAACAAATCTCATAGAGATGATAACTCAACTAACAACTAGAAAAAGTAATGGTTTGAGACTTATAAATAATTCTACTGGTTTTTCAAGATCAGATTATACATTTCCAGAATTCTTGTGTAACTGAAATGGAAGATATTTGTTCTTCTAGCACTGAACTGATATTCATGTAATATCATCTTCATTTCTTCTATGTCTGAGCTTTCTTTGTTTCAAAATTCAACTTAGCTTGGACTTAAAAAACTTATCATGAATAAAGCTTCATAAGAATCAAAATTCCTGGGAACGTCTTCAGTAGAACATAGAACACAACTCAAGTAATGTTCTCCCCCTGAGAATGTGATTATTCTTCTTTTTCTTCTTCTCCCTTTAGATGAACAATGAAAGTGTCAATCCTTTTCTGTATATCCCACTTGGATGAGAAATCCTCCACTGATAACTCCTTTCAAGTGTAGGATACAGTTTCTTGATTCTCCCATAAGGATCAGAAGAATCTTCTTTTTCTTGTCTAAATTCTCCCCCTAAGGATATTAACTTCTCCCCTAAGTATACGAAGATAAGAGTTTCTCATTTTTCTTGTCTACTAAATTCTCCTCTTAGATGAGGAATCCTCTACTAAACCATAATTTTCTTATGGCTTGTTTTCCAAAGAAGGTTCTCGTTTGTCATCGATTGGGAAAACATAGTAGTTTTTCTTCTAGAACTAGCAAGGGTAAGTGTTTGGTTTATGGTTTCCTCACTTCTACTACGTTCTGTTGGTGTTTACACTTAAGTGTCGGGAACTTGGAAGTGTTTCCATCTTTCTCTCCATATCTCTCACTCAAGTGTGTCTCTCCCTCACTTTCACTCAAGTGTTTCTCTCCCTCACTTTCATTCTACATTCCAAATATACCCTTCTGTACCCGCAAGTGAAATCCATCAATTCATATATTTTCTTCACCTGATTCATTAAAATGAATTAAATCACTATCAAGTGGAGAATTACCTCATAGAGGTGTTCTTGATCTATCATGCATAAGCATTGTCTCAGCACCAGACTCAATAGATTTTGCTAAATCACTTTCTAGAGGAGCCTCGCCTCTTTGAGGTAGGTTATCCCTAGATATAATATCTGTTAGGGAATCCCGCATTGCTCTATCAAGGGGTTACCTCACACCTTCTCCATAAATGAGAGGTGGACTTCCCTTTTCAGGGTCTAGAAATGTTCCTTCCAGGAGGGTCATCATGTTGGATTCTGTAATGAATGGCAATTGAGAACCCGTGATGCTCTCAATATCCTATGAAGGCATGTCCCGCACACGATCTACCTATGAAGGCATGTGCATATCTGTGATCGCAACAACATTATCTACCGTAACAAATGGTAAATAAAGAAGTTAGAGGGTGTTGCATGTACCTCTCACTATGCACTCCTTGAAATATGTTCCTAGAATTTATCTATTTAGTCTTACCATCAGCGTTAATGTCGGTGGTGCGTTTAACTCATTACAAGATGATCTGGATAACGAGCGAATTTCAATGGACTCACCTTGTTGAGAGAATGATTCCAGAAATAGTTTAATTTCCTTTTCAGTTTTGCATCCTTTTGAGAAGATGCAGATGAGCTTACAAATACCTCAATTTACATACTACTAGTCTTCTCTAGAGGTAGAGTTGTGGGTGCACTTCCGACTTCATCCTTATTTGCTGCATCAAGTGTAGTTTCTCCCTTATCAACCTCTAACTTACATAAGTTCCTTATATCACCAAGGATTAATATATAGAAGTGGATGAATTAGTATTTGGTACTATGGTCTGGGTAAGAGAATGATGGGTTTTCAACCTCTTAGCCAGCTTCTAAAGCCACTGGGGGCTAAATGAGACAGAGCCAACAAGTAAGATAATCATTTTAACATTCCCAAAATTATTTTTCATCTCAAAGAGAAGGAAAAATATGAACATGAATGGTAAATGATTGCATTAAAGCACTTTTAGTAAAAGGGTTTTGTCGGAACTAAAGATTTACCATTAAGAGCATGATATGGAATTTCTTTAAGATACGTTTCCCATAATAAAATGCGAGAAAGTGTATTAGAGAAGAATGCTTCTATCCCTTATGAATTTCTTACAAGTCAAACTTCCCATAATAAAACGCGAAAATTTACACCAAAGAAGAAAATCAACTCTCTTACCAAATTATATCTCGATAAAATGACTCATTTCCAATAAACCTTAGCACCATACGTTTTGAAAACAGTTTTGCAAAACATCATTATCAGATAGAGGATTATAATTTTCCGACTCATAATGCAATTAAGATTACATCATTTTTGTCCATATGATAGTATTCCCGACTTTAAACATGAATACATGACAATGAGGGTGGATGTATGCTTAGCAATACATTACAAGGCCTTTAAAGCAACAACTATTATTTTGGTACTATGAATCAATGTGAAACATACATTGAAACAAGTTTTCAAAAATAAATAATTTTACAAATGGTTGATACCTTGAAGAAAAATAATTTCTCTAAATAAAATAGCAGTCACAATAGTGGGTTTAATCACAAAATTTCTGCCACTTTAAAAGAAAAAACTAAAGAGAGAAAAAGGTTTTAAAAATATAGCATTTAAAACCATCTTTGAAGAGAGGATAAAAGATTTGAGATTTAGAGAAAGAATATCCTCAAGAAAGATTTGATTCACACCCAAGGTCTTAGAAATCAAAAAAGGGTTGTAAATGAAAAGATTTTCAAATGAGAAGTTTTGAAAAAGAATTTTGAATTTTTCTTCTCTAAAACTGATAGAAAAATGAATGTAACTTTGAATAAAATATTTTGGAAGAGAAATAGATAAGAAATTTCTTTTAAATACGTTCAGCTTTAAAATAGTCCGTCAAAGAAAGAAAACTAATAGGAATACTCATACAATACTAAACAGTTATCACAGACATGCATATATAAATCAAAATAACACGTGGCAATTATTCAGTAGAACAATAAGCATTTAGACATATTTTTATTATTTGTGATTTTTAGATAAACAACATATATTATCACTAATATTAAAAATATCACAATTAATTGTAAAGAAATATTGACAAAATATCGTTACTTGATATTTATCAATAATTTCAAAATGCAAGTAATTATGATTCTAATATTTTATCGAAATAAAATTATGAAACTAATAAACATGGAATTGCTTCAATCCATAATTTTAATAAGATAAAATAATTGCGCTAAATACTAAATATTCATGAGGTTGAATATTAGCATCTAACTTCATACACTATATCTAATAATCGTCACACAAGCATATTGCAATTATACTCGTAACAATTATTAGTGATATATGTAAGCTCGAGGAAATAGTTAAAAAAAAATTCACAAGTCCTTTAAATATTGGCATTTAATACTTGTGATCTTAATTACAACTCCTCGCAAATAAAATCGTATTTGAGAAATATTTTCTAAGTATATAAAATATTGAGAATTTTAAACACATAACTTAGAAAATACTTCAGCTTTTAGTATTAGTGATTTTTGAAATATGCATTAATTACTTAGAACAGAAATTTTAAATAACATCACTAATATCAAAGGTGTCACAATTATTTGTAACAAATATTAAAAGTATCAGAGCAATTAAGCAAGATATCAGTGATTAATACTCATCAAATATTTAATATACAAATAATTATGCTGCTAACTTTTGCTAACAAAATTAACTACCACATATGCATATTACATTGTAAGCATGATAATTAAACTAGTAGCAAAAAGTATGAGGTACTTGATTTAAAATAAATTCACAAGTCCTTTAAATATAAAAATTTTAATACTTGTGAACTCATTTGAAAATTCCTTGTAGATGGGATTTTCAACAAATATGCAAATAAATAATATCTCAATTTCACTAACCAACTTAGACAAAATGAATTCATCAAGTTGTTTAGCAAAGATCTGCAAGTTGTTCTACTAAGGACAACTCTCGAAAGAAATGATATATGGTGTCCATTAGCTTGTTTCGTGAGTTGTGTAGAGAATTCAACAAAGTTGCTGGAGTTGAAGTAATTTCCTTTTCCAGAAGATCAGAGCATCACATTCACTAGCTGTTTTAAATTTCGTCTTTAATCCAGCTATTTGTATTGAATGCTTCCTCTTAGTTTAACAAGAAATCAACTTCTTCCACGAAATTGACAGCTTCTAGGAATGATTTCCATGTCTTTCTTACAACCTGCATCATCTATCTATCTATCTATATATATATATATATATATATATAACCAATTAGGTTAAACCTAATATCTTTAGGGTACCTGATTCTAAGAACTGGTGATCTCTTAAAATATCTAACAATTCATGTCTTAGCTGAAAGATAAGATTCTCTAGTATCCACTTAGAAACTTGCACATAGCCATATCGAGAATAAAATATATGGTCTTTATGCACTTGAATAAGTAACGAGCTTATTATACCTCTATATCCTGTCACTTCTGTTCATATACTTGATTTGCCCTAATCAAGCTTAGTGGTCTATTGGCAAGAAGTCTTGGCAGGTCTAGAATCTTCTAATTGCGCATCTTCAAAAGATCCTTGACTTACTTTAATTGTCATCATTCTTTTGAACTACTTATAATTCAAAAAGAATTGCAACGCTTCCAACATGCTCATCTTGTACTACTCTATAATAACTTAGCAAAAATATCTCGCCAAATTTTTATTATTAGACTCACATATAATATAATCATGGTATATTTGTGCTAATATTGAATTATGTGTGTTCCTTGCATTCTAGAGAGATATGTTTATAACAACTCTAATATAAAATCATTTTCAAGTAATTAGTAGTTAGAGTGTCATACATTGTCCTTGAGAATTGCTTGATTTCCTACATCCGTCATAAAGAGCTTGTGAAGTGAATGATATAGAAATTCCAATGGATATGCAGCTTCAAAGTCCAGGAGTTGTTGTACATTAACTTTAACTTCTAACTCACCATTTAGGAGTGGACTTGTTCACATTCATCTGATAGATATTCATGCGTGAATGCTCAACAAGTGCTAGAAATATCCTATGTTAGGTCATCATCTTGATGGTCCTAATAGGATCAAGTCCTGAAGATTCTGTTTCCATTATCATCGATACTTTCTACTTGATAGTAACCTGTAGCAACCAGTTTGGCTTTGTCCCTCATAACAATGCCAATAATCATTAAGTTTTTGAAAACCCTTATAATACAAAATATAGTCTTGTCTTGTGGTCTAGGTTCCAACTTCAGTAATTCTGCCTTTCAAATTGATTGAGTTCATCTTGCATTACAATCACCCCATCTGGATCAGTCAGTACTTCATAAATATTCTTTAGGATAAAAACTGTTAACAATTGTTCTTTCCCGAAGAATAACCATTTACTCTGCATAGCACCTCTAGTCTTTACTCCATTATCTGGATCACTAAGAACTAGACCCCGGGAATGACTTTGTCTTCAAACCCTTTGTCTTAGCATATATGTTCCTAATGTATTCCTTTGATCTTCATTGTGTTGAGTACGACTAGTAGATCCATCTTTTATTTGCTCCCCCTGAGTTGCTGCTAGGATGTGTTGAAGATCCTTCACCTTACTTAGTGTATTCTATTAAAGTTCACGAGTTGTGTAGTTTCACTACCATTTCCGCTAATAGTATCTGAATCATCATTATCATTATTTCCTTCTGCAACCTCAGTTTCATCATCAATATCTGAATTTGACTCTGACAAGACGTCAAACTTCAAAGATTCAGAATAGTCATTCATTTGAATGCTTGGGAGCTTGGTGTAGTAGGATGACACATTCATACATTCAATCATGTACTGGTTTTTCATCACATATACCTTGAAAACTTTAAACATCAATGAGTAACCGAGGACAATTGTTCCATGAGCCTTAACTTTAAATTTTGCCAAGATACTCATCTAAATATTCAATAAATATGAATTTCCTCCAAACACATGAAACAGCTTCAGTGTTTGCTTCTGGTTGGCCATTAACTCATATGATGTCTTTTCATGATCTTTGTTGAATAAAGTAGCATGTTGTGTTAATCGCTTCAGCTTCAAGGTTTCTTTATAAGTGCAGAATTTATATAGAACTCCATTCGTGAAATTTAGTTCTACTATCTGACTTTAAAGTTCTCACAGCTTACTTTGCTTCCAACTTGATCTTCTTGATGTGATCAATCACCATCTATGATACATTATCTGTTGAATTCACGAACATCACCAAATTGTAACTAGGGTTGTCCACATTCACCACTAAGCATGTTTCTTCCATAACGTAACTTGCTTCAGTGTGATGTTTTCATTGACTTCCCTATATTACATACTTGAAAATATCCTTCTGGATAGAATTCCATATGAAGCAGTCCTCTCACCAATTTTATCTTTATCAGAGAATCCATTATCTTGTTTAACAATTATGAGAGCTTCATATCTCATAGCTAACTCTTTATTGATGAAGCTTTACTAAGAAACTCACTTCATTTCTACATACAGATCCATGTCAGCTACGAACAAATTTCCTCACTCCTTATTGAGTGAGCTTCCATCTTTCTTGCTTGAAATCAATCACTTTTCCTTTTTAATGCTTTTCTAGAAAACCCTTGATAAAGAATTCCCTTGTACTCTGTAGATAGTGATTAAGTCCATCGACAAGAAAGATGCCTCCAATGATGAGAATTCCAAAATCATGACAGCTAAATCCCTTGTACATCATTTGCTGTTATCTCCAAAGGTTACCATTGGGAAGGCTTTTTCAACCAATTGTGATAGTAGAGCTTCAATGCTAACATATGCCTCAAACAATAAATGTCACGAAATCACATAACTTTTTTCTTTTGTTACATACTCTGCAATCACAAATGATTAAGTTTCTTGGTACTTAACTTTAATTATGTCTAGATGGGTTAGAGATTTTACTTTCAACAGTGGTAACAACAGCTTCAATATTCATATTAGAAAATTCAATACTATATACTTTAATCATTCTACACAAGTGTAACAGATGTAAAACAGATTTACAGATATTCAATTATTTTCTTAAAGCACATGGAATAGAAGAACTAACAATTTAATTATTAATTATGTCTAATCCATTTTTGTTGTTGTCTAGCATTTTAATTATCTCTAATTACCTAAGTCAGTTTTATATTAAGGCTCGAATCTACAAATTTTACTGACTACTTAGTTAATTCTACCATTTATTAATCATCTTATCCCTAACAAGCAACGAATGATCTAATATGGTTTTTTGTACAACTGTGTGAATATGAGCAGATCATATGAAAATAAGCACATGAACAATTTCAAGAATATAAAAAACATTTGAATAAAACATTATGAGCAATATCAAATTCCACATACACTTGACAAGTCATTTATCACAATAAGAACAAATATAAAATATTTTATCTATGACATGTTTGTCTATTAGCCATTTTCACAACATTAGCAGATGTATTAAATCACATAAGATTTAAATTCAAGTTCAAACAAATGTTTAGGGATTCTTGGACCCTGATATTGTAGAAGGGGGGTTGAATACAATATTTATAAGTTATCGCGAAATTTTGGATTTAAAATATTATTTTAATTTATCTCGAAATATTTATTTTAATGAAATTGTTAGGAATTATGAGTTTTGATGATAACAAATTACTTAGAATTTCAATAGAGA
Source organism: Oenanthe sinensis (assembly GCA_028671895.1). Lineage (NCBI taxonomy): Eukaryota > Viridiplantae > Streptophyta > Magnoliopsida > Apiales > Apiaceae > Oenanthe > Oenanthe sinensis. The sequence goes on along the minus strand of CM053810.1, from coordinate 41,832,325 downwards.
TTTAAAATTCATTGTAACTGGTTGATGGATATGTGACTTATAAATATCCATTGACTAGGAAACCAGTTATCAGTTGAAGCTTGTTTATCAACTGATAAACTGGATTGTAACATTTGATTCATGTTTCATTATCAATTGATTATATTGCCTCAATGGATGCTATGAAGTAGTCGACTGATGTTATTGACTTCAATTTATAGCTTCTCAATTGATGTGAAGAATGGCTGGTCAATTGTAAATATTCTAAGTCAGAATTCTCACAAGTGAAGTGATCAACTGATATTGAAGTCGATGGATGAAGACACTACTCAACGGATAAAAGCTATCAACGGATACGAGTCATCAACGGATAAAGGCAATCAACGGATAAGGGATTATCAATGGATAGGGAGTCGATGGATAACTCAAATAGCCATCGATTCAATAACTAATCAATGGATATCCTATCCATCGATGGATGAGCAAAGGAGAATCAACGGATATGCTTAACAGCATTTATCAGTTGATTAAGGTTTCCCAATTTAGTTAAAGACAAGAAGAAAGGAAACTGTGCAGAAACTGAATCATTGGAAGACAGTCATGTCAGGATTGTGAAGACTTTCAAGGCAACACATTCTTCAAGGAATGCATCAAGACAAAGATACTTTCAGGACTAGACAGGTCCAAAGAAGAATGTTCAAGTACCTAATTTCTATTTTCATGTAAACATTGTAAGTTGTAATTTTATAATGTTATCTGTCGATAGGAATTAGAAGTGAAGAAAACCACTATATAGTGGTTAGTAGTTCATTGTAGCAGAGTAGTAGAAAAGAAGAAACACAGTGAAAAGATTGTAAAGACTACTGTGTAGAAACACTTTGTAAGCAGCTTGGTATTTTTACCAAGATTAATTGAAAGCAAAAACATACTAGTGGAAAACCAATCCACTATTAATTTTTAATATTGTTTGTTCTGTTTTCAATACTTTAATTTTTGCATTCTTAGTTCAATCAGTTTTATATATATACACTCAAACACTCTAGTTGAACAAACTTAAATCCGCAAGAATTTAAATAATTCTTAAGTTTGTATTCAGCCCCCCCTTCTCCAAACTTAGTGTACTTATGGGCAAATAACAGAAATACTGTTCAAGTAGAAGATATAATTTTTAATTTGAAAAGTATTACAATAATTATCTGATGTGAAGTGTATATAATTGATAAAATAATCTAGAACGAATTCGACATGAAGAGTTCGGGTTTAATCAATTATATTCCAAACTTGCACATAAATCTGTGAAAATAACAATGCATACAAATTTCTGAAATTTGAATGTTTGATCTTTTTCAATCACTCAATAATGAACACAATCTTCTCATATTTATAGAGAAAAAAATTAGCAAGACTTTTGAATAAAACTTATTTAAAAAAATCAAAAGACTTTATAAATTAGCTTATAAGACTTTTTAAATAAGTTGGGCAAGACTTTTAAAACTCGGTAAGACTTTTAAAAGACTCGGTAAGACTTTTGAAAAGTTTTGCCGAGTCAAATGAAACTCGGTAAGACTTTTAAAAAAGGTCTTACCGTGTTATCTCAGTAAAACTTTTGAAATGTCTTACCGAAATAATTCGGTAAGACTTTTTCACTTACCGAAATAATTCGGTAAGACTTTTGAAAAAGACTTACCGATTTAATTTGGTAAGACTTTTTAAAAGTCTTACCGAAATAATTCGGTAGAATTATTTATTTTAATGCAGCAAGACTTTCTTTAAAAAGTAAAATTAAATCTTCTTTTAAATTAATTAATTCCACAAATTATTAATTAAATAATTTATAAATTAAATTAATTCAAGGTGAATTAATTTAAGTAGATAAATTAAATAATTAATTAACTTTTGATAGTAGAATTAATATAGTTTCTGCACTGCATAACCGTTATAGATTTGACTTGAGTCTTCTTGTCTTCTGTCTGAAAATCACTTTAGCTAGGTGATAAATATTTACTTATTTAATTAGTTGACACACAAATGTACTGTCTAGTTCATTTGTGTCATACTAAATAAACATTCTTCATCTTTTAACTTTAATAGATGTGATCTTCTGTCTTGTTCTTACTTCTGGCTTTGTCTTCAATATCTTCTTTTCTTGGAATCTTCCTATAGTAGTAGACACTTGAAATCTTCTGAATCTTCTGAACCCTTCTGAAACACTACTATTATTATTTTTCGTCGACGCTTGACTATTTAATGAACTTCTTCCGGTGTAGAATAGAAGCTTCATTAGAACACTTCTGATAATTAGGATTCTTTGTGTTTAGTTAACTTTCTTAGTCTTGATTCCTGTTATCATATTTATTATTTACTTCTGTTTCTTATCTGAGTTGAGTTGTCATTTAATTATTACAAATAGGCCTAGTCATATGCCTTTCAATCTCCCCCTATTTGTTGTTAAACATTTAACACACAAATTTCTAGAGGATAACTCAACTAACAACTAAGAAAGTAATACGACATGTAATAACTATAAATAATAAACAAAAGTTCTGGTTTTATATTTAACAATTTTCCAGATTCATACATGAAAGATAAATACAAGATAGATGTTCCTCTAGTACTGAACAACTGTTACAGAGATTCTATCTTGACCTATCTGAGTCTTTAGTCTTCAGTGGTATCAACTTCACCTTCTTCTAAATTAGAACTTTTGTGCACCGGTGTTCTTGGTACCTCTTCAGCTTCAGATGTTCCAGTTGCAATGGGTTCTCCATATAATCTTATTTACTCAGCACGAGCTAATTCCCATTGTACTTCTAGCTCAACTGGATCTACTATCCCTTCTTCTACATCATATGGATGAGTTGAATCTATCTTTGGCATTTGCCTGATGTAAGAAGGAATTTTCTTTGACAGGCAGTAGTTTCTGATCTTTTGTGCAGCATCCAACTTAGCTTGGGATCTTAATCCTTTCAATCTCAGCATTCTCTCAACTTGAATCATGTACTTAACTGTGTAGCCTTTTAATGACTCCTCATTTAATTGCATGATTTGATACAACTTGTTTGAGAAAAATCTTACCTCATGAGGATCAAATAAGATATGAGGACTAGCAGCTGTTGCAAAGTCTCTTCAGTCTATCCCTGAGAAGTTCATTTTCTTTTGAGCTTATTTTCACTTTATTTAACATATTCCATATCACTAACAGCGATCTTTGTCGAAAGAATTCCAATGATATTCTGATTGTGCCATTCCTGTGTGTGTAGACTAGTAATTACCAGTCTTCAAGAATGTGATCCACTATGAGAGTGATATAATCAACTTCTTCTTTCAATGCCTTCATGAAGTTATCTAGGCTGTCATTCGACTTTTCAAGATGCTCGATGACTGAAAGCATTTGCCTATCTTTAAAAGGACCTTTCTGGAGTTTGTCTAAAACATGCCTTGCTGCATCCCACTTAGCTCCTATCTTTAGCTTAATATCTTCATTCTTCTTCCTTACAACTAAAGCCCATAGCTTCTGTTTTTCCATACTTGCTTCTCTTTCTGCTTGGGTTCTTTCTTTGACTAGAGCTTTCAACTTCTGAGTTTTAACATTGCTCGCCTTGATATCTTCTTTTAGTTTCCTCATTGCCTCTTCATAGGCTGGATCAGATATTTTCTCTTTTGGAAACGTAAATTCTTCTTCAAAGGCAGTTTCATCTTCAGCTCTATAGAAGTCAGGATTGAAACATTGATTTTCAACATTTTCATCAATGAACTGTTCTTCTGGATAATACTGCTCCTCTGGAACATAAGATTCAAAAAGATCTTGATTAGAATACATCTTTTCTTTCCCTTTAACTTTAGCAGCTACTTCTTTTTCTTTCTCCCCCTTAGTTGAGGGATCCTCTACAGATTTAGAAGCTTCAAAGGATGAAATAAGTTTCTGCATAGTTAGATAGACCTACTTCATTCCCTCATTGAGATGTGCATACCATCATCCAGCTTACTCAATCATTTGGTTGAGATCTTTTCATTTTCAATAATCGTCAGGGTCAGCCTTTTCTCAGCCTCATCAATTTTATCATGTAATGAGCTTACTTCTTTCATATCCTCAGCAATGAGACTTTACACGTTATAGATATCTTGAGTCTTTAGGAGAATAGACAATTTCACATCTTCAACATCTTTCCGCACGACTGACAGTTGTTGTGTTACAGAGGCAGATGTAGACTTCTCTTCTGCTTGTGCTTTAACTTTTACCAAGTCAGCTTGGACAATTTGGAGAGCTTCCATTTTTTATAGTTATTCACTGTATATGTGCACTCACCTCGCTTGCACTCTTGTTTGATTCTAAGCTATGTGCATGTGTTTCACTCGGTGTTTGCCTCACTTCACTCGTGTTTTGCTCCTTTCCAGATCAAATATTGTACCTGTATATAAAATAATAGCTATTGAAGAGTCAAAATGCTCTTCTGATGCATGTGAAGGCGCGTCCTCAACATGTGTAACTTGAAGTGGCTCCTCTACTGACGTAGCTACTCCGTGAATAGAGTCCCAACTTCCTCAAAAGAGTGGTTGCCTCTCAAATCCACCAATGGATTCGAGACCTTCTTTTAAAGAACTGGATATAAGAAATCCAGGGGGTCACCACCTTAGAAAATGTAATGAGTTACTCGTTAGAGTCTGTGGTGCCCCTTAATACCTGTGATGGCAATTGATGATCCACTGCATCAAAAATTTCTTGGTCCACTATAAATGTGGCTTCTGACAGGTTTTCATCAAAAACATTTTGACCATCTACTGTGCCCTCTCCGGATTGTGTTTCTGCAAGTGGAGGTCCTGCTAGTGTGAGCGCTAGCAGTGTGCGGGACTCTACATCATCTGTTGTCGCGGCTGAACGGAGAATAGAATCACCCATTTGATCAAGTGTATCTAGAGAATCTTGGATGACCATTTCAAAGTCCATTTCCCATTGAGAGGAAAAAGATGAGTCTGTAGTTGTCTCAGGTTGAATTTTGGACCTTTTTTATGGCGGAGACAAAGTTGCGGGTTCACTCATTGTGACACCTCTACCTCTTACTTTTATAACTAGTTTCTCTCTTTTTCTGATTATACTCAAACAATTTGAAGAAGGAGAAATTGTTTGTGGTTCTATTCCAGCTTGTGATTGAACCTGTGTGTTTTCAGGTTCATAGCCGAGTCCTGATGTTCCTGTGCCTCTTGTTATGCACAATGAGCAGCTTCAATTAGTAGCTGCACAGAACTTTCCATTTCCATTGGCACTGGTTCTGGCTATTGCTGATACGGTTGAGCCTGTGCTGGATTGGCTATTAGATTTAAAATGCCAGCCATATATTATGTTGTCTCTTTGGCTACTCCTTCGAATTTGTTCTTATTGCTCAGTCTAGTGGAAAAAAATTTTTGTTTTGAAGGGGATTCTTCCACTGGGCTGTTTGTAAATCTAGTTTTGTCCTCCTCTGATAAAACAGAATTCATCAAGAGCATTAGAAATCTAGGATAGAAACAAGCTACTTTTTTATTTACGTCCAGTCTTCTGCTTTCAGCAGTGCCCATCTTCCTGATTATTTCTGTAAGAATTAGTTTCTTAAAATTGATTCTCCTGTTGTGGGCCACAGAAAATCTAATCACTTGCAGTAGAGTTGATATATTATGGAAGTTGTTCTTCATGGTAGGAGCAAACACTTTGGCTAATGTGTCGAAGAAGTAATCCCATTCACTTACTAATTGGGATTTTGATAGCTTTACCAAATCGATCGTGCCCTGATAGTGAATTGATTGAAAAAAGAAAGTAATATCTTCAATTGAGGGTAGGGCCTCGAAATTCTCTGTTGGGAACCCTAAGACTCTGTTTACATCCACTTCATCTATCAAGGACTTCGTCTCACCAATTCTAAACGAGAATTGAACTAGCCTGTCATTTGAAATATTCCTAACTATTGAATATAAGGCTCTCAGAGGTTCAATTTGTAGTGGAGTGTTTAACGTGATTGCTGTTCTGACCAAAGAATGTTCTTTCATGAACCTGGTCCATGGCCTAAACCTAGCCTCTTTGCAATTGATCAGATCAAAATACCCAACAAAATTTGTTTTTGCTATTACAAACATGGCTGCCATCTTAATTAATTAATTATAATAATTAATTAATATTCTATTTAATTAGCTCTTAATCGAAAATTACAACTAAAAATAGTACACATACAACTGAAAAATAATTATAACTCGAAACCCTAACTACAATTCTAAACACATTCCAAATTAGTCCTTATAAATCCCAGATTAATCAATCACAACAGTAATTCCAAGATCAGTCCTTAAAAATCTAGAAACAATTCGTTTTACACAAAAATCGGGCAGTGGTTCGTTGATTTTAGAAGATTAAAACGAAACAAGCAAGCAAAAGCTTGTAGATTGGAACAAAGCAACTGAAATCAGTTGTAGATTATTGAAAATCAATGGTTCTAATCGATTTTCTAAAAGTCTTGATGAGACTATTCGACTGTTTTTATGTATCGTATGTATATAACTGGGAACTGATTAAGTCTTTTAAAAAGTAATAAAATGATTAAGTACATAACACATAAAACTCGGTAAGGCTTTTGCTCGGTAAGACTTTTGAAAAGTCTTGTCGAGTTTTATTAAAAAGTCTTATTGAGTTTTATGAAAATAAAATAAATAAGTAAAACCATTAACAATCGGTAAGACTTTTGATTTAAATTGCTCGGTAAGACTTTTGAAAAGTATTTTCAAGTTTTTCAAATTAAAAGTCTTATTAATTGTTTTATTAATAAAAACAAAATAATGTAATATATATAGTTGGTAAGACTTTTTATTAAAAGATCACGGTAAGACTTTTAGAAAAGTCTTGCCGAGACTTTTAAACTAAAAAGTCATGTCGAATCATTTTAGAAAATAAAAACTCTTATATATTTATATAATAATAGATATAAATAATAAACAAATGTATAAAAACTAAAATAAATACATACAAATACTATTAATTGTTCTAAAATTTGAAATAAAATAAAGGAAATTTTATTCAAAAATTAGATTAATTAATAATAATGAGAATAAATATTTACATGTTACTAAATTATTAAAGTACAACAATAATTTGAAAATCATACAATAATTAACACACTAATGCTTAAAAAGGCTTAAAATAAATATAAGTACTTATGCTATAATTGAAATAATTATCTTATAAAAGTATTAAATTAATCTCAAGATAATTTATTCAAAAAATCATAAGCCCTAGGATTTTATTAATTCAAGTCTCATAAATTCTTTAAATATTAACATTTAATATTTATGAGCTTAAGTTAACTCCTAGTAACCAAAAATTAGCCATTATTTAACATTGTTAGAGACTGTGGTACCATCAATGTAATCAACTAATATTTACTTAGATTAATTAATAATTAACTAAGTAAAACATACTGTCATATATAGTTTGACAGTATGTTTAAAATGTCACTTGTAATAAGATGCTCAAATAGTCAAGTAGGTGACAGAAAGTATCAATAGTTATTGTCATGTATAAATGAAATAAATGATCAATGAGGTAGAAGTTCACAAAGTGTTCATGCACAGCATAGATCAAATTTCTGACAGTAACATTCTACATTCTGGAGCCAACGACAGCATGTTCAAGTGACAGCAACTTTTGGAAACAGACGACAACAACTATTCCTTGACAGTAAACTTGGCGGAGAATGAAGATTCTATGACAGCAACTATCCCTTGACAGTAAAATTGGCGGAGATAGAAGATTCAAGACAGCAAGTTTCCTGACAGTAGCTTTGGCGGGGAGAGTTGACAGCATGTTTGGCGGAATGATCGATAACATGTTTGGCGGAATAGTTGACAGTACCTCTGGACGACAGCATGTTTTAGAAGACTGGTGATCCTAACAGTAAAGTATGCGGTAACAAAGATGATGTCACCAAAGTGAAACTGAAGGTTGATAGTAACTTTCATAGAAGCTGACAGTCTGTTTCAAGTAGCAGACTAGGTAAAGTCATTCACAGATTGATCTTGACATTTCTACCTAGTCTGTCAAGTTTACAACTGCAACTTCAGATAAAGTAAGCAAAAAGGTGAAGCGTGCTCATGGTGTCAAGAATGTCAAATCCTCACAGAGCACATTTATCTACATTTGGAATATAGACAAGACTCATGAAGAAAAAGTGAGATTACTATTTCGAGTATTGTCCAGGAAACAAGGGAAAGTGTACTTGTAAGTGAGATATGTGTTGTAGTTTAAATACACACATCTCATAAACACTTTCTCTAACACACACAACTGAGCTTAACTTTTCTCAAGCATAGAAACTCTAGCAATCTCTTGTTATTGTATCTATTGAAGCTGGAAACCCTTTCCAGTCAGTTGTAGAAACAAAAATTAATAAAATTAATTTTTGAAGTAAAACACTGTGTGTCTGTGGCTTACTTGTCATTTTTTTTGTAACTTAATACATTTTTTTTGTTTGTTATTAGCAAAAGTTGTTAAATTTATTAAGTTGCATTCAACCCCCCTCCCTTCTGCAATGCTCATTCTGTTTAACAACTGGTATCAGAGCAGCAGGTTAGACATACATAACTTGAAAAGATCTAAAAATGAGTGCACAGAAAGTAAGTAGTATTAAAATACCCACTTTGACAAAGAGCATTACAACCTCTGGAAAAGAAAGATGATGTTGTTCATAAAGACGGCCAACCCACTCTATCCTGGAATCCTGGAGAATGGTCATTTTGTCCCTCAAACATATGTACCTGAAACCACAGTAGATGGTGAAACCATACCAGCCTACTGAGTTCCTAAAAAGGTTTCAGAGTACACTGACACTGAGAAGGAAAAAGTATCTCTTGATGATTGTTTACAATTTATTATCATTGAGGCACTTGACAATGTCATGTACAACAACATTGTCAATTGCACCAGTGTAAAGCAAATATGGGAAATGAAAGTCATATTACTAGTCCTATTTGTAATAAGTAGATGACAACTCAACTCAGATAAGAAAGCGAAGTAAATAATAAATGTTGAATATAGAGGAAGAACAAAAAGAAGCCATGACATGACAAGACAAGACACAAAGACCACTAAAGCAGAAATGAGAATCAACATTGTAGTTAGTCATCCGTGAACCAGACCAGTGCACAGGGTGTCAACAATGTCAGTGAAGATTCGTAATCAAAAAGTTCAAGTGGTTAAAAAGGTTATTGTTGAAGAACAGAAGAGTCTTATCTACATCAACAATAGTCAAGCCTTTAATTTAATTCTCTATTAATTAATTAAATTAATTAGTTAATTTAATTAGTAAATTAATTCACTCAGAATTAATTTATTTCTTAAATTAATTAAAGGATTAATTAATTTAGAATTATTTTAGAATGACAGAAGACAGAAGCTGGAAGCTCAAAGAGATACGGTACTGACTTGAAGACAAGGCGGTAAAAGAAATGACACAGAAGAAATGCGGAGTCATATATTCTTAAAGGTGAAACCCCGGTTGGAATTGATTTATCATTTGCAAGTCAAAAGGAGTTTGGTTCCAGACCATCAGAAGACCGCAGCTTAGAGCGTAAGGATTTATTTAATTAATAAATATTTTATTTATTTAATAAATTATATTTATAAATATCTAAATAATATTATATATTTATTTTTATAATTTATGAATTAAATTTATTATTTATTAATCAAAGATTATAAGCTGTGCGGGTCGAAAAGCATTTTTACGGAGCCTATCCATATACGACGAAATAGGCCCCTTTCAATTTGAATTTGGCAGGAGAATTCTTTAGCCAATCACAGCTTGCCACATGTCCAAATAAGTGGAAAAGAAATGAAAATGGCAGGTGAATTGAAATGTCATACCGAGAGAAAAGAGAAATGTCATACCGAGTGGATAATAAGTCATACCGAGCTATTCAAGTTAAAAGGTCATGCTGGAGCAAGTGGATTGATTTTTAATTTAATTAAAAAAGTCATACCGATTTTTTTAATTAATAAAATAAGTCATACCGAATTTCTGAAAGTCATACCGAGCTTCAGTAAGTCATACCGACCAGAATATGTCATGCCCAGCGATTTATTAAGTCATACAAGGGTTATTTTCTTAAAATTAAGTCATAGTCAAAAAGGTCATACAAGCTTAGAATTTCCTCTATAAATATGAGGCATTTGCTTCATAATTCAGAAGAAGAAAAATCAGTTCAAATTCAGAATTTGTCTGCATTGTAGTATTCACATACTTTTTGTGCTGGTTTGATTTTAATTCCTAAAGTAGAACAATTCATGTCAAATTTGTTCTAGGAATTAAAGTTTATTCTACCGGATATTGTAACACCCGTTCAAGTTTAATATACATATTTAACTTGAATCTTGTTTACTTACTTGCTAATTTTCTATATCTTAAATGTTATATCATAAAAATAGAAAGCTAGTAAGTCAGCCTCCCAAACACTATAACGACTCTAACCCTCAGCTTAAGCAATAAATTAATTCCGCAAATTCTGAAAAGAATTTTAAATTGTTGTCAGTATCGCATTCAACCCCCTTCTACGATACTTCCGGGACCCAACAATTGGTATCAGAGCAAGCTGATTGATATACAAATCAAGATCCGCAGTCCAGTGAAGCTCAGGGTACCGAAGCTGTTTTGAACTCTGAATGTCTAGAGGCCTTGTTAAATAAATTTAGTTTATAAATTTAAATTTAGATAAATTTATTTTATAAATGTTATTTAAAATAAATTTATTTTGTGAATTTAATTTAAATGAGTTTATTATTTAAACTTGAAAAAGTTTCTTTTATAAACTTAATTTAAATAAGTTTACTTTATAAATTTTAATTTAAATAAATTTATTCTTTAAATTTAAATAAATTTTCTTTTATAATTTAAATTTGTTTAGATAATTTTATTTTATAAATTTAAATTTAGATAAATTTATTTTATAAATGTTATTTAAAATAAATTTATTTTGTGAATTTAATTTAAATGAGTTTATTATTTAAACTTGAAAAAGGTTTATTTTATAAACTTAATTTAAATGAATTTATTTTATAAATTTAATTTAAGTAAATTTATTAGTTAAATTTATATAGATTTAATTTATAATCTAAAGATATTAAAACTTGGTCCATTTTTCCAAAAGGGTTTGTACTTGGAAAATTCTTCGTTTTGGCTCAGAATTAATTCGCAGAGCATATGACCCGATTTCGAGGAAAGTGGTCATTTCGTATTAGTAGGTTTATTCCCGAGCATTTGGATTTTATTGTGGATGATACGATTGTTCATGTTATAGTTCCACAAACTGCTCAAATGTAAAGATATGATAGATTTATTAGTGGGGAACTCTGAAGATTTTTTTTCTGACTCTAATGATCATTCTAGTTTTTGTACTTATACAAAACGGATTTAAGAATCGTTAGAGGTCACAACTGAAGAAACATATGAGGCTACAGGTAGCAAGACAAGATCAGGGCTGTGTTACACTATTCAAGGAGCTCCCGAGCATTAAAATAAAAGTCTATTCTGAATTTGTGAAGCTTGACATCTTGTCAGAGTCATATTCAGATATTGATGATGAAACTGAGGTTGCAGAAGGAATCAATGTTAATGATGATTATTCAGATCCTAGTAAGTGGAAATGGTAGTGAATCTACACAACTAATGGACTTTAACAGAATCCACTCAACAAGGTGAAGGATCTTCAACACATCCTAGCAGCAACTCAGGGGGAGCAAAGAAGGATCTACTAGTCATACTCAACATAATGAAGATCAATGGAATACATTAAGAACATATCTGCTGAGACAAAGGGTTTGGAGTCAAATTCATTCCCGGAGTCTAGTTCTTAGTGATCCGGATACTAGAGTAAAGACTAGAAGTGCTATGCAAAGTAAATGGTTACTCTTCAGGAAAGAACAATTGTTAAACAGTTGGAATCCTAAAGAAGATTGAAGAAGCACTGATTGATCCAGATTGGGTGATTGCAATGCAAGATGATCTCAATCAGTTCGAAGGCAGAATCTACTGAATCTGGAACCCAGGCCACAAGACAAAGTTGTAATTGGTACTGTAAGGGTTTTCAGAGACTGGATGAGTTTTGGCATTGTTATGAGGGACAAAGCCAAACTGGTTGCTACAGAAGGTATCGACGATGATGGAAACAGAATTTTCGGGACTTTCAAGATCTAACTAAAGCACCAGAGACGAGACTTGATATTATTAGGGCTGAACATGTTGATGTACAATAACTCCTGGACTTTGAAGTTTCATATCCACTGGAATTTGTATATCATTCTCTTCACAAAGCTCTCTATGACGAAGGTAAGATATCAAGCAATGGTCAAGGACATGGTATGACACTCTAACTGCTAATTACTTGAAAATGATTTTATATTAGAGTCGTTATACACATATCTCTTTATACAAGGCACACACACATAATGTTTAGTGCAAGTATACCATGATTATATTATATGTGGGTCTACTGACCATATATTTTATTCTCAATATGCCCATGTGTAAATTTCCATGTGGATACTAGAGAATCTAATCTTATAGCTAAGAAATGAATTGCTAGATATCTTAAGGGATTACCAATTCTAAGAATCAGGTACCCTAAAGATACCAGGTTTAACCTAATTGGCTATATAGATATAGATAATGCAGGTTATAAGAAAGACAGGGAGGTAATTACCAGAAGATGTCAAACTCCATCAACTCTGCTGGATAATCTCTTCACCACTCACGGAACAAGCGCATGGACACCAGGTATCATTTATATCGAGAGTAGTCCTTAATAGAATTACTTGCAGATATTTGCTAAAACAGCTTGATAAATTCATTTTGTCTAAGTTGTTTAGTAAAGTTGAGATATTATGTATGTGCATATTTGTTGGAAATCTCATCTGCAAAGAATTCTTAAATGAGTTCACAAGTATTAAAATTTTCATATTTAAAGGACTTGTGAATTTATCTGAAATCCAGAACCTCATACTTATTGCTACTACTTTAATTATCATGTTTACAATATTATATGCATATGTGGTAATTAGGTGTTCTAGCATAAGTTTGTATATTATCTTAATTGATTTAAAATTATGATGTTAGACAATTCAATGTCAGATCAGTCTCGTGATTTAAATGAATTAAAATAATATGCAGCATAATTGTTTGTATGATAACTATTTAATCAGTATCAGTTAATGATATCTTACTTAATTGTTTTGATATTTTTCTCTGATGTTTTTAAATATTTTGCTACAAATAATTGTGACACTTTTAATATTAGTGACATTATTTAGAATTACTGATCTAAATAATCAATGCATATTTCAAAAACACTAATATTGAAAAACGGAAGTATTTTCTAAGTTATGCGTATATAAAATTCTCAATATTTTATATACTTAGAAATATTTCCAAAATTGTTTTTACTTCGAGGTATCAACCATTTGTAAAATGATTTGTTTTCAAACACTTGTTTCAATGTTTGTTGCACATTGATTCAAAGTACCTAAACAGTGGTTGTTGCTTTGAAGGCCTTATACTGTATTGCTAAGAATACATCCACCCCTATTGTAATGAAATTTTCTATTTTAAGTTAGGGTGAATATCAGGTGGACGAAAATGATGAATATCATAATTTCTTTATGAGTCGGAAAATCATAGTCCTCTATCTGATAAGGATGGTTTGCAAAACTATTTTCAAATAGTACAGTATTAAGGTATAAAGGAAAAGAGTCATTTTAACGAGATATAATTTGGTAAGAGAGTTGAATTTCTTCTTTGGTATAAATTCTCGCGTTTTACAATGGGATGTTTGCCTTATAGGAAATTCATAAAGGATAAAAACTTTCTTCTATGATACAACTTTCCCGCGTTTTATTATGGGATATGTATCTTAAAGAAAATTTTATATAATGCTTTTAAATGATAAATCTTTAATTCTGACAAAACTCTTTTATTGAAAGTGCTTTAATGCAATCTATTACCATTCCTTATTATATTTTTCCTTCTCTTTGGGATGAAAAATATGTTTTGGAATGTTAAGATGATTATCTTTTTATCTCAATTGGTTCTTTCCTGTTAGCCCCTAGTGGCTTTAGAAACTGGCCAAGAGGTTGAAAACCCATCAATCTCTTACCCAGACCATAGTACCAAACACCAATTCATCCACTTCCATATATTAACCGCTGGAGATATAAGGAACTCGTGTAAGTTAGAGGTTGATAAGGGAGAAACTGCACTCGATGCAGCAAATAAGGATGATGTCGAAAGTGCACCCACAGCTCTACCTCCAGAGAAGAAAAGGAGTATATAACTGAGGTAACTGTAAGCTCATCTGCATCTTCTCAAAAGGATGCAGAGCTGAAAAGGCAATGAAACTGTCTCTGGAATCATTCTCTCTACAGGATGAATCCATTGAAATTCGCTCGTCAGCTAGAGCACTTTGTAATGAGTCAAGCACACCACCGGCACTCACGTTGATGGTAAGCCTAAATAGATAAATTCTAGGAACACATTGCAAGGCGTGCACAGTGAGAGGTACATGCAACATTTTTACTTTTGTACAATTTTATTTAATTGGCATTCATACTGTAAATATTTTTTTTTTCTTAAGAGAATTGAATTTCTTCTTTGATACAAATTCTCGCTTTTTATTATGGGAAATTTGTCTTATAGGAAATTCATAAGTGATAGAAACTTTCTTCTCAGATACAACTTTCCCGCGTTTTATTAAGGGAAATGTATCTAAAAGAAAATTTCGTATCATGCCCTATAATAATATATTTTTTTCAACAATTGGCATATTTATTTTTCCTATAAAATTGGCATATTTTTACTTTATAGTTTTTTTATTATTTCATGTTATTTTTAAAATTTATTTTTGTCTACGAGAAATTGTTCTAAGAATCATAAGTATTAAATGTCAATATTTAAAGGACTTGTGAATTTCTTTACATCTACTTTCTCGAGCTTACATATATCTCTGATATAATGTATGAAGTTAAATGCTAATTTTCATTCCTATGATTATTTAGTATTTAGCAATGGTATTTTATCTTATTAAAATTATGAATTGAAGCAATTCATCGTTTATTAGTTTCATAGTTTTAATACGATGAGATATTAAAAGAATAATTACTTGCTTTTTGAAATTATTATTAATTATCATATTTTGATAGTTTGTTATTATTTCATTGCAATTAGTTATGATTTTTGTTGTTAGTGATAATATATATTGTTTATCTGAAAGTCACTAATAATAAAAGCATATCTGTGTCCTGCCGAACAAAAGCAATCGACTCGAGGTAAAGCAGGTAATCTCGATCTTGATATATTCTATAATCAATTGATATAGAAAAATATATATACATTTGATATATTGAGCCCTCAGTGGCTATAGGACAAGATCAAGGGATTGAAAACATACAATCTCTAACACAGATCATAGAACCAAACACTCAAACAGATACAACTTCATCTACTAAACCCCTGAAAAGAAAAGTTTATCAACTACAGAGGGTGAGAGAGTAAGTGCCTCTAGTGCACTAGAAAAGAGAAGTATCTATGAGTGTTCCAGCAGCTCTGCCTCTAGTTAGAATATGAAATTGAAACCAAGGCAACTGCTAACTAATTTATATCCTCCCAAAAGGGTATAGATTTGCAAATGGCAAAACTGTTACTAGGTTCGTCATCTTAACATGATGAGTCTATTGAATTCGGCCTGTCAGCCAAGACCATTTGTAAAGAGTCAACTTCATCTGGACACTCTCAAACACTGCAAACCATATATATTCTATGAGTGAAACACTTAGAGAGTATATGAGCGAAACACTTGTCAGAAACACAAAAGAAAATCACACACTAGCACAATTACCAAATCCCATTCCCAATTATCTGTTACAGATTTATAATGTTACTCAACTAAGGGGGATGAAATTTCTTCTATTATTAAGGATTCTGAAGAGGATTACTCAACTAAGGGGGAGAAGTGTTAAACAGTTCGAACTGTTGAACAACATCCAAAAAGGGAGAAGTAGATCCAAAAAGGGAAAAGTGTTGAACAAGATCCAAATGGGAGAATTGTTTAACAAAGACTTTTACTAGAAGAGGATTACTCCATTGTTGAAAAGGGGGTATATAACAACATGCTTGGATTGGATCCATTTGATTTTAGAAAATTCTTGTATATAGGATTAACTGGATTTTCTAAAATGCATAACATGTCATAGTTTGCATTTTTTATATCTGCGATGGTTTAATGTTGTATGTATGCCATGTTTGTTATTACTTCTATTAAATTGGTTGGATAATTCACATAAGGGGAGAATGAATTCACCTTGGGAGAGAAGTGAAGACAGAAGTTGGAGAAATAGAGGAGAAGTGGTAATAAGAAGAGAACAAGACTTCATCCCTGCCATCCTAAGGGGGAGTAGTGATGAGTCTGAGAAATGAAGATAATACTACTTGTATAATATGTTCAGTGCTAGAGGAACAAACATCTTTCATTTCAGTTTCTCAAGAAATCTGGAAATGCAGAATCTGATCCAGAGAAACCAGCAACTGAGGATCTACCAATGACACCTGATCTCTAGAAGAAGGTGAAGTTGATACTTCTGAAGCTGGTAATGATAAGTAAGTCAAGATAGAACTTTGTTAAATGTGTTCAGTCTAGAGGAACATCTATCTTATATTTATCTTTCATAATTGAAATCTGGAAATGTATTATATGATCCAGAAAACAATTTATTATTTACAGTTCTTAAATGTCGTATTATTTTCTTAGTTGTTAGTTGAGTTATCCTCTAGGAATTTGTGTGTTAAATGTTTAACAACAAATAGGGGGAGATTGAAAGTCATATTACTAGTCCTATTTGTAATAAGTAGATGACAACTTAACTCAGATAAGAAAGCGAAGTAAATAATAAATGTTGAATATAGAGGAAGAACAAAAAGAAGCCATGACATGACAAGACAAGACACAAAGACCACTACAGCAGAAATGAGAATCAACATTGTAGTTAGTCATCCGTGAACCAGACCAGTGCACAGGGTGTCAACAATGTCAGTGAAGATTCGTCATCAAAAAATTCAAGTGGTTAAAAAGGTTATTGTTGAAGAACAGAAGAGTCTTATCTACATCAACAATAGTCAAGCCTTTAATTTAATTCTCTATTAATTAATTAAATTAATTAGTTAATTTAATTAGTAAATTAATTCACTCAGAATTAATTTATTTCTTAAATTAATTAAAGGATTAATTAATTTAGAATTATTTTAGAATGACAGAAGACAGAAGCTGGAAGCTCAAAGAGATACGGTACTGACTTGAAGACAAGTAGGTAAAAGAAATGACACAGAAGAAATGCGGAGTCATATATTCTTAAAGGTGGAACCCCGGTTGGAATTGATTTATCATTTGCAAGTCAAAAGGAGTTTGGTTCCAGACCATCAGAAGACCGCAGCTTAGAGCGTAAGGATTTATTTAATTAATAAATATTTTATTTATTTAATAAATTATATTTATAAATATCTAAATAATATTAGATATTTATTTTTATAATTTATGAATTAAATTTATTATTTATTAATCAAAGATTATAAGTTGTGCGGGTCGAAAAGCATTTCTACGGAGCCTATCCATATAAGACGAAATAGGCCCCTTTGAATTTGAATTTGGCAGGAGAATTCTTTAGCCAATCACAGCTTGCCACATGTCTAAACAAGTGGAAAAGAAATGAAAATGGTAGGTGAATTGAAATGTCATACCGAGAGAAAAGAGAAATGTCATACCGAGTGGATAATAAGTCATACCGAGCTATTCAAGTTAAAAGGTCATGCTGGAGCAAGTGGATTGATTTTTTATTTAATTAAAAAAGTCATACCGATTTTTTTAATTAATAAAATAAGTCATACCGAATTTCTGAAAGTCATACCGAGCTTCAGTAAGTCATACCGACCAGAATATGTCATGCCCAGCGATTTATTAAGTCATACAAGGGTTATTTTCTTAAAATTAAGTCATAGTCAAAAAGGTCATACAAGCTTAGAATTTCCTCTATAAATATGAGGCATTTGCTTCATAATTCAGAAGAAGAAAAATCAGTTCAAATTCAGAATTTGTCTGCATTGTAATATTCACAGACTTTCTGTGCTGGTTTGATTTTAATTCCTAAAGTATAACAATTCATGTCAAATTTTTTCTATGAATTAAAGTTTATTCTACCGGATATTGTAACACCCGTTCAAGTTTAATATACATATTTAACTTGAATCTTGTTTACTTACTTGCTAATTTTCTATATCTTAAATGTTATATCATAAAAATAGAAAGCTAGTAAGTCAGCCTCCCAAACACTATAACCACTCTAAACCTCAGCTTAAGCAATAATTTAATTCCGCAAATTCTGAAAAGAATTTTAAATTGTTGTCAGTATCGCATTCAACCCCCCTTCTACGATACTTCCGGGACCCAACAGGAAACCATTGAGATACTCTGTGAAGGGATAGAGGAAGTAAAAGAGAATGAAAGACAGATTCTGGTGTCTCAGTATGAAGCCTTTATGTCTAAACTAAGTGAAGGGTTGACTGAGATGTTTAAGAGGTTTAATAATCTGATTAATGACTAGCAGTTGCATGGAAAATTTTATGACAAAAAGGAGGTAAACATGAAATTCATGTTGACACTTCATGATCACCTAGAGCACAAGGTTTCTGCCACAAGAGAAGGAAGGGATCTATCAAAAGTTTCTCTTGAAACTTTGTATGGCACTCTTAAAACCTATGAGCTAGAGTTGCTACAAAAGAGAGCTATCCAAGCTGGTCAAAGAGGAAAGATGGCCAACACCTCTAATGCTCTAGTGGCTCAAGATCCACAGTCGATGCAACTCAAAGAATCACAGCATCAACAACAAATCAAAATTGAAGAAGTCACAGATGAAGATGAAGGAGTAACTATGGAACTCAAGGATGGTGAAGAAGATGAGTTCTATACTTTGGAGGAACTGGACAACATAGAAAATAAAACAATGGCTTATATGGCAAGAAAGTTCTCTAACTTGAGATTTAAGAAGAACAAAGCCTTCAAACCAAGAGGACAAGGCCCTAGGTTCAACAAGCCAAATATCTCAAAACCTGGAGGTAGTGGCAATGGTGGATACAAGACAGGCATGATGGACAGATCTAAAATAAGGTGTTACAACTGTAGTGAAATGGGGCATTTTACAACAGAGTGCAAAAAGTCAAAACAAGTGAGAAGAAATGACAATGACTATGAAGAACTCAAAGCAAAGTATGAAGCCTTGCTGAAAAAGCAACAGGGAAGGGCTTTTGTGGCTGAAGGAAAATGCTGAGAAGACTCAGATGAAGTGGAAGAAGAAGAATATGGAAATCTTGCTCTCATGGCAAGTTCAGGAGAAGATTCATCAACTTCTTCAAGTCAAGTACCCTTTCTTACTACTGTTGATATGACTACATCCCAGTATAAGAAAATTGTTGAAAGTCTAAGTTCAGAGATTTTTAATATTCATCCAAGCATGTTAGCTGCATGTGAGGAGATAGCTAGATTATCAAGTGCCAATGAGTCATTAAAACTTAAAAATCACGAACTTGAACTAAAACAGAATGCTTTTGAGTCTCTTCAACAAGAAAATGAAATTCTTAAGAACAAAATTGTTTCTGCTTCTCAGATTGAGGAATTTCTTAGGAAACAGATTTCTGAAAATGAGTTAAAAATCAAAGCCTACAAGAATTCCTCTTCCTTGTTAAAATCTTACCATGATGATAACACTGAAAATCAAAAGGTAGGTATAGGTTTTAACTATGAGAAGAAAAATGGAAAGAAACATGTTGTTGAAGAAGAAACCAAACATACTGTCAAACCTTCTATGTTAAAGAAAGTGAAGAATCCTCTGTTCAAAAAGACTGAATTTGAATTTGATGAGGTAGCGTTAATAATCAAACAAGAGATAGATTATGTGGACAAAAAAGCTGTCAATAAATCCCTTAAGGAAAAAAATATTGTCAAAATCCCCAAGACAGTTAGTATTGACCCTGACAGTAACCTTTGTTTAAAAGATACAGTCAACACTGGCTCGACAGTAAGTTTAAAAGATGTTGTCAAGACTGTAAGATCCAAACTTACTGTCAAGACAACTCTACCTAAACCTACTGTCAACACCAACATGACAGTAACTTCTAAACATACTGTCATGAAGACCAAGAAGAACAGAAATGAAAAATTAGGAATAAACAAAAAGAACAATTATAATTACATTCCTAATGCTCCTAGAAAGTTGTGTAACAATTGTGAGTCTTCTAGTCATCTAACTCATGTCTGCAACAAGGACAAGTCTAATGTTAAGAATGCTACCTCTAGCATTGGAAACTTACACAGTATGACTTTAAAGAATAGACAAGTAACTCACTGTGGTGATTTTGATTGTATATCTTGCAAAATGAACATGATGAGCATTTGCTTTAACATGCCTTTTGATAATAATCAAGAATGTCTGCATAAGAATGCTAAAACTGAAAAGGCAAAGACTCCAAGTCCACCTAAGGTTAGGATGGACAAGAAACCCAAGAGAAAAGCTATCAAACCAGTAATCAAATCAGAATGGGTAGCTACAGGAGTCTTGCTAAAAGCGAGAGAAGATAATTCAAGAAATCCAACTTCATACTGTGATCAAGCTAAACCAAATGGACCCAATGAAAGTTGGGTACCAATAGAAACTTGAAATATTTTGCTTTGCAGGGCAACAGGAAAAATAAAATAATCATGTGAATTATTGACAGTGGATGCTCAGGACACATGACAGGTGAAAAAGCCCTGCTATCACAGTTCATAGAAATGGCTAGCCCTTATGTAACCTTTGGTGACAACAGCATTGGTTTCACAATGGGATATGGCATACTGAAGGTTTGAAATCTGAAGATTGAGAAAATTGCTCTAGTGAATGGATTGAAGCACAATTTATTGAGTGTTACTCAATTTTGTGAAAGAGGTTTCAAAGTTGGTTTTGATCAAGACAGATGCTCCATTGTCAACAAAAAGACATGAGAAGAAGCTCTTCAACGAATAAAGAAAGGAAGCCTCTACATAGCTGACTTGGACTCTGATAGGAAAGATAAAGTCTACTGTTTCTATAGTAAGGCTTCTCCATCTGAAAGTTAGCTATGGCATAAGAAGCTTTCTCATTTAAATTTCAAAGAAATGAATCATTTGATGAAGAGAGAGTTGGTGAAAGGGCTGCCTCAACTTGAATTCTATCAGGAAGGATTGTAAGAGGATTGCCAAAAAGGGAAGCTAAGGAGAGCTGCTCATAAAAGCACTCCTAGTAGTTCAATAAATGAGGCATTTCAACTAATTCATATGGACTTATTTGGCCCTGTGAATGTGCAATCACTTGCTAGGAAAAGATATGCTCTAGTAATGGTTGATGATTTCTCAAGATATTCATGGGTGAGATTTCTAGCATATAAAGATGAAGCTGCACAAGAGATTATTGACTTGGTTAGAGTCCTTGACAAAAATCCAAAGTTCAAAGTCCAAATTTTAAGAAGTGATAATGGCACTGAGTTCAAAAACAGTGTCATGAATGATTTTTGCAAAGACAATGGAATCACTCAACAATTTTCTGTACCAAGGACACCTCAACAAAATGGTGTTATTGAAAGGAAAAACAGAACTCTCATTGAGGCTGCAAGAACAATGTTGAGTGAAGCAAAACTTCCTACCTATTTCTGGGGTGAAGCAATTAATACAGCCTGTTACACTCAAAACAGGACTGTAGTCAACAAGGCCTATAGAAAGACACCCTATGAATTGCTCACGGGAAGGAAACCAACTGTCAATTATTTTCATGTCTTTGGAAGCAAGTGATACTTCATGAAAGATTCAACTGAGATCAAAGGAAAGTTTGATACAAAAGCACTTGAAGGAATTTTCATGGGATATCGAATTGACAGGATTGCATACAGTGTATATATCATAGATCACAAGATTGTGGAGGAGAGTGTAAATGTCACCTTTGATGAAATTAAATTTCCTGGAATTGAAGGAAGTCAAGAGACAGAACCTTTAGCCTTTGAAAATCAAGGCTATTTAGAAGAGATTGAAGAGGATTCACCAAGAATTGATCACACAATTTCAGGTCCAACAATGGTTCCAAATCAGTCTGGAGAAAATGAAGGAACTGCCCAAACAACTGATTTTTCTAGGAATGTTCCAATGAACAGTGGACTCGAGGAAATTGATGATGTCAACAGTGCAAGAACAAAAGATACTGTTAATCAACAAAATGTTGAAGACTCTAGTGATTCTCAAAGAGGAACTAAATTGAGCAGAGATCACATTAATGACTTAATCATTGGTGATCCAGGAACTGGAGTCAAAATAAGAAGAAATATGGCCAATGAATGTATGTATTCTTGTTTCCTTTCTCAAATAGAACCTAAAACTCTTGAAGAAGCCTTGGCTGATCCAGATTGGATTAATGCCATGCAAGAAGAGCTTAATCAATTTGAAAGAAGTTGTGTTTGGGAATTAATGCCTAGACCAAAGAACAAATCCATAATAGGCACTAAATGGGTTTATAGAAACAAGATGGATGAATGTGGTACTGTCACAAGAAATAAAGAAAGGCTGGTGGCAAAAGGCTACTATCAACAGGAAGGGATTGTGTCGCGCCCTCCCGATCCGGGGTCTAGATCGGAGAGTCACTGACAATCTACATGCATGCATCCTATATAAATATAAACAAAGCACAAATATATATATATATATATATACATGACCCCGACAACTACCCTGGACCTTTAACAGGTAATGGTATGAAACAAGCACAACTCTAAATTCATCAAATTTACATTACCAGAATAAATATTATTACAACTCTGAATTTACGACAAAAGTCTAACAACATAAACACTAAAGACTTAACAAAGTCTTTTCCTTCTAACTCAGCCTCGATCCTACCTGTTCAATCTCAGCCAGCCTAGCAAAATTTATATATGAGGTGTTCATCCTCGCAGTATGCTTAATTCGCACCATGCTTTTCAAAAGCTGTAGAGGTTAGAAAATAATAGAATGAGCTACAAAAGCTCAGCAAGTAATCATGCATACATTTATAAACAGTTCAACAGCATAATAAGAACTTTGAAATCATTTCTCAATGTCAAAACTGGACCTTATTGTCCTCAGAACATCAATCCAGAATTCATTATAATTCTGTGAATTCTTTATGCATAAAATTTTCTTCAATGCCATACTTTGGTAAGGTACGAGTAAGAAAAGAATTTGTTCATGGCTTAGCCTAAAACTTGGAAATCGTAAAGTTAAAGTAAAACTGATAATGTTTTAAAAAGAAACATTTGAGGGTAAGGTATCTGACAGTATAGTGTGATAGGGTTAAGGCAATCTTTAAATAAATAAGATCAACTTGGTAGGTAAATATTTAGTTATTAGATGGATAATAGGAAGTTTTGCATATAAGTAAAACGGAGTCAGAAACATGGCAATATTGGCTGTTTAAAAGTCTGTATAAGCATGGCATCATAAAAGTATTCCATTACTAATCATTTCAATAAAAGATTATTCTCTGAATAGAACATCAGTATTAAAAATCCTTTTCGTAGAAACTGTCCTCCAGTTGGACATTATCTTTTATAAAACGTTCTTTTGTAAAAACTGTCCTCTCACTAGAACATCCTTTTTCCAAATCATTTTTAATTGGAGTTATTCCACAACGCCCGGACAATACGGGTGATCAGCCACGTAAAGTCCCCATAACGGACCGAAGTCCCTCTGGACCTTTAAGGAGTACTCATAATCAGCACTTATTGACATTGGCTATTAAAGACGCTGGACTAGGACCGCCCTAGCCTCTTACGCTAAAAAAAAATGCTGGACCGGCGTCACTCGGCCACTTACGCCTCCAATTCATAGGAATCCGCAGAAACCATTTTGATCGGAATTCTTGTAATATCAAAACCTTCCTTTTTAAGAGTTACCAAATCATTTGATGAAAAAGACTTCTTGAAAGTCGGATTTCATATTTAAATCCATTTTTAAAAGTCAAGAGACAGAGGTAAATTTTATTCGAAGACAAGTTTCAAAACAAGTCTCTGTTGCGATAAAATGAACAGGATTTGAGTAAAGAGTCAGAATCGTGTCGTAGGCATAAGTCTTATAACAGTTGTACAGGATGGAATAGGATTCAAAACAATTTAATAACATTGGATTTAAAACAATAAGTAGGGAATAACAAAGGGGTACTAGTCATGTTAAAAGATAACAGTTCAGGGATTGAAAAGTATAAGGTACCTTTAAGGTTATATGGCATTGCAATTTAGGTTTAACATTTAGTACAAAACATGGTGTAGATAGTAAAACAGTCATACCTTATAAAGCATTTGTAAAAGCGTGAAATAGTTCATATCTTTTAAAAGAAGAACTTAGGCAAGAGTTACTTGCCTCAAAGTATAGTTGCGGCTGCTGAATAGGTGGATCTACTAACCACGTCACTAACTTTCTACTTTAGCTTTACCCTTATCTTTCACTTCTCTTTCCTTTGAATCTACACACGTAATAATACTATTTCAGTATCTCATATACTCGACGTTCTCTTTAACGTCTAACTAAATCTACCCTTTCGAACCATAGTACTATATTAATAGTATAAACACTTTAGCACATAAGCAGGCAACATATATGATACTTTGGTATCGAACAATACCATTTCTATTCTCTACTAGTAATCCTATTTATACAGGTCAAGGTGCCAATTTTAATAATAAAAGCATTTTCATTTTAGAAAATTTCGGCAGCACTTCCCTTGTAAATAGGACTACCCGTCGGAATCCAACCGACACAAACAATCATTCCAATCATATATAATCAGTCCCATATAATACTAATTTTATATCATCCAAAGCAATGCTCACATAATTCACATAATTGACATTTTCAAACTCATTTAATTAGAAAATTTCGAATATAATATATATGTATATTCGAGAATTATAACATACACATTATTATTATAACTCAAAGATTACTATAAGATCATAATAATTCGTATTTTCAGGAAATGAAATTGACTTATAGCACATAATAATTAACATCAATCTCAAGCCAAAATTCATATATTAATTTTTTCGAACATAATTATATATATTTAAAATCCGAAAATTTCCACATCTCAACTAATTAATTTAAAAACAATTCATGCACCATTCGAATATCTCAATTAACTATACAATTAAGTCTCAATTAAACATATCTCATTCAAATAATTAACCATACACTAATCAATCATCAAACTCAATTTACACTTCATATATTAAAATTTCCGAACATAATTATATATGTATACCTAACTAGAAAATTTACTAATTAAACATAGCAATTAACACAACTCATGTTTAGTCTCACATATATCAAATTTTTGAATATAAAATTAAATATAAATTTCGACATATTCAAATTAATAACAAGAACTTGACATGTTAATCGTCGACGATGGCAACGAAGGTCAAGGACCCGATTTGGGCTCTACATGCTTCGAATTGCCTCAAAATCAAGAGTACTGCTGGACCCAATCATTCTAATTATGATTATTATACTAACGGAGCTTGCATGCAACTCAAATCATACACACATACATACGGCAGCACATATACATACATATATACTTGCATAAATTCCATCAAACAACCATATTAGCTTCACTAGTAGCTAGACAATTGAAAATTATGAATAACTGAGGTAAAAACACACACACACGCACGCAGCATGGCTTAGAGAGAAAAAAAATCGCAAGAGAGAGAGAGAAAGCTACGGGACCTGGGAGAGAAAATGTAGAGTGGGGAAGAAAGAAATGGGTGCTGCAGTTTTATAAAAGACAGGGGCAGAATGGTAATTTCACAATTGCTGATTTCTGAATTAAAACAATTAATAATTCGAATTTTGATGGAAAATGGGTACAAAAATAAGTTTTATATTTTTAAAATAAATATCTTGAATTTAGAAGCTCACCCATATTTTTAAAATAGTTTTCTGATACACATATAATTAAATAAAAATCATTGAAGATAAAACACCTTAAATGGAAATAAGAGTAGAAAATTCTTTAAAAATATTTTGGGGTTCGAATAAATAAACTTTTATTTTTCAAGATTCTCTGAATATATAAAGAACATTTTGGAAAATATTTTATGATTTTTGGACATTCCAATAATTAAATATGGAATTTAGAAGATAAACATTTTCAGGATAAAATAAGACTTAGAAAATTATATAACAATATTGAGACTGAATTTAATTACACAACTATTTTTATAAAGTCTATAAAATCACATAGAAGCTACATATAAAATTTCATAATTATTAGACATACCAATAAATTTATAAAAATCTAACAATGCATCAAATGTACATTTAACAGCCATAATTCACTTTAATAATTCACATAAGCATGTCTTGGTCAACTGGCAGTCAAATGAACATATAATTGGACCATATAACACACAATACACATTTGATCATAAAAATCATATTTTTCACATTACTATAATAATTAAAATATCGCATTCGTTACATCCTCCCCCCCCCCTTATAAGGATTCTGTTCCCAGAATCAGCCTAAGTAAACAAGTAGGGATACTTTTCGAGCATTTCACTTTCAAGTTCCCAGGTGGATTCCTCGACTCGAGGATTTCTCCACAAAACCTTTACAAGCCTAACAGACTTATTTCTCAAAACTTTATCCTTACGATCCTGGATCGCTACAGGCTGTTTTATATAGGACAAATCAGGTTGAATCTCTAGGGGTTCATATTCTATTACATGATTCGCATCCGAATTATATCTTCTAATCATAGACACATGGAAAACATTGTGAATGTGTTGCATATGTGGCGGTAGAGCCAACTCATACGCAACTTTCCCAATTCTCTTCAAAACTTCAAAAGGTCCTATATATCTCTAGCTCAATTTTCCTTTCTTGCCAAATCTGTTAACACCTTTCCATGGAGAAATCTTTAACAATACTTGATCACCATCTTCAAAACTCATATCCTTTCTTGATTGATCCGCATACTTCTTTTGTCTATCTTGGGCTGCTAACAATCTTTTCTGAATCAGCTCAATCTTTTCCTTGATTTGTTGAACAAGCTCGAAACCCAAAATTTTGCGCTCACCAACTTCATTCCAACACAAAGGAGATCTACATTTTCTTTCATATAATGCTTCATACGGAGGCATTCCAATACTGGCATGATAGCTGTTATTATATGAAAATTCCACTAACGGTAGATGCTCGTCCCAACTTCCTTAAAAATCTAAGGCACACACTCTTAACATGTCTTCAACTGTCTGAATTGTTCTTTCACTTTGACCATCTGTCTGGGGATGATATGCAGTACTCATATTTAACTTTGTTCCCAAACACTCTTGAAATTTTCTCCAGAATCTAGAATTAAATCTTGGATCTCTGTCAGACACGATCGATACAGGGACTCCGTGTCGCATAACTATTTCCTTTAAATACAAATGAACCAACTTATCCATTGAAAATATTTCGTTAATCGGTAGAAAATGTGCTGACTTGGTTAATCTATCTATTATTACCCAAATAGCATCATGATTTGCCTTTGTCCTTGGTAGTCCCACTACAAAATCCATAGCAAGATGTTCCTACTTCCACTCTGGAATCTCTAGTGGTTGCAACAATCCACTTGGTCGCTGATGTTCAGCTTTGACTCTTTGACACGTATAACATTTAATGATCCAATCTGCTACATCTCTTTTCATATTAGGCCACCAAAAATTTTCTTTCAAGTCCTTATACATCTTTGTGCTTCCCGGATAAATAGAGTACCTTGAGTTATGCGCATCATGCAAAATTTCATTCTTGAGCTCCTGAACATTAGGAATCCAAATTCGTGAGGAATACCTAAAAATTCCTTTATCGTCCTTCTGACTTCTTAACTCTTCTCCATTCAACTTAGCTTTGTCTTGGCTCATCATCTGTTCTTGACATCGTTTGATCTTTTCTAACAATTCAGGCTGGAACGTCATTGTATACACCATTTCTCCCACTGATTCAGAATCATATATTTTTATTTCCAATTTCTCAAACTCCTTGATCAATTCTTCAGATGAAACTAGCATTTTCAATCTCTCTTTTATGCTTAAAGCATCCGCTACGACATTCGCCTTGCCTGGATGATAGTTGATAGTGCAATCATAATCCTTAAGTAATTCCAACCATCTTCTTTGTCTCATATTAAGCTCCTTCTGAGTAAAAATATATTTCAAACTCTTGTGATCCGTGTAAATCTCACATTTTTCACCATACAAATAATGTCTCCAAATCTTCAAAGCAAAAATGATAGCTGCCAATTCTAAATCATGTGTTGGATACTTCTGTTCATGAATCTTCAATTGTCTAGAAGCATAAGAAATTATCTTCCCATGTTGCATCAGAACACATCCTAAGCCTTTGTGCGACGCATCACTGTAGATTACAAAATTCCCTTGATCATCTGGTAAAACTAGCACTGGTGCAGATACTAACCTTTTCTTCAATTCTTGAAAACTTTCTTCACATTTGTCATTCCAAACAAACTTTTCATTCTTTCTAGTTAACTTAGTCAATGGAGTGGCTATTTTAGAAAAGTCCTGAACAAATCTCCGATAATAACCAGCTAATCCAAGAAAACTTCTTACCTCAGTAGGTGTCTTTGGTCTATCCCAATTTACCACAGCTTCTATCTTTGCGGGATCAACTCGAATTCCTTCACTACTGACAACATGACGAAGAAATTGTACTTCTCTCAACCAAAACTCACATTTCGAGAACTTAGCATATAACTTTTCCTTTCGCAAGTTTTCCAATACTATTCTCAGGTGTTCTACATGCTCTTCTTTTGTCTTGGAGTATATTAGTATATCATCGATAAACACAATCACGCATTTATCTAAGTACTTCTTGAAAACTCTATTTATAAGATCCATAAAAGCGGCCGGAGCATTGGTTAACCCAAATGGCATCACTAAAAACTCGTAATGGCCATACCTTGTGCGAAATGCTGTTTTCGAAATATATTCAGGCTTGATATTCAATTGATGATATCCAGATCGTAAGTCAACCTTCGAGAACCAAGATGCTCCTTTAAGTTGGTCAAACAAATCATCTATCCTTGGCAATGGATACTTATTCTTGATTGTCAGCTTGTTGAGTTCGCGGTAGTCGACACACAATCTCATGCTTCCATCTTTCTTTTTCACAAATAAAACTAGCGCTCCCCATGGGGATACACTGGGCCTTATAACTCCCTTCTCCAACAATTCTTATAATTGAGTTGCCAATTCTTTCATCTCTATTGGAGCCATTCTATATGGTGCTTTAGAAATTGGGTCGGTTCCTGGTGCCAATTCAATGCTAAATTCGATTTCTCGATCTGGTGGCAATCCGGGTAACTCATCAGGAAAAACATCAGAAAATTCATTAACCACTGGGATATCCTCCATTGTTGGTGTCTGTTTTCCCACATCTTTTACATGCACTAAATAAGCCTCACAGCCTTGACGAAGTAACCTTTTAATTTGCATAATATTCAAAAACTTCTTAACTTGCTTCTGTCCTTGGAATACAACTTCTTTACTATCCTTAGTTCTCAATCTTACCTTCTTTGTTTTACATTCAATTTGAGCGTCATAATCAGCCAACCAATCCATTCCTAAGATTACATCAAATTCTCCTAGCTCAAAGGGTATCAGATTGACAAAGAAAAGTTGGCCACTTATCTTAATCTCACAATGAGGACATATTTGACTCACATGAACTCTATTTTGATCAGCTACCTCTATAATCAAAGTTGACTCTAAAGGATGAATCTCACAATTCAACTTATCAACAAACGTTTTAGAAACAAAAGACTTGGTAGCTCCAGAATCAATTAAAACTTTAGCTTCTACTGAATTTACAGGGAGCGTACCTGCAACCACATCAACATCTTGAATAGCATCTTTCATAGACATGTTGAAAGTCCTAGATCGAGTTTGTGGAGTCGTCGTTGTCTGAGATGGAGGTCCTGCTATTCTTAACACATTAGCCGTCTGAGGTGATTCCTTGCATTCCCTTGAAATATGGCTGATCTTTCCACACTTAAAACACTTCACTCCTGGTTTGACATTGGGGCAATCACTAGCATAATGTCCCTTCTTACTACACCTGAAACAAGTAATGCTCAATCTGTTACAAATCCCAACGTGTTTCTTACCACAGATCTTACAATCTGGTAGAGGTGATTTAGGTGCATTCTGCTGATTAACATTCTGGAGACGTCTATCTTGATTTCCGTTTACGTTTCTCGATTTCCGAAATCCCTGGTTTCTGTTGGACTGATTGTCAAATCTCTTCTTGAACTTATTATGAACATTTCCAACATCTTGACTTCCTTCTGACATCTCGAACTTCCTCTTCTTTCCAACTTTCTCTTTCTGGGACAATTCACTTTCTCCTTCAATGATCATTGCTTTCTGAACCACTGCCGCATAATTCTGAAGCTCGAATACTGCCACCTTGCTTCTAACCCAAGATTTCAAACCTTGTTGAAATCTTTTAGCTTTCTTTGCTTCTGTATTCACGTACTCTGGAACAAACCTTGCTAACTCAGTAAACTTTGCCTCATATTCCGCCACACTCATATTCTCTTGCTTTAACTCTAAGAACTTAATCTCCAGCTGGTCTTGCATATATCTGGGAAGATACTTTTCCAAAAACAACTCAGTAAATCTTTGCCAAGATATCACTTCCTCACCTTTCATTACTTTTACTGATTCCCACCAATAGTTTGCCTCTGCCCTCAGAAAATAGCTCGCAAATTCAGTCTTCTGATCTTCTCAACCTTGACTAGAGCAAACGCTTTCTCTATCTCTTTTAACCATCATTTGGCCTCGATAGGATTTACGGTACCTTTGAATTCTGGAGGTTTAACCGCTTGAAAAGATTTGAAAGTTGACACAGGTTGAACTGGTGATGGTTGTTGTTGATTTTGTTATTGTTGGGTCAAAACTGCGGTTTGCTGTTGAAGTATTTGAATGAGTTGGGCTACAGTAGGGTCCATCTGAGGTGGATCTTGAGTTGAATGACTTTGAGAAGTATTTGGGGTAGTCTTTTTCTTTGGCGGCATATTACTATAGGAAAGTCAAAGGGTATAAAGGTTTTATCAAACAAGTTAGCACAACAGTTATAAATGGATCAGCATAAGGGTAAACAATAGGTATAAGGAAAATAACACTGGAATCTGAATAACAACGATAATAAAGGAACACAATATCAAAGTTAAGATGCTGAATAAATCTGAACGATAAGTTCAACAATGGTCCGAATAAAGTACAAGAACATACGAATAACAGTACGGAATGAAAACCAAAAATAAAGTCATATAAGGTAAACTAGATGGGCTCTAACAGATGTCTCATCTAACCCACTCACAAACACTAATAACTAGTCATGTCTGTGATCTCGATCTCGAGCCTCCCTCAGCCCCGTCACCAGCCTACAAAGCAATCACGTCAGCTCCCTCGCCTCCTCTACTACATCGTCTGTGAAAGCTCTAGCTGCGATCTGCCTACGTCCTTCCTCTTCCACCGCTCGGATCCTCTCCTCCCACCACTCAGCAGGGTGATGAGGAACTCGCAAATCTCCTCAGGTGATAACTGGCCTATAGGTCCTAGGAGGAACAGGAGGTACAGAAACAGGAGGTATATGGGTCTCAATAACCTCATCCTCAGAACTAGAGTAGTCAACAGGATCCTGAGAATCCAAAGACTCCGAAGAAGTATCGGAAGGAGATGGTGGAGGTAGTGCACGAATGCCACGAGCCTGCAATGATATCATAACATATAAAGGGTACAAAGGAGATAAAGGTTATCTTAAGTCTAAAGTTTTAATGTCGACACCATACTTCGCTACCTATTACTACCTATTACTATTTTACTATTACTCTCACATCTTTTATTAAATGATCTACTTAGTTAACTTAATCCTGGCTTGTTTCAGTGACCAAAACCTGTAGCTCTGATACCAACCTATCGCGCCCTCCCGATCCGGGGTCTAGATCGGAGAGTCACTGACAATCTACATGCATGCATCCTATATAAATATAAACAAAGCACAAATATATATATATATACATGACCCAGACAACTACCCTGGACCTTTAACAGGTAATGGTATGAAACAAGCACAACTCTAAATTCATCAAATTTACATTACCAGAATAAATATTATTACAACTCTGAATTTCTGACAAAAGTCTAACAACATAAACACTAAAGACTTAACAAAGTCTTTTCCTTCTAACTCAGCCTCGATCCTACCTATTCAATCTCAGCCAGACTAGCAAAATTTATATATGAGGTGTTCTTCCTTGCAGTTTGCTTAATTCGCACCATGCTTTCCAAAAGCTGTAGAGGTTAGAAAATAATAGAATGAGCTAAAAAAGCTCAGCAAATAATCATGCATAAGTTTGTAAACAGTTCTACAGCATAATAAGAACTTTGAAATCATTTCTCAATGTCAAAACTGGACATTTTTGTCCTCAGAACATCAATCCATAATTCATTATAATTCTGTGAATTCTTTATGCATAAAATTTTCTTCAATGCCATACTTTGGTAAGGTACGAGTAAGAAAAGAATTTGTTCATGGCTTAGCCTAAAACTTGGAAATCGTAAAGTTAAAGTAAAACTGATAATGTTTTAAAAAAAAAACATTTGAGGGTAAGGTATCTGACAGTATAGTGTGATAGGGTTAAGGCAATCTTTAAATAAATAAGATCAACTTGGTAGGTAAATATTTAGTTATTAGATGGATAACAGGAAGTTTTACATATAAGTAAAACGGAGTCAGAAACATGGCAATATTGGCTGTTTAAAAGTCTGTATAAGCATGGCATCATAAAAGTATTCCATTACTAATCATTTCAATAAAAGATTATTCTCTGAATAGAACATCAGTATTAAAAATCCTTTTCGTAGAAACTGTCCTCCAGTTGGACATTATCTTTTATAAAACGTTCTTTTGTAAAAACTGTCCTCTCACTAGAACATCCCTTTTCCAAATCATTTTTAATTGGAGTTATTCCACAACGCCCGGACAATACGGGTGATCAGCCACGTAAAGTCCCCATAACGGACCGAAGTCCCTCTGGACCTTTAAGGAGTACTCATAATCAGCACTTATTGACATTGCCTATTAAAGATGCTGGACTAGGACCGCCCTAGCCTCTTACGCTAAAAAAAAATGCTGGACCGGCGTCACTCGGCCACTTACGCCTCCAATTCATAGGAATCCGCAGAAACCATTTTGATCGGAATTCTTATAATATCAAAACCTTCCTTTTTAAGAGTTACCAAATCATTTGATGAAAAAGACTTCTTGAAAGTCGGATTTCATATTTAAATCCATTTTTAAAAGTCAAGACACAGAGGTAAATTTTATTCGAAGACAAGTTTCAAAACAAGTCTTTGTTGCGATAAAATGAACAGGATTTGAGTAAAGAGTCAGAATCGTGTCGTAGGCATAAGTCTTATAACAGTTGTACAGGATGGAATAAGATTCAAAACAATTTAATAACATTGGATTTAAAACAATAAGTAGGGAATAACAAAGGGGTACTAGTCATGTTTAAAGATAACAGTTCAGGGATTGAAAAGTATAAGGTACGTTCAAGGTTATATGGCATTGCAATTTAGGTTTAACATTTAGTACAAAACATGCTGTAGATAGTAAAACAGTCATTACTTATAAAGCATTTGTAAAAGCGTGGAATAGTTCATATCTTTTAAAAGAAGAACTTAGGCAAGAGTTACTTGCCTCAAAGTATAGTTGCGGCTGCTGAACAGGTGGATCTACTAACCACGTCACTAACTTTCTACTTTAGCTTTACCCTTATCTTTCACTTCTCTTTCCTTTGAATCTACACACGTAATAATACTATTTCAGTATTTCATATACTCGACGTTCTCTTTAACGTCTAACTAAATCTACCCTTTCGAACCATAGTACTATATTAATAGTATAAACACTTTAGCACATAAGCAGGCAACATATATGATACTTTGGTATCGAACAATACCATTACTATTCTCTACTAGTAATCCTATTTATACAGGTCAAGGTGCCAATTTTAATAATAAAAGTATTTTCATTTTAGAAAATTTCGGCAGCACTTCTCTTGTAAATAGGACTACCCGTCGGAATCCAACCGACACAAACAATCATTCCAATCATATATAATCAGTCCCATATAATACTAATTTTATATCATCCAAAGCAATGCTCACATAATTCACATAATTGACATTTTCAAACTCATTTAATTAGAAAATTTCGAATATAATATATATGTATATTCGAGAATTACAACATACACATTATTATTATAACTCAAAGATTACTATAAGATCATAATAATTCGTATTTTCAGGAAATGAAATTGACTTATAGCACATAATAATTAACATCAATCTCAAGCCAAAATTCATATATTAATTTTTTCGAACATAATTATATATATTTAAAATCCGAAAATTTCCACATCTCAACTAATTAATTTAAAAACAATTCATGCACCATTCGAATATCTCAATTAACTATACAATTAAGTCTCAATTAAACATATCTCATTCAAATAATTAACCATACACTAATCAATCATCAAACTCAATTTACACATCATATATTAAAATTTCCGAACATAATTATATATGTATACCTAACTAGAAAATTTACTAATTAAACATAGCAATTAACACAACTCATGTTTAGTCTCACATATATCAAATTTTTGAATATAAATTTCGACATATTCAAATTAATAACAAGAACTTGACATGCAATCAACATATGCTATGAATCATTGATCTACACAGCTACTAGCAACTATCACGACTGGAAATGAGGCCAATTTACATGATTCCGGTCGCCGGCTTGCCGGAGCTCATCGCCGGCGATGGCAACGAAGGTCAAGGACCCGATTTGGGCTCTACATGCATCGAATTGCCTCAAAATCAAGAGTACTGTTGGACCCAATCATTCTAATTATGATTATTATACTAACGGAGCTTGCATGCAACTCAAATCATACACACATACATACGGCAGCACATATACATACGTATATACTTGCATAAATTCCATCAAACAACCATATTAGCTTCACTAGTAGCTAGACAATTGAAAATTATGAATAACTGAGGTAAAAACACACACACGCACGCAGCATGGCTTAGAGAGAAAAAAAT
Source organism: Oenanthe sinensis (assembly GCA_028671895.1). NCBI lineage: Eukaryota > Viridiplantae > Streptophyta > Magnoliopsida > Apiales > Apiaceae > Oenanthe > Oenanthe sinensis. The sequence continues at coordinate 41,797,007 of CM053810.1, read as the reverse complement.
CGCAAGAGAGAGAGAGATCTACGGGACCTGGGAGAGAAAATGCAGACTGGGGAAGAAAGAAATAGGTGCTGCAGTTTTATAAAAGACAAGGGCAGAATGGTAATTTCACAATTGCTGATTTCTGAATTAAAACAATTAATAATTCAAATTTTGATGGAAAATGGGTACAAAAATAAGTTTTATATTTTTAAAATAAATATCTTGAATTTAAAAGCTCACCCATATTTTTAAAATAGTTTTCTGATACACAGATAATTAAATAAAAATCATTGAAGATAAAACACCTTAAATGGAAATAAGAGTAGAAAATTCTTTAAAAATATTTTGGGGTTCGAATAAAAAAAAAATTTATTTTTCAAGAGTCTCTGAATATATAAAGAATATTTTGGAAAATATTTCATAATTTTTGGACATTCCAATAATTAAATATGGAATTTAGAAGATAAACATTTTCAGGATAAAATAAGACTTAGAAAATTATATAACAATATTGAGACTGAATTTAATTACACAACTATTTTTAGAAAGTCTATAAAATCATATAGAAGCTACATATACAATTTCATAATTATTGGACATACCAATAAGTTTATAAAAATCCAACAATGCATCAAATGTACATTTAACAGCCATAATTCACTTTAATAATTCACATAAGCATGTCTTGGTCAACTGGCAGTCAAATGAACATATAATAGGACCATATAACACACAATACACATTTGATCATAAAAATCATATTTTTCACATTACTATAATAATTAAAATATCGCAGTCGTTACAGATTGATTATGAAGAAACATTTGCTCATGTTGCCAGACTAGAGGCAATCAAAATATTCTTGGCTTTTGCTGCACACAACAACTTCAAGGTATTTCAAATGGATGTCAAGAGTGCTTTTCTTACTGGAGAGATAGAAGAAGAAGTGTATGTTGAACAGCCCCTAGGCTTTGAAGATCCAAAAATGGGAAACTTTGGGTACAGACTGCTCAAAGCATTGTATGGACTAAAACAAGCACCAAGAGCTTGGTATGATACTATTTCCAAGTTTCTTCTTGATAACAGCTTTACAAGAGGGATTGTGGATAAAACTCTTTTCTATAAAAAGCATGGAAATGATATCATTCTAGTTCAAGTGTATGTTGATGACATTATCTTTGGATCAACAAATGAAGACCTATGTAAGAAATTCTCTGAGTTGATGCAGAACAAGTATGAGATGAGCATGATGGGTGAATTAGTATTCTTTCTTGGACTTCAAATCTATCATAAAAAGGATGGAATATTTATTTGCCAGACTAAGTATGTTAAAGATCTTTTAAAAAGATTTGATATGGAAGACTCATCTCCTGCAAAGACTCCAATCTCTACTACAACACAACTTGACAAGGATCCAAGAGGAAAGAAGGTGGACAACAAAATGTATAGAGGCATGATTGGCTCTCTTCTTTATCTAACTGCTAGCAGGCCTGACATTATATTTGCTACAGGCTTGTGTGCAAGGTTTCAATCTGATCCCAAGGAGTCATATCTAATGGTAGTGAAAATAATTATGAGATATGTGAAAGGCACTCAAAATCTTGGCCTTTGGTATTCTAAAGAATCTGGTTTTGACTTGGTTGGATACTCAGACTCATACTATGCAGGATGTAGAATAGACAGAAAAAGTACAACAGGAAGCTGTCAGTTTTTGGGAGAAAGATTGGTATCATGGTTTAGCAAGAAGCAGCATTCAGTGTCAAATTCAACTGCAAAGGCTGAATATATTGCAGCTGGTAGTTGCTGTGCTCAGTTACTTTGGATTAGGAACCAGCTTTTGGACTATGGGTTGACTCTGCAAGGAATTCCTATCTTCTGTGACAACACTAGTGCCATAGCAATTTCTAAGAATCCTGTTCAACATTCCAAAACTAAGCATATTAACATTAGGCATCATTTTATTAGAGAGCATGTGGAGGAAGGCACAATCAAGCTAATCTATGTGTCCACAGAGAAGTAACTTGCAGATATTTTCACCAAACCATTGGATGAAAAGACTTTCAACAGGCTAGTGAGTGAATTGGGTATGTTAAATTTGACATGTTAATGTAATTCTGTTTAGTTGATAAAATATTAGTGAACTAAATTTCACTGTAAATTAATGGCCTATAAAGGTGTTTTGATTTTTGTCACAGTGGAAAGACATGATGATATTTAACTGAGAGGTTAACTAATTTCTTTTTAAGTAACTTAACTTCTATGTGAACAATAAAAGATGCTGTCAAGGTACTTGACAGTATGTTTTATTCATACTGTCACATAATGATAAGTTACTATCAAAAATCTGTGAAAACCTACTGTCACATGGTTAAATAGTCTTGACAGTAAAGTTCGCGCGATTAAAACTTACTGTTGAACCATGTGGAACTTACTGTCAAATGGCTGAGAAAACTTGACAGTATGTTTTACGGGATTAAAACTTACTATCAAATCTTGTGAAACCTACTGTCAAAGGAATGAGAGATAATGACAGTATAGTATGCGGGAGTGAAACATACTGTCAAATTATGAAACTTATTGTCAGTATTTCTTGACAGCATAGTTTTTCAAAAACCCGCATAACATATTGTCAACAATTAACATTAGATTTATTCATTCATTATTATTTACTAATGTTACTGTCAAGAGTGTTTGTCATTTTAGCGCAGAAGTTACTGTCGAGGAATGGAACTTGAAGACAACTGTCACTTAAAATCGTTTAAAATTCTTTCTTGACAGTACCTTTTCACATCATATAAATACACAGCTAAAATTTATCTCACTCTTTACTCTACTTTATTTCTCTCATAACTTCTCCACTCTCTTACACCCTTAAAACTCTCCAGTTTCTCTGCAACTTTTTGTTCTAAACCGTCTTCTAAACACCTAAATCTTTCATTCTTTCTCAACCTTAATTTCAATCAACCATGTCTGGACCTCAAATTCTCTGCACACTAGCTCAAACCAACCTCACCACCATGGCTTTAGTGGGTGAAGCCTTCAAACCTTTTGTTGGCTTCATGAATAACTCATACCTCTCCTATGCCCTAACCACAAGTCCACGTCTCGAAATTCCTGGACTCTCTTAATTTTGGACCTCTGCTGTATGTGAGGGGGAGCAGGACTCTAGCTCTATCTCTTTTCAAATCAATGGTACCTTTTACACCATTGATTCCTCTCACATTAATGAAGCTCTTCATGTGGAAGAGACTGAAGGCTTGCTTTTTGAGGATCCTGCAAGTGAAGAACAACTCACCAAGTTCTTCAAGTTGATTGGGTATGCTGGACCCAAGTTAAGTGCAAATAAAGATGAATGGTATCCTTCAGGAGGCATGGATAGAAAGTATCTCAACAAAGAATGGAGCGTGATTCTTGATGCTGTCTCGAGGTCCATGTTAAGCAAAACAAGTGGATGGAATGAAGTGTCATCATACATCAGGAGGATTGTGCATTCCATGGTGCACAATTATAGAATAGATGTTGAAAAGCTCCTGATGCCTCTGTTCAAGCTGGTACTGGGAAAGAAAGAAGCCAGAAAACCGATAATATACTATCCTAGATTTTTTATGCTTATAATTAATTCTGTTATAGGCGTAATTGATTTAGATAGTGTTCAATGCATGGAGTCCCCAACTCTTAAGAAAAATACTCAATATTTGTTAACCAGTAAACCCCTTAACACTGAATTGAGTCTGTATATAACTGATTTCATGCTTGCAACTATTAAAAGTTTAAATTTAAAAATTGTTGGGGACTACGATGTATTTTCCTTGAGTGATGATAATGGTGTTGACCTCTCCATTCCTAACTCACACTCTAAACCTTTTGAAGGAGTCCGACCTTCTAGAGTCAACAAATCTCTAACCCAAGGGTATGGTTCCTTTCAAAAGGACCAGGTCTCTAAAAGGATGAGAACCAATCAACCTAGGTTAGAAGCCTTTCCACAGGTAGGTGGTGTAACTGCACTAGGTGCAGCAAATAAGGGTGGTAGTCAGACCATAAAATCCACAGAGGGCCCTGGTGAGCCTAGGAGAAAGAAGGAAAGGGTATCAACCTTTGTAAGTCAGGGTGTGTCCTCTCAAAAGGGTACATCACTTAAAAGGGATAAAAACACATCTCTAGATGTCCCCTCTCAAAAGGAGGCATCTATTAAACTTGACCAGTCTCTCATGGCACCCTGTAAAGAGTCTGCATAATAGGTTGAACTCACTCAACCTGAGCCCACACTTGAAGATATTCACACTATAGGACAAGAACATGTGGAACACAGTTCATTCAACTATAGTGCATCATACTTTGCCAACATTGAAGATCAAAATGTTGATGCACTATTTCAACAGTTGGATGAAACTGATCATAGCAATCCACAAGAACCTTCTACTCAAAGGGTAGAAGAGATTGTTGTCACAGCCTCTATAGCTGTTAATGACAAAGTTGTTGTCAATCCTCATGACAGTAACTTCTCTGTAGAAGCTGCCACAAATGCTGTCAATACTGCTATTCAAGACAGTAACTCTCCAGTGGCTGCCTCCTCTCAACAACTCAGTGATGATGATTTTGCTCTCATTTCTTCCCTACTCAAGGTAAAATCTACAACTCTTGTGCAAGATGTACCTGCTCAGTCTCTTGCACCTAGGATGAGTAAGGATGTGAAAAGAAAAGGAGAGATAAAAGAAAAGAGAGGTGAGCATAAAAATGAGGGGCTGGGAAAATCCCAGGCAAAAGAAGAGGGCCCTGAGCAAGGCAAGAGTAAAAAACAAGATGTGGGAGCCCAAAAATCAAAGGCATTAGGCCTGGAGAGTGAGTTGGTGAGGAGTGATGAGATCACTCATAAAAAACCAGAGAGTGTGAGAACCACCACAGCCTCCAAATCCTCTAAACAAGCTGATGAAAGGCTAAAATCCCTTTCACATAAGGTCACTAAATTATCAAAGAACTTGGACACAGTGGGCAGGAATCAGGTGAAGCTGGTGAACAGGATGTCAAGTTTGGAGCAGACCATGAATGAAGGGTTCAAGGCCATATTTGACAAGCTTCGGGTGTTTCAAGCAAAATTTTCAATCCCTGCAGTTGCTACCTCAACTAAGGGGGAGAAAAGTTATAAGGCCGAAATGTTTGTTGCAGATGAAGGAAGGAGTGATAAGGTGGCAGTTAAGGAGATAACTCAAGCTGCATCTCAGGGGGAGAGTCAACTAGCATTGTTGTCTAGTGTGGCTGCTGAGATTGCTATAAAGCTTAGAGGTAATAAGGTGGAGAGACCAAAGGAGAAAGGAGTGGCGATAAAGGAGGGAGTTGTGAAGAAAGATTCAGTGGTGAATGTAATTGGAAAATGGAAGTAAAAGCTTTTTCAAGATGAAGGTGATGATTTTATTTTAGAAGAAAGAGAAGATCTTGATGATGAACAAGTTGCAATCCTGATGGTGGACGATAATGAAAACAGCAGAGTGTTTGAAGATGCAAAGTTTAACAAAAGAATAAATGATCTAAGAGCCTCATCTAGCAGAGACCCCAAGAAATTTTCTGATTCAATGAGACAGTCAACAGTGGGAGCAGCTATGATGGTGTCTAGGAGCAATAAATGAGTAATCTCTGTTAGAAATGGAGGAGGTTTTAGTTGGTGTGTAAGCATGGCTTATCTGAGTAGGCAGGAAATTGCAGTTATAGAAGCAATTAAACTCAAGATCAAAATAGATAAGTCATGGCTGAATGAAAATCTGAAAAGGACTCTGCAGAAGCTGATAGTTAAAAATCTCTCAGAAGTAACTCAGGATCCCTTGGGAATCAAGTTCAGTAGTTCCACATATGGAAAGTACAGATCTATGAATTTGGAGAGAGTGAGCATGTGTAGGCCAAGGTCTATGAAGGAAGCCTTTGACTACTTCAAGCAACTTCCAAGGAATGAAGAAATGGATGAAGTGTTGAGAGTGTTGGAAGGAGAATTGAGGAGACTTGAAGATTTGAGATTGAAAAAGAGTGAGAAGAAAACTTAGGAAAAGAAAGATGGAGATGATAGTGAAAAGCCTGATGGAGGTGCAGGTAGTTCCAGCCAACACCATAATGGTGAAGGATCATCTGAAGCTGGAAATAAGGTGGAGTTAAATGAGGAGAAGAATGAGAAGGAGTACAGAGATGGTATTGAAGGGAAAGTGATGAAGACAGTAGTTCTTGGTTTTGAAATGGATGAAAAAGATGATGTCAGGAGTAATAAGGAGAAACTTACTGTCACAGAACCTGCTGTCGAACATGACTTGACAGTAACCTCTCAAAAGTTACTATCAAATAAAGTATCCTTTTCCAAGAAGTACATGAAAGCAAGGGCAGAGAGACCTAAGCCTCATTCAAGTAGGAGGCCTAGCAGGAAAGGGTGGAAGCTTATGTCTGAAATTCTACATGAGGATTTTCTGGATGTTAGAAGGCCAACCATCAACAACATAGCATAAGCAAAAGTAGAATCCTTAGTGAATGTGAAAGTTGAGTGGTCTGGGATGAATACTCTAAGCAAGATAATTCTTTTGTATTCAAATAGAACAGTTGAAGAGTTGAGTTATGAGATGAGAGAAGTAAACTACTTTCTGGTCAGAAGAATGTTTCTTATAACTCAAGGATCAGACATGAGGACACAGTTGGTGAGAAGTCTGTTGATAAAGAAGCTCATGGATTTAATGGACTCTTTCAAACCTCATCCTTTGGATTTCAATGATGTTGAAGAACCTGAAACAGTTGTCTACTCTAATGGAGTGATGTTTGAGGGAGAAGATGGAGTCAAGGAGTTTTGGAGCTCAGAGTCTCTACAAGACAAAAACCTAGATTTACTTGAAAAGTTGGTGAAGCAGTTGGAGGGATATCCTTATCCTGAGGAGAGCAGATACATGTCAAATGTTCTGAGAATCATTCAAGCTAAAAAGAAGAGGGAGATTGAGAAAAAGTTTGAATATGAGAGGACACAGAAATGTCTTCTCAGGAATCCTGACAGAATTATCTTCTACAATACTGGTGGTTCTGATGAAGAAATCACCTTTGAGGAATTAAAGAAGTTGGTTGTGAATGATTTTCATATCATTGAGCTCATCAAGAAGCAACTGCTCAATATCACCAATTATGATATTTTTGATCTGAAAAATAGAGCATTGGAGATATGTGACTCTAAGAGGAAGGAGGAGAAGCAGAAAAGAAAGGAGTTTGAAGAAGAAGTTGAAGCTGCTAAGAAGAAAGTAGAACAAATTTCTAAGAGAATCAAGGAGGCTGAGATTGACATGAAGCATGTTTTGCTGAATGATCAATTCTCTAAAAGATCCAACTATGTTTTTTCAGTCCTGTTTGGGCCCCTGAGAATCATTTTTGATAGCATTGAAGTGGAGGCTGTTAACTTCAGGGTGCTCAATAATGAAAATCTAAGGAAGATATTCAGAACGGTCACAGGCTCATTCCTTGAGTTTGAAAGAGATCTAAGTAAAGTTGTCTAGGAGATCATTGAGTCCAGAGAAGAAGAGGATGAGTCTATTGACAAGCTCAGGGTGAAACAGATCTACTCTTCTACAAAGGAAAGATTTGTCAAGGACATGTTTAGGATGAAGTACTTATGCATATCCAAGGGGCCATCTGAGAACTACTACACCTACAAAGAACTGAGGAATCTTTCTTACAAAATGGTGAAACTAGTCTTAGATTGTGTTACTGATCATGCCAAGACAGATGAAGAGAAGAGGGGACTGAAAGCTCTTGAGGGACTGTATGGAAGAATGACAGCTGAGAAGAAGTAGTTTTGCAGCTCAAGTCAAAATTAAAGATTTGCTCAGTCTAGAGGAGCTAAATTTGAGATATGAGTGTACTTATAATTTCTTTTATTTCCTGTACAAACACTTCTATTTTTATTAGTTGAGATAGCATCTGCAGTTTTCTTTAAATTTGTCTTTATTGATCATAAAAACAAATTGGGGGAGATTGTTAGGGATTGTGGTACCATCAATGTAATCAACTAATATTTACTTAGATTAATTAATAATTAACTAAGTAAAACATACTGTCATATATAGTTTGATAGTATGTTTAAAATGTCACTTGTAATAAGATGCTCAAATAGTCAAGTAGGTGACAGTAAGTATCAATAGTTACTGTCATGTGTAAATGAAATAAATGATCAATGAGGTAGAAGTTCACAAAGTGTTCATGCAGAGCATAGATCAAATTTCTGACAGTAACATTCTACATTCTGGAGCCTACGACAGCATGTTCAAGTGACAGTAACTTTTGGAAACAGACGACAGTAACTATTCCTTGACAGTAAACTTCTCGGAGAATGAAGATTCTATGAAAGCAAGTTTTATTGACATCAACTATCCCTTGACAGTAAACTTGGAGGAGATTGAAGATTCAAGACAGCAAGTTTCCTGGCAGTAGCTTTGGCGGGGAGAGTTGACAACATGTTTGGCAGAATGATCGACATCATGTTTGGCGGAATAGTTGACAGTACCTTTGGACGACAGCATGTTTTAGAAGACTGGTGATCCTGACAGTAAAGTATGCGGTAACAAAGATGTTGTCACCAAAGTGAAGCTGAAGGTTGACAGTAACTTTCATAGAAGTTGACAGTCTGTTTCAAGTAGCAGACTAGGTAAAGTCATTCACAGATTGATCTTGACATTTCTACCTAGTCTGTCAAGTCTACAACTGCAACTTGAGATAAAGTAAGCAAAAAGGTGAAGCGTGCTCATGGTGTCAAGAATGTCAAATCCTCACAGAGTACCTTTATCTACATTTGGAATGAAGACAAGATTCATGAAAAAAAAAGTGAGTTTACTATTTCGAGTATTGTCCAGGAAACAAGGGAAAGTGTACTTGTAAGTGAGATATGTGTTGTAGTTTAAATACACACATCTCATAAACACTTTCTCTAACACACACAACTGAGCTTAACTTTTCTCAAGCATAGAAACTCTAGCAATCTCTTATTATTGTATCTATTTGTTGGTCCCTGAAATTGTAGAAGGGGGGGTTGAATACAATATCTGAAAATTAATCGCAGAATAATTTGGATTAAAAATATTATTATAATTACTCGCGAAATATTAATTATAATGAAATACTATTCAAGTGAAAGATATAATTTAAACTTGATTAGTATTACAAAATTAATATTTTAGAAAACTGTTATATAATTGATAAAAAAAGTCTAGAACAAATTTGACATGAACTGTTCGCGTTTAATCAATTATATTCAAACTCAGCACAGAAATCTGTGAATATTACAATGCAGATAAATTACTGAATTTGATCTGATTTTTTAACTTCTTAACAATTGAACACTTACAAGTGAAGGGATGATCTCATATTTATAGAGATTTCAAAAAGGCTGCTATGAACTTTTTGAGTATGACTTTATTTCAAGAAAATAAGTCTGTATGACTTATTTTAACACTTGTATGACTTATAAAAGACTGGGCATGACATATTTTGGTCGGTATGACTTATTGAAGCTCGGTATGACCTTTTGAAAAGTTCGGTATGACTTATCCCACTTGCTCCAGCATGACCTTTAATCAATCTGCTCGGTATGACTTCTTGATTCAGCCTGCTCGGTATGACTTATCTAAGTAAGTCATTCGGTATGACTTATTTAATAAGTCATACTATCTGTTTATATATATATATAAGGCATATTGATCCATTTCTTTTATAATAAATTAATTCTACTTAATTTAATTATTTAATTAAATTAAATTCAATCTTGAATTAATTTAATTAGATAAATTAAATAATTAATTAACATTTGATAGTAGAATTAAAATACTATCTTTACTCGCATAGCCGTGCTGTCAGTCTTGAAATCTTCCCGTCTTTTATTTGTCTTCTGATCTTGAAACCTCTTGAATTAAATGAAGAATAAGTATTATATTAGTTGACACACAAATGTACTGTCTGGTTCATTTGTGTCATCCTAATAAATATTTTCCATTTAAATAACTTTTAACTAGAGGCCTTCTGTCATATTTTCTTCTTCACTGTTTTCATTCTTCTTCTGGAATCTACTTGTAGTAACCACTTGAAATCTTCCATATTTTCTGTCTTCTATAGAAGTACTACCACAATATTATTTTCACTGACGCTTGAACATATAAAAATGAACTTCTTCCAGTGTTGAGTAGCAATCCTACAAAATACCTCTGATACTTGGATCCTCTGTGATTAGTTGACTGTCTTCGTCTTGATTCCTGTTTAGTGTTTGTTATTTACTTCTCTTTTATTAGCTAGAGTTGAGTTGTCATCTAATTATTACAAATAGGCCTAGTCATATGCCTTTCAATCTCCCCCTATTTGTTGTTAAACATTTAATACACAAATTTTTAGAGGATAACTCAACTAACAACTAAGAAAGTAGTACGACATGTAATGACTGTAAATAATAAACAAAAGTTCTGGTTTTATATTTAACAATTTTCCAGATTCATACATGAAAGATAAATACAAGATAGATGTTCCTCTAGCACTGAACAAAAATTACAAAGTTTCTATCTTGTTCTATCTAAGTCTTCAGTCTTCTGATGTATCAACTTCACCTTCTTCTAGATTTGAACTTTTATGAACTGGTGTCCTTGGTACTTCTTCAGATACTGATTGATCTGTTGTGGTGGATTCTCCATACAACCTTCTTTGCTCAGCTCTTGCTAACTGCCACAACACTTCCTGTTTAACAGGATCTACTACCTCTTCTTCTATGTCATAAGGCTGTGTTGAATCAATTTTATGCATCTGCCTGATGTATGATTGAATTTTCTTTGATAGGCAGTAGTCTCTGATCTTTTGAGCTGCATCCAACTTAGCCTGGGACCTGAATCCCTTGGATCTCAACATTGTTTCAACTTCAATCATGTATTTAACTGTGTTGCCCTTTAGTGACTCCTCATCCAGCTTCATAATTTGATAAAGCTTATTGTTGTAGAACCATACCTCATGAGGGTCGTTTAAGATTTGTGGACTAATAGCTCTTGCTATCTCTCGAAATCTGTCCCTTAAAAGTTCATTTTCTTCTGAACTTCTTTTGACTTTATTCATCAATGTCCATATTACAGATAGAGATTTTTTACGAAAGAATTCCAAAGAGACTCTGAATGTGCCATACTTGTGTGTGTATAACAGAATCTGCCAGTCATCTAGAATGTTATCCACAATCACAGTGATGTAGTCAACTTCTTCTTTGATTGCTTTCATGAAGTTATCCAGACATTCATTTGAATCTTGCAGACGATTAATTAAGAACTGTAACTTGTAATCTTCAAATGGACCTTTCTGAAGTTTGTCCATGATCTCTCTGGCAGTATCCCATTTCTTCCCTATTTTTAAGCGCACATCTTCTTTCTTCTTTCAAACAGCTATAGCCCACAAATTTTGCTTTTGTTGGCTCTCTTCTCTTTCTGCCTGAGATCTTTCCATGACTAGAGCTTTCAGATTTTCAGTCTTTGCTTGGCTTGCCTTGATGTCTTCTTTAAGTTTCTTTATTGCCTCTTCATAGGCTGGATCAACTTCTTTTTCTTTTTGAAAGAAAAAATCTTCATCAAATGCAGTTTCTTCCTCAACTCTGCAGTAGTCAGGAATGTTTGATTCATCCTGAGCACTGTCATCAATGAATTTCTCTTGAGCACAATAATGTTCTTCTGGTTCTTGATCACACGATTGAAATTCTTCTTCAGAAAACAGCTTTGCTTTACCTTTAATTTGAGTAGAAGCCCCTCCATCTCCAGCTACTTTCTCCTTTGATTTCTCCCCCTTAGTTGAGGGATCCTCTTGAGTTTTAGAGGCTTCAAAAGATGTCAACATTTTCTGCATAGTCAGATAGACTTGCTTCATTCCTTCATTCAAATGTGTCATTCCATCATCCAGTTTGTTGAATCTTTGTGTAGAGATCTTTTCATTTTCAATGATTGTTAATGTCAAGCTTTTCTCAACTTCATCAATCTTTTCATGTAATTTGCTAACTTCTTTCATGTCTTCAGCAATAAGATTTTGTACACTCTGGATGTCTTGAGTTTTTAGAAGAATGGAGGTTTTGACATCATCAACATCTTTTCGTACTATTGTTAGCTGCTGTGTTACAGAGGCAGATGTAGATTTTTCTTCTGCTTGTGCTTTAACTTTTAATAACTCAGCTTGAACAATTTTCATTTCATTCTGGAGAGCTTCCATTTTGGATAATAGTTCACTGTGTGTGTGCACTCATATCACTTGCACTCCTGTTTATCTCACTATCACTCTGTGCATGTGTTTCACTCTGTGTTTGCCTCACATCACTCGTGTTTAGTTCCTTTCCAGATCCTGAAGTTGTACCTGCATATATAACAATAGCTTTTGAAGAGTCAAAATGCTCTTCTGATGCCTGTGAAGGCGCGTCCTCAACAAGATTAACTTGAAGTGGCTCCGCTACTGACGTAGCTACTCCGTGAATGGAGTCCCATCTCCCTCTATGGAGTGGTTGCCTCTCAAATCCACCAGTGGATTCGAGACCTTCTCGAAAGAGAACTGGATGAAAGAAATCCAGCGGAGTCACCACCTTAGACAATGTAATGACAGGCTCTTGAGAGTCTGTGGTGCTCCTTAATACCTCGGAGGGTATCTGATGCTGCACTGCATCGAAAATGTCATGGTCCACAACATAGGTGGGATCCGACGAGTTTTTTATTAAAAACATTTTCTTCAACTAATGTGCCCTCCTGTGTTGGTATTTCTTCAAGTAAAGGTCCTGCTAGAGTGATTGCTAGCAGTGTGTTTTCCTCACTATCTGATGCTGTGGCCGAGCAGCGAATTAGATCACCTGGTTGAGCAAGTGTATCTAGAGAATCTTGGATGGCCATATTAAGATCCATATCCCATTGACTGGAATAGGTTGAGGCTGCAGTTGTCTCAGGGTCAACTCTAGAAATTTTTGAAGGAGGAGACAGAGCTGCGGGTTCACTCACTTCAGCACCAAGACCTCTAACTATTCTGACAGGTTTCTTCCTTTTTCTGACTTTTAATGAAGAGGAGGATGAAGGAGAAACTGTTTGAGGCTCTAATTCAGCTGGGGGCAGAACCTGTGTGTTTTCAGGTTCATAGCTGATATCCTGGAGTGTAAGAACACCATCATAGTCCGCTACAGATAAATCTAACAGAGCAGTGGATATTTCTATAGGTATTGAACTAGAAGATTGTGAGTGAGATATTACCTGTTGATCTTGTGCCACTTGATCGACATGCTGAGCAGCTTCAAGTAGAAGATGCACAGGATGATCCATTTGCATTGGCACTTGCTCTGGCTCTTGTTCCTGCACAGGATTAGCAATAAGATCTAATATCTCAGCCATGTAATCTGTCCTTACCACTTGCACATTTTGAAACTTGGGGTTGTTGTGGAGCCTTGCGAATAAGTTGTTCTGAGAAGTCGGAGATTCTTCTACAGGACCATTCTGAAATAAGGCTTTATCTTCATCCATCAACAAGTCATTCATGAACAGCATCAGGAACCTCGGATAGTAGACTTGAATGTCCTGTTCCCTGCTTTCTGGTTTCCCCATCTTCTTGATTATTTCTTTTAGAATCAACTTCCCAAAATTTATCCTCCGGTTGTGGGCCACAGAAAACCCTATGATTTGCAGTAGCGAAGATATGTTGTTGAAGTTGTTCTTTGTAGAGGGTGCAAAAACTTTGGCTAACGTGTCAAAGACATAGTCCCACTCGCTTACCAACTTAGACTTTGTCATCCTTACTAAGTTGATCTCACCCTGATATTGAATGGTATAGAAAAATTCTAGTATATCTGGTACAGTGGGTGGATCCACGAAATTGTCAGTTGGGAAGCCCAAAATCCTGTTCACGTCCTCTTCAGTCACCATATATTGATGATCTCCTATGCTGAATGAGAATTGAACTCTGCCTGCAGTACTCCTATTCCTAGCAGTGGAATACAGAGCCCTAAGTGCTAACACTTGCAACGGGGCGTCCAGAGTAATTGCAGTTCTTACAAGTGAATGTCCATTCATAAAAACGATCCACGGTCGAAACCTCTCGACTGAACAATTCACCGGATTGAAAAATCCTACAAAATTAGTTTTTACTAATTCGCAAAAACCAACCATTTTTGTTGTAGATTTAAGCTATTACAAATAATAAAATTACAATGTGCGATTACAATTCAAAATTAACAATTACAAGTTAATAAATCGAAAATTACACTTTTAAATAGAAACCCTAATTTCTAATAAGCCCCTAATCAACTTTAATCAACAATACACTACAATCAGTCCTTTAGTTATAATCAACACTTGAATGCTTCGTATTAAAAAAACAGTCAGTCGAATAGAGGTTCCTTTGATTTAATCGATTTTCACAATCTAGCAAGCACAGATGCTTGTAAACGTAACTTAGCAACTGAAAGCAGTTGATTTTGAACAAGAATCGATCGATTTTTTTGATAGGAAGATAAACTGTTCGATTTCTATGTGTATAGCACTGTGTGTGTATATGTAAAGCTGTGTATGACTTAATTAATTAAAGAAAGAAAATCAAATTATTCTCGGTATGACTTATTTGAAAAGCCTGCTATGACTTGTCTCGGTATGACTCTTTCAAAAGTGATACCGAGTTTTTATTAATAGCAGGTCTCGGTATGACTTAAGGAAAACTTTTAAATGAATTCTCGGTATGACTTATTATTAAGAATAAAAAATCATGCCGAATTTCATTTAAATTAAATGTCATACCGAAATTTTATCATAATAAGTCATTCTGGAATAAAAAATATATACTTAGTAAATAGTTAACTAACAATAAATTACATACAAATAAATTATTATAGACATAAAATAAATATTTACATTATTAATTTATTTTAATTAATTTAAGCATTAAATTAACTCATGTTTGAATTAATTTAATAAGCAAATTAATTGAATAATTAATAACATACTCATTTATTTTAATGTACAATAATAATTACTAAAAATAAACATTAATATACACATGCTTAAAATAAATATACTAGAAATTAGGAAAGAAAAAATATATATATACTTAAATTTACATAATGCTTTTAAATGCTTAATTTAAACAAAAGTACTTATGCTTTAATTGAAATAATTATCTTGTAAGAATATTGATTTAATTTTTAGATAATTTTTCAAAAATTCATAAGCCCTAGGATTTTATTAATTCAAGTCTCATAAACTCTTTAAATATTAACATTTAATATTTATGAGCTTAAAATAATTCCTAGCAACCAAAAATTTAGCCATAGTTTAACATCCCTAATTCACTAACCAGCTTTGAGAAAGTGGATTCATCAAGTGGCTTTGTGAAAATGTCGGCTATCTGATCTTCTGTGGGTACGAAATGTAACACCACAGTTCCGTTCATGACATGCTCTATAATAAAGTGATACCTTATGTCAATGTGCTTGGTTCGCGAATGTTGAACATGATTGTTAGAAATTGCTATCGCACTTGTGTTGTTGCAGAAAATTGGAATTTTGTTCAACGCAAGTCCATAGTCATTTAGCTGATTCCTAATCCACAAGATCTGTGCACAACAGCTACCTGCCGCAATGTATTCTGCTTCGGCTGTCGAGGTAGATACTGAATGTTGTTTTTTACTGTACCAGGAGATCAACCGTCGTCCTAGAAGCTGACAGCTTCCAGAAGTACTTTTCCTGTCCATCCTGCACCCTGCATAGTCTGAATCTGTATAGCCAATTAGGTCAAAACTTGTATCCTTAGGGTACCAAATTCCAAGATCTGGTGTACCCTTTAGATATCTAAAAATTCGTTTAACAGCTAATTGATGAGATTCTCTTGGGTCAGATTGAAACCTTGCACATAAGCATGTTGCAAACATTATGTCGGGTCTACTAGCAGTTAGATATAATAATGAGCCTATCATACCTCTATAGCTTGTGATGTCAACTTTCTTACCAGTTTCATCTTTGTCAAGCTTCGTGGATGTTGGCATTGGGCTTTTTGCCGGTGAAGAATCTTCTAGACTGTATTTTCTGAGAAGATCTCTTACGTACTTTGATTGGCAAATAAAAATCCCATCTTCCTTTTGCTTTACTTGCAATCCAAGGAAGAATGACAGCTCACCCATCATGCTCATCTCATATCTACTCTGCATTAACTTAGCAAATCTCTTGCACAAGTTTTCGTTAGTAGAACCAAATATAATATCGTCAACATAAACTTGGACAAATATCATATCTTTATTATGTAATTTATAAAAGAGAGTTTTATCTATGACACCTCTAGTGAAACCATTTTCAAGTAAAAACTCAGAGAGAGTGTCATACCATGTCATCGGTGCTTGCTTGAGTCCATAGAGAGCTTTGAAAAGAAAGTACACAAAATCAGCAAACTCTGGATTTTCAAAGCCAGGGGGCTGTTCCACATATACTTCCTCTTCTAGCTTTCCGTTCAGAAATGCACTCTTCACATACATTTGATAGACTTTAAAATTGGAATGTGCTGCGAATGCCAGAAATATCCTGATGGCTTCAAGTCTTGCAACTGGTGCGTAGGTCTCGTCATAATCAATTCCCTCTTCCTGAGAGTAACCCTTTGCAATCAGTCTGGCTTTGTTCCTTGTAACAATGCCATCACCGTCTAGCTTGTTCCTGTATACCCATTTTGTGCCAATAACAGATCTATCTTTAGGCCTGGGTACCAGTGTCCAGACTTCTTGTCTTTCGAACTGATTGAGCTCTTCTTGCATGGCAAGAACCCAATCTGGATCAATTAGTGCCTCTTCAATCTTCTTTGGTTCTTCTTGAGATAGAAAAACTGAAAATAAACACTCATTTAAAGTTGCACTTCTGGTTCTTACTCCAACATATGGATCACCTATGATCAATTCAAAGGGATGATCTTTACTCCATATCCTTTCCCTCGGTAGGTTTGATCTTGATGATTCGCCTTGAAATTCATTGTGATTTTGTGTTGTGCCAGTTGATCCTTCATCTCCCCCTGAGTTGCTGCCAGGATGACTTGTTGATCCACCACTGGTATTAGTAGTATCTCCAGTGTTACCATTGTTTCCACCACTATTACCTGGATCATTACCATCATTGTTGTCATCATTTCCTGCTGCAACCTCAGGCTCTTCTTCGTCATCAGAATGTGAGTCTGGATAATTATCAAATTTTAATGACTCAGAAGAATCTTCAGTTTGGATACTTGGGAGTTTTGCGTCATCAAAAGTTACATTGACACTTTCCTTCACTTGGTGCTGATCAATTATGTATACCCTATATGCTCTTCTTGAGTAACCGACAAAAATAGCTTCATGTGCCTTGGCCTCAAACTTGCCACGATGTTCATCTCCATCTTTTAGCACAAAGCATTTGGCTCCAAATACATGAAAGTACTTGAGAGTAGGTTTCTTGCCAGCCATTAATTCATAGGGAGTTTTCATATGACCTTTGTTGATCAGAGTTCAATTCTGAGTATAACAAGCTGTATTTACTGCTTCATCCCAGAAGTAGATAGGTAACCTTGATTCACTTAGCATAGTTCTTGCAGCTTCAATCAGGGTTCTATTTTTCCTTTCTACAACTCCATTTTGTTGCGGAGTTCTTGGTGCTGAAAATTGCCTAGCTATTCCCTTGTCTGAGCAGAAATTATTCAGAACTTCATTTTTGAATTCTGTTCCATTATCTGATCTGATTTCCCGGACAGGTAACTTTGAATCTAACTCAATCAGCTTTATATGATCAATCACCAAATGTGGAGTTTCATCCTTAGAGTTCAAGAATAAAACCCATGTATATTTTGTGAAGTCATCCACAATCACTAAGGCGAATTTCTTCCTTGACATAGACAGAATATTTACTGGACCAAATAAATCCATGTGTAGGAGTTGAAGTGGTTCAGTGATGTTTGTAGTGTATGTGCCTCTGTGAGTTGCTTTCTTTGACTTCCCTTTCTGACATGCCTCGCACAATCCTTCTTGTGTAAATTCCATCGGAGGCAGTCCTCTCACCAAATCCCTCTTTACTAGAGAGTTCATTGTTTTGAAATTCAAGTGTGAGAGCTTCTTGTGCCATAGCCAACTTTCTTCTGTTGAAGCTTTTGAATAAAAACAGTTTGCTTCATCTTCAGTTCCCGAGTTGAAATCAGCTACGTACAAGTTTCCTTTCCTTACTCCACGCAAGGCTAGTCTGTCTTCTTTAGAATGAGCTATTAAGCACTTCTCCTTGATAAAGTTTACTTTGTAACCTCTATCACAGAATTGTCTGACGCTGAGTAGATTGTGCTTAAGTCCTTCCACCAAAGAGACGTTTTCAATGATAACATTTCCAGTATTTAACTTGCCATATCCCGTAGTCATTCCTTTGCTGTTATCTCCAAAGGTGACGACTGGGCCAGCTCCCTCAACCACGTCTAATAGCAGGGCTCTATCTCCGGTCATATGCCTTGATGATCCGCTGTCCAGGATCCATATAACTCGGTTTACCTGTTTAACTCCCTGCAATTATCAAACGGATTAATTCGTCTTCGGAGCCCAAAATTGATTGGGCCCGGCATACTTAAAGAATTGACCTTTGTCTGCTTTGACAACAGATCCTTTTCGAATAACATCATTTTCTTCCTTGACTGCTCCTACCTTCCTATAGACAGTCTTAACAACTTTCTGTTTAGACTTAGGAATATATGATTCCTTCTTCTCAGGTGAAAGAGTCGCAGTCTTGGGTTTAGCAAATTTACTATTGATGTGTTGTCTAGGTGTCATGTTATCTTTCTTAGTTATCATGCGTTTAAAGTAAGCAGTCATAGCATTAAAGGCACATAACATGCAATTCATTATACCACATGGTTTATGGAAAGCATCAATAGTAGGCATGTTATTCAATACAGTAGGGGGCTTAACAGATTCTTCTTCAATTTTATCAGCATATTTGAAGTTTTCACTAGAATGAAATTTATTGTTACTGTTCCTACTGTTCACAAACGTGTTGGGTCTGTTCATCTTATTCTTTAAGTCTTTTTCACCTACACCAGGTCTGGGGGAATCAGAAGTTCCCACATCTTCCACTGGTGTCTCTAGTGCACATTTTTCTTTCTGGACATTAACTCCTTTTATGTCCTTAACCTGTTCTCCTCTCTTCTTCTCTTCCTCAAGATCTTCCAACTGCATTTCATATGCAATTAGTACAGAGCTCTCAAGGATGGGTTCAGCTATCGGTGTTATGAAGAGAGGTTTCG
Organism: Oenanthe sinensis; assembly: GCA_028671895.1. NCBI lineage: Eukaryota > Viridiplantae > Streptophyta > Magnoliopsida > Apiales > Apiaceae > Oenanthe > Oenanthe sinensis. The sequence goes on along the minus strand of CM053810.1, from coordinate 41,777,775 downwards.
GTGTGTCTTTAACAACATGTGGGATACCCCTTTCTTCAGCACTTTTTCTAAAGGGGGTTATGTTGCTTGGCTTTCCTACAGATTTGTTATACTCGAAGCCTATTCCAACTTTACGATTTATTTCTTGTTGGTCAACTAGGTTCTTAACAATATATGAGGAATTCTTATATGCAAGACACTTCTTCTTTTCTTCTTCTATCTGGTTTCTGAGATTAGTTTCTACTACAACATGACAACTGACTTTGCTGACTTGAACAGCTAAGTTTTCAGTCAACTTAACAGTCAACTTGTCATGATTTCTTTTTAACTGTTTAAGAACTTCAGTCTCATCAATTAACTCTTTGACTTTGAGTCTGAGTTTCTTAACTTTATCTCTTTCACCATCTAGTTCTTTACCTAGCAAAGCAAACATCTTAGGACAAGAAGGATTTACCTCTATTCCTCTGTCACGGGTGGGAGACAGTGATTCCTCTGATGAAGCCATAAGAGCAAGATTTCCCAGCTCTTCCTCATCATCGTTATCTGAGTCATCCCAGCTTTTGCCTGCTGCTAGATAGGACTTTCCTTGGTGCTTTTTCACGAGCGCATCATATTTCTCCTTGAGCTCTTCGTAAGACTCTCTCTTCTTCCCTTGCTTAGGCTTCTTGCACTCTGTTGCGAAGTGGCCTAGCTCATTACAGTTGAAGCAACGAAACTTGCTTCTATCAACTAAGCCGGTCTTGTAGCCGCTTTTTGATACTGCTGTCGAAGAACCTCCTTTTTGGAATCTTCCAAAATTAGGCTTACTTCTGAATGAGGAGTTTCTTCGGAATCTCATGTTGCCAAACTTCCTGGCAACCATAGCTAGATATTCATCTTCTAGCTGATCTAGTTCTTCCAGTGAGTAGAAATCACCGTCTTCTTGTTTGTCAGAAGTATGTCCAAGTTCTGGAACCACATACTCTGTTGAACTGTTAGAAGGTGCAACAGCCTTCACTTCTTCTTTCTCTGGTGCTTCTACCATTAATGCCTTGGAGGAACTCAGTACCTTACCTCTACCGTACATCTCTCTGGTTTGGATCTGTTCCAACTCATAAGTTTTTAAAACTCCGTAGAGTCTTTCTAGGGTTACCTCTTTCATGTCCCTAGATTCCCGGATGGCTGCAATCCTGTGCTCCAGATGCTCTGGTAAGGTCAGCAAAAACTTCCTGTTCACCTCTTGGTTCTAATAAAACTTTCCATTCATGTTGAGCTCGTTTATCAGTTTGTTTAGTCTCTGAAACACCTCAGAGATACCCTCACCAGGGTTGGATATAAACTGCTCATATTGGGTGGTCAGGATCTCCAGTCTATTCTCCTTAACTTCTTCAGTTCCCTCATTGATAATTTCAATTGTTTCCCAGATCTGTTTTGCATTCTTGCAATTGACTACTTGGTTGTACATGATGTAGTCTAGGGATTCAATTAATATGAGCTTCAGGTTATTATCAAGGGACACAGCTTCTGTTTCCTCATCTGTGTAGTCTGCCGGACTTTTTGGAAACTGTCTGTGGGGAATTACGACCCCATCTACTATATATTCGAGAACAACTGATATAGGAGGCTCAACACCTTTGGCCATTATTAATGCGTACTTGGGATTTCCAATCCCGATAAACAGCAGCATTTTGTGTTTCCACAAGTTGTAGTGTTCTCTGTCGAACTGTGGAATTTTAATACTAGTCACTTTCTGGGTACTCATCTTTAATAAGATTAAAAATTAAGAGTTTCAAAAAATATTTTAATTTTTGACTTAAAACAATTTTTGATCAAAAATAATTTTTCAGAGAGAAAAAAAATTATTTCGAATAAAAAATTATTTCGAATTAAAAATAATTTTTGTGATCTGAATGAGTTCGCGGAATTTGATTTGGATCTGATATTAACTATATCAACCAGCTTTGATACCAATTGTTGGTCCCTGATATTGTAGAAGGGGGGGTTGAATACAAATCTGAAAATTAATCGCGGAATAATTTGGATTAAAAATATTATTATAATTACTCGCGAAATATTAATTATAATGAAATACTGTTCAAGTGAAAGATATAATTTAAACTTGATTAGTATTACAAAATTAATATTTTAGAAAACTGTTATATAATTGATAAAAAAGTCTAGAACAAATTTGACATGAACTGTTCGTGTTTAATCAATTATATTCAAACTCAGCACAGAAATCTGTGAATATTACAATGCAGATAAATTACTGAATTTGATCTGATTTTTTTACTTCTTAACAATCGAACACTTACAAGTGAAGGGATGATCTCATATTTATAGAGATTTCAAAAAGGCTGCTATCACCTTTTTTAGTATGACTTTATTTGAAGAAAATAAGTCTGTATGACTTATTTTAACACTTGTATGACTTATAAAAGACTGGGCATGACATATTTTGGTCGGTATGACTTATTGAAGCTCGGTATGACCTTTTGAAAAGTTCGGTATGACTTATCCCACTTGCTCCAGCATGACCTTTAATCAATCTGCTCGGTATGACTTCTTGATTCAGCCTGCTCGGTATGACTTATCTAAGTAAGTCATTCGGTATGACTTATTTAATAAGTCATACTAACTGTTTATATATATATATAAGGCATATTGATCCATTTCTTTTATAATAAATTAATTCTACTTAATTTAATTAGTTAATTTATAAATTAAATTAAATTCAATATTGAATTAATTTAATTAGATAAATTAAATAATTAATTAACATTTGATAGTAGAATTAAAATACTATCTTTACTCGCATAGCCGTGCTGTCAGTCTTGAAATCTTCCCGTCTTTTATTTGTCTTCTGATCTTGAAACCTCTTGAATTAAATGAAGAATAAGTATTATATTAGTTGACACACAAATGTACTGTCTGGTTCATTTGTGTCATCCTAATAAATATTTTCCATTTAAATAACTTTTAACTAGAGGCCTTCTGTCATATTTTCTTCTTCACTGTTTTCATTCTTCTTCTGGAATCTACTTGTAGTAACCACTTGAAATCTTCCATATTTTCTGTCTTCTATAGAAGTACTACCACAATATTATTTTCACTAACGCTTGAACATATAAAAATGAACTTCTTCCAGTGTTGAGTAGCAATCCTACAAAATACCTCTGATACTTGGATCCTCTGTGATTAGTTGACTGTCTTCGTCTTGATTCCTGTTTAGTGTTTGTTATTTACTTCTCTTTTATTAGCTAGAGTTGAGTTGTCATCTAATTATTACAAATAGGCCTAGTCATATGCCTTTCACTATTGAAGCTGGAAACCCTTTCCAGTCAGTTGTAGCAATAAAAATTAATAAAATTAATTTTTGAAGTAAAACACTATGTGTCCATAGCTTACTTGTCATTTGTTTTTTAACTTAATACATTTGCTTTTGTTTGTTGTTATCAAAAGTTGTTAAATTTATTAAGTTGCATTCAACCCCCCCCCCACCCTTCTGCAACACTCGTTTTGTTTAACAAACATCCCTAGTTCACTAACCAACTTAGAGAAAGTAGATTCATCAAGTGGTTTGATGAAGATGTCGGCTATTTGATCTTCTGTAGGTACAAAGTGTAGCACCACAGTTCCGTTCATGACATGCTCTCGGATAAAATGATACATTATGTCAATGTGCTTGGTTTGTGAATGTTGTACAGGGTTGTTGGAAATAGCTATAGCACTTGTGTTGTCGCAGAAAATTGGAATTTTGTTCAACGCAAGTCCATAGTCATTTAGCTGATTCCTTATCCACAAGATCTATGCACAACAGCTACCTGTCGTAATATATTCTACTTCGGCTGTCGAGGTAGAAACTGAGTGTTGTTTCTTGCTGTATCAGGAGATCAACCTACATCCTAGAAACTGACAGCTTCCAGAAGTACTTTTCATGTCCATCCTGCATCCTGCATAATCTGAATCTGTATAGCCTATTAGGTCAAAACCTGTATCTTTAGGGTACCAAATTCCAAGATTTGGTGTACCCTTCAGATATCTAAATATTCTTTTAACAGCTATAAGATGAATGAAAGGCATATGACTAGGCCTATTTGTAATAATTAGATGACAACTCAACTCTAGCTAATAAAAGAAAAGTAAATAACAAACACTAAACAGGAATCAAGACGAAGACAGTCAACTAATCACAGAGGATCCAAGTATCAGAGGTATTTTGTAGGATTGCTACTCAACACTGGAAGAAGTTCATTTTTATATGTTCAAGCGTCAGTGAAAATAATATTGTGGTAGTACTTCTATAGAAGACAGAAAATATGGAAGATTTCAAGTGGTTACTACAAGTAGATTCCAGAAGAAGAATGAAAACAGTGAAGAAGAAAATATGACAGAAGGCCTCTAGTTAAAAGTTATTTAAATGGAAAATATTTATTAGGATGACACAAATGAACCAGACAGTACATTTGTGTGTCAACTAATATAATACTTATTCTTCATTTAATTCAAGAGGTTTCAAGATCAGAAGACAAATAAAAGACAGGAAGATTTCAAGACTGACAGCACGGCTATGCGAGTAAAGATAGTATTTTAATTCTACTATCAAATGTTAATTAATTATTTAATTTATCTAATTAAATTAATTCAAGATTTAATTTAATTTAATTTATAAATTAACTAATTAAATTAAGTAGAATTAATTTATTATAAAAGAAATGGATCAATATGCCTTATATATATATATATAAACAGTTAGTATGACTTATTAAATAAGTCATACCGAATGACTTACTTAGATAAGTCATACCGAGCAGGCTGAATCAAGAAGTCATACCGAGCAGATTGATTAAAGGTCATGCTGGAGCAAGTGGGATAAGTCATACCGAACTTTTCAAAAGGTCATACCGAGCTTCAATAAGTCATACCGACCAAAATATGTCATGCCCAGTCTTTTATAAGTCATACAAGTGTTAAAATAAGTCATACAGACTTATTTTCTTGAAATAAAGTCATACTCAAAAAGGTCATAGCAGCCTTTTTGAAATCTCTATAAATATGATATCATCCCTTCACTTGTAAGTGTTCAATTGTTAAGAAGTTAAAAAATCAGATCAAATTCAGTAATTTATCTGCATTGTAATATTCACAGATTTCTGTGCTGAGTTTGAATATAATTGATTAAACACGAACAGTTCATGTCAAATTTGTTCTAGACTTTTGTTAGGTCCAAATGTGTTGTAGAGGGGGGGTGAATACAACTTTTTCAAAGTAATGAGAGAATATACAAATATGCATGTAGTAAATGATGACATAGAATTTCAAGAATATAACTTTATATTCATTGAAGGGTTTGCTACAACATTCATAAAAGTATCAGGATCAGTTGAACAATAAATACAACAATTGAAGCTTGATTCAACTGATCCTCTCTCTCACTTCTGTTTTACAGTAAATGCTCTCTCTTTAAAATTATCGTTACAATACAGAGATGGACTTCAAGTCTTATTACAAATAAAACAAAGTGTTGCTTTTATAATGTCGTGTAGTCTTGATCTTGTCCTTTTTGTGTACGTGACCCAATCAGGACTCGTCAACAAAAAGTACTTTCCCAACCACTCTGGATCAACCGTTCACAATAAGCCATTTATCCCTTGAACATTAAATGCTACATATCGACCCGCATCTCGATCTCGGCCTGGACCCATCTCAATCTTGGCCTGGACCCATCTCGATCTCGATCTGTGAGAATCTCGATCTCGATCTGTGAGAATCTCGATCTCGATCTGTGAGAATCTCGATCTCGATCTGTCGTGGATCGAGATTTGCCTTTGCAATGTTTATCTTTAATTATAAATCTCGACCCGCATCTCGATCTGCTGTGGATCGACATTTGCCTTAGCAAATATGCACTCATCCAATGTTGACCTTCTTTAGTGACTAATTTTGGATTAACCTTTATGAGCAAGTTTCCCTAGCTTCTTCAATATTCTTCAACAAGCTCTTGAACATGGATCTCTACTACTGACATAAACTTGCTATCAATGTCCTGACACTTGATGCAACGGTCTGGTTCATAAGTGACTAGTCTTGATAGGGTTCTTGCTTCTGAATAGATTACCATGTTCAATTGGTAATGTGGCTTCCCAATAAGTGGTTCGAACATTAACTGTCAATAAACAATGTAACTTCACTAGAATCTTTTCTGGTACTTCGACAACGTCTTCATTACTACTACAATCTTGAATACTTCATTCTCTGTTCTTCACTGATTGTCAGTGAGTATAACTTCAAGACTGTAGCTGTCTTCTTTAACCTTTGTCTTTACCATGTCTTCAATTCTTCTAGATTCCAATGCTTCAAACACTGTCTATCTTCAATCAATGTTGTTACACTGAAATCTTTTAGTGGCACTGCTATACTGAATCTTCAACACTTCTGAAACCCTGAAAGTCTTTAAACATTATTCTTCACTGAGGCATGAACATATAAATGAACTTCTTTCAGTGACCTGTAGTAGACTTCAAAACTTCTTCTAATGTCTTGATTCACTGTATTTGCCTTGTCTTCATGTCGTGCTGATTTCTGTGTAATCGTAGTATTATTTACTTGTCCTGTTCTAGTGTTGAGTTATCACGATTACTATTTATACAGCTTCGTCATTTCCAACAATCTCCCCCTATTTGATTGTTAAACTTTTAGCAAACAAATAACCTGGGGAGGATAACTCAACTAACAACTAGAAAAAGAATGTCTGAGACTTGTAAATAATGCTACTGGTTTTTCTGGATCAAATATTGCATTTCCAGAATTCTTGTGTGACTGAAACGAAATATGCTTGTTCCTCTGACGCTGAACTGATATTCAAATTGTATCATTTTCATTTCTGTCTGTTTGAGCTTTCTCCGTTTCAAAATCCTTCAGTTTGAACTTAAAGAACTTATCATGAACAGAGCTTCATAAGAATCAATTCCTGGGTATGTCTTCAACCAATACTCAACATAGCTCAAATAATGTTCTCCCCCTGCGAATATGATTCTCCTTCTTATTCTTCTTCTCCCTTTAGAAAATTAATGGAATAGTCATTTCTGTTCTTCCCACTTAGATTAGGAATCCTCTTCTGACAACTCCTTTCAAGTATATGATACAGCTTCTTGATTCTCCCATATTTCTGTTGTTTCCCCTCAGGATCAGAAGATAAGATTTTCTTTTTCTTGTCCAAAATCTCCCCCTAAGGATATTAACTTCTCCCAAGGATACAACCCCTTTCTCCAAGAATCTTCCAGGATTCAGGATACGAAACCTAAGGATATTAACTCTTAACTCTTCCGAAGGATACGAAAATAAGACTTATTAACTTCTCCTTTTTCTTGTTATAGCTATAACATTATAACTTCTCCTTCTTTATCCTTTTTCTTGTTATAACTATAACACTATAAATTCTCCCCCTTAGTTGAGGAATCCTCCAATGGCCCATTTTTGAAGATACCAATTGTTAATACCAATTGTTAGGTCCAAATTTTAGATGGTTTGTCTCCCAAAGAAGGTTCTCGTCTGTCGTTGATCGGGAAAAAATAGTAACTTTTCTGCCAGAAGTAGCAAGTAGCAAGGGTAAGTGTTTGGCTTATGGTTTCCTCACTTATACTTCGTTATGTTGGTGTTTACACTTAAGTGTCGAGCACTTAGAAGTGTTTCACTCTTTCTGTCCCTATCTCTCACTCAAGTGTATCTCTCCCTCACTTTCACTTAAGTGTTTCTCTCTCTCACTTTCACTCTGCATTCCAAGATATAGCCTTCTGTACCTGCAAGTGAAATCCGTCAATTCATTCATATTCTCATCACCTGATTCATCAATATAAACTGAATCACTATCGAGTGGAGAATTGCCTCGTAGAGGTGTTTTTGATCTTTCATGCATAAGCACTGTCCCACACCAGACTCAATAGCAATTGCTAAATCACTGTCTAGTGGAGCCTCACCTCTTTGAGATGGGTTATCCCAAGATTTTAAAATCTTTTTGGGAATCCTGCCTTGTTCTATCAAGGAGTTGCCTCACACCTTCTCCGTAAACGGGAGGTGGACATTCCTTTCCAGGATCTGTAAATGTTCCTTCCAGGAGGGTCAACGTAGTAGACAATGTAATGAATGGCAATTTAGAGTCTACGTTTCCCTCGTAACCCAATGATGGGTGATTTGTGAACATGCCTATACCTCACACTGTGCACGTCTTGCAATGTGTCCCTAAAATATATCTGTTTAGGCTTACCATCAGCGTGAATGCCAATGGTGTGCTTGACTCATTACAAGATGCTCTGGCTGACGAGCGAATTTCAATGGACTCACCCTATTGAGAGAATGATTCCAGAGACAGTTTTATTGCCTTTTCAGCTCTGCATCTTTTTGAGAAAATACAGATGAGCTTACAGATACCTCAGTTTATATACTTCTTTACTTCGCTGGAGGTAGAGCTGTGGGTGCACTTCCGACTTCATCCTTATTTCTCCCTTATCAACCTCTAACAAACATATGTTCCTTATAACTCCAAGGGTTAATATATGGAAGTGGATGAAATGAGTGTTTGGTATTAAGGCCTGGGTCAGAGATTGATGGGTTTTCAACCTCTTGGCCAGCTACTATAGCCACTGGGGGCTAAACAGATAAAATCAATTTAAATAAGATAAAAAGATAATCACTTTAACATTCCAAAATATATTTTTCATCTCAATGAGAAAATAAAAATAAAAATATAAAGAGGAATGGTAAAGGGATTGCATTAAAGCACTTTTAATAAAAGAGTTTTGTCAGATCGAAAAAAAATTAATCATTTAAGAGCATGACACTAATAAAAATTTTCTTTAAGATACTTATCCCATAATAAAACGCGGGAGTATCAGAGAAAAATTCTATCACTATGAATTTCTTATAAGGCAAACTTCCCATAATAAAATGCGGGAATTTACAACAAATAAGGAATTCAACTCTTCTACCAAATTGTATCTCAATAAAATGACTCTTTTCCATTAAACCTAAGCACTGTATGTTTTGAAAACAGTTTTGCCAAACATCCTTATCAGATAGAAGAGAATGATTTTCCGACTCATAATTCAATTATGATTTACATCATTTTCGTCTGCCTGATAATGTCCCCGACTTAAAATCAAAACATGACAATTGGGGTTGAATGTATGCTTAACATTACAGTACTAGGCCTTCAAAGCAACAATCACTGTTTTGGTACTATGAATCAATGTGAAACATACACTGAAACAAGTAGTTAAAAACAAATCATTTTACAAGTGATTGGTACCTCGAAGTTAAAACAATTTTTTTTTAAAAGAGAGAAAAAACTTTTAAAGATAAAACATTTAAAACAAGCTTTTGGGAGGGAATAAAGTTTCGAGAGAATAGAAAGATTATCCTTAAGAAAAGTTTTTAAAAAGAATTATTTTCAAAAAGAATTCTTAAGTTTTCTTAATTAAAATTGATAGAGAAAATGAATGTATCTTTGAATAAAACATTTTGAAAAAGAAATAGACAAAAAATTTCTTTTAAATACATTCAGGATCATAAACCAGTCAAAGAAAGAAAACTAAATATATCACAATTATTTTGTAATAAAATATTATTCAGTTATCACAAAGTAACAAAAGATAATACTTGTACTACAAATAATTATGCTGCGAATTTATTTTAATTTACTTAAATCATGGAATAGATATTTCATTGAATTGTTTTATATCATCATGATTTAAATAAACCAAAACAAATTAAATACTTATGTTGTACTAAGCAATTGCCAATCACATGCATTTATAAAAACTATACATGGCAATTATTCAGTAGAACAATAAGCATATCACAATTAATTGCACGCTGATACCAATTATTCGATATTTATCAATAATTTCAAGATGCAAGAAATTGTGCTTCTGTTATTTTATCAAATTAAAATTATGAAACTAATAACCATTGAATTGCTTCAATCCATAATTTCAATAAGATAAAATAAATTCGCTAAATACTAAAATATTCATTAGATTGAATATTAGCATTTAACTTCCTACGCCATATCTAATAATTGTCACTTTGCACATTGTAAGCGTACTCATAACAATTACTAATTGATATACGTAAGCTCGAGGTTATAGTTGAAAAGAAATTCACAAGTCCTTTAAATAGGGAAAAAGTAATACTTGTGATTCTTTTTACAACCCCTCGCAATAAAATCAATTTTAGAAATATTTTCTAAGTATATAAAACATTGAGAATTTTATACACATAACTTGGAAAATACTTCATCTTCCAATATTAGTGAGTTTTGAAATATGCATTAATTATTTAGAACAGAAATTCTAAATACCATCACTAATATCAAAAGCATCACAATTACTTGTAATAAAATATTTTAAGACTCTTAGAGCAAAATATCAAACCAATTAAGCAAGATATCATTGACTAATTCTTATCTAATATTTAATATACAAATAATTATGCCTCTAATTTATTTTAATTTACTTAAATCATGGAACAGATATTTCACTGAATTGTTTTATATCATCATGATTTAAACAAATCAAAATAAATTGAATACTTATGCTAAATAATTTAACTATTACTTATGCATAATACTTTACAAGCAAGATAATTAAACTAATAGCAAAAAAAAATATGAGGTACTGGATTTCAAATAAATTCACAAGTCTTTGAATATTGAACATTTAATACTTGTGAGCTTATTTAAGAATTCCTTGCAGATGGGATTTCCAACAACTCATATTAATAATATCCCAAGTTTACTAACCAACTTAGATAAAATAAATTCATCAAGTTATTTAGCAAACATCTGCAAGTTATTCGACTAAGGACAACTCTCAAAAGAAATGATACCTGATGTCCATTAGCTTGTTCCTTCAGTGGTATGAAGAGTTCAACAGAGTTGCTGGAAATTGACAGCTTCTAGGAATGACTTCTCTGTCTTTCGTACAACCTGCATCATCTATATTTATATAGCCAATTAGGTTAAACCTATTATCTTAAGGGTCCCAGATTCCAAGAATTGGTGATCCCCTAAGATGTCTAATAATTCATAACTTAGCTATAAGATAAGATTCTCTAATTTCCACTTGGAAACTTGCACATAGGCATATCGAGAATAAAATATATGGTCTTTGTGCACTTGAATAAGTAATGAGCTTATCATACCTCTATAGCTTGTCACTTCAGTTCATATACCTGATTTGCCCTGATCAAGCTTAGTGGTCTGTTGGAAAGTAGTCTTGGCAGGTCTAGAATCTTCCAAATTGCGCATCTTCAAAAGATCCTTGACTTCCTTTAATTGCCATCATTCTTTCGAATTAATTATAATCCAGAAAGAATTGCAACTCTTCCAACATGCTCATTTTGTACCTACTCTGCATTAACTTAGCAAAAATATATCTTGCCAATTTTTCGTTAGTAGACCCACATATAATATACTCATGGTATACTTAGCACATATATAACATTGTGTGTGCCTTGCATTCTGAAGAGATATATGTGTATAACTTACTCTACTGTAAAATCATATTAAAGTAATTAACAGTCAGAGTGTCATACCATGTCCTTGACGTTTTTTTTCCTTTTTTTGAATCCCTATCTCCGTCATAGAAGAGCTTGCGAAGAGAATGATATACAAATTGTAATGGATCTGCAACTTCATCTTCTAGCTTCACCATTCAGGAGTGCACTTGTTCACATTCATCTGATAGATCTTCATGCTTGAATGCTCCACATGTGCTAGATTGTTAGGTCCTAATCATTGAGTCCCTGAAAATTGTTAGGTCCCCATTGATGAGTCCCAAAGGATCAAGTCTCGTCACTGGTGCTTACTGCTTGATCTTGAAAGTCCCGAAGATTCTGTTTCCATCATCGTCGATACATTCTGCTTTAAAGTCCTGTAGCACCCAGTTTGGCTTTGCCCCTCATAACAATGCCAATAGTCATCCAGTTACTGAGAACCCTTACTGTACCAATTTCAGCTTCGACTTTAGTGGTCTGGGTTCCAGCTTCAGTAGTTTCTTCCTTCGAACTGATTGAGATCATCTTGCATTGCAATCACCCAATCCGGACCACTCTGTGCTTCTTCAGTATTCTTTGGGATACCAATTGATTGGTGATACCAATTGTTAGTTCTTGACAATTGCTCTTTCCCAAGAGTAACTATTTACTTTGCATAGCACTTCTAGCCTTTACTCAAGAGTCCGGATCACTAAGAACGAGACTCCAGGATTGAATTTGACTTCAAACCTTTTGTCTTGGCATAAATGTTCTTAATGAAATCCTTTGATCTTCATTGTTGAGTATGACTAGTAGATCCTTCTTTCATTTGCTCCCTCTGAGTTGCTGCTAAACATTAATTCTTTCTGCAACCTCAGCTTCTACATCAGTATCTGAATTTGTCAAAGATTCAGAATAGTCGTTCATTTGAATGCTTGGGAGCTTGGTGTAGTTGGTCTTCACATTCAGACTTTTAATCACCTTTTGTTTTCACATCACTTAAGCCCTGAAGACTTTTGACTTCAATGAGTAGCCGAGGAAAATTGTTCCATGAGTCTTAACTTAACTTGCCAAGATACTCAAATAAATCTTCAATTAATAACAATCTCCTCCAAACACACGAATGAGCTTCAGTGTTTGCTTCTTGTTGGCCATTAACTCAAATGATGTCTTTTCACGATCTTGTTGATTAAAGCAGCATGCTGTGTTAATTGCTTCAGCTTCAAAGTACCTTTTTCAGTGCAGACTTCATTTAGAACTTCACTCGCGAAATGCAGTTCCACTATCTGACTTCAAAGTTCTCACAGCTTACCAATTGTTTGCAACTTGATCTTCCTTTTTGATCAATCACCATTGTGACATTTTGTCTATTGAATGCTTGAACATCACCAATTTGTAATTGGGGTTATCAATTCCAATCACCACTAAGCATATGACTTTCCTTCAGTGTGATGTTTCCATTGACTTCCCTATGTGACATACTTCAAAATGTCCTTCTAAAAAGAATTCCATATAAAGCAGTCCTCTCACCAATTTCATCTTTATCAGAAAATCTATTACCTTGCAGACTAACAAGTGTGAGAGCTTCCTTTGCCATAGCTAACTCTTCATTGTTAAAGCTTTACTGAAAAGTTCACTTCATCTTTACATCCAAATTCCATGTCAGCTACGAACAAACTTCCTCAACCGCAGCTGAGTGAGCATCCAACCTTCTTGTTTGAGATCAAACACTTCTCCAGAAAACCTTTGACAAAGAATTCCCTAGTGCCCTTTAGAAAGTGCTTAAGTCCTTCCACAAGAAAGATGCTTCCACTGATGACAGTTCTTAACTCATGATAGCCATATCCCTTGTACATCCTTTGTTGTCATCTCCAAAGGTTACCGTCGGGGAGGCCTTCTCAACCAGTTGTGATAGAAGAGCTTTAATCTTAATCATATGCCTCGAACAATAAATGTTACGAAGTCACATAATTTTTCGCTTTCATAACATACTCTGCGATCATAAAAGATTAAGCTTCTTAGTACTCAACTTCAATTGAGTCCAGATGGGTTAGAGATATTTTCAGAGGTAACAACAGCTTCAACCTTAATATGCACAAGCTAATCTTTGACTGATCACTTCTCATATACTGCAGCCTTGACAAAGTAGTCTTTAGGCTATGAGACTAGTGATTTCAACCTAACTTAAGGTGAACTAGCAGTCTTTACCCTATTGTGACTCTTATACATGCTTTGTCTAAGATTATGCAAGTCCTAAGATATGCATTTTCAAATTTAACTAAACAAGCATGGAAATAAGAACACATGGTAAATATTCAGCTTCACTGCATAAAAGCACATGGATAGAAGAACTAACAAATTAATTACTAATTCTGTCTAATCCATTCTGTCGTTGTCTAACGTTTTTAACTATCTCTAATTACCTAAGTCAGTTTTAGATTAAGCTTCGAATCTACATGACTTACTGACTCTGAGATAATTCTATCATCTTTTAACCAATTATCCCTAACAAGCAATACATGATCTAATATAGCATTTAAGTACAACTATGTGAGTAAAAGAAAATCAAATGAAAATAAGCACATAAACAATTAACAAGTCATTTGTCATTAAGAACAAATAAAATCTGATATATGACCTGTTTGTCTATTAGCAATTTCACAACATTAGCAGAGGTATTAAATCACATCAAATTTAACTCAAGTTTCAGCAAATGTTTAGGGATACACCTAACCGTCTAGAACACCCTATCTAATTCTAGATATTCATTTTACTGCATATAAAATCAAGTAAGAAATGTACTGATTAAACTCATGAATCCTAGCATGCAATCTTATTCTTAGCAATCAATTAAGCATTTAAGTCCTAAGATGCTAGCATGCTATCATGAATATAATACATTCCAAAACTTAATAAACATACAGTTCTGAATTAGATAAACGTATACTAGTTAGAATGTATACCTGTGAAGTGCTTAGTGATTCATCTACAGTGTTGGTCATTGATGCTAGATATCCATTTGGTGAATCACTGTCACTGATAGAATCAACCTTGCATTTAACTTCATCAACAAATGCTTTCCCTTGATGCATCCTCACTAATGCTTGAGATTCCTGCTATAACCCAACATAGTGTCTTCATCTTTTGCTTGCTCCTTTTCTGATCTTGTAGGTGTCATACTCCATCTTGAGTAAAAGTGTTTTGTTGATCTCAGCGGTACCTTCCATGATGACCTCTATTTCTAGGTTTATCGAACGGACGTATCGAAAGCTATTTGTTCCTTATCAGCATCTGAAAAGTCCACTCCCTCTTTGGGCTCAGACCGATGTGGTACAATCACATCTCCTTCCATATGCTCAGGAACAACAACCATCGTAACAAATTCATTATCAAAACCCATTCTTCATTGATCTCGGTCGAACACTGGAATCTTGAATTGATTTTAAGGTGCCATCTTAATATAGATTTAGAATAGAGATAATAAACTTTTCTTATTACTTGAGTAGTAATTAAAAGAAAATTGAATTATCTCCAAATGAATCAAAGTTCCAAAACTGGTCACCAAAAATAATTCTAAGTACCCGACACTAGGCTCTGTAGATAATCTATGTCGATCTCGATCTACATCTCGATCTACATCTCGAGGTCGATCTCGATGTCGACAGATCGAGATTTACCTTAACATATTTTAAGCCATTTTCGCAAGTCGATCTCGATCTCGATCTACAAAACTTTTGCCTATGTCGAAATTTCACCAAGTCGAAATTCTCAAAGTAGATATTCTCAAGTCGAACTTTTGTCCTTGGTCGAAATTTACTGCCTGACTTTCACACTTTTTGACTTTTGTGTCTTTTCTCACCTAACAACCACGTGCTAGGTACAGAGTCTTCTGATAATTACTTTTTGTGCAGTGAGTCTGTCCAATCAAAAGCCAATAACACCCTTTTCACTTTATGTCTTTAGAAAAGGTAATCAAAAAGTTGCTGGGTTTATCTTCTTTACAAGAATAGCGATGAACACGTGAAGAACACCACAAACCAAAGTACCCAGTTTAATTCACAACAATTATCTAAAATACACCCAAGCTAAATAATTACACCTGGAGTATTTAAATAATTTTAGGACGAGTTTTCACTGTTTAATTAATTTAAGTACACTTTTTAAGAAAATCTTAAAAAGTAGATCTGGACTTGAAAACTCCCTAATCTTCTACCAAACACAAGGATCTATGTTTTGTATGTCAAACATTAGGCTCTGATACCAATTGTTAGGTCCAAATGTGTTGTAGAGGGGGGGTGAATACAACTTTTTCAAAGTAATGAGAGAATATACAAATATGCATGTAGTAAATGATGACACAGAATTTCAAGAATATAACTTTATATTCATTAAAGGGTTTGCTACAACATTCATAAAAGTATCAGGATCAGTTGAACAATAAATACAACAATTGAAGCTTGATTCAACTGATCCTCTCTCTCACTTCTGTTTTACAGTAAATGCTCTCTCTTTAAAATTATCGTTACAATACAGAGATGGACTTCAAGTCTTATTACAAATAAAACAAAGTGCTGCTTTTATAATGTCGTGTAGTCTTGATCTTGTCCTTTTTGTGTACGTGACCCAATCAGGACTCGTCAACAAAAAGTACTTTCCCAACCACTCTGGATCAACCGTTCACAATAAGCCACTTCTCCCTTGAACATTAAATGCTACATATCGACCCGCATCTCGATCTCGGCCTGGACCCATCTCGATCTCGATCTGTGAGAATCTCGATCTCGATCTGTGAGAATCTCGATCTCGATCTTTCGTGGATCGAGATTTGCCTTTGCAATATTTATCTTTAATTATAAATCTCGACCCGCATCTCGATCTGCTGTGGATCGACATTTGCCTTAGCAAATATGCACTCATCCAATGTTGACCTTCTTTAGTGACTAATTTTGGATTAACCTTTATGAGCAAGTTTCCCTAACTTCTTCAATATTCTTCAACAAGCTCTTGAACATGGATCTCTACTACTGACATAAACTTGCTATCAATGTCCTGACACTTGATGCAACGGTCTGGTTCATAAGTGACTAGTCTTGATAGGGTTCTTGCTTCTGAATAGATTACCATGTTCAATTGGTAATGTGGCTTCCCAATAAGTGGTTCGAACATTAACTGTCAATAAACAATGTAACTTCACTAGAATCTTTTCTGGTACTTCGACAACGTCTTCATTACTACTACAATCTTGAATACTTCATTCTCTGTTCTTCACTGATTGTCAGTGAGTATAACTTCAAGACTGTAGCTGTCTTCTTTAACCTTTGTCTTTACCATGTCTTCAATTCTTCTAGATTCCTATGCTTCAAACACTGTCTATCTTCAATCAATGCTGTTACACTGAAATCTTTTAGTGGCACTGCTATACTGAATCTTCAACACTTCTGAAACCCTGAAAGTCTTTAAACATTATTCTTCACTGAGGCATGAACATATAAATGAACTTCTTTCAGTGACCTGTAGTAGATTTCAAAACTTCTTCTAATGTCTTGATTCACTGTATTTGCCTTGTCTTCATGTCTTGCTGATTTCTGTGTAATCGTAGTATTATTTACTTGTCATGTTCTAGTGTTGAGTTATCACGATTACTATTTATACAGCTTCGTCATTTCCAACAACTTTTTTATCAATTATATAACAGTTTTCTAAATTATTAATTTTGTAATACTAATCAAGTTTAAATTATATCTTTCACTTGAACAGTATTTCATTATAATTAATATTTCGCGAGTAATTATAATAATATTTTTAATCCAAATTATTCCGCGATTAATTTTCAGATATTGTATTCAACCCCCCCCCCCCCCCATTCTACAATATCAGGGACCAACAATTGGCATCAGAGCTGGTTGATATAGTTAATATCAGATCCAAATCCAATTCCGCGAACTCATTCAGATCACAAAAATTATTTTTAATTCGAAATAATTTTTTATTCGAAATAATTTTTTTCCTCTCTGAAAAATTATTTTTGATCAAAAATTGTTTTAAGTCAAAAATTAAAATATTTTTTGAAACTCTTAATTTTTAATCTTATTAAAGATGAGTACCCAGAAAGTGACTAGTATTAAAATTCCACAGTTCGACAGAGAACACTACAACTTGTGGAAACACAAAATGCTACTGTTTATCGGGATTGCAAATCCCAAGTACGCATTAATAATAGCCAAAGGTGTTGAGCTCCCTATATCAGTTGTTCTCGAACATACAGTAGATGGGGTCGTAATTCCCCACAGACAGTTTCCAAAAAGTCCGGCAGACTACATAGATGAGGAAACAGAAGCTGTGTCCCTTGATAATAACCTGAAGCTCATATTAATTGAATCCCTAGACTACATCATGTACAACCAAGTAGTCAATTGCAAGAATGCAAAACAGATCTGGGAAACAATTGAAATTATCAATGAGGGAACTGAAGAAGTTAAGGAGAATAGACTGGAGATCCTGACCACCCAATATGAGCAGTTTAGATCCAACCCTGGTGAGGGTATCTTTGAGGTGTTTCAGAGACTAAACAAACTGATAAACGAGCTCAACATGAATGGAAAGTTTTATCAGAACCAAGAGGTGAACAAGAAGTTTTTGCTGACCTTACCAGAGCATCTGGAGCACAGGATTGCAGCCATCCGGGAATCTAGGGACATGAAAGAGGTAACCCTAAAAAGACTCTACGGAGTTTTAAAAACTTATGAGCTGGAACAGATCCAAACCAGAGAGATGTACGGTAGAGGTAAGGTACTGAGTTCCTCCAAGGCATTAATGGTAGAAGCACCAGAGAAAGAAGAAGTGAAGGCTGTTGCACCTTCTAACAGTTCAACAGAGTATGTGGTTCCAGAACTTGGACATACTTCTGACAAACAAGAAGACGGTGATTTCTACTCACTGGAAGAACTAGATCAGCTAGAAGATGAATATCTAGCTATGGTTGCCAGGAAGTTTGGCAACATGAGATTCCGAAGAAACTCCTCATTCAGAAGTAAGCCTAATTTTGGAAGATTCCAAAAAGGAGGTTCTTCGACAGCAGTATCAAAAAGAGGCTACAAGACCGGCTTAGTTGATAGAAGCAAGTTTCGTTGCTTCAACTGTAATGAGCTAGGCCACTTCGCAACAGAGTGCAAGAAGCCTAAGCAAGGGAAGAAGAGAGAGTCTTACGAAGAGCTCAAGGAGAAATATGATGCGCTCGTGAAAAAGCATCAAGGAAAGTCCTATCTAGCAGCAGGCAAATGCTGGGATGACTCAGATAACGATGATGAGGAAGAGCTGGGAAATCTTGCTCTTATGGCTTCATCAGAGGAATCACTGTCTCCCACCCGTGACAGAGGAATAGAGGTAAATCCTTCTTGTCCTAAGATGTTTGTTTGCTAGGTAAAGAACTAGATGGTGAAAGAGATAAAGTTAAGAAACTCAGACTCAAAGTCAAAGAGTTAATTGATGAGACTGAAGTTCTTAAACAGTTAAAAAGAAATCATGACAAGTTGACTGTTAAGTTGACTGAAGACTTAGTTGTTCAAGTCAGCAAAGTCAGTTGTCATGTTGTAGTAGAAACTAATCTCATAAACCAGATAGAAGAAGAAAAGAAGAAGTGTCTTGCATATAAGAATTCCTCATATATTGTTAAGAACCTAGTTGACCAACAAGAAATAAATCGTAAAGTTAGAATAGGCTTCGAGTATAACAAATTTGTAGGAAAGCCAAGCAACATAACCCCCTTTAGAAAAAGTGCTGAAGAAAGGGGTATCCCACATGTTGTTAAAGACACACCGAAACCTCTCTTCATAACACCGATAGCTGAACCCATCCTTGAGAGCTCTGTACTAATTGCATATGAAATGCAGTTGGAAGATCTTGAGGAAGAGAAGAAGAGAGGAGAACAGGTTAAGGACATAAAAGGAGTTAATGTCCAGAAAGAAAAATGTGAACTAGAGACACCAGTGGAAGATGTGGGAACTTCTGATTCCCCCAGACCTGGTGTAGGTGAAAAAGACTTAAAGAATAAGATGAACAGACCCAACACGTTTGTGAACAGTAGGAACAGTAACAATAAATTTCATTCTAGTGAAAACTTCAAATATGCTGATAAAATTGAAGAAGAATCTGTTAAGCCCCCTACTGTATTGAATAACATGCCTACTATTGATGCTTTCCATAAACCATGTGGTATAATGAATTGCATGTTATGTGCCTTTAATGCTATGACTACTTACTTTAAACGCATGATAGCTAAGAAAGATAACATGACACCTAGACAGCACATCAATAGTAAATTTGCTAAACCCAAGACTGCGACTCCTTCACCTGAGAAGAAGGAATCATATATTCCTAAGTCTAAACAGAAAGTTGTTAAGACTGTCTATAGGAAGGTAGGAGCAGTCAAGGAAGAAAATGATGTTATTCGAAAAGGATCTGTTGTCAAAGCAGACAAAGGTCAATTCTTTAAGTATGCCGGGCCCAATCAATTTTGGGCTCCGAAGACATTAATCCGTTTGATAATTGCAGGGAGTGAAACAGGTAAACCGAGTTATATGGATCCTGGACAGCGGATCGTCAAGGCATATGACCGGAGATAGAGCCATGCTATCAGACGTGGTTGAGAGAGCTGGCCCAGTCGTCACCTTTGGAGATAACAGCAAAGGAATGACAACGGGATATGGCAAGTTAAATACTGGAAATGTTATCATTGAAAACGTCTCTTTGGTGGAAGGACTTAAGCACAATCTACTCAGCGTCAGTCAATTCTGTGATAGAGGTTACAAAGTAAACTTTATCAAGGAGAAGTGCTTAATAGCTCATTCTAAAGAAGACATACTAGCCTTGCGTGGAGTAAGGAAAGGAAACTTGTACGTAGCTGATTTCAACTCGGGAACTGAAGATGAAGCAAACTGTTTTTATTCAAAAGCTTCAACAGAAGAAAGTTGGCTATGGCACAAGAAGCTCTCACACTTGAATTTCAAAACAATGAACTCTCTAGTAAAGAGGGATTTGGTGAGAGGACTACCTCCGATGGAATTTACACAAGAAGGATTGTGCGAGGCATGTCAGAAAGGGAAGTCAAAGAAAGCAACTCACAGAGGCACAGACACTACAAACATCACTGAACCACTTCAACTCCTACACATGGATTTATTTGGTCCAGTAAATATTCTGTCTATGTCAAGGAAGAAATTCGCCTTAGTGATTGTGGATGACTTCACAAAATATACATGGGTTTTATTCTTGAACTCTAAGGATGAAACTCCACATTTGGTGATTGATCATATAAAGCTGATTGAGTTAGATTCAAAGTTACCTGTCCGGGCAATCAGATCAGATAATGGAACAGAATTCAAAAATGAAGTTCTGAATAATTTCTGCTCAGACAAGGGAATAGCTAGGCAATTTTCAGCACCAAGAACTCCGCAACAAAATGGAGTTGTAGAAAGGAAAAATAGAACCCTGATTGAAGCTGCAAGAACTATGCTAAGTGAATCAAGGTTACCTATCTACTTCTGGGCTGAAGCAGTAAATACAGCTTGTTATCTCAAAATCGAACTCTGATCAACAAAGGTCATATGAAAACTCCCTATGAATTAATGGCTGGCAAGAAACCTACTCTCAAGTACTTTCATGTATTTGGAGCCAAATGCTTTATGCTAAAAGATGGAGATGAACATCGTGGCAAGTTTGAGGCCAAGGCACATGAAGCTATTTTTGTCGGTTACTCAAGAAGAGCATATAGGGTATACATAATTGATCAGCACCAAGTGAAGGAAAGTGTCAATGTAACTTTTGATGACGCAAAACTCCCAAGTATCCAAACTGAAGATTCTTCTGAGTCATTAAAATTTGATAATTATCCAGACTCACATTCTGATGACGAACAAGAGCCTGAGGTTGCAGCAGGAAATGATGACAACAATGATGGTAATGATCCAGGTAATAGTGGTGGAAACAATGGCAACACTGGAGATACTACTAATACCAGTGGTGGATCAACAAGTCATCCTGGCAGCAACTCAGGGGGAGATGAAGGATCAACTGGCACAACACAAAATCACAATGAATTTCAAGGCGAATCATCAAGATCAAACCTACCGAGGGAAAGGATATGGAGTAAAGATAATCCCTTTGAATTGATCATAGGTGATCCATATGTTGGAGTAAGAACCAGAAGTGCAACTTCAAATGAGTGTTTATTTTCAGTTTTTCTATCTCAAGAAGAACCAAAGAAGATTGAAGAGGCACTAATTGATCCAGATTGGGTTCTTGCCATGCAAGAAGAGCTCAATCAGTTCGAAAGACAAGAAGTCTGGACACTGGTACCCAGGCCTAAAGATAGATCTGTTATTGGCACAAAATGGGTATACAGGAACAAGCTAGACGGTGATGGCATTGTTACAAGGAACAAAGCCAGACTGGTTGCAAAGGGTTACTCTCAAGAAGAGAGAATTGATTATGACGAGACCTACGCACCAGTTACAAGACTTGAAGCCATCAGGATATTTCTGGCATTCGCAGCACATTCCAATTTTAAAGTCTATCAAATGGATGTGAAGAGTGCATTTCTGAACGGAAAGCTAGAAGAGGAAGTATATGTGGAACAGCCCCCTGGCTTTGAAAATCCAGAGTTTGCTGATTTTGTGTACTTTCTTTTCAAAGCTCTCTATGGACTCAAGCAAGCACCGAGGACATGGTATGATACTCTCTCTGAGTTTTTACTTGAAAATGGTTTCACTAGAGGTGTCATAGATAAAACTCTCTTTTATAAATTACATAATAAAGATATGATATTTGTCCAAGTTTATGTTGACGATATTATATTTGGTTCTAATAACGAAAACTTGTGCAAGAGATTTGCTAAGTTAATGTAGAGTAGATATGAGATGAGCATGATGGGTGAGCTGTCATTCTTCCTTGGATTGTAAGTAAAGCAAAAGGAAGATGAGATTTTTATTTGTCAATCAAAGTACGTAAGAGATCTTCTCAGAAAATACAGTCTAGAAGATTCTTCACCGGCAAAAACCCCAATGCCAACAGCCACGAAGCTTGACAAAGATGAAACTGGTAAGAAAGTTGACATCACAAGTTATAGAGGTATGATAGGCTCATTATTATATCTAACTGCTAGTAGACCCGACATAATGTTTGCAACATGCTTATGTGCAAGGTTTAAATCTGACCCAAGAGAATCTCATCAAATAGCTGTTAAACGGATTTTTAGATATCTAAAGGGTACACCAGATCTTGGAATTTGGTACCCTAAGGATACAGGTTTTGACCTAATTGGCTATACAGATTCAGTCTATGCAGGGTGCAGGATGGACAGGAAAAGTACTTCTGGAAGCTGTCAGCTTCTAGGACGACGGTTGATCTCCTGGTACAGCAAGAAACAGCATTCAGTATCTACCTCGACAGCCGAAGCAGAATACATTGCGGCAGGTAGCTGTTGTGCACAGATCTTGTGGATTAGGAATCAGCTAAATGACTATGGACTTGCGTTGAACAAAATTCCAATTTTCTGCGACAACACAAGTGCGATAGCAATTTCCAACAATCCTGTTCAACATTCGCGAACCAAGCACATTGACAGAAGGTATCACTTTATTAGAGAGCATGTCATGAACGGAACTGTGGTGTTACATTTCGTACCCACAGAAGATCAGATAGCCGACATCTTCACAAAGCCACTTGATGAATCCACTTTCTCAAAGCTGGTTAGTGAATTAGGGATGTTAAACTATGGCTAAATTTTTGGTTGCTAGGAATTATTTTAAGCTCATAAATATTAAATGTTAATATTTAAAGAGTTTATGAGACTTGAATTAATAAAATCCTAGGGCTTGTGAATTTTTGAAAAATTATCTAAAAATTAAATCAATATTCTTACAAGATAATTATTTCAATTAAAGCATAAGTACTTTTGTTTAAATTAAGCATTTAAAAGCATTATGTAAATTTAAGTATATATATATTTTTTCTTTCCTAATTTCTAGTATATTTATTTTAAGCATGTGTATATTAATGTTTATTTTTAGTAATTATTATTGTACATTAAAATAAATGAGTATGTTATTAATTATTCAATTAATTTGCTTATTAAATTAATTCAAACATGAGTTAATTTAATGCTTAAATTAATTAAAATAAATTAATAATGTAAATATTTATTTTATGTCTATAATAATTTATTTGTATGTAATTTATTGTTAGTTAACTATTTACTAAGTATATATTTTTTTTCCAGAATGACTTATTATGATAAAATTTCGGTATGACATTTAATTTAAATGAAATTCGGCATGACTTTTTATTCTTAATAATAAGTCATACCGAGAATTCATTTAAAAGTTTTCCTTAAGTCATACTGAGACCTGCTATTAATAAAAACTCGGTATGACTTTTGAAAAAGTCATACCGAGACAAGTCATAGCAGGCTTTTCAAATAAGTCATACCGAGAATAATTTGATTTTCTTTCTTTAATTAATTAAGTCATACACAACTTTACATATACACACACAGTGCTATACACATAGAAATCGAACAGTTTATCTTCCTATCAAAAAAATCGATCGATTCTTGTTCAAAATCAACTGCTTTCAGTTGCTAAGTTACGTTTACAAGCATCTGTGCTTGCTAGATTGTGAAAATCGATTAAATCAAAGGAACCTCTGCCCGATTTTCGTTTAAATTCGACTGACTGTTTTTTTAATATGAAGCATTCAAGTGTTGATTATAACTAAAGGACTGATTGTAGTGTATTGTTGATTAAAGTTGATTAGGGGCTTATTAGAAATTAGGGTTTCTATTTAAAAGTGTAATTTTCGATTTATTAACTTGTAATTGTTAATTTTGAATTGTAATCGCACATTTTAATTTTATTATTTGTAATAGCTTAAATCTACAACAAAAATGGCTGGTTTTTGCGAATTAGTAAAAACTAATTTTGTAGGATTTTTCAATCCGGTGAATTGTTCAGTCGAGAGGTTTCGACCGTGGATCGTTTTTATGAATGGACATTCACTTGTAAGAACTGCAATTACTCTGGACGCCCCGTTGCAAGTGTTAGCACTTAGGGCTCTGTATTCCACTGCTAGGAATAGGAGTACTGCAGGCAGAGTTCAATTCTCATTCAGCATAGGAGATCATGAATATATGGTGACTGAAGAGGACGTGAACAGGATTTTGGGCTTCCCAACTGACAATTTCGTGGATCCACCCACTGTACCAGATGTACTAGAATTTTTCTATACCATTCAATATCAGGGTGAGATCAACTTAGTAAGGATGACAAAGTCTAAGTTGGTAAGCGAGTGGGACTATGTCTTTGACACGTTAGCCAAAGTTTTTGCACCCTCTACAAAGAACAACTTCAACAACATATCTTCACTACTGCAAATCATGGGGTTTTCTGTGGCCCACAACCGGAGGATAAATTTTGGGAAGTTGATTCTAAAAGAAATAATCAGGAAGATGGGGAAACCAGAAAGCAGGGAACAGGACATTCAAGTCTACTATCTGAGGTTCCTGATGCTGTTCATGAATGACTTGTTGATGGATGAAGATAAAGCCTTATTTCAGAATGGTCCTGTAGAAGAATCTCCGACTTCTCAGAACAACTTATTCGCAAGGCTCCACAACAACCCCAAGTTTCAAAATGTGCAAGTGGTAAGGACAGATTACATGGCTGAGATATTAGATCTTATTGCTAATCCTGTGCAGGAACAAGAGCCAGAGCAAGTGCCAATGCAAATGGATCATCCTGTGCACCTTCTACTTGAAGCTGCTCAGCATGTCGATCAAGTGGCACAAGATCAACAGGTAATATCTCACTCACAATCTTCTAATTCAATACCTATAGAAATATCCACTGCTCTGTTAGATTTATCTGTAGCGGACTATGATGGTGTTCTTACACTCCAGGATATCAGCTATGAACCTGAAAACACACAGGTTCTGCCCCCAGCTGAATTAGAGCCTCAAACAGTTTCTCCTTCATCCTCCTCTTCATTAAAAGTCAGAAAAAAGAAGAAACCTGTCAGAATAGTTAGAGGTCTTGGTGCTGAAGTGAGTGAACCCGCAGCTCTGTCTCCTCCTTCAAAAATTTCTAGAGTTGACCCTGAGACAACTGCAGCCTCAACCTATTCCAGTCAATGGGATATGGATCTTAATATGGCCATCCAAGATTCTCTAGATACACTTGCTCAACCAGGTGATCTAATTCGCTGCTCGGCCACAACATTTGATAGTGAGGAAAGCACACTGCTAGCAATCACTCTAGCAAGACCTTCACTTGAAGAAATACCAACACAGGAGGGCACATTAGTTGAAGAAAATGTTTTTAATAAAAACTCGTCGGATGCCACCTATGTTGTGGACCATGACATTTTCGATGCAGTGCAGCATCAGATACCCTCCGAGGTACTAAGGAGCACCACAGACTCTCAAGAGCCTGTCATTACATTGTCTAAGGTGGTGACTCCGCTGGATTTCTTTCATCCAGTTCTCTTTCGAGAAGGTCTCGAATCCACTGGTGGATTTGAGAGGCAACCACTCCATAGAGGGAGATGGGACTCCATTCACGGAGTAGCTACGTCAGTAGCAGAGCCACTTCAAGTTAATCTTGTTGAGGACGCGCCTTCACAGGCATTAGAAGAGCATTTTGACTCTTCAAAAGCTATTGTTATATATGCAGGTACAGCTTCAGGATCTGGAAAGGAACTAAACACGAGTGATGTGAGGCAAACACAGAGTGAAACACATGCATAGAGTGATAGTGAGATAAACAGGAGTGCAAGTGATATGAGTGCACACACACAGTGAACTATTATCCAAAATAGAAGCTCTCCAGAATGAAATGAAAATTGTTCAAGCTGAGTTATTAAAAGTTAAAGCACAAGCAGAAGAAAAATCTACATCTGCCTCTGTAACACAGCAGCTAACAATAGTACGAAAAGATGTTGATGATGTCAAAACCTCCATTCTTCTAAAAACTCAAGACATCCAGAGTGTACAGAATCTTATTGCTGAAGACATGAAAGAAGTCAGCAAATTACATGAAAAGATTGATGAAGTTGAGAAAAGCTTGACATTAACAATCATTGAAAATGAAAAGATCTCTACACAAAGATTCAACAAACTGGATGATGGAATGACACATTTGAATGAAGGAATGAAGCAATTCTATCTGACTATGCAGAAAATGTTGACATCTTTTGAAGCCTCTAAAACTTAAGAGGATCCCTCAACTAAGGGGGAGAAATCAAAGGAGAAAGTAGCTGGAGATGGAGGGGTTTCTACTCAAATTAAAGGTAAAGCAAAGCTGTTTTCTGAAGAAGAATTTCAATCGTGTGATCAAGAACCAGAAGAACAGTATTATGCTCAAGAGAAATTCATTGATGACAGTGCTCATGATGAATCAAACATTCCTGACTACTGCAGAGATGAGGAAGAAACTGCATTTGATGAAGATTTTTTGTTTCAAAAAGAAAAAGAAGTTGATCCAGCCTATGAAGAGGCAATAAAGAAACTTAAAGAAGACATCAAGGCAAGCCAAGCAAAGACTGAAAATCTGAAAGCTCTAGTCATGGAAAGATCTCAGGCAGAAAGAGAAGAGAGCCAACAAAAGCAAAATTTGTGGGCTATAGCTGTTAGAAAGAAGAAAGAAGATGTGCGCTTAAAAATAGGGAAGAAATGGGATACTGCCAGAGAGATCATGGACAAACTTCAGAAAGGTCCATTTGAAGATTACAAGTTACAGTTCTTAATTAATCATCTGCAAGATTCAAATGACTGTTTGGATAACTTTATGAAAGCAATCAAAGAAGAAGTTGACTACATCACTGTGATTGTGGATAACATTCTAGATGACTGGCAGATTCTGTTATACACACACAAGTATGGCACATTCAGAGTCTCTTTGGAATTCTTTCGTAAAAAATCTCTATCTGTAATATGGACATTGATGAATAAAGTCAAAAGAAGTTCAGAAGAAAATGAACTTTTAAGGGACAGACTTCGAGAGATAGCAAGAGCTATTAGTCCACAAATCTTAAACGACCCTCATGAGGTAAGGTTCTACAACAATAAGCTTTATCAAATTATGAAGCTGGATGAGGAGTCACTAAAGGGCTACACAGTTAAATACATGATTGAAGTTGAAACAATGTTGAGATCCAAGGGATTCAGGTCCCAGGCTAAGTTGGATGCAGCTCAAAAGATCAGAGACTACTGCCTATCAAAGAAAATTCAATCATACATCAGGCAGATGCATAAAATTGATTCAACACATCCTTATGACATAGAAGAAGAGGTAGTAGATACTGTTAAACAGGAAGTGTTGTGGCAGTTAGCAAGAGCTGAGCAAAGAAGGTTGTATGGAGAATCCACCACAACAGATCAATCAGTATCTGAAGAAGTACCAAGGACACCAATTCATAAAAGTTCAAATCTAGAAGAAGGTGAAGTTGATACATCAGAAGACTGAAGACTTAGATAGAACAAGATAGAAACTTTGTAATTTTTGTTCAGTGCTAGAGGAACATCTATCTTGTATTTATCTTTCATGTATGAATCTGGAAAATTGTTAAATATAAAACCAGAACTTTTGTTTATTATTTACAGTCATTACATGTCGTACTACTTTCTTAGTTGTTAGTTGAGTTATCCTCTAGAAATTTGTGTGTTAAATGTTTAACAACAAATAGGGGGAGATTGAAAGGCATATGACTAGGCCTATTTGTAATAATTAGATGACAACTCAACTCTAGCTAATAAAAGAGAAGTAAATAACAAACACTAAACAGGAATCAAGACGAAGACAGTCAACTAATCACAGAGGATCCAAGTATCAGAGGTATTTTGTAGGATTGCTACTCAACACTGGAAGAAGTTCATTTTTATATGTTCAAGCGTCAGTGAAAATAATATTGTGGTAGTACTTCTATAGAAGACAGAAAATATGGAAGATTTCAAGTGGTTACTACAAGTAGATTCCAGAAGAAGAATGAAAACAGTTAAGAAGAAAATATGACAGAAGGCCTCTAGTTAAAAGTTATTTAAATGGAAAATATTTATTAGGATGACACAAATGAACCAGACAGTACATTTGTGTGTCAACTAATATAATACTTATTCTTCATTTAATTCAAGAGGTTTCAAGATCAGAAGACAAATAAAAGACGGGAAGATTTCAAGACTGACAGCACGGCTATGGGAGTAAAGATAGTATTTTAATTCTACTATCAAATGTTAATTAATTATTTAATTTATCTAATTAAATTAATTCAAGATTGAATTTAATTTAATTTATAAATTAACTAATTAAATTAAGTAGAATTAATTTATTATAAAAGAAATGGATCAATATGCCTTATATATATATATAAACAGTTAGTATGACTTATTAAATAAGTCATACCGAATGACTTACTTAGATAAGTCATACCGAGCAGGCTGAATCAAGAAGTCATACCGAGCAGATTGATTAAAGGTCATGCTGGAGCAAGTGGGATAAGTCATACCGAACTTTTCAAAAGGTCATACCGAGCTTCAATAAGTCATACCGACCAAAATATGTCATGCCCAGTCTTTTATAAGTCATACAAGTGTTAAAATAAGTCATACA
This sequence comes from Oenanthe sinensis, assembly GCA_028671895.1. Lineage (NCBI taxonomy): Eukaryota > Viridiplantae > Streptophyta > Magnoliopsida > Apiales > Apiaceae > Oenanthe > Oenanthe sinensis. The sequence continues at coordinate 41,748,631 of CM053810.1, read as the reverse complement.
GACTTATTTTCTTGAAATAAAGTCATACTCAAAAAGGTCATAGCAGCCTTTTTGAAATCTCTATAAATATGAGATCATCCCTTCACTTGTAAGTGTTCAATTGTTAAGAAGTTAAAAAATCAGATCAAATTCAGTAATTTATCTGCATTGTAATATTCACAGATTTCTGTGCTGAGTTTGAATATAATTGATTAAACACGAACAGTTCATGTCAAATTTGTTCTAGACTTTTTTATCAATTATATAACAGTTTTCTAAAATATTAATTTTGTAATACTAATCAAGTTTAAATTATATCTTTCACTTGAACAGTATTTCATTATAATTAATATTTCGCGAGTAATTATAATAATATTTTTAATCCAAATTATTCCGCGATTAATTTTTAGATATTGTATTCAACCCCCCCCTTCTACAATATCAGGGACCAACAATGAGATTCCCTAAGGTCATATTGAAACCTTGCACATAAGCATGTTGCAAACATTATATCGGGTCTACTAGCAGTTAGATACAATACCTATCATACCTCGGTAGCTTGTGATGTCAATTTTCTTACCAGTTTCATCTTTGTCAAGCTTGGTAGTTGTTGGCATTGGTGTTTTTGCCGATGAAGAATCTTTTAGACTGTATTTTCTCAGAAGATCCCTTATGTACTTTGATTGGCAAATAAAAATCTCATCCTCCTTTTGCTTTACTTGCAATCCTAGGAAGAATGATAGCTCACCCATCATGCTAATTTCATACGTGCTCTGCATTACCTTAGCAAAATCTCTTGCACAAGTTTTCGTTATTAGAACCAAATATAATATCGTCAACATAGACTTGGACAAATATCATATCTTTATCATGCAATTTATAAAAGAGAGTTTTATCTATGACACCTCTAACAAAACTATTTTCAAGTAAAAACTCAGAGAGAGTGTCATACCATGTCCCCAGTGCTTGCTTGAGTCCATAGAGAGCTTTGAATAGAAAATACACAAAGTCAGTAAACTCGTGATTTTCAAAGCCAGGGGGTTGTTCCACATATACTTCCTCTTCTAACTCTCCATTCAGAAATGTACTCTTCACATCCATTTGATAGACTTTAAAATTGGAATGTGCTGCGAATGCCAGAAATATCCTTATGGCTTCAAGTCTTGCAACTGGTGCATAGGTCTCGTCATAATCAATTCCCTCTTCCTGAGAGTAACCCTTTGCCACTAGTCTGGCTTTGTTCCTTGTAACAATGCCATCACCGTCTAACTTGTTCATGTATACCCATTTCGTGCCAATAACATATCTATCTTTAGACCTGGGTACCAGTGTCCAGACTTCTTGTCTTTCGAATTGATTGAGCTCTTCTTGCATGGCAAGAACCCAATCTGGATCAACTAATGCATCTTCAATCTTATTTGGTTCTTCTTGAAATAGAAAAACTGAAAATAAACATTCATTTGAAGTTGCACTTCTGGTTCTAACTCCAACATCTGGATTACATTTGATCAATTCAAAAGGATGATCTCTACTCCATATCCTTTCCTTGGGTAGATTTGATCTAGATGATTCGCCTCAAAATCCATTGTGATGTTGTGTTCTACCAGTTGATCCTTCATCTCCCCCCTGAGTTGCTGCCAGGTTGACTTGTTGATCCACCACTAGTATTAGTAGTATCTCCAGTGTTACCATTATTTCCACTACTATTACCTGGATCATTATCATTATTGTCATCATCATTTCCTGTTGCAACCTCAGGTTCTTCTTCGTCATCAGAATGTGAGTCTGGATAATTATCAAATTTTAATGACTCAGAAGAATCTTCAGTTTAGATACTTGGGAGTTTAGTGTCATCAAAATTTACATTGACACTTTCTTTTACTTGGTGCTGATCAATTATGTACACCCTATATGCTCTTCTTGAATATCCGACAAAAATAGCTTCATGTGCTTTGGCCTCGAATTTGCCACGATGATCATCTCCATCCTTCAGCACATAACACTTGGCTCCAAATACATGAAAGTACTTGAGTGTAGGTTCCTTGCCAGCCATTAATTCATAGGGAATCTTCATATGATCTTTGTTGATCAGATTTCTATTCCGGGTATAACATGTTGTGTTTACTGCTTCATCTCAGAAGTAGATAGGTAACCTTGATTCACTTAACATTGTTCTTGCAGCTTCAATTAGGGTTCTATTTTTCCTTTCTACAACTCCATTTTGTTACAAAGTTCTTGGTGATGAATATTGTCTTGTTATCCCCTTGTCTGAGTAGAAGTTATTCAGAATTTCATTCTTGAATTCTGTTCCATTATCTGATCTGATTGCCCGGACAAGTAACTTTGAATCTAACTCAATCAGCTTTACATGATCAATCACCAATTGTGGAGTTTCATCCTTAGAGTTCAAGAATAAAACTCACGTGTACTTTGTGAAGTCATCTACAATTACTAAGGCATATTTCTTCTTTAACATAGACATAATGTTTACTGGACCAAATAAATCCATGTGTAGGAGTTGAAATGGTTCAGTGATGTTTGTAGTGTCTGTGCCTCTGTGACTTGCTTTCTTTGACTTCCCTTTCTGACATGCCTCACACAATCCTTCTTGTGTAAATTCCATCGGAGGCAGTCCTCTCACTAAATCCCTCTTGACTAAAGAGTTCATTATTTTGAAGTTCAGATGTGAGAGTTCTTGTGCCATAGCTAGCTTTTTTCTGATGAAGCCTTTGAATAGAAACAGTTTGCTTCATCTTCAGTTCCAGAATTGAGATTGGCTACGTACAAGTTTCCTTTCCTTACTCCACGTAAGGCCAGTTTGTCATCTTTAGAATGAGCTATTAAGCATTTCTCCTTGATAAAGTTTACTTTGTATCCTTTATCACAAAATTGACTGATGCTGAGTCGATTGTGCTTAAGTCCTTCCACTAAAGAGACGTTTTCAATGATAACATTCCCAGTATTTAACTTGCCATATATCGTAGTCAATACTTTGTTGTTATCTCCAAAGGTGATGATTGGGCCAACTCTTTCAACCACGTCTAATAGCAGGGCTCTATCTCCGGTCATATGCCTTGAAGATCCGCTGTCCAGGAACCATACAACCCGGTTTACCTGTTTAACTCCCTGCACATATCAAACAAATTAATTCGTCTTCGGAACCCAAAATTGATTGGGCCCGGCATACTTAAAGAATTGACCTTTGTCAGCTTTGATAACAGATCATTTTCGAATAACAACATCATCTTCCTTGACTATACCTACCTTCTTATAAACAGTCTTAACAACTTTTTGTTTAGACTTAGGAATGTATGTTTCCTTCTTAACAGATGAAGGGGTTGCAGTGTTGGATTTTTTGAATTTATTATTGATGTATTGTCTAGGTGTCATGTTATCTTTCTTAGCAATCATGCGTTTATGGAAGGCACATAACATACAATTCAATATTCCACAAGGTTTATGGAAGGCATCAATAATAGGCATGTTATTCAAAATAGTATGTGACTTAACATTTTCTAATTCAACTTTTTTAGCAGTTTTAAAGTTCTCAGTAGAATGAAATCTATTGTTACTATTCCTACTATTCACAAATGTATTAGGTCTGTTCACTTTATTCTTTAAGTCTTTTGCACCTATACCAGGATTGGACGATTTAGAGGTTTCCACATCTTTTACTAGTGTATGAGGTGCACTCTTCTCTTTCTAGACATTAACTCATTTTATGTCCTCAACCTGTTCCCCTCTTTTCTTTTCTTCCTCGAGATCCTCTAACTTCATTTCATATGCAATCAGTATAGAGCTCTCAAGGATTGGTTCAGCTATAGGTGTTATGAAAAGAGGTTTCGGCGTGTCTTTAACAACATGTGGGATACCCCTTTATTTAGCACTTTTTCTGAAAGGGGTTATGTTGCTTGGCTTTCCTACAGATTTATTGTACTCGAAGTCTATTCCAACTTTTCAACTTATTTCCTATTGGTCAACTAGGTTCTTTACAATATACGAGGTATTCTTATAAGCTAGACACATTTTCTTTTCTTCCTCTATCTGGTTTCTGAGACATGTTTCAACTTTAACATGACAACTGACTTTATTAACTTGAACAGCTAAGTCCTCAGTCAACTTGTCAGTCATCTGGTCATTTTTTCTTTTTAAAGATTTTAGAACCTCATTCTCATAAGTTAGATCTTTGATTTTGAGTATGAGTCTCTTAACTTTATCTCTTTCACCATCTAGTTCTTTACCTAGCAAAGCAAACATTTTAGGGCAAGAATGGTTTACATTTATTCCTCTTTGTCGGGTGGGAGACAGTGATTCTTTGGATGAAGCCATAAGAGCAAGATTTTCCAGCTCTTCCTCATCATCATTGTCTAAGTCATCCCAACTTCTGCCCTCTGCTAGATAGGACTTTCCTTGATGCTTTTTCACAAGAGCATCATACTTCTCCTTGAGCTCTTCGTAAGACTCTCTCTTATTTCCTTGCTTAGGCTTCTTGCACTCTATTGCAAAGTGGCATATCTCATTGTAGTTGAAGCAACGAAACTTGCTTCTATCAACTAAGTCGGTCTTGTAGCTGCTTTTTGATACCGCCGTCGAAGAACCTCCTTTTTGGAACCTTCCAAAATTAGGCTTAACTCTGTAGGAGGAGTTTCTTCTGAATCTCATGTTGCCAAACCTCCTGGTAACCAAAGCTAGAGATTCATCTTCTAGCTGATCAAGTTCTTCCAATGAGTAGAACTCACCATCTTCTTGTTTGTCAGAAGTATGTCCAAATTCTGGAACCACATACTCCGTTAAACTATTAGAAGGTGCAACAACCTTCACTTCTACCTTCTCTGGTGCTTCTACCATTAAAGCTTTAGAGGAACTCATCACTTTACCTCTCCCATACATCTCTCTGGTTTGGATCTGTTCCACTTCATAATTCTTTAAAAATCCGTAGAGTCTTTCTAGGGTTACCTCCTTCATATCCCTAGACTCCCGGATAGTTGCGATCCTGTGTTCCAGATGCTCGGTAAGGTTAACAAAAACTTCATGTATACCTCCTAATTCTGATAGTAATTTCCATTCATGTTGAGCTCGTTTATCAATTTGTTTAGTCTCTGAAACACCTCAGAGATACCCTCACCAAGGTTGGATCTAAATTGCTCATACTGGAAGGTCAGGATTTCCAGTCTATTCTCTTTTACTTCCTCAGTTCCCTCGTTGATAATCTCTATTGTCCCAGATCTGTTTTGCGTTCTTGCAGTTGACTACATGATTGTACATGACGTAATCTAGAGATTCAATCAATATTAGTTTCAGATTGTTGTCCAGGGACACAGCTTCCATTTCATCTTCTGTATAGTTTGTTGGACTTTTTAAAAACTGTCTGTGGGGAATTACGACCCCATCTATCTCATGTTCGAGAATAACTGTTATTGGGGGTTCAACACCTTTGGCCAATACTAATGCATACTTGGGATTGGCAATTCCAATGAACAGTAGCATTTTGTGTTCCACAAGTTGTAGTGTTCTCTGTCGAACTGTGGAATTTTGATGTTAGTCACTTTCCGAGTACTCATCTTTAATAAGATTAAAAATTAACTGTTTCAAAAAATATTTTAATTTTTGACTGAAAACAATTTTTGATCAAAAATAATTTTTAGAAAAAATTTATTTTGAATAAAAAATTATTTCGAATTAAAAATAATTTTTGAGATCTGTAAGGGTTGCAGAATTTTTGGTTCGAATCTGATATTAAAAATATCAATCAGCTCTAATACCAATTGTTGCTCCCTGATATTGTAGAAAGGGGGTTGAAAACAATATTTATAAGTTGTAGTGAAATTTCGGATTTAAATTATTATTTTAATTTATCTCGAAATATTAATCTTAATGAAATACTGTTCAAGTAGAAGATATAATTTTTAACTTGAAAAGTATTACAGTAATAATCTGATGTGAAGTGTATATAATTGATAAAATAATCTAGAACGAATTCGACATGAAGTGTTCAGGTTTAATCAATTATATTCCAAACTTGCACATAAATCTGTGAAAATAAAAACGCACACGAATTTCTAAAATTTGAATGTTTGATCTTTTTCAATCACTCAATAATGAACACAATCTTCTCATATTTATAGAGAAAAAAGCTGGCAAGACTTTTGAATTAAACTTATTTAAAAAATCAAAAGACTTTATAAATTAGCCTATAAGACTTTTTAAATAAGTTGGACAAGACTTTTAAAACACGGTAAGATTTTGAAAAGTCTTGCCGATACAAATGAAACTCGGTAAGACTTTTAAAAAAAGTCTTACCGTATTATCTCGGTAAGACTTTTGAAATGTCTTACTGAAATAATTCGGTAAGACTTTTAAAAGTTTTACCGAAATAATTCGGTAGAACTATTTATTTTAATGCAGCAAGACTTTCTTTAAAAAGTAAAATTAAATCTTCTTTTAACTTAATTAATTCCACAAATTATTAATTAAATAATTTATAAATTAAATTAATTCAAGGTGAATTAATTTAAGTAGATAAATTAAATAATTAATTAACTTTTGATAGTAGAATTAATTTAGTTTCTGCACTGCACAACCGTTGTAGATTTGACTTGAGTCTTCTTGTCTTCTGTTTGAAAATCACTTTAGCTAGGTGATAAATATTTATTTATTTAATTAGTTGACACACAAATGTACTGTCTGGTTCATTTGTGTCATACTAAATAAATATTCTTCATCTTTTAACTTTAATAGTTGTGATCTTCTGTCTTGTTCTTGCTTCTTGTTTTGTCTTCAATATCTTCTTTTCTTGGAATCTTTCTATAGTAGTAGACACTTGAAATCTTATGAATCTTCTGAACTCTTCTGAAACACTACTATTATTATTTTTCGTCGACGCTTGAACATATTTAATGAACTTCTTCCGGTGTAGAGTAGCAGCTTCATTAGAACACTTCTGATAATTAGGATTCTTTGTGTCTAGTTAACTTTCTTCGTCTTGATTCCTGTTATCATTTTTATTATTTACTTCTGTTTTTTATCTGAGTTGAGTTTCATCTAATTATTACAAATAGGCCTAGTCATATACCTTTCAGGGATATACCTAATTGTCTAGCACAACCTATCTAATTCTAGATATTCATTTTACTACATTGAAAAACAAGTATGAAATGTACTAATTTAACTCATGAATCCTAGCATGTAGGGGTGTACACGGTTTGGCCAACCCGACTAATCCAATCCAAACCGATCATTTTTCGGCCGATCCAAACCGATTTTTTCCAACCCAATATATACTCGGATTGAAAAAATGTCAACCCGATTTTAATGGGTTGGATATAGGTTTCGATTTTTAAAATCTGATCAAATCCAACCCAGTCTGATTAAAAACAAGATAATTAATAATAACCCAAATATTCAAGAATATCAACATTATTGAAGTTTAATGATTGATTCATCTATGTTATGATACAGTTCAAATTTAAAGACTATGTCTAGTGTTTAATCAGTTTCTTTTGATGTGTTAAAAATCAGATATTTAAGACCTATGTTATTTGTGTTGCATGAATGATTGTAATATTTTGTTGAACCATCTCCAATTTGTTTTGAACTTTCATTTTCAGTTTTATTTTCTTTTGATAAAAAAATTATTTATATATTTATTGACTCGATCATTCCAATCCAAACTGAAATACATTAAATGGGTTGGTTTACAAATTCTATTTTTATGGGTTAGGTTGAAAATATACAAACCCGATTAAATTGGATTAGTTGTTAAAATCCATCAACCCGCCCAACTCGATCCGTGTACACCCCTACTAGCATGCAATCTTATTCTTAGCAGTCAATTAAGCTTTTAAGTCATAATATGCTAACATGTTGACTTGAAATTAATACATTTGAGTACATAATAAACATACAGTTCTGAATTAGATAAAAGTATACTATTTAGAATGTGTACTTGTGAAGTGCTTAGTGATTCATTTCCAGTGTTGGTCATTGATGCCAGATATCCATTTGGTTCATCATTGTCACTGATAGAATCATCTTTGCATTTAACTTCACCAACAAATACTTTCATTTACTGCATCTTCACTAATGATTGAGATTCCTCCTACAACCCAACACAGTCCCTGTCATCATTTTCTTGCTCAGGCTTCTTCAAACTGTGTAGCATGATCCTGATCTTGTCTTTCTATTTTGAACCATCCATGTCTTGTAACCGCCCTTGAACTATTTTTAAAAATCACCTATGTGGAATCTATAGATAAGGACCTTAGATTAAGAATTGGGATTCCGTCTGAATCTGATGTACTGAACCTCAAGTTGCCCTGCAGGATTGACTTGTCGTCCAGTTTCTCAAGTTATTTCAAAGTGTCAAATTCACATACAACACATTGACCACTATCTCGAGCTACTACATCTTCAATTCAGCTTCTTGGATCATTTCGTTTCTGTTCTGAGGTTTCCAACCATGACTACAATCAAATTTGGTTCTTGGGACACAAATGCAATAGATATGCCAACAACCTGTTTTACCAAATATTATCTTCTTCAGCTCTTGTTCTATTTCATAGTCCTTCAGCACACAAATAGTTCCTCTAAAGATGATGTGGTCATATCCATAAATCCCTGATGGCTGTAATCGTATGTTCCAGATGACTTGTGTTATTCCTTAGAACAATGTCAATATTTGTAGAAGGGGGGGTTGAATACAAATATTAAAACTTTTTCCTTGTTCTAATATTTGTTCTTGATGTTTGAAAGAATAAGAGAATAAGTTCGAACAAATTAGTGCTAAAAATAAAACTGAACAAAGAGATTTAAAATTATTGATGGATTGGTTTTTCCATCAATATATATTTTTGCTCAATGCTCCTAGGTTAGAAGAAACCTAGCTGCGTTTACAAGATTAGAAAACAAATCAACTGTTCTTACAAATGTGCTCTCAAGCTTGAATAGTTGATTAAGAAATATGTCTAACTTTTATGTTTTCTAATAATGCTGCTACACTTGTTTATATATTTCACAAGTGTACTTTTACAATACCTATTCTAATATTGTTTCTACCTGCCTTCCTTTTACCTTTTTCTATTTTTCAAAAAGGTTTGAAAGACAGCTTCTGATTGAGTCTTCACAGTCACTCTAGACTGTCTTCCATAGGTGTGCTTTTGATCTCTGGATCTTCAACAGATATTCTTTCTGTGTTGTCACACTCAATTGATAATTTGCTGTTAAGCATATCAATTGATCCATTCTTTAATCCATCAACTGATGTACTTCTTCGATTGATCTTTATATCCATCGATTGATAAAAGATGGCTTATCGATTGATAGATGTTATCAATCGATATATCAGTCGATGGGTCTTCACATCAGTTGATGGTCTTCAATGCTTGACTTGGCTTCTTCGATTGATCCTTCATCCATCGATGCTTCAATATCAATTGATCATCCTTCACTTGTGCAATTTCCTATCTTCACATAATTACAATTTAACAGTTTAATTTACACATCAATTGATGATCCATATCAATCGACTCTAACATCAATTGATGAACAAAATATCAATTGATTTACACCTTATCGATTGAAATAGACTAAGTACACCTATGCTACAATCCAAATTATCAGTTGATTCATATAAACACTTCAACTGATAAATGGTTTCCTGATCAATTGATATTTATAACTTTCATATCAATTGATCAGTTACAACAAATAAAATTTCTATGATTCTAAGATTAATGTTATCATCAAATCACATGTAGATTCCTAACAATCTCCCCATATTTGTGTCTGTGTTCTTAACAGGCATAAATCTACTTGATGATAACAAAAACCCTTAAAATTTTCATTCAGATAAAATCAAGAAATTTAATTGGCACATTAAATTTTGAAGTACCAGATTGATAGATAACTCCTGCAAGCAGCTTCAAAGTCTTCATAGTCTCCTTGATTTAATTAGCTTCTCTTCCCTCTCTTCTTAGCATTTTCCTTTAGCTGCCTTATGAAAGTACTCCTCAGAATTTCTTCATCCCTGTCATTTTCTCCAAGTTGCCTCATGAGGTAATGTATTTCTTCATCTGTGATTTTGTCCAGATATTTGCAGATATCAAAGAACTTTGTATTGCCCTCTATATCTGTAAAAATCATAGCATACTTTGGCTCCAACACCACCTTTTTGACCTGTGACTTCCATAGCTTTAGAGGTGAATCAGGTTCAGCTTCAGCCTTGGATCTCCTTAACTTTGATATTTGCTGTTGAATCTCCTGAGCAATTGTTATGTTGAGTTTGTACCTTCTGTTGAGTAAAGGAAGAATAGTCTTTAAAACATTGTAGCTTTGCTTCATTATCACCTTCAATGAATAGATTGTTTTCACTCCATTTTCATACTCCAACCTCATTGATTCTTCATGGTTAGAGGTTGCAGGGTGAGTCCTTACTCCAATTAATCCTTTTTCATTGATTACTGGTATTCCCTTCAAATCATATCCTTCAATTGTGACCTCCTCCTTGATTTCTTCTTGTTGACCCTGGAGGTTTTCCTGAACCACTATTTCTTGAGTAGAACTTGACCTTTTCTTGGCCATAGAAACTTTTCTCCTTTTTCTCAATGGTTGCTCTGCCTGTAGCTCTTCTTCCAAATGCCATTGCATTTCCATCTGTCTAGCAATATCTTCATTCTCCCTTTCTCTCCTTGAGGCATCTGAGATTCCTGTAGTGATGGCTCCTTGAAGTAGCTTTTGACTTACTGGTTCAGTCTCTTTCTTCTTCTCTTCTTCAATCACTATTGCTTTCCCTTTCTTCTTTTCTTTAAGAGCTTCAATATCCAATTGAAGAAAAGCTCCTGTATTTGAGTTTCTATCCTTGGCAGCCTTTTGTGCATCTTCATTTATTTTTCTTGTTTGAGCAATGAACTCATCCAAGTCTCCTTTTTCTACTGCCTCTGTTACTAACTCAGTGCTTCTCCTTAGATCTTCAATTCTTTTCTTTTCCCTCTCAATCATTAATTGAGTTTCTTTCTCCCTAGAAATTCTCCTAGCTTCAATATCTTCATCAAACTTCTTGTATTCTTTCTTTTTCTGTTCTAAATCATCTTCTGGAGAATTAGATGACTTAGATTTCTTTGAAGATTGATTGTCCCTGTTACTTCTGCTTTTATATCTTTTGTGTGCAGAACCACCAATGCCACTTGACTTATCCATACCAGAACCACCTATACCACCACTTCCACTGCCTTTGCCATCTACCAGAACCACCTATACCACCACTTCCACTGCCTTTGCCATCACCACCATCATCATCCTTCTTCTTTGTATTCTCCCCCTTTTTGTTATCATCAATTGGAGGGGGTGGTGGAAGTCTGTCAAGAAACTTTTGAAGAATGGAAGCATGAAGATTTTGACCTCTGATAATATCATCCATCTTCTTTTCTAGAGAACCTACTCTTGTCTCCAAAGATGTAAAATTTTTGGATTCTTTGAAAAGCTTGTCTTTGATGCTATTCATGGTGTTGAATGGTAGCTTCTCATCCAATCTCATGTCCATTGCATCCTTGTGAGATGAGATAGAGTCCTTAATCCTCTCCAGTTCCCTCCTTACTCCTGTTACTGTCATCTTTTGAATTTTCATTGATTCTCTCATATAGTGAGCAATTCTCCTTTGAGTAGGATCTTCAATTTCTCTGTCCACCATTGTTCTTCTATATTGAGAGAGAATTTCAGTCTCAGCAGCTTCTAAGGAACCATCAATAGTGCTCATCCATGGCTCTTCATCAGAATCACTCTCCAACTCTTCATGTGCCATATAACAAGTGTCTGTTGTATTGGCAATGCTTTCCTTCAGATTCCTGGTCCTTTGATCTGTATGATCAATGCCCAAGAGTTGTTCTGCATTCCTGTTACTTGAAGTAGCCAACCCTAGATATTGTGGATCAGGATGAATGAAATTCTTTAGATCCAATTCACCAGCATCTATTTCCTCTTCAAAGTCTTTAGCAATTCCACTCCCACTAGCTTCAGCATTATTTGCTCCCCCTATCTCCTTTACTCCTTCTTCTGCCATCAGTTCAATTTCCAATTCCTGTGCAAAAAGTAGAATGTTTTTATCACTTTCACTCATCTCTCTATTTTGCATCAGGATCTCATCCTGGAATCTCACCTCTCCCTCACTCATTTCTTGTGCACCTACTAAGGTGGGGCCCTCAAGTGTTTCACCCTCATCCCTGGAAGAAATAGGAATGTTTTTACTCACTTCCTCTCCTTTTGCCAGGTTACAATCCTGCCTCTCACTCAACTCACTCAATCCTAAGAGTGTTTGTGCAACATCAATTGATTGAGCATCAATTGATGTATTGACATTATCGGTTGAAGTGGTGTTTGGGATATCCATCGATTAATGCATACCCATCGATTGATCTTGAGCATCGATCGATGGTTTATCAGTCGATAGTTGAATATCAATTGATGAAGGAACATCAGTTGATGGAGTAGAAACAGTTGAATTAATTTGAGAAGTAATGTTTGAAATGATATAGGAAATAGAATCCTGAAAATTCTGGGAAGAAGATTCAGGAGTGAGTGTTGGCTTCTCCTTGAAAAACAAAGAAGGAGAATCTGAAAATGTTTGATAATTTATCAGAACATTTTCTGAAGAAGTTTGAGGAGGGGAAAGAAGAATAGAAGGGATTGGAATTGAAAGAGAGTGGGGCTGCATCTCATCATTTATATGAGATGCATCAAACAGACTTTGAGAAGGCTCCACCACAGTTTCCTGTGATTTTGCACTGTGTGATTCCCCAAGTGTAAAGGTGACTTTCTTTTCTCTTCTTTTGTATGGTGTTAGTGTTTTGGCTTTTGTGTCCCCAATTTGTTTCTGTGCCCCTGGTTGTGGGCTATTTTCAATATTGTCATCCTTTTGAGAGAATGGCAATAGGGATGTGGTATTTTCCATGTTAACATCCACAGTCTTTTGGGAGACTATGGAGTGGCTTGGTTGAGGTTGCACACCCTCACTCTCCTTATCCTTCTGGGTTCTTTGATGTTCCCCAGTTCCCTCACCACCTACATCCTCCTCTAATCTATCTACCACACTAGTTGATTTTCTTTTCTTGGTTTTTACAAAAGCAGGTTTTTGAGAACCTGTTGAGGTTGGTTTCTTAGATTTTGATTTAGAGATTGGTTGTGTGGCTTGGGTAGGAGGGTTGGGGTCATTACTACCACCCTCCATAGTCACAGAAGGCAAAGAAGAGTTAGGTTGAGAAGTGTTTAAAGTAGAGATAAATATCTGAACAAAAGGGGGATAGATCAATTCCACATTGCTGTGAAGATTGATCCTAACCAAGTCTTTAAAGACCCTTTTGTTTTGAGTCCAGCATTCCAAAATTTCTGTATTCCTGTCAATCTCAATATCCTTGACAAAGTGGTTAATAATAATCATAATAAATCTTGCATAATAAATATGATTAGATCTATTTATTTTATTTCCCAATTTGGCAGATATTTCATTGAGTAACAGGCTTCCTAAATTATGATATCTATCATATACAATGCTATACCCTACTTGTTGCATACTTGTTGTTATTGCATCAAAATTACTAACCTTACCAGAAAAACATTTTATTAAAGCATCAAAGAAATATGACCATTCTTTTCTTAGATTCTTCCTAACAATACTACCTAGACTAGCATCAGGAGCAGTATAATTGATTTCTCTAAGCATGCTTCTTATCTCTGTGTCAGTGGGTGCATCTATAGTATTATTTGAAGGAATATTTAAGCACTCACCCAAGACTACAGTGGTTAGAATATACCTTTGTCCTTTGCATTCAAAGGAGATTGTAGAAAAATCATCTGTTACTTCTGCTGTTGTCCAGAATTCTTCAACTAGATTGCACACTATTTTTGGTGCTTCTGAGAGGGCCTTTGAAATTTTTGAATTCTTTAGAAATTCCATTAGAGGATGGAATTCTGTTGGGGCTTCCTCCACCATAGTGCAAGCAACGAAGTTGTTGAGCTCATAGTAGAATCCAGATTGTGAGACTCTCTTTGATGATGCCATAATTGAGTTTGAAGATTTATAATTGAATTAACTGGCAAACTTGTTAGTAATTATAACAGAAACAATAATTAGACAGTAGTAGATTAGGGTTCTTAGCAAGAGATAGATACAGAGTAAGTTCAAAGATTGAGAAAGAAAAAGAGATAGAAAAATCGATAGTAAAAATACAAGTAAGAATTAAAAGAAGTTTTAATCTCACTATTTATATTTACTGATTTCCCAAACAATTTCTTACTCAAAATAGAACTAAATCGACCGTTGGAAGAGTATTGATAATTAAAAGTTACCAATTTTGGCAATCGATTGTTATACATACAGGAATGTACGTATTAATCAATTGATAAAATAAGTAATCAACGGCTAGATTTTTGTACAGGTCGATTGATGACATGGACCCCTTTAAATTCTAGGTCATCGATTGATATTTTGTTCATCAACGGGTACTCTTATCCATCGATAGCTAAATATACCATCAATTGATATATTTATCCGTCGATAGCTACAATCATCAATCGATAAGTAAATATATCATCAATTGATATATTTATCTGTCGACTGCTTCAGTAATATCCATTGATATGTAAAATGTTTATCAGTTGATTATTGAAGAATCAATAATTTAACATAGTCAATGGCTACAAGTAATATAAATACATAACTTGTCAGACATTTAAAGGATTAAATATAATTAAGCATACCTAAATCACAGACCAATCTATTGAAGGTAGATTCATCTAATGGTTTGGTAAAAATGTCTGCAAGTTGTCTTTCACTAGGGACAAAATGTAATTCAACTGTACCATTCATTACATGTTCCCTAATGAAGTGATACCTTATGTCAATGTGCTTGGTTCTGGAATGTTGCACAGGATTTTCTGTTATAGCAATGGCACTTGTATTATCACAGAAAATAGGAATCTTGTTCAAGTTGAACCCATAGTCAAGTAGTTGATTCCTCATCCATAATATTTGTGCACAGCAACTTTCAGCTGCAATGTATTCAGCTTCTGCAGTAGATGTAGACACTGAATTCTGCTTCTTGCTAAACCATGAAACAAGCTTATTTCCTAGAAATTGACAGGAGCCTGTTGTGCTTTTTCTGTCAATTCTGCAACCTGCATAATCTGCATCTGAATAACCAATTAGATCAAATCCAGAATCTCTAGGATACCAAATTCCAAGATTTGGAGTTCCTTTGAGATATCTGAATATTCTTTTTATTGCAATCAAATGAGATTCTCTAGGATCAGCTTGAAACCTAGCACAAAGACATGTAGCAAACATTATGTCTGGCCTACTTGCAGTTAAATAAAGTAATGAGCCAACCATACCTCTATAACTTGAAATGTCCACTTTTGCTTCCTTAGTGTTTAATTCAAGTCTAGTTGCAGTGGCCATGGGAGTTTTAGCAGAAGAACATTCACTTAAATCAAATCTCTTTAATAAATCAGAAATATATTTGGTTTGATTTATGAAAATACCATTTTTGACTTGCTTGATTTGCAAACCAAGAAAGTAGGTAAGTTCTCCCATCATGCTCATTTCATATTTACTCTGCATCAACTTTGCAAACTTTTTACAAAGTTTTTCATTAGTTGAGCCAAAAATAATGTCATCTACATAGATTTGAACAAGAATCATAGAGCCATTTACATTTCTATGAAAGAGAGTTTTATCAACAGTACCTCTTGTGAAGTGATTCTCAATCAAGAATTTAGACAATGTGTCATACCAGGCTCTAGGTGCTTGCTTCAATCCATAAAGTGCCTTGAGAAGATAGTATACAAATCCAGGATGAACAGGATCAATAAAGCCAGGAGGTTGTTCTACATATACTTCTTCTTCCAGTTCTCCATTGAGAAAAGCATTTTTCACATCCATCTGATACACCTTGAAATTAGCATGAGCAGCATATGCTAGAAAGATTCTGATTGCTTCCAATCTTGCAACTGGTGCAAAAGTTTCATCAAAATCTATGCCTTCTTCTTGTGAATAGCCCTTTGCCACTAATCTTGCTTTATTTCTTGTCACTGTACCAGATTCATCCATTTTGTTTCTGAACACCCATTTTGTACCAATGATAGACTTGTTCTTTGGTTTGGGCACCAGCTTACATACCTTGTTTCTTTCAAATTGATTCAACTCTTCTTGCATAGCAATTATCCAATCAGGATCATTCAAGGCTTCTTCAATCCTTTTTGGTTCTTCTTGAGACAGAAAGCTACTATACAAGCATTCATTTTGAGTTGCACTTCTAGTTTTGACACCATCATTTGCATCTCCAATTATTAATTCAAAGGGATGGCTTTTTGTCCATTTCCTTTGTGACGGTAAATTTGTCCTTGAAGATGATGCTTCATGATCATTGGAAGTGTTATGATCATTGTGATGTGATTGACTATTTGAGAACCCTCCCCCTGATATGGACACTCTGCTTGAAGATTGTTGAGCAGAGTTGATATCCATCGAATGATTATCAATTGATGTATTATCAGTTGATTGATGATTGTCAACTGATAAGTTATCTGTTGATGCATTGACATCAATTGATGGGAGGATTCTAGGTACTTGAACTCTTGTGATTTCCACATCATCATCACTATCTTCAATATTACTTGTGGATTCATTTTCAAAATGCAATAGATCATGAAATCCTTCATCAAACAACCCTTGAATTTTCTTGTCATCAAAAACTACATGCATAGATTCCATAACAATGTGTAATCTAAGATTGTAGATTCTGTATGCTTTAGTTGTTATTCCATATCCAACAAATATAGCTTCATCAGCTTTGGCTTCAAATTTTCCTAGATTTTCACCTTGATTTCTCAGTACAAAGCATTTGCAGCCAAAGACATGAAGAAAGTTAACTGTTGGCTTCTTGTCTTTCTTTATCAATTGATATGGAGTTTTGCCTTGAAGTTTATTGATCATGGAAATATTTTGAATGTAACAAGCAGTATTAATTGCTTCTGCCCAGAAGTATGTAGGAAGTTTTGCTTCTTCTAATATAGTTCTAGCAGCTTCAATCAAGGTCCTATTTTTCCTTTCAACTACTCCATTTTGCTGTGGAGTTCTTGGAGCAGAGAAATGATGAGTGATACCTTTTTCTTCACAGAATTCTCTCATGGTTGAATTCTTGAATTCAGTACCATTGTCACTTCTAAATTTCTTGACCTTCCATTCAGTGCCATTGTCAATATTCTTCACATGATTGATAATTAATTTGCTTGCTTCATCCTTAGAGTGTAAGAAATATACCTGAAAATGCACACCTAGAGGGGGGGTGAATAGGTGTTATGGCTAACAAAGACCAATTTTAATTTTACCGAGTTATTAAGCCTGTCAGCTAGCTAAGATTGATTAACAGACACTGTCAACTAGCTGTTATATGCAATGCAGTACAGAAAAAGTAAATAACACCAGATCTTTTAGCCAGGTTCGACCCCTAATCTCCTATGGTCTACGTCCTGGTCCCCTACCAACTGGTAAGAGAGAATATTATTAATCAAAACCAACCACGATTACAAGATTACAATAATATTCCTCCCATATTCCCTTGCAACTGATACTAGCTTGCTGAAACCCTGTTCTATCGAACTCTCTAGCTCTCTAAGCACTATACTACCCTAGTACAGCCTTCTCTAGCTCTCTAGTTCCCAAACCCTGTTTCACAAGCTCAATATCCAGCCACAACCAATTACACCTTGAACAATACAATTGAATAAAGATACAATTCAAACTATAAGCTCTCTAACGTATATATATAAGTATATATAATACTAGAGCTCAAAGATATTTGCTAAGAACGTTTTAAGTTTGAGAAGAAGTGTGTATATATGTTTCAAATCAGTTTAGCTTCACTTTCTTTTTTTTTGAGAAAAACTATACACACTTGTATATATATATTCGATTTTATCAAACCAAAACTAACGTTGAAATTACAACGTTTGAATTAGTTAAGATAAGGTACGTATATATATTTAAAAGTACGTATATTGAGGATAAATAAGATGATAGAATCGTTTGAAATCAGCCTCAATATAGTATAGATAAGAGTTGGTTTTTAGAAGATAAGTTTTAGTCAAACTCCAACTCCTATTAAGTAGGAAAGATAATTTATATATTAAAATATGTTTGAATTAATTAAAACTGAGCTCTAATATAATATATAACCATATATATATTAGATAGACTCGTACAAGTAAAGATCCTATAACTTCTCCATGAAATTCGGACTTCCTTGCTTATCCAAACAGTTTCTGCGTTCCAGTGCCAGCTTGCTGATACAACCTGTTACCATGCTGTCAGCTTGCTGAAACACTTTGTTTTCCTACTTTCAGCTTGCTAACAATGTACTTAAATATATATTGTACTGATAACCATATCAGTAAGCTATTACCTGCAAAATCAAGTTAGTACATGTATAACAGCTTGCTATTTTATATCATATACAAGCTTTCAGCTTGCTAACAGTGTGATCATCAAAATCTAAAGGGTTTCAATCTCCCCCTTTTTGATGATTAACACCAAAATAATTTAGGAGAATAATTACTCCCCCTAAATACCTGCAATCTTGTAAACACAGATATAAAATTGCAAATAAAATACACTAGGCATTTAACAGATAAGATTTAAAACCAAATCCATAGCATATCATGCTAATACATGCATACTAGCATGCAACCAGCGAAAATTATCCAAAATAACCAAGTACCAAAAACCAGCAAATATTCAAGTACCACAAATACCAGCAAAAATTAACAAGTCTATCATGCTTGAAATTAAAACTTAAAAACTACTGACCCCAACCCAGCCTAATTCTCCTAAAATACTCCCCCTTAATCATTAAAAAGGAATATTCAAGAATATTCTGGGCTCACAGCATCCTCTGGATCTGCAAACTTGTCATCTTCAGCATCTGTCTCTAGCACTTTGTCATCTGGAGTAGTTAATCCACCAGCTTTTCCACTTTTCTCAGCACTACTTACTGCAGCATTTGCCAGACCAGCCAAGTTACACTCTGTAGCATTGTCATCATCTGATATTTTGAGCTCCTTTTTATAAGCTGTCAACAACTTACTTACCACAACTTCTCTAAAAGACTTAACCTCATCAGTTAAACTTTCAATTTTTGAAGCCAAGTGAGCAATGTCAAGAGTCATAGTGGCATTATCATTTTTCAACTCTTTAGCAAGAACTTCAAACTTTTTCTCAAAATATCCAGTAGATTGTTCACCAACAGCGGTACTTGGAGTTTGAACTTCAACTTGTACCAAACTCCCATCCTTGTCCACTTTGAGATGAGACTGAGCTAAGCTTTTGTTGTCCAAGAACTCCTTAGCCACAGATTTGTCAACATCCCTCAGTTTGACACCATACCAATCAAAAATTCTAGTCAATAAACAACCATATGGTAACCCTGTACTCTGGTTTCCCTCAAAAACAGCCAACATGTTCTTTAAAATCAAATCAGCTAAATCAAACTTCTTACCAGCTAGTAACATACCAACAACACACACATCTTGACAGTTAAAATTTTACCTACTTCCAACCCTAGGACAGATATTTGCCAAACAAATCTTAAACAGAACATGAGCCATTGGAGTAACATTCGATGTAGTAGGGCAATTGAACTCCAAAATACCATGCAAACCCCTAACTGTATTCAGTTGAACTAAAGGGCTAAAATCATCCAATAACACAGGACCCTTTTTAGTGAACACAGATATTTTAGATGGGTTTTCAATCCTCAAGACAGAGTTCAAAACAGCATTGTTCAGAGTAATTTTGGTGTCTCTAACCATAGATATAAAGTTACCAAACTGATCAGGCACCAAATTTGCATAAAACTCTTGAACATAATCCACATAACAATCCTTAGGCATGTCAACCAAAAACGACTCAAAACCTAAATCAGTGAAATACTTTACTGCGCCACAAGTAAAGAAAACCTTACCAGCAATAGGGCGGCCGAAAATAACTTTACGATTGAGCAAATCAAGAGACAATGACCTTGCTTCCAAATCAGCCGAGACGAACTGCAAACTTCGCTTAACTTTCTTCGATTCTGAACCCTCACGATCTGATCGATTAACTTCGGACACATCATCTCCACTATCAATGTTCAGTGGTTCAATAAAATCATCATCCTCATCGATAAGCTTGCGCTTCAATTTGTTCTCTTTAACACTTGCAGATGCCTTCATTTTCCTTGTCTGCCGCATGACTTTGACGATTGAGATTGATAAAGCAAGAGATATAGTGTATTTGTTAAAAAGAAACCCTAGAGCTCGTATCCGCAGATTTGGCCGATAATATAGGGAGCCAAAGAGTCTTGAGTGAATAAGCTCAACTAATCCTATTTTAATTGATTTAAAAGGAGTATTTTTCGGAGAAATACTAGAAATTATCCCACCCTTTAAAATACTAAACATTTTATAAAAAAAACTCCACAATGATTAAACAGATAATTAATCATGTTAACAGATAATCATTATATATCATGAAATAGCAATTAGTTTAAAATTTGAAAGTTACACTAATTACTTAGCCTAGAAAACCGAATAGTCATACACAGATAACAAGATAGTGGAATCTGCCAAACTTACCATGGAACACATAACAATTAAAAATGATTGACAATAAAATTATATATGTACTTATTCAATCAGTAAGCTGAGATTTAGAAAAACCTGGTGTCAGCTTGCTGACTAGATGTTACACATGCCAAGTTCCCTTCTAATAATAGAAAATCGCTCTTCTGCCAGTGGCTTTGTAAAGATGTCAGCTAGCTGATACTCTGTGGGCACAAAAATCAGCTTGATCTTCCCTTTTACCACATTGTCTCTCAAGAAATGATGTCTCACATCAATATGTTTTGTTCTTGAGTGATTGACAGGATTTTCTGAAATGTTAATAGTGCTTGTATTGTCACAATATATTGGAATCCTTCCACATTTGATTCCAAAATCCCTTAGTGTTTGTATCATCCACAACATTTGAGAGCAACAGCTGCCAGCTGCCAAATACTCCCCCTCAGCTGTTGATAAAGCAACAGAGTTCTGTTTCTTGCATTGCCAAGTGACCAAACTCTGGCCTAAAAATGCACAAACACCACTTGTACTCTTTCGATCAGTGTGACAACCTGCATAATCTGCATCACTATACCCAACAAGATCAAATGCATTTGTGATAGGATAAAATAAAGCCAAATTGATAGTACCACTTAAATACTTAAAGATTCTCTTAACAGCATTATAATGAGACTCTTTAGGCTTGCATTGAAATCTAGCACATACACAAACTGCATACATAATATCAGGTCTAGAAGCAGTAAGATACAGTAAACTACCAATCATACCTCTATACTTACGAATATCAACATCTACACCTTTTTCATCTGTTGTCAGCTTGATAGCTTGACTCATTGGTGTTGATTTTGCCTTGACAGTTTCAAATCCAAATCTCTTGAGTAGATTCTTGATGTATTTGGATTGATGCACAAAGATTCCATCTTTTGTTTGTTTGACTTGAAGACCCAAAAAATAATTGAGTTCACCCATCATGCTCATGTCAAACTCACTGTGCATACACTTTGAAAACCACTCACACATGGCATCATTAGTTGATCCAAAAACAATATCATCCACATAAATTTGAACAACAAGAATATCCTTACAATCAAATTTAAGAAATAAGGTTGGATCAATTTTACCTCGAATAAAGGCATTTTTAAGTAGAAATTCACTTAATCGTTCATACCAAGACCTAGGAGCTTGCCTTAGTCCATACAATGCCTTCTTTAGTTTGTAGACATGATTTGGAAACTTTTCATGCTCGAAGCCCGGAGGTTGCTTGACATAAACTTCTTCTTTGAGATAGCCATTAAGAAATGCACTTTTGACATCCATTTGATGAAGCTTGAATTTCTTGTAACATGCAAATGAAAGTAGCATTCTTATAGACTCCAGCCTTGCAACAGGTGCATAAGTTTGATCAAAATCAATTCCTTCTTGTTGATTGTAGCCTTGTGCAACTAGCCGTGCCTTGTTCCTTGTAACTGTACCAAATTCATCAGCTTTGTTCTTGAAGACCCATTTAGTACCAATGACTGAAACATCTTTAGGCTTTTCCACAAGTTCCCACACATCACATCTTTTGAATTGATTCAGCTCCTCTTGCATTGCCATGATCCAATTTTCATCTTCTAAAGCCTCTTGAACATTTTTGGGTTCCTCTTGAGCTAGGAAAGCTGCAAAAGCACAGAAGTTTGCTTTCCCTCTTCTTGTCTTGACACCCTCAGAAGCATCACCAATAATTTGTGTTGGTGGATGATTCTTCACAGTTCTTGTAGCTTTGGGGAGAGAATGTTGGGATATCTCTTCATGAACAGTTCTAACCGAAGTTGTAGTCCTTGCTATAGGAGTTTGTGACCCTCCTAAATTGAGTTTAGACAACTGTTCAATAGTATCATCTACTGAGATTGCAGTGTCAGCTGGCTGATTGGCTGTTCCAGCTTGCTGACTGTCTGACTGTTGAGCAGTAGATGTTGTAGCAGCTTGCTCCTTTGTCTTATCAGCTTGCTGACTACCTGATGTTGCAGTAGCTTTATTGCTTCCAGCTTCATCACCTGCATCATCTTCCTCATCTCTTGACAGATCATTGTTAGGTTCATGAAATATAACATCAATAGACTCCTCAACAATGCGTTTCTTTAAATTAAAGACTCTATATGCTCTACTAGTTAAAGAATAACCAAGAAATATTGCCTCATAAGATTTAGCATCGAATTTACCATCCCTGTCGATTTTCTTGAGGACAAAACACTTTGAACCAAACACTTTAAAGTAA
This sequence comes from Oenanthe sinensis, assembly GCA_028671895.1. Taxonomy (NCBI): domain Eukaryota; kingdom Viridiplantae; phylum Streptophyta; class Magnoliopsida; order Apiales; family Apiaceae; genus Oenanthe; species Oenanthe sinensis. Next base: position 41,725,752 of record CM053810.1, on the reverse strand, counting down.
CTGATGTTAGGCCTTTTGTTCCTCAACAGCTCATAGGGAGTTTTCTCAAGAATAGGTCTGATCACCACTCTGTTAAGAACATAGCAGGCTGTGTTCACTGCTTCTGCCCAAAAGCTCCTTGGCAGCTTGCTTTCCTGCAATAAAGTTCTAGCAGTTTCCTCCAAAGACCTGTTCTTTCTTTCCACTACTCCATTCTGTTGTGGAGTTCTAGGTGCAGAGAATTCATGAGTGATGCCCCTTGCTTCACAGTAAGTGACAAAATCTTTCTTGAATTCACCACCTCGATCACTTCTTATACCTACAAGTCTTGTGTCCAGCTTGTTCTCAAGAACCTTAATTAGCTTCTCAAATTCTTCAAAAGCAGAATCTTTAGTACGAAGAAATAAAACCCAAGTAAAACGTGTATAATCATCAACAATAACAAAACCATATTGTTTACCTCCAATACTTTTATAACATTCTGGACCAAACAAATCTAGATGTAATAATTCTAAGGATTTTGTAGTAGATACAACCTTTTTGGCCTTGTGAGAACTTTGAATCTGTTTGCCCAATTGACATGCATCACAAACTTGTGTCTTGACATACTTCAATTTTGGCAAACCCCTCACTAACTTCTTGCTAGATAGTCTGTTGAGCAAGTCCATGTGAGCATGACCCAATCTTCTATGCCAGATTGTTGGATCATTGTCAACAGCAGCTAAGCAGCAAGCTGTTTCCTGCAAGTCAAAGTCTAACACATACACATTGCCTTCCCTTCTAGCAACTAGAGGAATCTGGTTAGTAGCAACAGTAATAACACATTTATCTTTATCAAAAACAACTGAATGACCATCATCATGCAACTGACTTACACTAAGCAAATTATATTTTAAGCCTTTAACATAACGAACATTATCAATAAAAGTTGTGTCATTACCTACTTTACCTTTACCTAGAATAGGAAGAGTCTTACTATCACCAATTGTGACACCTCCACCTTTCTTAAATTTGAGATTAATAAATTGAGCTTTGTCTCCACACATATGTCTTGTACATCCACTATCGATGATCCATGATTTCGATTTGATCTTAGCAGCAAGACATATCTACAAAACACACAAAAACAACACTTAACCTTTTGGTACCCATATTGGTTTGGGTCCTGATTGGTTAGTAGCAAGTATATAAAGAACATTTAATTCAGATTTCTTGATCCACATTTGAACCACTTTGGGAAAGGAATTCTTTGTTCTTTTCTTCCTGCCAGAACCATTTCGGCTAGCTGACTGTTTGTTCCAGCAAGCTGGCTTCCTGTCAGCTTCTTCCTGGTAAATTCTGGTAGCTCGCTGAGATATGCAATTTTGAGCTAGATGACCTTTACCACCACATTTCTTACAGCTTGTCCAGGGCATAGCATATTTGTATGGCTTTCCTTGTCTGCCTTCATATTTTAGTGCAGTAGCCCTCTTGTTGAAGTTCAAACCAACTCCTTCCTTGTCCAAAGGTACCTTGATGCTTTTCATCATTGATTTGAGACCTTCTTCTCCTTGAACAAAAGTACCCATGCCTTTTCTGAGCTTAATGACTTCTTTTTCCAAGGAAATAATTCTTTCTGCTTGCTTTGATGAAGTGGCAGCAGGCTGAGATGTACTGTCAGCAGGCTGAGATGATGTTTCAGCAGGCTGAGATGATGTTTCATCAGGCTGAGATGATTCTTTCTTGGAAGATTCTCTGAGTTTAAATGTTTCAAGACATGCATCTCTTGCCTCTATGTCAGCCTTTAGATCAGAAATCTCATCAGCTAGAGCATTGTTCCTTTTTAACAGAATCTTGTTGAAACCTTCTAGATCTTCAATTTCTGATTCAAGCTCTTTGATTTTGACTTCATTTGTTGCTTGGACAGGTTCCTTGCTTTCAATTAGTGATTCCACCTTTGCCATTAAATCTTGAACCATCTGTCTAAGATATGAATTCTTCTCTGACAGCTTGCTGTTTTCTGTCCTTACTGAGTTATATTCCTCTAATGGAAAACTATCTTGATCCTGCATGGTTAGTTCATCTAGAATAATATTATCAGAAGAAATGTCAAATTTAAATGAATTTACCTCACTCGTATCATCCTCAGAATCACTTTCAACAATGATCTCCTCAGTTAAGCCTCGAACAATATCATCATCCATTCCAACTAGTGCAAGGTTGACCATATCATCATTGTTGTCACTGTCACTTGGTGAGATGTCTTCTTCATCATCACTCCAGGTTAGCAAAGCTTTAAATTTCTTCTTGTCTTTGTATCCAGCTTGCTGTTTTCCTTTTAGCTTGTAACAGTCCTTCTTGAAATGGCCAGTTTTGCCACATTCAAAACATGTTGAATCTCCTTTGGAATCTTTGGAGAACTTTTTGGTTTTAGAGAAATCTGAACTCCTTCTATCTCTTTTCATCTTGTTTTTCTGTTCAATCATCTTTCTGATTTTTCTGGACATGAGTGCTATTTCCTCATCTGATTCATCATCAGATTTCAGCTTGCTGTCATCACCATGAAGTGCCAAATTCTTCATCTTTGATGTGAGATCAGAAGTAGAATTTGCATGGCTAGCATTTATCTTGCCTTCAAACTGCTCCAATTCAGCAAAAACACTTAGAGTGTCCATTGTATCAATTGTTGGAGAAGATTCTAAGGCAGTGACCTTAGGTTCATAGATCCATGGAACAGCACTAATGATTTTCATGTTGATCTCTTCTTGTGGAATTTTCTTGCCAAGTAAAGTGAGACCATTCATAGTGACTTGGAACCTTGCTTGAGCATCCTTAATAGATTCACCTTCATTGAGCTTGAAATTACCATACTCATTCATCAGCTTGCTGAGTTTAACCTTCTTTAAGGATTTTGAACCTTCATGACACAATTCAAGAGTGTCCCACATCTCCTTTGCAGAAGTACATGAAGAAACTTTGTCACTTTCTTCAGGACATAAGTCAGTCATGATAGTGTTGATAGCGCGGTTGTTATAAGCAAGCTTGATCAGCTCATCAGCAGTGAGTTCATCTATATCCTTTTCTTTACCATCTGTAGTGAGAAACTTGAAAGGACCTTTTTCTGTAACTCTCCACTCCATGGGTTCTCTGGCCAGGTGCTGCTTCATTCTACCTTTCCACCAGTTGTAGTTTTCTGTGCCAAGTAGAAGAGGTGCCCTCGAGCCTGAACTTCCCATTGGATATTTGTCAGCCATCTGTTCTATACTTTCCTGTTACAGAAGATATTAGTATAGCCTGCTCTGATACCAAATGAAAATGCACACCTAGAGGGGGGGTGAATAGGTGTTATGGCTAACAAAGACCAATTTTAATTTTACCGAGTTATTAAGCCTGTCAGCTAGCTAAGATTGATTAACAGACACTGTCAGCTAGCTGCTATATGCAATGCAGTACAGAAAAAGTAAATAACACCAGATCTTTTAGCCAGGTTCGACCCCTAATCTCCTATGGTCTACGTCCTGGTCCCCTACCAACTGGTAAGAGAGAATATTATTAATCAAAACCAACCACGATTACAAGATTACAATAATATTCCTCCCATATTCCCTTGCAACTGATACTAGCTTGCTGAAACCCTGTTCTATCGAACTCTCTAGCTCTCTAAGCACTATACTACCCTAGTACAGCCTTCTCTAGCTCTCTAGTTCCCAAACCCTGTTTCACAAGCTCAATATCCAGCCACAACCAATTACACCTTGAACAATACAATTGAATAAAGATACAATTCAAACTATAAGCTCTCTAACGTATATATATAAGTATATATAATACTAGAGCTCAAAGATATTTGCTAAGAACGTTTTAAGTTTGAGAAGAAGTGTGTATATATGTTTCAAATCAGTTTAGCTTCACTTTCTTTTTTTTTGAGAAAAACTATACACACTTATATATATATATTCGATTTTATCAAACCAAAACTAACGTTGAAATTACAACGTTTGAATTAGTTAAGATAAGGTACGTATATATATTTAAAAGTACGTATATTGAGGATAAATAAGATGATAGAATCGTTTGAAATCAGCCTCAATATAGTATAGATAAGAGTTGGTTTTTAGAAGATAAGTTTTAGTCAAACTCCAACTCCTATTAAGTAGGAAAGATAATTTATATATTAAAATATGTTTGAATTAATTAAAACTGAGCTCTAATATAATATATAACCATATATATATTAGATAGACTCGTACAAGTAAAGATCCTATAACTTCTCCATGAAATTCGGACTTCCTTGCTTATCCAAACAGTTTCTGCGTTCCAGTGCCAGCTTGTTGATACAACCTGTTACCATGCTGTCAGCTTGCTGAAACACTTTGTTTTCCTACTTTCAGCTTGCTAACAATGTACTTAAATATATATTGTACTGATAACCATATCAGTAAGCTATTACCTGCAAAATCAAGTTAGTACATGTATAACAGCTTGCTATTTTATATCATATACAAGCTTTCAGCTTGCTAACAGTGTGATCATCAAAATCTAAAGGGTTTCAACCCATGAAAATCTTGTGAAGTCATCCACAATTACTAAGGCATATTTCTTTTTGGCAATTGACATGATGTTGACTGGACCAAATAAGTCCATGTGCAATAATTCCAGAGGCTTATCAATTGATGATTCAGACTTTGACTTGAATGATGTTTTTCTTTGTTTTCCCTTTTGACAGGCATCACATAGCCCATCCTTGGTGAATTCCATCTGTGGAATGCCTCTAACCAGATTCTTTCTAACCAATAAATTCATGGCTTTGAAATTCAAATGGGCTAGTTTCTTGTGCCAAGTCCAACTTTCTTCTGTATTGGCTTTGCTAAGTAGACATGTCATTGAATTTGCCTTTACAAAGTGAAAATCAGCCACATAGACATTCCCTTTTCTTTCTCCAGTTAAGAGAATTTCACCAGATTCTTTGTTGGCTATGATGCATGATTCAGTTGTAAACCACACACCATTACCATTATCACATAGTTGACTAATACTGAGCAAATTGTGCTTCAATCCATCAACTAGTGCTACAGATTCAATGATAACATTTTCTTTTGTAATTGAGCCATATCCCAGAGTAAAACCTTTGTTGTTATCTCCAAAAGTAACTCTTGGGCCAGCCTTTTCCACAAATTTTGTGAGCAGGGACAAATCTCCAATCATGTGCCTTGAACATCCACTATCCAAATACCAGAGATTTTTCTTCCTGTTTCCCTGCACACACATAAAACAATCAAGTTTCTTTTGGTACCCAAGTTGCCTTGGGTCCTCTTTTATTAGTTGCAGCCTGAGTCCCTGTTGTCAACTTAGGTTCCTTTTGTTTTGGTGGGTTTAAATCCACTTTAACTTTGGGAGTTGACTTTTGGGGCTTTGACACCTTGGAACTCATGGCAGAATTTCCATGAATTTCATCATTTACATTAAGCATGTTCCATGGCATACCAGGCGTGTTCATATTAGGATATGCAAAGAAGGGATTATACATGTATGGAACTTGTGCATAAGGCATATGAACATTAGGTGCAACCAAATTAGAAGACATGGCATTCATGAGCATAGGATTGGTAAACATGGCATTTGCAGTCATGGCAAGTATATTTAAATCATTTGCAGATATAGAATTCTTTTCACTTTTGCATTGCATGGACAAATGATTTACACTACCACATTTAGCACAGACTTTTCTAGGTGCATACATATCAGGAGTGTAGTTACTGTGCTTATTTATGCCTACTTTACCATTCCTATTCTTTTTCTTTTTCTCAGACTTAGGTTGAGTAATTTCCACAGGTGCTATCTTTTCTAATTTTTCTTTTAGTTGTTTCTTGGATAAGCTACCTATGTTGATTTTCTCAGCCTCAGCCTCAACTTGATTTTTGGTTTCCTTAACAAACTTAATAGGAGTGCTAAATTTGTTCTTTTTATTAGCCATTGATGATTTACTTGTCGATGGATGCTTATCGATTGATTCAGCATCAATCGATTGATAATCCTTATCAGTTGATGAAGGATTAGCAGTCGATTGATCTTTATCCATTGAAGTATCAGCCAATGACTTGCCTATTGATTTGGGGAGTTCTCCTAGAGTATCTACACCCTGAACATCAATAATTTGTTTGGCAGTTTTAGCAGACCTATTCCATTTGCTAATGGTTTCAATTTCTTCAGCTAATTGTTCTTTCAACAATTCTTCTCTTTTCAAACTGTTTACTAGTTCATTCCTAGCATCCTTTCTTTCCTGCTTAAATCTTTCTAAACAAACAAGTTCATTTTCAAGAAAAATATTCCTCTCAGTTAAGGCATCAATGGTGTTCTTTAACTTGAGATTTTCTTTGTTTAGAGATTTTAGAGTGACATGCAAATTGTACAGTTCATTAGACATTTCATTAATAGTACTATTGCATTCCTCAGATGTAAGCTCAGAAAAGTTGGTAGCTAGTACCTGATTAGATGTTGAACTAGCTTCTTCATCTTCATGATTGGCCATTAATGCAAGATTGACATATTCTTCAGAATCACTATCCTCAGCAGCCCATTCCTTCTCCTCAGTTACAAAAGCCTTTTCTTTTTGTTTTAAAAGGTCAAAGTATTTCTTCTTATAATCAATACCCTCATATGACTTTGCCTTTTCTTGTTTTGGCTTCCTGCACTCACTTGAGAAATGACCAGCCAATCCACAGTTAAAGCATTTGAATTTAGATCTATCAACCAGATTTTTATTTTGATTGTTGTTTCTAAACTGGGATCCAGGCCTTTGAGCATATGGATTCTTCTTGAATTTTAGCTTTGAAAATTTCCTTGTCAGAAATGCAAGGTGCTCATCAATCTCATCCAAATCATCCTGAGAGCATGTTTCATCTTCTTCACACTTGCTCTTTCCTTTTCTCTTGAATGATTCTTCAACAGCATCACCAGCCATCATGACTGACTCTTCTTCATAGCCATTTTCCTTCTTCTCTTCATTTCCCTTGACTACCAAAGCCACAGTTTTCTCTTTTCTTTGATTCTTCTCAATCTCTTCATCTTGTTGGATTTCCAACTCATATGTCTTGAGAATACCATAAAGTTTCTCCAGTGTAAAATCCTTGAAGTCCTGAAATTGTCTAATGGAAACAGTCATTGGTTTCCATTCTTTTGGAAGAGATCTAAGAAATTTTAGATTTGTATCCTCAGTTGCATAAACCCTACCATATAGCTTCAGTCCATTTAACAACTTCTGAAATCTGCTATAGGTGTCATTGATAGATTCTCCACTCTTGAAATGAAATGATTCATATTTTTGAATCAAGAGTTGCATCTTGTTTTTCCTTACTTGTTCAGTTCCTTCACACAGAGTTTGAAGTGTATCCCATACTTCTTTTGATGAAGTACAGTTTATAACATTGTCAAACATATCTTTATCTAGACCATTAAACAGAATGTTCATGGCCTTCTTGTCTTTGAGTACTTCTTTTTCATCCTCTTCTGTGAACTCAGAAATAAGTTTTGGAACATGTCTGTCAAGTGCAGGAGTTCCATCAGGGTTTACACCTGTGACTAGCTTCATGGGAACATGAGGACCTTTTTCTATGCAGTTAACATAAGAAGGGTCGAGAGAAAGAAGATGCAGATGCATTTTGACCTTCCATGGAAAATATTCATCTTTCTCTAAAACTGGAATTTTCACACCTGAATCTTTTTGACCCATATTGACTGTTCTTGATCTTTAAACTTTCTGTATGTTGAAAGCCTGCTTTGATACCAATTGTTATTCCTTAGAACAATGTCAATATTTGTAGAAGGGGGGGTTGAATACAAATATTAAAACTTTTTCCTTGTTCTAATATTTGTTCTTGATGTTTGAAAGAATAAGAGAATAAGTTCGAACAAATTAGTGCTAAAAATAAAACTGAACAAAGAGATTTAAAATTATTGATGGATTGGTTTTTCCATCAATATATATTTTTGCTCAATGCTCCTTGGTTAGAAGAAACCTAGCTACGTTTACAAGATTAGAAAACAAATCAACTGTTCTTACAAATGTGCTCTCAAGCTTGAATAGTTGATTAAGAAATATGTCTAACTTGTATGTTTTCTAATAATGCTGCTACACTTGTTTATATATTTCACAAGTGTACTTTTTCAATACCTATTCTAGTATTGTTTCTACCTGCCTTCCTTTTACCTTTTTCTATTTTTCAAAAAGGTTTGAAAGACAGCTTCTGATTGAGTCTTCACAGTCACTCTAGACTGTCTTCCATAGGTGTGCTTTTGATCTCTGGATCTTCAACGGATATTCTTTCTGTGTTGTCACACTCAATTGATAATTTGCTGTTAAGCATATCAATTGATCCATTCTTTAATCCATCAACTGATGTACTTCTTCGATTGATCTTTATATCCATCGATTGATAAAAGATGGCTTATCGATTGATAGATGTTATCAATCGATATATCAGTCGATGGGTCTTCACATCAGTTGATGGTCTTCAATGCTTGACTTGGCTTCTTCGATTGATCCTTCATCCATCGATGCTTCAATATCAATTGATCATCCTTCACTTGTGCAATTTCCTGTCTTCACATAATTACAATTTAACAGTTTAATTTACACATCAATTGATGATCCATATCAATCGACTCTAACATCAATTGATGAACAAAATATCAATTGATTTACACCTTATCGATTGAAATAGACTAAGTACACCTATGCTACAATCCAAATTATCAGTTGATTCATATAAACACTTCAACTGATAAATGGTTTCCTGATCAATTGATATTTATAACTTTCATATCAATTGATCAGTTACAACAAATAAAATTTCTATGATTCTAAGATTAATGTTATCATCAAATCACATGTAGATTCCTAACAACTTGCAGTATTAGCACGAACTTCCTGTAATCTCCCTGTAGAATAAACTTTACAGCTTGTACTGGAATGTCAGGTAGTTCAGTTTGTTCTCTTCACTATTTAAAACCCTAAGATTTTTCATCCAAAAATTTAACTCAAATCAACCAAAAATTGTACCCAAATAATTTCTTCTTTTCTAGCTTTCGAAATATTTATGGGTAGGGCTGGCAAAAAAATTCAAAAAATCCGATATTCGTCCGAAATATCTGTATTCGTATCCGAAAAAAGCGGATATTATCCGTATCCGGAAAAAAGCGGATACGGATATTATCCGTATCTGAAAATTCCGGATACGGATATGGATATAGGCGCATCCGTATCCGAAAATATCTGTATCCGAAATTAATTATATATAATATATTTTTTAAATGTAATTATAAAATATAAGCATGCGGTCCTGCTATGAAGATAATATATTACCCCGTATTAGATTGGAAACACATGTTTATCATTCTATCAAGATAATATAATAATATAGTCAAAGTGAGATAAAGCATGCTTCGGCAGAAATCACTAAATTATCTTTAATTATTTCCCTGACTAAGACTAACACAATAATTAGGTAACCCAAGTGGTTGGAGTGTGGTATTAGGAAAGCAAAAGGGAGAGACTAGGGTTCAAATCCTTCCTCACGCAATTGTTTTAAAAAACAGAACAAGTGGCTGAAAAAATTCGGATACGGATACGATTTCGAAATGCCGGATTCGGATACGGATATGGCTATATCCGGATCTGTTTTATCCGATTGCCACCCCTATTTATGGGACCCTATGGAATAAAATTTTGAGGAAATTAGTATTACTTTTTCTTCAAACTATTCCAGAATTGACTTCATTGGATTTTCTTCAGTCAATTTTAATTGTCTTCAATGCCCGGAAAAATTTTCAACTACTAACCGTTGAGCACCCTCAAATTAATATTTAAGAAAAAATTAAATTTACAAAAATTTTAATTTTCTTAGAAAATAAATTAATCAAGAATAGAAATTTATAAATAATTAATATTCAAGAATATTTGAAATTTCTTAAAAATTAAAAATCTGTGCATTAATATTTTAAGAAAAAAATTAGTTTTCAAGAATTTTAAATTTTTGTAAAAATAAATAAATACTAAAATAAATATTAAAAATTAAATGATATAAAACTTGGGGTACAAAATAGCATTTTGGTGAGTAAGTGACGCTGACCCAAGTAACTAAGTTGCGCTGCTGTTGACTGGGTTTTGTGACTTAGTGGTGCTGTCGAGGAATTCTAAGTTGCGCCATGAACTGCTTTGATCAAGAACTTTACATGTTGGCGCGTGCATATAGCCGGATAACTACAGAGTTACTCAAGTCGTATGACCAAATATAAACCAAGTAAAAATGGACCATATTTATGTTTAATAAATTTACATTATAAATTTAATTTAAAATTTATTAAATAAACTAATTAAAATTTATAACATAAACTTATAAAAGTTTATAAAATGAATTTTACAAAAGTTTATAAAATAAATTTAATTTAAAATATATAAAATAGATTAATTAAAATTTATAACATAAATTTATAAAAGTTTATAAAATAAATTTTATAAAATAAATTTTATAAAAGTTTATAAAATAAATTTTATTTAAAATTTATAAAATAAACTAATTAAAATTTATAACAAAAACTTATAAAAGTTTATAAAATAAATTTTATAAAAGTTTATAAAATAAACTTATTAAAAGTTTATAATTAAACTTATTTAACAAGACCTCCACTCATTCTGAGTTCAAACACCTCTGGCACGGTGAGTTTCACTGAGCTAATGGATCGTGATTTGTATATCAATCAGCAAGTTCTGATACCAATTGTTAGATCCCGAAGTATCGTAAAAGGGGCGTTGAATACGATACTAACAATAATTTAAATTCTTTTCGAAATTTGCGGAGAAATAAATTATTGCTTCAGAGTTGGTTTGGCTATTTGTAGTGTTTAAGAGAACTGCTCACTATTTTTCTATGTGTCTGGATAAAATCAATTTAGTTCAAGAAAATTAGCAAGAAAGTAAACGGGACAAGATTCGGGGAATATATCTTTTATATATAAACACGGAGGTCACTACACCCGGCTAAAAATATAACTAGTTCCCGAAAAACAAAATCAGTTCTACGCTACTAACACAAAAATATAAAACTCAGTTCATATACAAATATATCTAAATCAGTACAAGGAAAAAATGAGTCCGTATGGAATAATATCTAGGATCCCTGAGCATTTTTCATTAAAGAATCGAGTCCTAATATTTGACCGGGAGTAAAGTATGGATGTGTATAAATTATTTCTCTTGCTCCAGTCATGACAGTTATTCTCTACATTTTATTTGTGTTAAGAAGACAACTCCATCTTGAATGAGTGGTTGTCCTCTTTTTATCTGTGTAGACTTTAAATCAATAAAATAAACTGCTTGAATTTGATTGACTGGGGGCGGCTAAGTTGCGCTTGATGAGTAAGTGGTGTCTTTAACAATTTAAGTTGCGCGAAGTAATACTGCATGTTGCGTCTGGTAAAGTATATCACTTGTATCGGCGCCACATGAACTTGAGAATCCTCCAAGTCGCGCCAATTGTCCAAGTTGCACCATTGTACTTAAGTTGCGCTAAAGTATTCATGTTGCGCTTGAATTTCATTTACATGGTCAAAGTGCGGTTTAGTCACTACACTTTGACCCTCTATTCATTCCTTGTTTAAAGTTTACCAACTTCCATTTTTTGTACCAAAATCTTGTCACATTACACATTCTACCCTTGTTAGGAATATATTCAATTGATGATGTACAAAATACTAGAACAGGGTCTAGTATAGTTTATGTATATCAAGTCTTTCTAGTCTCTGAATTTTTATATAATCAGAGTCTAGATAGTCAACATCCATTTATAAATGTCATTTGTACTTAGAAGATTTTCAGAAGAAAATGAAACCAGAGTCTGGATGCAAATCAGAGTCTCGAAGTCGATCATAGTCTATAGACTATCAGAGTTTATAGTCTATCAGAAACTGAAAATCATCAGAGTCTGAAATTTTTCAGAATCTATAGAGCTAAACTGAATTTCGAAGGTGATCACAGTAATGGAAAGTCCGCAGACATTGTACCCATACGTCTATTTAAACAATAAGCAATAGGCAAGATTCCCCATTGAACTTTCCAAAGGAACAACTTGATCTTTGGTGACACCTTTGATATTAATAAATTATATAATAATTATTTTATATATTTTAAATATTTAATTTAATGTAATAATTTATTTAACTATTAATTTATTTTTACATTTTTATATATTGTTATTTATATATTATTATTATATATTAGTTACTTTTCTTAATTTTTATATTCATAAAATTTAGTAATAAGTAATAATTTTAGATAAATAAAAGAGTTTAAATAGAGATAAAATTGAATTGAATATGAGTAGAACTATATTAAATAAAAATTATAGAATACGTAAAATTTTTAAAATTAAAAATATTAAATAATTTAAATATAATATAGTATTATCGCGAAGAGTTATATAAAATGAAGATTATCGGTGATAAAGTTATATAGGTAAATTTTGGGTGGCCGCAAGATGAGGGATACAACTAAAAAATGAGATAGTCGAGATGAAAAAAAAAGTTCTCTTTAATTATAATAAAATAATACTGATATTGGATTATCCTCACATTCATATTGTGTATATCTTGAAAACTTCATTCGAATAAGATAAAGTAACAATTTATTAATCAATTCATAACTTTTGCACAATAAAAGTTTAGAATTTAGTTGATTTTAAAAAAATATTTATAATTTAAATTTATTTAAAATAAAAAAATAATTACTATATACATTAGTAATTTTATTATTTTATATAAATTATGTATTATAAAAAACATTAAAACATATTATTTAATTTTTTTTAGTTAAAATTATAAAAGTAAAATAAATTATATATTAAAATCATAAATTAAAACCAAGACAAACAAAAGAAATGAACTCTTAATTCGCACTTACAAAGGAGAAATTACAATGAGAAGAGTGAGCGAGAAAAAAGTGGTTAGAGAGCTGGACACCTGGAATTAAATAAGTATATAGTTTATACATGAACCACTTTCGGTTGAGAAACACCCTCCAAGCAAAACTTGTGGCCAGAGAAATGTGGTCAATAATTTATATACTTTTTCATTATTTTAATTTGTTGTAGGACCTTAATTCTATACCACACACACAATATATATATATATATATGTGTGTGTGTGGGGTCCACTTACTCATCTAAGCACGTCACTTTCTTTCTACCTCTTTGGCCTTATCCTTCTCGATATTTTCTAGATTTTTCTTTTCTGACGATCCACTCACGGAGTCAGGGTACAAAGATACGTTTTGTAAATGTTACGGTATTTCTTTATGTTATAAAGGAATTTGTTAATCATGGTATTGAAAACTGGAAAGTAACCTAACTAGTGGAGTTATTAATTTGAGACTAATTAAATAATTATAGAATAAATTGAAAGTAATAATTTGATATATTTTAATATTATAATACTACATCTATCCCAAATTAGATGGTCTCTTGATTTTTTTACACGTATGTTAATACGTATTTCACCCGATAATTTCATAATTTTTTTTAATTTTTATTTATAAAAATAATTTTAAAATATATATGGTCAATATATCTTAACATACATGCTAAAAGTTAAGGGAACATGTAATTTGGGATGAAGAAAATAATATATTAATTATATTATTATAAAACATATGATAAAAAAAGATTTTATAATTATTAATTAGAGTTTAAAATTTTAATCGGTGAAATATCTGAATGGATTCTTTGAAAGTTGGATTAAAATTTTGAATTTTATCAAATGACTTGATTAATTAAAAGAATTCCAATTTAAATTTTATTTCAAATTTAAAACATTAAAATTATAAATTTAAAAAATTAAAATAACAATTTAATTTATATCATTTGAAATAATAAAACTGATGACCAAAATATGTCAATATAAATATGCGTTACCCCAATACGAGCGCCTTTTTAACTGAAAACAAATATGTAGAGCTTAAAATACATTTTAATCATAAACCGTCCACGCAGCACTAAACAGCATCACAAAATGAGATTTTCAATTTTCCTAGTCCGATTGCGATTTAAATTTTTTACGAACTACGCGGTGCGGTGCGGTGCGGTGTGGGTTGTGATTTGATAATTAAGTAATTCGGTTCAAACCGCACCGCACCGCAATTATATACTCCCTCCGTCCCGGCCAAATGTTTACATTTGGTCCGGGCACGGAGACCAAGATAGTGGGTGTAATATTGTTAAAATAAATGAAGTAGTGGGTGTAATAGTGATTTTATTGTTAAAATAAATGAAGTAGTGGGTGTAATAGTGTAAAATGTTGAAAAAGTGGAGTGAAGTAGTGGATGTAATAATGTATTTTATTGTTGAAAGTTACTATTTTTAGTAATGTAAAGAATTGGGTGGGACGTCCCAAAAAGGAAAGTGTAAAGAATTGGTTGGGACGGAGGGAGTATATAATATAATTTATATATTATTTTATTTTTTGTGTTTTGATTTTTTATATATATTTACTATTATAAATAAAAACATATATGTTCCAGTTGTATTTTCAAATTTATATTCTGTTTTCTAGTTTTTCATATTTGTAATTTAATTTCTAAAAATTCTCTAATTTTTATTTTTTCACTTAAAATTTGTAATTGTTATTGTAACTTTCAATTTTGCAATTTATTATAATTTTTATATTACATTGTTAGACCGCACAAACCGCATTAACTGCACCACACCGCATTTATGTGGTGTGGTTTATGCGATTTTTTAATTACGCGGTGTAGTTGCAGTTTGGAAATTTAACTAAACGCTTGCGCGGGTTGGTCCGTGATTTTAGAGAAAAATCGCACTTTTCGCACCGCGAACACCCCTAATTTTAACGGAATTGGTTGGTTCTCTAGTCTCTACTTCTCAGTACTAATGGTTGATGTTGAGAGGATTTTATGACCCAACCCAATTTAATCGATTTAAAAAAATTTCAACTCAATCTATTAAAATCAAATTTATAATCCAATCCAATCCAATCCATTCAGTTTGGATCAGGTTAGGTCAGGGTGGTCGGGTTAACATTGTGTTTAAGAGTTCACTTTTTTTAAAAAAAAAAATTGAAGTTGTTCGTAGTTACATTTGCGGTTGATTTTAGTTGTATTAGGTTGTATTGGTTGCAAAATTGTATTTTTACAAAAAAAATTTTAAAAATTGTATTTTTATAAATTAAAAAATAAAAAGAACGTATTTTTGCAAAAAAGGAATAAAAGGTTTATTATTTTTTAAAAAAGAGCAAAATTTTATTGTCCAAATTTCTAGAAATATTTCTGTCTTTTGTTAAATGATAATCTTTTTTAAATGAAACAATTCTGTTTTTTTTTTATGAAATTGTGTTTTCACACAAATCGTTTATGTAAAAGCTACTTTTCACAAAAAAAAAAAAACCCAGATATTTAAGGCCATCACCCTTTGAAATCTATCTTGAAGGGAATACACATTTTTCATGTACTCATAAAATTTTATAACATCAAGCTACAAATTTTTGATCCACGGGAGAACCGGGGAAGTGATGTAAACGAGGGTGTCATATTTTATTAGTGCGGCATTATGGCTGTGCCTCTCGGGCTTGGTCGCGCATAAAAATCGAATTGAACCGGGTTTAAATCGAATTATAGAAAAATAGAATTTTTTTGAACCAGGCCAGGTTTTTGTAACAATCAGGTCGGGTCGGACTGGATTGTGGATGAAAATAGTTGAGTCGGTTTATGTTCGCGGATCGACCAAGTTGGATTGAATTATTTTTTAATATTTAAATATTAATGTTTTTTAATTTTATAAATAAAAATAATTGCTTTTTCCGGATCACCAGATTTTTCTGACAAATATGTAGCTCATTCAGGTCCGCGGATCGGATCGGGCTCGGACCAGATTTTTTCAAATCGGATTTTTTTATTCATATCGGCCAGACCTTTCGGATTCGAATTTTCTGTGCATCTCTACTCGGCTTTTCAACTATCGAATTTAGGTGGAATTTAATTAAATTTATTTATTTATAATATATTGGATCAGGTTGAGAATCAATTTTTTATAAATCAATTCATATTTAATTCACTAAAATTTGGCATTATTAGATCGGATTATTCAATTTAGTTAAAAAATTATAATTTATAATATTAAATCATTCTCAAGTACTCATAAAAAACGACAATTGTAAATAAAATTTACAAATAATAATTTTTAAAATAATATTTCTTCCAATTTTTTAATAATTCGTTTTTAAAATACTTTTCATCTTATATTATATGTTCATTTTCTCTTTGTAGTTTTTAAATTATATTTCAATATTTATTCTTTAGTTTGTTAATTCCATTATTGACTAACTTTTATAAATATATTAAATAATTTAATAATTGGAATAAATATAAAATAGATTTGATATGCACAATAATTTCAATAAAAATAAGTGAACTACTAGAGGTACTAATAGACAGAGCATAAGGCAACATTTTTTCTTAACAATATACACAGAAGGACTAGTGTCAAATAGGGGTGAGCAAAAAACCGAATTGAAACCGAAACCGAACCGAAACCGGCGAAAACCGAACCGAAAAAACCGAAACCGAAACCGAACCGGCGGTTGCGGTTTTTGATTTTTAAAAACCGAGACTTTCGGTTCCGGTTCCGGTTATAGGTCAAAACCGAACCGAAAAAAACCGAACCGAACCGATCATTAAAATAAATAAATTTATTATATAATATATATATATATATATATATATATATATATATATAATTTAAGTATTAAATTTCCCTAGAACATAGTTTTTTCAATTATATTTCATATTACAACATCAACTATACTAATATTGAATGTGGGAATATGACAACCCCTTTACAATATTTTATTCCTCTATTTTCCAATTAAAAAACATATAATCAGGAGTAAACATCATTAGACATGGTTATGTGCTTTTTAGATTGCATACTACGATAAAGGACATTCACATTTTGTTGATTCAACCTTAAAATTTGATTGTTAAAGTTTCTTACCTTTCTTTTGTAGTGTTATTATGCAGAATGTGATCAAATATTTGATTGTATAAAATTTGAATGTAAAAATATAATGATTTAAATTATATATTTTTTTCATTTTTATTTATCCGGTTTTTTAACCGAAACCGAACCGATAAAAACCGAACCGGTCTTTTTAAAACCGAAACCGAAACCGATGGTTCGGTTGCGGTTGCGGTTTTCAATTTTTAAAACCGAAGATATGCGGTTCCGGTTCCGGTTCCGGTCAAAAATCGGACCGAACCGAACCGTGCTCACCCCTAGTGTCAAAGTGTGACAAAGAAATAGTCTAAAAGCTGTGGGTAGGACTGATAGTTTTCTATTCTATTCTATTCTATTCTATGGACAGTGAGAAACAAGACACACGAATAGACAGACACATGACATGTGTCATGTGTGCTTTTTCAATCCACAGCTGTTGGTCTATATACTCTTCACTGTTTATTTTAGCGGATGTAGATATTTTATCCTCCCTGCCTTCTTTATCGCCACTCAAAAATATCAGCTTAAAATTATATATAAGAAATATGAATTGTTAAAATATATTCATTGTTATCCAGATAATGCACTATTAGAGAAGGGGGTTGAATATAATAGTATCAAATAATCGATTTTAGAACATAAGTATGTAAAAGATGAACTGTTTATATTAACGTTTACAAACTTAATACAAAACTCTATCAAGAAACCAGATATTTTTAAGAGCTGCTAGTTTATAAGAATAATACAACTTGAACGATACATCAATGTAAACATAATCCTGTGTCTATATAGTACACAACAAAGATAATGATCAATAAATATAAATATACGATTTCCATCGTTATCTTCCTAAAAGATAGTTTCCATAAATGCAATAGACTTTTACTCGAACACTTCCTTTTTTATCTCCAATCATCTCCTGATTTGTCGAACCAAACTCTGAGAAGCATAGACTCTGTTGGTTAGCAAACTCTGATTGAATAAACTCTGATGACGTCAGATAAACTCTGCCTGATAAACTCTGACATCTTCAATTCTTCATATCTAACAATCTCCCCCAATTTATGTTTTAAGCAATAAAGCATAAATTTGAACTTATGATGTCAGAAACCTCTAAGGCAAATGTATCAGAGTTTATCCAAACTACCATTTTATACTCTACTGTAGAAAAGATTTCTAGCTAGAAATTC
This sequence comes from Oenanthe sinensis, assembly GCA_028671895.1. Lineage (NCBI taxonomy): Eukaryota > Viridiplantae > Streptophyta > Magnoliopsida > Apiales > Apiaceae > Oenanthe > Oenanthe sinensis. Next base: position 41,707,547 of record CM053810.1, on the reverse strand, counting down.
ATCAAGTAACTTATTTTCAGCTGCCTTCAACAATTTCATCAATTGAGATTTTACTTCCTTCATTTGCTCACCATAGTCATCAGTTTGATACATAGCAGCCCTTAAGTTGTAGATTGGTGACCTCTCCATTCTTTCATCCATAACAATGCAACAAGCTTTTTGACCACCTGGATTCAGAACAAGAGTAGGAATGCCAACTATTATTTTGATTTGTCCATCTCCTTTGCTCATTTCCTTTTCAATTTCATCCTCAAGCATTTACCTTGGCTTGTACTCTTCATTAGAGTCTAGCAGCATCAACTTTTCAGTCTTCCTTTTGCTAGAAATTGCACCTTCTAGAATTTTCACCCATTTAGCTGTGGTCCCATTCTCATCATTTAACAAACAAAGAACATATTCAAGTTCATTTGATGACTTATGAGTCAGATCTTCTTCAGCCAATTTCAAGACTATTCCATCTTCTAGAAAATACAAAAATTTACCTTTTATTTCAAATATGGCCTATATGATAAATCTAATGGAGATCATTTTCAAGTGACATGAATAAGTTGCATATCTTTGTCTTAACTGTGTAGTGGAGCCATTAATTTTTACTTTGGTTGGTTATAATCGATTTATCAAAAAATGAGTTCTATGATTTTGGTGGTGTTGGGTTCCGAGGCATAAAACGCAGCGGATTAAACGTAAATATAACGAAAAATTTCGGAACCCTAACGCAGGATCATGTATAAGATTGACAGATTATGGTGAAACGGAATCATACCTTTGTCTGGTCTTGACTTACACGAACTCAACGGAGATCCTAGCTTTCACGACTTGTGTCTTCCTCTCGAAAGCACCTCTATGGTATCCACACGAGCACCTTCAAGAACGTCTCACGATCTTGATTGCTGAATGGATGTACTAGCCTCCTTTGATGATTTCGAATTCTGCCTCTGCCTTTTCTCTCTGCCTTTGCTGATGCTAGGGTTCGTTTTTTCTTAAAAACGTAATCCTTATTAACCCTACATTATCTATTTATAATGGTTGGTTAATAGGCCCATAACAGCAACCCATAACAGCAAAGCCTAACCCATGTAGGTTTAGGATTAAATAATAAAACCGAATTTTATTATTTAATTAATAACTAAGTCACACTTAATTATTAATGGCAGAATTCAAATTCGAATTTATATTATTTCAATTAATTAAGTCTCACTTAATTAATATAATAAAATTCAAATAATCATCAATTAATTTAAATCTATAATTTAAATTAATTATTCCTTTAAGTACTCTATGTGTGTGACCCTATAGGCTATTATTTAATTAGCAATAATTTTATTCTCCAATAAAATTATAAACAATGAGCGGTATCTAGTAATACATCATTGCTACCCAATTAAATAATAATTAAATCGTGATTCGATAAAACCTTTCGTGATTAATGTTTCAGTGTAATATAATCCCTTTAACCATATATATATATTATAGATTAAACTCGAGGCATGTATTTAATCATCCTCTTCAACATTTAATCCGGGTTTACTTGATCCATGAGTAGACTATGAAAACAAATCATTATTTGAGCACGGCCATGCATTTTATAGTTTCACTCAATCAAGAGGCCAATAATATCTCTCCTAATTATAGGAGGGTTAAATCCTTTATCTATCATTCATATTTCGCATACGACTCATGATATACCCGATGTCCACTTTTATCATCACCCGGTCAAAGGTAACTTTTAATGTAGTCAAAGTATATTAATCCTCGTATAGAAATATAATGATCTCAAGTCAAAGGATCATTACACCATTATCACTGTGAGTCTTTCTTATGACTTTATTAAACATGAAGAATCTCACTGTGGGTCTGTCCAGTATCATGTACTCCTACATGTACCTATGTATTGGGAAACCCAAAGTATCAAGATACTCAATGTAACCAATCATCTTCAGAACATGTGGGCCAACTGGTTCACTTGCCCCTTGTTTGCAATTAAAAAGTGACTTGCTCGTGTTGAACCTTTCTTGACGAGTTTGGCTTGCAAACATGCTTTGCAAGTGCTCATAGATAGTATATGCATCCATATGCACATGCTGTCTTTGAAGCTCAGCACTCATAGTTGCCAACATAAGACATGCAACATCAGTTGCATCATTCTCATCCTTTGTGTGGGCCGCTCGTTCCTCAACAGTAGCGCCCTCAGGAAGGGGACCTGCAGGAGGAATATCAATGACATGAAGCTTGCGCTCCTGTCTGAGGACAATCCTCAAATTCCTCTGCCAGTCTAGGAAGTTGTTTCCTCCTGTCAGCTTATCCTTCTCAAGGACAGATCGTACGGATAGTGTGTTTGTGTTGTTTGTCATTATTTGGTATCTACAATGATAAAAGCACAAAATTAAACATTAGATTGTCTGAGTTATTTATTATGTTCAAATGATTATGATACATTCATAATATATCTCCCACTATTTTTATCAAATTAATAGCCCTTACTATTAATTTGGAAAGTATATCCCATAATTCTTTCTAGTGAGCCAAGATCCATATTTTGTCATGTCTTAAGTCAACCACTGGAAGTCCTTAAGAATGATTATTTAGGTAGACAACATTTGTCAATTATATCATATATAATTCTTGAATAGTTTGGTGAGCAACGATTGATCTTATCTATCTAATAGATTTTTAACCAAACTCTATGCTTCTAAGTTCATAATGGTTGAATATAACCGTTTACCTTCACCTTATTATGACGACTCAGTTAAGTTTGACCCAATGATACAACGGCCGAATATAACCGTTTATATTCGTCGCATCTCACCACGATAGATAGGAGTCCCCTGCCACTGACAGTCTTTCCCCTAATCGATCTAGGATTCGATGAGTGTTCATTCATTGGAAAGCATCCGATTAAAACTTAATATTTTGTTAAGGGGTTTAGAAAATTTACGACGATCATGATCACATCATAAAGAGATCCTCAATTTTTCCTTGAACTAAATATTTCAAATTGACATCTTAAATTGTTCATTTCCCAGGTAGATGGAGGATACCAGTGGTCACACTTAAAACCCATCAGCCTTACGAATACGCATATCCGTTTTTGTCAGAAAATCCTAATTATAGACATCAAAATCCATATTCAATTCCGTGTTTTAAAAATCCATATTTCATAAACACAAGAATCTCATGATCGTTTGTTAATTTTAAAATCTTAAATCGTTACAGATTTTATCTTGTTTAGCATGGCAAGCATGGCATGGGTGACGTATCTAATACATGCATACATTATTAATCTAATTAAAGCATGCATCTTCTACTCTACACATACATTCATACATCAATATGTAAAGTGCAGTATGTAAACGTGCTTGGTTATGGCCCCTTTCCTATGTGATCCTTTCGAGCTAATGAAAGGATCAAAGTCAATCTATGGTGGTGAAATATAAATACAATTACATGTCTTCATTCTTCTTGTATCCATGGGTGCTTGCTCCTCTTCTTGGATCATCCTTCAATCTTCAAGTACATTACATGGAATAATTGAATACAACCTATACTAATGTACTTACATAAGAAAACTCGAGTTACATTCGAGGTTAAACAATTACAAGAATGAAGAAAATGACATGCAAGTCGTATTTATAAAACCAAAACCAAAACCATTAATCTAGGGGTGTAAGGGCCATAACCAGCACCATGCTCAAGTACACAAAATAAAATATTGCGGGGGTCCGGGGGCGGCAGCCCCTGGGCGGGGGTTCGGGGGCGGCAGCACCCGGGCGGGGTCTGGGGGCGGCAGCCCCCAGCTGGGGTCGAGCTGCCAGGTCAGCTTGGAAATTTTTTATTTTCGAAGACCAGTCCTATTCAGAAATCATCAATTTCTGAACTACAGATCATATCTGTTGGCCTTTTCCCCCACTGCAATTTATACAGTTTCAGAAGCATGTATCATATACATACTTATCATATCCCAGTTAATAAATCATGTCCAACACAATCTGTCCACCAGTTTATATCACTATACAAACTGACCCTCATGCATAATATACAAATCGCAATAAGGCATATAAATCATTCATGGCAAATCATTAACATGCTAGTATCATCAACCATGTACTCATTATACGAATAACCAGATACTCATCATATAACAGTTTTTAATCATACATATCATGTCATGGCAGAAGCATAGCAGTCTCATAACAGGCATGGCAGTCTCATAACAGGCATGGCAGTAGCATAGCAGAAGCATGGCAGTGGCATAACATATTATGACAAAGCAGTAGCATGGCATGGCAGTCACCAAAACAGGCATGTATGCATCAAATACATAAAACACGTAACCAAATCAGTCCCTTATAAACCTCGCTCTGATGCTATTGTTGGGTCCGAGGCATAAAACGCAGCGGATTAAACGTAAATATAACGAAAAATTTCGGAACCCTAACGCAGGATCATGTATAAGATTGACAGATTATGGTGAAACGGAATCATACCTTTGTCTGGTCTTGACTTACACGAACTCAACGGAGATCCTAGCTTTCACGACTTGTGTCTTCCTCTCGAAAGCACCTCTATGGTATCCACACGAGCACCTTCAAGAACGTCTCACGATCTTGATTACGGAATGGATGTACTAGCCTCCTTTGATGATTTCGAATTCTGCCTCTGCCTTTTCTCTCTGCCTTTGCTGATGCTAGGGTTCGTTTTTTCTTAAAAACGTAATCCTTATTAACCCTACATTATCTATTTATAATGGTTGGTTAATAGGTCCATAACAGCAACCCATAACAGCAAAGCCTAACCCATGTAGGTTTAGGATTAAATAATAAAACCGAATTTTATTATTTAATTAATAACTAAGTCACACTTAATTATTAATGGCAGAATTCAAATTCGAATTTATATTATTTCAATTAATTAAGTCTCACTTAATTAATATAATAAAATTCAAATAATCATCAATTAATTTAAATCTATAATTTAAATTAATTATTCCTTTAAGTACTCTATGTGTGTGACCCTATAGGCTATTATTTAATTAGCAATAATTTTATTCTCCAATAAAATTATAAACAATGAGCGGTATCTAGTAATACATCATTGCTACCCAATTAAATAATAATTAAATCGTGATTCGATAAAACCTTTCGTGATTAATGTTTCAGTGTAATATAATCCCTTTAACCATATATATATTATAGATTAAACTCAAGGCATGTATTTAGTCATCCTCTTCAACATTTAATCCGGGTTTACTTGATCCATGAGTAGACTATGAAAACAAATCATTATTTGAGCACGGCCATGCATTTTATAGTTTCACTCAATCAAGAGGCCAATAATATCTCTCCTAATTATAGGAGGGTTAAATCCTTTATCTACCATTCATATTTCACATACGACTCATGATATACCCGATGTCCACTTTTATCATCACCCGGTCAAAAGTAACTTTTAATGTAGTCAAAGTATATTAATCCTCGTATAGAAATATAATGATCTCAAGTCAAAGGATCATTACACCATTATCACTGTGAGTCTTTCTTATGACTTTATTAAACATGAAGAATCTCACTGTGGGTCTGTCCAGTATCATGTACTCCTACATGTACCTATGTATTGACTTTAGTATCCCCATACTTATAACTAATGAGATGTGGTTATCAGTCAAACAACATACTAGTCTATTTATGTATTATTATTGTCCTATAATAATAATACTCGACTAGGGACATTTAAGAATATGATATATTATATAATCTCAAGTTCAAGTCATGTACTAAACTATACAATGTGTATCATGATTCTAAGGACATTTATTATGCTAACAAATATATCGCAGTAATTAAAGTCATAATAAATATGTTTATTGAATAATCAATTGACATAAAGGTTTATCAAAATAAACATTGTATTGCCTCTAGGGCACCTACACCAACAGGTGGTGTATATGATACATGGACTCCATGTGGGGTGTTAAGATATTTTTCTTTATATTATTTTCATAAATTTGGTTTACATGTTAGAGTGAAGTTATATGTTGAAATTATTGACATTTGATTCATTTTTGTTGGGGGGGGGGGGGTAATTAGGATATTAAAAACTAAACAAGTGGTCCAAGAAAAATTATTTTCAACATTCTTACTTTAAGGTAAGAAGATGATATTAGCTTCCATTTAAATTAATGTAGAGTGTACAATATGCTCCAAGTAAATCCTTTATGCATATATTTTCTTTTACTAACAAATGGAGGTCCATGTGACAGTGAAAATTCAAATTAAAGCATAAGTGAAACTAGGATCTGTAATGGCAAAGGCGGACCTTCCTGTCGTAAGCCAAGCTGATGAGGAAGAGATTGATAAAACTGATGTGAATAAATTTCGGAGAATATATGAAATGAGGTTGTTTTCTTCATTCTATATCTTAGCTTTATCAATGTATTTTTGTTAGTATGGTGTTTTATTGTTTAGGTCCAAGTGTTTGATAATTTGTGTATGAAAACAAGATTTATATATCTTCATCCATTTCGCTCTTTTGGATTTGTGTATTAGTGTTTAATCACATTGTTGCAGTTTAGAGGTAACAACTGATGTACAAAAAGATACAACTAACCCATCGGAAGAGGTACATGTTGACTAATTATACATTTATTTTGTGCACAATAATAATACTGAATCTTTTAATGTTGTCAGAGTTAACTGCAATATTAGCCATGTATTTAAAAGATTTGTGTTTACTCTTTTTGTTGAATATCTTTATTCACTTGCTATTGTGGTTGCCATATTATTTGTGTGTTAGTGAAATTTTATTGAGTTCTTGTGACTCATTTAAGTGAAATTTTTTGAAAAAGTGTAGCAGTTTTAGATAGTTTGTCGATTTGGAAACATTTTTAATGTAATGCAAAATTCATGCACCTTATTTTTATTGTATTTATTAATGCTATAATTCTATGTACTCATCAACACATTATTAATGTCTTATTTACATAGTGAAGTATTAATATTATTACGACTTTGCTTTCTTTTACAAGTTGTGAGACTATTTTGTTGATAGTTCAAATTTGATGTTGTAACTTATATTTTTTGATATGATGTAGTTAAGGTGTAAAGTTCTGGCATGGTATGAGATAGGAAGCATGGTAGCTAAATGAAAGGAAAAATCTTTTATTTTTCGTTTGTGTAATGCTGATAAACTTTTTTGTTGATGTGTTGTCTATGATGCTCATTTCGTTGTTATTTAGTGTTTTGACATAATTTCTTGATGTCGGGTGGGGGTTATTTAGTGTTTGTATAAAGTTCTGGCATGGTATAAGATAGGAGATTTTTTTTAGGAATTTCTCTATAGATTTTTCTGCAGAATTTATTTGGGAAAGTTATTAGTAGTTTTTGTGAACCTAGGTTGTTGAGAGGTTGCAAGTTTAAGAGGATTTGTTATGCGGAATATTTTGTTGTTTGTAGGATGTCGATATTTGCAGGGGTCCCAGAGATGTTGTTTTAATGCAGAGTTGTGATTGAGGCCTTGCTGCACAGATTATTGTTCAGGGGTGCAACATAGAGATGATAAGTCTGAGTTGACAAAAGATGTACATTCAGAGTCTTTTTTTATCTAATTATTTTTTCTATGTGTGTAGATTAGCCCAGACGCTTCAAAAATATTCTCAGATCTCTATCTTCTTGGGGTCTGTATTCAATCTGTTGGAGGAGCTAGAGATTAAGTGTGACAGTATTTGGAGATTGTTGGGGTTATAAATTTGCTACAATATAAGGGTTTATTTAATGCGTTTCCATGGTTGTGAAGTTACAAGTAGGCCCCAGGTGGATTCTGTTAGGATTTTACAAGGAGAAGGGTTCACAAATACCAGAAAATGCTGCAATGCGGACTTCATAGGTCATGAAATTAATCAGGACTGGTGGGTGCTCAGCTGAAGTTTGCAGAGTAGGTGGCACATATGGTTGCAATTTGATGAATATTAGAGATATGGTGAATCAAGAGGGTAGTTAGCTTGGGGTTGTTGCAGACATATTTAGGAATAAATGGTTGTTGTCCAGGTTGGGTACCAGATTTGCAATTTAATTTGTATGGTCCTGTAGAAAATTTTCAAGAGTTGAAAATTTTGAAGTGGGTGTTTATTTTGGATGATGGTGTTCAGGAGACTAGCTTGAGTGCAAAGTTTGTAGTTGTGAGGTCTCAGGGGTGCGGATATTTTTATCTGATTTGGTTGAGAAGTAGTTGAAACTTGCAATGTAGCAGGCTTGCATTTTGTTCTCTTTTGTTCTTTGCTTTCGTTTATTTTAAGTCTCTTAACTTCTATGAGTTCGTTAGTAACCTTTTGTGTTTCTTTTGGAGGATGTTCCAAGATAATTTATTTTTCTTTAGAGAGGAATCTTCTCATGACTTTATTGTACATATGTTTTAATTTATAAATTTTTAAAAGGTGCCGACCTCATTTACCCAAAACAAAATTTATAATTTTTGAGAATAAGAAACCAGTTTGACATTTTGACTAATAAAATTATGTATGCCATTAGGTTTTGAGTTCTTATAATCTCATTTGACTTTGTTTGCTACGTCAAAGTGTTATAAACCTCTGATATGCATAATCAAAACTCCTGATATTATTTTTAGTGTACTTAAAAGGTAATGCATGTATTAGGGTTGTTGCTTTATTTATATAACTAGCTCTTACACCCGTGCAAGTGACGAGTTATCTTTAAAAATCAAATTATATTTATATTTTATTTTAATATATTGTTTTTTAGGTTTTATAAAATATAATTTTCATTTATGTATACTATTTTCTATAGTACTTACATACCGAATTACTCATAAATGTCTCCATAATTTTTTAATTATTGATTATAAAATGATGAATTTAGTAAAAAAATAGACTTATCAAATTGAGATGAAGAGTTGGAGAACATGTAATATTATATTATAGTTTATATGTATTCAGTATTCATAGCTGTTTTATATATTGTTGGATCTAGACAAGCCTACCTTATTCATGTAATAATCAGTTTGTTCTGTTGACATAAAACATTCATAGATTAACTTGTGTAGGATTCCTGGACTTAAGTGTATCATTATAACCTGCAGTTTAGAAAAATTCATCATGCTGTAATTATCATGTAATTGATGACCCTCAAATAAAGTTCTGATAGAAGTCAAGGAAATTGATCTTGCATCAGGAGAAATAAGGCTAGGAGGAATAAAAATTACAGATATGAAGAATTAATTTAAGGCAGATGTCGTGAAGTCCATGAATAAAAAATTTATCATGAAGTCTATAAATGAACTGATCGAGAAGTCTCAACATGTTGTATAACAAAGTCCAATCTTGAAGCATGTCGTGAAGTGAGGAATGTAGTGAAGTATGCATATAGCACGGTTTGGATATCGAGAAGTGGATATGTCGTGAAGTCACTCAAACTCTAAATCGTGAAGTGCTGGGAAATGGATATCGTGAAGTGTACTATGTAACTGATCGAGAAGTCGGGAAGAAGCATGTCAAGAAGTGAATTAAGTTGTATGTCGTGAAGTCAATCAAGGCAAATGTTGAGAAGTAGCTATGCATCATGCCATGAATTCTACAATATGATTGATCGAGAAGTGAAGAAGACATGAGAGTTATCGACATCAACACCTAGTTATTTCATGGATTCATGCAAACGTTATAGACAAACTACAGAAGGATTGTCATAATCAGGATTAGTCAAACTTGTAAGTGATAATGACAAGTCTATAAAGGAAGCCTGTACAGAGAACAAGACAAATGACAAAAGAATTGAAGTAGAAGCAAAAGACTGTCATATCAAAGACTTAGCTAAAAATAGATTGTGTGAAATGTAAAGTTGTATTTATCTAATTCTAGTTATAGTATAGTGTTCAGTGAAGCATGTGTAAAATGCTACCAGTAATGTAGCAGTTATTATTGAAGAAATCAAATCAAGTACTAAGAGAGAATAAAGGAAAAAAACTCACCTAAATTAAGATTACACTGTAAGTTTGATGGTAAGACCAACTGGGATAACTTTGATGAAGTTAGTGCTAGAGCTTGAAATGTGTTTGACATATACAAATTTGGCTCAACAATAGGTTATTTCACTTTTATTACCTTTCTCATTTTTTTTTTGATAAGCACATGTTTATATAATTAATTCCCCTCCCAACTAGGATGAGGAAAATAGTTACACAAGTCCAACAGAACTAATTCTAAAACCATCACATAGCTAGAAGCCTACATGCTCGAAGGGTGACATTGAGACACTACTGAAATTGAAACCTACAACTAAGAGCCTGCAACTAAACATATAGTAATGTACATTTGAAATAAAAATCTGTATTATTTTAATATAATTTTACTATTGTATAACAATACTCATAAATGTATTTTTACCTACTCAATGTGAGCTATAGGTACTCATAAATGTATTTTTACGTACTCAATGTTACCTACCCAATGTTAACCATAGAAAATTTTGTCTTCATAATTTTATTTTTGAACATGGCAATAAAAAAGTTTATACAACAATAAAATGCATTTTTAAACAAAATTTATTTAAATGAACATAATAAATAATTCTCCAATAAATAAATTGTTAATCCATCAAAAATTATAATTAAAAGAATAATAAAATAAATAAACATAATAATTTGTTCTCGAAAAACTTAATTATTGTATGGAAAATTTCAATTAATTTTAATTTTTATTGCTTCAAAATAATGTAATAAATTTATTATATATTCTTTAATTTCTGTCAAGAATAAATATATTGATATAAGTAAAAACTATTTCAAAATTTATAGATGTCGAGTGTAGCGAACAATAATACTAGTGTGTGTGTGTGTGTATATATATATATATATATATATGTCAGTGATCTAGCAGAAAACAATTTTAGAATATAAAATAAAAATCATTAGCTCCCCTCCCTATTTTACTATAACCATATCTATTTATTATGTCCACTCCTTTGTATCCTTATATGACATCATCCACTCCAACCCCGCCCCCGCTGTGCTGCCCACGCCCCCGCGTGGTCCCGCCGGCCCCAATCCCCTACCCCAGCTCCAATCCCAATCATCTCTGGCCGCCATTGATTCCAGCTATCATTTTTTATCTTCATCTTCATCGATTTTTTTTAATTTTTTGATCTATACATATTTCTGTAATGTAAATTCAATTTTCACTGACTATCACTTACAAATAATCATCACTACTAATAAAAATTATCAGATCTGAAATTTAAGTATGATATATGTTATATAAACATTTGTTACCAGTAGGGCTGAGCAAAACCGAACTGAAACCGAAAAACTGAACTGAATAGTATAAATTTCAGTTCAGTTCTATTTTTTCTGAAATTTCGGTCTATTCAGTGTTTCGGTCCGGATCGAATTAAAGTTCGGTTGGGTCTGGTCTTTAATAAAAAAATTTGGTACGGACCGAATTATATATTATTTATTTTTCTTATATATATAATATATTTTTATTAATATATATATTTATATAATATATGTTCGATAAATGCAATTTTGTATTAATTGTTGCATTATTGATTTATTATTTGACCTAAATATGAATCTATTTGATTTTATTTATATATTTGTATTCATATTCCCTTAAAAATTCAGTTTATTTAATTTTTAATTTATAAAAATAAATAAATATGGACCGAACCGAATAAATCGAAATAATTCGGTTCGATCCGGTCCATAATAAAATTTCGGTTCGGTTCTAAAAATATTAATAATTCGGTCCGGTTCTAGACCGAACCGACCGAATACTCAGCCCTAGTTACCGGATCGACATACAATCACTAATTTATATTAGATAAATCACAAATTTGTACAATAAAAATCGCTAATTTGTATTATAAAAATCACCAAATGTGATATATAAACATCTGTTACCAGATCGACATGCAATCAATAATTTATATTAGATAAATCACAAATTTGTATTATAAAAATCATCAAATTCACCCGTTTTGTTATTTACGAATTTAATAAATTTATTTGTTCCACATGCATAACAATGGTGACCGGAGAAGATGATCAGAGTAGGGAGAATGAGAGTTAAGGGCAGTTGAGGGAGAGTTTAGGGTCGGAGGCGGCTGGGGGCACAGAGAAGGCTCGGGGTGGGGTGGGTTACTTTCTACGAGAAAAGAGAGCATTTAAAAGTCATAATAAAAAAATTATTTATTAATATGGTATAAAATTTAATAAATGAATTATTATTTAAATGATCAAACCGTATAGATATTAATTTTATATGAAAATAATATATTACTGTATGTGTATATATAAAATATTATTAATATATAAATTGATCCAACAAATTATCAATACATTTCTAAATACATAATATTATTAATGTAATTAAAAAGTTTTTTCTTCTTCTAGTTTCATGATTTTATATTGTTTATAAATTTAAAAATATATAATATTATAAAAGTAAAAAATAAAATATTTAATATATATCATTTTGTAATAATGCGTAATTTCAAAGTACAAGATAAAAATAATGAAAAAGTAGGATATGAGTCATTTTCGGATCTAAATATAGATCTTGTTTTGAATTATACAAATAATATTATTACATCAACTCAAGTAAATACTAGACTGAGAGAGAGAGGATAATAATAATAATTGGCAGGCAGACCACTGAGACAGCAAGTAATAGAAGTGTGTTGGTCCACATGCAAGTATATGAAAAAAGTGAAGATTAAAAAACATCCACAAATATTTCAACTCTTTCATAAGCCTCTTCTTGGATTGTGAGCCACAAGAATCCACATATATTTCTCCATCTTTCCTTTGCCAAACCTCATATCTTACGTGGCAACCTTACCCTTTTTCTCTTTTTAATATCTTCCACAAAGTACACAACCATTACTTACATTACATACATATATGTTCCACTTGTAATAAAGCTCCTCTCTCTTTCTTCACATACTCTTGAAGCTTCTTTCTTGATTTCTATATTATATACACCTTTTTTCATTCTTCTTGTTAAGTAAGGATCCAACCTTTATGTTTGTAATCTTATCTTTTTATTCCTCCGGATAAAACCCATGTCTTCAATTTTAATTTCATCAGGTTTTTGACAACTTTTTGTACTTTTTTATGCAAGAAATTGAGCAAAATTTCAAGAAAAATTTGTGGGTGTGGTGGGAATTAAGATCTGTTTGATTTTGTTCAGATTTAATCCTTTGATTTATATATATTGTTGGGTACTGATCTAGAGATGAGTTTGTAATTGTATTAAAAAATTTGGTGGTTGAGCTAAGCATAGTGGCTTGAAATTTGTGGATGAAAGATAATCAGATTGAAGAATCAATGGGGTCTGCAAGTGATGATATACAGGTATGCAAAACAAACTTTTCCCTTTCATAGTTTAAATATATTTGTTTTAGTTTGTTTTATAGGTTGTAGATCTGTAATTGTATATGGTTATTACTATATATCTATGTCAATTTAAGATAAGGAAAGAAAAGAAATGTAGTGGTTTTACTCATATTTATTTATTTTTCGCATTAAAGTTTCATTTTTTTTCCTCATAGTCTTGTGCTAGTAAAGTTTTTTACTTGTTTAAGAGGCTCTAGAGATTATCATTTGTTGCAGTGTAACTTCTTTATTTAGCTATTTATATATGGGATGATAATAATAGTTATCAGTGGGAAGGTATGATTGCTGTTGGTGACTTGGTCAAATTTAAGACTACTTCATGATTGAACTAAAAAAAATTCTGATTTATGTGATTAGAGAGGCTAATTTGGCTTGTGGATTTTGAGATTAAATTGGATGACTGTATGAATATCAGTTGTAGCCAATAAGAGCTAGGTAGGTACTATAAGAGTGATGATTTGATTAGAGAAGCTGAGGTTATGATTAATTTGCGTGGTAACTGGTATCTATTAGATGGTTTCTTAATTCTTTCATATATTTTGTGTATTATAGATTCGAAGTGACGATGCAAGGTTGAAAACGGCTTTGCCTGCCAGCGGTGATTTACCTTTGACTGCTGACCTACAATCTCCTTCTCTTAAGCAGGATAGGGACCAAGCTGTTTCTGGTGACGACTATGCTATAAAGGTATTTACCAATACAAGGTCGCTTACTTCTTTACCCCCGTTACTTTACCTTTTGCTTATACCTGTTCTCCTTTCGGTCTATAGGTCAGAAAGCAGTACACAATTACAAAGCAAAGGGAAAGGTGGACAGACGAAGAACACCATAAGTTTCTTGAGGCGCTAAAGTTGTACGGACGTGCTTGGAGACACATTGAAGGTAGTTAGAATTGTTTTTAGTTCAATATTGATATTATATCTCTTAGCTGTGTACTGAGATTTTTGATTTATACAGAACATATTGGCACAAAAACTGCAGTTCAAATTAGAAGTCATGCTCAGAAATTCTTTTCCAAGGTTTACTACTGATATTCCGATATCTACCCTCTACCATTGTATATCAATATGCCATTTGTATATCTGAAGTTTGTTTATCCGATATATCCTAATGTGCTGATTAACAAACCCTTCATCCATATTGCAATCGCATTCATTCTAATTCTAGATGCATTGTCTGTAATTAGGTGGTTCGTGAATCAAGTATCAATGAAGAGAACACGGTGAAACCTATTGAGATTCCTCCTCCACGTCCCAAAAGAAAGCCAATGCATCCTTATCCCCGTAAAATGGTCAGTCCAGTGAAAACTGGAGCTCATCTCTCAGATGAACTCGGAAGATCTGCATCTCCGAGTCATTCAGTTTCAGGACGAGAAAATCGGTCACCAGCTTCTGTTTTGTCTGCTGTGGGGTCGGAAGCAACATGTGTAACAGACTCAAATATGCCAAATTGCATCTTCTCAGCAGCTTCTTCTGATGCTGATGACCAACCAAGTGGGGTTTTCCCTGAGACTATTCCATCACCAGAAGAAAACAGGTCTGAAAATGGATCTAACTCTCCTACTCGGGGAAATGATAGTTCAAATGAGGATGAACATGTTCCCACGGTACTATATCCACAAACATCATCTCATTTTTTCATTTATTTGCAATCTATACAAGTCGTTATTTATTTTCTATCAAGCATCTCATTCTGTGTGTGCTGATTGTGCAGAAGTTGGAACTGTTTCAAGCTGACGGTAGTTTTGTTAAAGAAGGATCTAATGAGGAAGTATCAACACACAGTCTGAAGCTATTCGGAAAGACTGTAACAGTTGCAGAACCATCACTTTCAAGCTCAAGGAATAACTCCTTTGGCTCATCACATCTAGAGTCAGCTGATGAAAGACTGGTGCAAACATCTCCATGGAATATATCACCAGGAATGAGTTATGCATCTCCTGATGCTGCCGAATGTGCCTGGACTGGCGTATCTTGTGGAGCACCTGCAGTATATTACATGCAATATCCGATTAATAATTCAATTAATGTAGATGACGAGTCGAGCACTCCTGTTCCATGTTGGACATTCTATGGAGGAGTACCATATCCTTTTCTCCAGTTGCGTAATTCTGTTCAAGAAAGAGAATATATACACTTTGATGGGAATAATGTCCAAGATAAAGTGCTTCAGAAGCATGGATCCCTGACTGGCTCAAACTCGGGATCGATCAACGTCGGGACAGATGGTGATAAAAATTGGGAGATGGAGACGCAAAGTTGTCGGTCCCTTTCCCTTTCCGACAAGATGGATGATGAGCAGAAGCTCACCTCCTTGTTCAAACCAAGGGCTGAAATAGCTTTCACTGAGCAAAGGAGTATCCTGGCCAAGGCCAATAATAGTAGGGGATTTGTGCCATACAAGAGATGCTTGGCAGAGAGGGACAATGGTATATCGATAACTGGTGAAGAGAGAGAAGAGCAGAGAACTCGGCTTTGCTTATAGCATTAAATTGGGTGCTGATAATATTTATTATAATAACGTACTAGCAGATTTTTTTTGACAGGTTGAAGTTTAAAATTGAGGATGTACACCTGTTTACGGTATGTAAATTTTGAACGATCGGGAGTTGGGGGGAGTTTTGCCATGCGTCCGAGGCCTTAAATGTTCCCATTTGTCTTTCAATTGTTCATGTAGCTAGTATGTAAAGATTAATGCTCTATGCTATCAATCATCGGTGGTTTGTAAAACAGGTCACAAATGAAAGACCCTTTTACGTGCTTGATTTATAAGTTTTTTTTTCTCTTGTAAGATTAATAATCCTGACAGGGGAAGGTTACGGATTGGACTTGTGTTGCATTGTATAACTTTGAAGATGGTAGAATTTTAAACCCAACTACAGCTTTGTAGCTTCTACGATACATATGTACGGATCTTATCTTTGCACCCACCATTTCACATAAGGTTGTGTGGGTCTCTGCAACTGGACTGGGGAACTTTTCCTAGCCGAGCTTCAGTTGCAACATTGACTTGCAGACAAGTGTTTGATGAACCAACTTGTTAAGTGTATCGAGTTTGGTGGCTACAACTCGAATTGACTAATCGATATTGGTGGCTACAACACGAATTAACTAATCGATTCACATTTGGTTAAAAGAGATTGAATTCGAACTTGTGGACTGCAGAATTGTAAATCAAAATTTTTTATGCTTGGTGTAGATCGCGTGGATAGAGGGATTCGACTTGTCGACAGCAGAAAGAAAGAAAAGAGTTTGGCTGTCCTGCCCGCACATATAACAAGTGACACCACACTATTCTGGATGTGCTGTCTGATTCACTGAACACTATCATTTCAGACTCATGTCCAACAGTCAAAGGGCATTTTATACCAACTGTTATGCCCATATTTTGCCTGAAGTTGGGCTTCCTCCTAGTGTCGGGCTTCTCCTGGAATCGGCCTCCTCCTAGTGTCGGACTTCTCCTAGAATCGGCCTCCTCCAAGTATCGGGCTTCTCCTGAAATCGGCCTCCCTGGTATGAAGATGAAGAAGAGGGAGATGACGACTCTCGCTGAAGAAGGCTCTCCCTAGTTAGGAAGAGGGATATGGGGGCTCTCCCTGAAGAAGAGGGCGCGCCCTGGTATGAAGATGAGGAAGAGGGAGACGACGACGACGACTCTCCCTGAATAAGTTGGCTCACCTTGAGGAAGAGGGAGACGACGACTCTCCCTGAGGTTGGCTCGCCCTAGTGAAGAAGAAGAGGAGGAGGGCTCCCCCTGAAGAGGGCTCTCCCTGAGAAAGAGGTCGCGCCCTGATCTTGAACTGCAGACACTGTTTGGGTCATATCTCAAGTTCTAAAAGTCAGTCCACGCGAAGCTTATGGAATGCTGTTTAATTTAGAAGTGGTCCAAGAAGGAGGCGCGTCTTGGTTCTTGATGGTATAGGGCGCGCCCTCCTCCGTCCGTTGCTAGGAAAGTCGGCATGTCTCCCTGCATTCACTTACTTGTAATAATAATCAAAGGACATAGCTCCACATTCCTCGGGTTGCCCTCGTAGGGGAGTTATGGAGGCATATTTGGCCTTATCTTGGAAGTTCCTTTCCCTGTACTCAGGCGGGTTGCCCTCGTCTGGGGGCTTAGGAAGTGACCTACGATTTGTGGTGGATCTAGTGCTGACCTCCAGTCAAGGTATCCTTGGAAATAGCTGTAGTGGACCGGTTAGACCACGGTTTCCGGGTCAATGTCGGATCCATGAAGTCCTTGGACCTTATACTGGGTTTTGACCTATCCGAACAAGCCCGAATGTAGAGTCCTCTTCCAGGAAGGTTCCACTTGCCTTTTCTGCATTCAATTCGAAGAAGGAAACTCAGGTTTCCTAACGGGCCTCTACTTTGTCAAGAACTACGTGGGCTTGACCTCTATTTTACCTATAAATAGAGGTACGTAGGCACATTGTTGGGGGTCGGAAATATTAGAGCTCACAACCGCCAGAAAACACAAAGCTCTAGTTATTCTGAAACCTAGCAATCTCAGCCCCCAATCTCATACAAACCACCACGCTTCACCGCATCTCAGCCTCGTCAGATCTTTTTCCGGCAAAGAACCTCGATCTTTGTTGATTACCAGATTTCTCCATCAACAAATTGGCGCTAGAAGGAGGGGATGTTTGCATCTAAGGAGAAAGGATGCCCCTACAGCAAAATCGGAATAACAGATCTGGTGGGAGATGATTTTGAACCCGATTCAGAGATGGGAGTTATGAATACTCTGGCTATGGGAAGAGGATGGAGTCAAAGCAACAACACAACTATAATCAAGCAGTTATGGGATTCATGAGCCGCACACGCCTATCAGGTAAACCTTACTTTCTGATATTTTCTATTGTGAATTGGGTTTTACGCATGTAGGAAATTCTAGGGGACGACACGTCCTTATTCCTCCAATTTGTTAGGGAGCGCCCTCTTTCCCTCACTAGCCTCTCCGGAAGGCTGGTGTGATTTTGTTGTTCCTACGTCTCCCATCGTCAACTTCATCTCTAAGGCGAGGGTCGACGCCTACTCCTCCTTCGTGAGTCGACGCCTTCCCCTCGTCAGCTTCGTCTCCAGGCGCGCCCTATGTCAAGGCGAGGGTCGACGCCTACTCCTCCTTCGTGAGTCGACGCCTTCCCCTCGTCATCTTTGTCTCCAAGACGAGGGTCGACGCCTACTCCTCCTTCGTGAGTCGACGACGCCTTCCCCTCGTCAGTTTTGTCTCCAAGACGAGGGTCGACGCCTACTCCTCCTTCGTGAGTCGACGCCTTCCCCTCGTCAGCTTTGTCTCCAGGCGCGCCCTATGTCAAGGCGAGGGTCGACGCCTACTCCTCCTTCGTGAGTCGACGCCTTCCCCTCGTCAGCTTCGTCTCCAGGCGCACCCTATGTCAAGGCGAGGGTCGACGCCTACTCCTCCTTCGTGAGTCGACGCCTTCCCCTCGTCAGCTTCGTCTCCAAGCGCGCCCTATGTCAAGGTGAGGGTCGACGCCTACTCCTCCTTCGTGAGTCGACGTCTTCCCCTCGTCAGCTTTGTCTCCAAGACGAGGGTCGACGCCTACTCCTCCTTCGTGAGTCGACGCCTTCCCCTCGTCAGCTTTGTCTCCAAGACGAGGGTCGACGCCTACTCCTCCTTCGTGAGTCGACGCCTTCCCCTCGTCAGCTTCGTCTCCAAGACGAGGGTCGACGTCTACTCCTCCTTCGTGAGTCGACGCCTTCCCCTCGTCAGTTTCATCTCCAAGACGAGGGTCGACGCCTACTCCTCCTTCGTGAATCGACGCCTTCCCCTCGTCAGCTTCGTCTTCGGGCGACGCCGATAGTTATGCTAATGAGGTACGTAATACTCAGGTAACTTCCGGAAACCTACAGATGATTTGTATAGTAGAATTGGTAGATATGTTATGCAGGGTAAGGACGCGTCCTCAAATGGAAAAAAGGCATCGGAGCATCAGCCTCCTCTACTCAGTCAGGGCGCGCCTCAGCCCCCCTTGGCTAATCAGGGCACGCCTCAGCCCTCCGTCATCGCTCAAGGCATGCCTTAGCCCTCCATAAACTCCTCAAGTCACACCAGCATCAAACACCCAAACCGCGCCCTTACTCAACACAACTCTCAACATCTAAGGAGAAAAGATGTCACAACCACAAGATCAGTGGATGAATGGCATGAGAGAGGAAGAAGCACAGTCACCTGGCCGGAATCATGGTCAGAACTACCATGATCATGAGGAGTATGTTCCTGAGTATGTAACCAATCCTTCCAATGTTGGTCGGATCGTTGGAGGACCTCCCCCCATTATGATGACAAATTCAGAGATGATGGAGCAGTTGTTTTTGATTGAAGACACGACCAGGAGTCTCCATACGAATTTCAATGGATTTGATGAATGCCTTCGCACTATTGAACGTCGCTCCGGGAAAGAGCCAATGATTCAGGGAGGGAGACGCCCTCATGGTGATGAAGGAAGAATGCTGGAAGGTGCTCGTGATGGTAGGTTCTATGGAGTCACCCCCAGAAGGCTGGAATTTGGGAGTTGTGCTACCAACCAGAATTAACAGGAGAATACTGATAGGAGGATGGCCCTTGCAGGTGAATTCCGTCATCCTCAGATCCTACTTTTGTTAGAGCCAGTAGCATACAAATCATTTTTGGAGGACACCATAGGAGAAACGCCATGGAGAGGTATGTAAATGAGGCCAAGTACCGACCCCTCACCAATGTCAACAGCTTGTCTTCAAGGCCAACGAATCTCTTCAAAGGAGAATCCACAGACATCACCTTCACAGAAGAGGACGCCAAGTGGGGTGCATCACTGACATAATAATGCCTTGGTGGTGACGAAAAAACTGAGGAACAAGCCTTAGCCACAATTCATAGAAGGAATCGTTGAGGATGTCAGCGACGAAGAAACTGAAGAGTAAGCCTTAGCCAGAAAAAGGAAGGGAAAATCGGTCATTCTTGAATCTCTTCCCATCATTGAACTGGAAGAAAATTTTCAACAATCTCCCGGGGAGAGAGAGGGCGCGCCCTCTAATAGGAGGAAGGAAGAAGACGACTTTGACTTTGACCTGGATCCTTGAATGCCTCTTGTAGTGAAAAAGCAGGGCCAACAGAAGAAACTTGTGATATTCCTGATAAAATGTTTAAAGGTGGACACCCAGTTATGGAGCGCTTTAAGTTGGTAGTTTACCAGGTGAATGGGGGGGTACCAAGCTCGGGGCCCCAAGATGATGTATTTGGAATATGCTCACCGACTGATGCAAAAATTCAAGGAGGTGCTCCTGCAGCAGATGTCGAGGAAGAGTGATAGTAGTGTTGATGTCTTGACCAAATTAGGTTCTCAGAAGAATGCTCATATATTGCGGGGTGTTTCCATTGCAAGTTCAGGAGAAGCCTAGTGTTCTCGAGATAAAGGTAATACAAGTGGAGGAAGATGCTCAAGTCGCGTGGACGACTCATATTCTAAAATATTTGAAGGAAGAAAATCTCCATATCTTGAAGGAAGATAGCATAAGGATAATTTGAAGGCAATCATAGGAAGAAGTAAACTATTTTAGGAGGATATTATGGACACACCAAAACTACAGGGCACACATTCTTTTGAAAAATGGAGGAGCATGATGAATGAAGAAATTCTCTCATATTTTAATATTTCGAGAATTTGGGGGGTAGTTGTTATGCCCATATTTTGCCTGAAGTTGGGCTTCGCCTGAAGTTGGGCTTCGCCTGAAGTTGGGCTTCCTCCTAGTGTCGGACTTCTCCTGGAATCGGCCTCCTCCTAGTGTCGGACTTCTCCTAGAATCGGCCTCCTCCAAGTATCGGGCTTCTCCTGGAATCGGCCTCCCTGGTATGAAGATGAAGAAGAGGGAGATGACGACTCTCGCTGAAGAAGGCTCTCCCTAGTTAGGAAGAGGGATATGGGGGCTCTCCCTGAAGAAGAGGGCGCGCCCTGGTATGAAGATGAGGAAGAGGGAGATGACGACGACGACTCTCCCTGAATAAGTTGGCTCACCTTGAGGAAGAGGGAGACGACGACTCTCCCTGAGGTTGGCTCGCCCTAGTGAAGAAGAAGAGGAGGAGGGCTCCCTCTGAAGAGGGCTCTCCCTGAGAAAGAGGGCGCGCCCTGATCTTGCACTGCAGACACTGTTTGGGTCATATCTCAAGTTCTAAAAGTCAGAATTGGACGATCTTACAGTCCACGCGAAGCTTATGGAATGCTGTTTAATTTAGAAGTGGTCCAAGAAGGAGGCGCGTCTTGGTTCTTGATGGTATAGGGCGCGCCCTCCTCCGTCCGTTGCTAGGAAAGTCGGCATGTCTCCCTGCATTCACTTACTTGTAATAATAATCAAAGGACATAGCTCCACATTCCTCGGGTTGCCCTCGTAGGGGAGTTATGGAGGCATATTTGGCCTTATCTTGGAAGTTCCTTTCCCTGTACTCAGGCGGGTTGCCCTCGTCTGGGGGCTTAGGACGTGACCTACGATTTGTGGTGGATCTAGTGCTGGCCTCCAGTCAAGGTATCCTTGGAAATAGCTGTAGTGGACCGGTTAGCCCACGGTTTCCGGGTCAATGTCGCATCCATGAAGTCCTTGGACCTTATACTGGGTTTTGACCTATCCGAACAAGCCCGAATGTAGAGTCCTCTTCCAGGAAGGTTCCACTTGCCTTTTCTGCATTCAATTCGAAGAAGGAAACTTAGGTTTCCTAACGGGCCTCTGCTTTGTCAAGAACTACGTGGGCTTGATCCTCTATTTTACCTATAAATAGAGGTACGTAGGCACATTGTTGGGGGTCGGAAATATTAGAGCTCACAGTCGCCAGAAAACACAAATCTCTAGTTATTCTGAAACCTAGCAATCTCAGCCCCCAATCTCATACAAACCACCACGCTCCACCGCATCTCAGCCTCGTCAGATCTTTTTCCGGCAAAGAACCTCGATCTTTGTTGATTACCAGATTTCTCCATCAACACCAACAATCACGATCTAAATAAGAGGGGCTGGCTCTTGGTTCTTGAGCATTAGGATTTGGTAGCGAAAATATGTACAAAAGCCGAATCAAGATTATTATATTCTAAAAGATCATTCCAACTCATTTGTTAACATTTGGGTCGATACCGGAAAAAAAGAGAAGAAAAAAGTGATTAAATTAGTGAGATTTATTAAAGGTTGTGAAAAATGTATATTATTTTAAAAAATATTAAAAATGGATGAGATATTCTAAAAATTAGTATTAATAAGCTTACATTAAATTTATTGGAAAAAAACACAATGACAAATATTTTTTTTTAATGATGAATAGAATTCATATGCACTAGCTTTTAATTAATTTTATATATTCTTGAAGTGAGAGTTTAAAATGAGGTCCCTGTGTCGAAATTTCGGTTTAGACATTTAGGGTGTTTGGGGGAACTTTTTTCCAGAATAAGTTAACTTATTTTAAGACAAAGTTAGAGATTCCTAACTTTTTTCTGAAAAAAGTTGATTTTTTTTGCAACTTATAGAATCTCAAATATACATTAAATACTTATATAAAAAACATTTATCAAAATATGAAATTTTTACGCGAAAATAAATCTAAAAGGACTTATTTTTAAGTCCAGCCAAACAGGCCAATTAGTGTTTCCTAAGAGGCAGATATGATTTCTATAATTCTATTTTCTTTTGGGTGTACTGTTGTGGTGCTCGCTGAAAATTAATCCGCAACTTCTCCATGTAGGAAAAGATGAAATGAAACTCTTATAATCAAATCATAGATAAGCAAGTCAAATTGCGACACTTTTGGATTTAAATTGAAAGTAGACTTATCATTTATGCGTCAAACTCACCGTAAATAATATTATTTTATAGAGATTAATGTTCCCGAGTTTATCTCACATAAATTTCTCGAGATTAAAAAAAATCTCATATAAATACACGAGAGTATTATTGTAATTACATAGAATTATATACGATTATAAAAATACCTACACTAAAAAATACTAGGTAATTTTTCTAAGGTAAGTTCAGGAACTTTATTTTCTATTTTATATTCTCTTTCATCAACATTAAATGTGGCAATATTTTACTCCAATAATTAGCACCTCATACAAAGTGTTTAAATAGTCCCCACATTAATTACTCCTTCAACCAATATAATAGAAGAGGTAATACATTAATTTTATCTCATGTAACATTTGTTTTTTATTTATTCTGAGCATGCACAAAAAATTGACAAACTTTTTTGACACATTTTTACCACTCTTGGAGCTCAAATAAAATGGTAATCAACAGTGTCATGCCACGTAAACTTGACACCCTGTTGAAAATACTCTTATCTCACTCTCTCTTTTAACCACTATAAATCTCATACATTTACCAGAAGAAAAACTCAAAAAACTTTTATAAACCTATTACTTATCCGTTATCCGTTTGGTTTATCTAATATCTAACTTGACTTATAATGCAGGTTGCGTAACTTACCGATAAAACAAACAGGTGAAATCTCTAAACACCGGATTGAGCGGTATCAACTCTCAAGCCTCAGCACGCAAGCAGCAAGCTCAACTGGTCTTGCTATGTAATCAATTTTGAAATTTTGATTACCTCTACTAGGCTAAAAAGATATTTAAGAGGAAGATCCTTGATCTCATCTTTCCAGACTCCACAGGACCAATACAAGCAACCTCAAGCTTCTCCGCAGAACTAAGAAATGAGCGCAGTTTGATTATTCAACACGACAAACACGACCAAGAAATATCTAATATTTCACCTTCTTCAAGCTAAATAAGTGCTTGTGAGCAAGCCCTCGGGATCATGCAAAGATTAATGCTATGCTGTTTGTGCTAGTCTCCCCTGTTCCCCGCCCTTCCAAGTTCCAATGAACCCTTTAATGGCGGGTAGCAGTGCCATGGCTGCTTCAGTTTCTGTGGTCTTACCATCTGGACATACTTGAGTCAAACAAAAGTACATAAATATGAAAAGCACAATGATGAAACTATTAGTTCCGTGACAATATGCTAACGATTGAACATTTTAAAAAATGGAAAGTTCGAGACCTAATTTGGATTCTTGATGTAATTTTTAGAAACTAACGATATGTAATTTATCTTCGAATATCATTTATGGATATAAGTCATTTTCTTATTGTAATCCACAAAAGAATGATAACAAAATGACTTATTTCAATGAGTAATGTGAGTTGTCCCACGTGTAAACTTAAATAAAAAATTGAAAAATTTATTTCAGGTTCAAGGACTTGATGGTAATCAAGCTCAACGCTTTACACAAACAACGAGGATTTTTCAGGGCTCGAGGAGTAGGCTCAAGGTCTTTCTTTACCGGAATAAAAATAAACTCTATGATTTTAAACATTTACTTAATTATTATATATATATATATATCTATATATTTATGAATAAAAATTATTATTATTTTATTAATTAATAATAATGCGACTCAAAAATATATGTAAATATACATATATATGAATATTATATCTCGAAAGATTGCAACGTAACTGATGAGGGTACAAAATAATCCCAAGGAAATAATAAATATAGCATTTATTATTTAATTAATTAGACCTAGCATGGTCCAAAGGCTTGAGCCCTTAAAACGAACAAGGAAAATAAATCCTAGGATCAACTGGATTTGTAATCCAAGGATCAATTAGATTTGTAAGTCCAGCCCATAAGCTCTATTGAAGTCATATGCCCATTAAGCCTCTGTTATTAATTAATTTGATAATTAATTAATAAAGGCTCAGTAAAGGTACAAAAAGCCTATTGAGGGTCCTCATCCCAGAAGGATCTAGAAACCCTATCACTTGGAAGAGTCCAACGAGGGCTCTCATTCCTGGAAGGTTCTAGAAACCTTATCATTATGAGACTTAATCACCAATTCTCCTAACCCTAACTTACTTCCAAGGCCCTCAATACACCTATATAAATGACCTAACCCCTCAACATTATAACTACTTTATTGGCTTGATTCTCACATACATTGAGATACGTAGGCAGTTAACGAGGACCCGAGATAGTCACGAAACGTTAACGCAGCCATAAAAGCTCGAAACTCCCCCAAACCCTAGCATTAATTACAACCTAGTTTTTAATCCGTAATATTTGGCGCCGTCTATGGGAAGAGAATAAAAACCATGGCAAGAATACGAAGTACCGCGAGCACCCTCGAATGAGATGTCCCTAACACCGCTGTTGACACCAGCATAGCCCAGGAACAAGGGGCTGTCGTCCCAACTACCTCCGTTGAGGACCCTGAAGCAAGCATTCGTCGTGCAGGACCCTTGAGTGTCATCGTTCATCCCTCAAATCTTGATGTTTCGATCCACGCTTCAGTCCCTCCACTTCAGGTAATTCCACCCCTTAGTACTATTTTTGTTGCTCCTCCCTCTTTGTAGGTATCCTTTGTAGTGATACCCACTCCTCGTTATGGGCTCCCACCAAATTATGAGCCCCATACGAGCAAGGGTTGTTGACCCAATACGGCTCACGCCGAGGAAATCAAGATTTCTCAGGCCCCTACTCCACTAATGATGAGTCATCTAACGAGGACGTTAATTCAAGAAGGAGGCGACCCAACAAGGAGCCCGTTGGAGGGGGAGTACTCAGCCCCGAGGGCCTCAAACTACCGACTTCGCAAACCTTCAAGAGAGGATACGAGCTCATGAGGCTGAAGCCCAACGACTGAAGAAAGACCTGGAAAGGGCATTAGCAAGGCGTCAGCACCCGAGAGCCGAGGGGGCTGGACGATCGGCAAGTAATACATCTGTGATAGATTTTGATGAGCCTCCAACAAGGAGGCATGTAAAGATAAGCCATGCTAGGGCTGACCCCCAAGACCTGTTTCCACATGAAGATCCTGATGCCCAGTACCTCTCTTCACGGAGGAGATTATGAATGAAAAAATCTCGAGGAAGTGGAAGATGCCCACAATTAAGGCCTATGATGGAACTGGAGACCCCTCAAACCACGTTCTTACCTTCTCTAATGCACTGTTGCTGCATCCCGTTAATGATGCCGTCAAGTGTAGGGCGTTTCCCCAAACCTTGAGTGGTATGGCTCAAAGATGGTTTAGTTGTCTACCCCCTAACTCTGTTGGGTCATTCAAAGATCTAAGTAGGGCCTTCATTGGTTAGTTTATCAGTAGCAAGACTCATGAAAAGAGCTCAACTTCATTAATGAATATGCATCAGGGGAAGAATGAGTCCCTGGGGGACTATATGTACAGATTCACTAAAGAAGTCTTGAAGGTCCCTGATCTAGACCAGAAGGTAGCTATGATAGCCTTGCAACAAGGTACTTCAGATGAGAACTTTAGAAGGTCATTAGCCAAGAGGGCCCCCGAAAGCATGAATGAGCTCCAGGAAAGAGTCGGGAAATACATTAAAGCTGAGGAGAGTATGAAGAAAGCTCAAGGGTTTCAAACCTCAAACACATACTCTAAGAAACGAACAAGTGATACTGAGTATACGGTCGATACCAAGCTTGCTAAAAGTGATAATGCTGATGACTCCAAGAAGAAGGGAGGATCAAGGTTCACTGAGTATGCAAGGCTGAACACGGCCCGATGTCAAATATTTTTGGATATTGAGAATGACAAGGACCTTCGATGGCTGAAGCCACTAAGGAATGATCCTGAAAAGAGAAATAAGAACGCTTACTGCCGGTTCTATAAAGATGTGGGACATGATACTGATGATTGTCGTCAGTTAAAGGATGAGAATGAGTTTCTGATCAGAAGAGGAAAATTGAACAAGTACATCAAGGATAATGACAGAAATGATCGAGGTTACAATGACAAGTGAAGGGATGATCATTATTGGAGAACCCCCTAAGAGAGCAATGAATGATGCCTCTTTGGCCTTTGACGATTCTTATTTAGAAGGGGTGAAGTTCCCCATGATGACCTCTTGGTGATCATGCCTATCATAGGGAATTCCCCAGTTAAGAGAGTATTGGTAGGCAATGGATCCTCGGTGGACATCCTCTTCTACGATGCTTTTCTGAAGATGGGTTATAACGATTCACAGATGACTCCCTCCAACATGCTCATCTATGGCTTCAATGGAGTGGAATATCAAATCGAAGGGATAATACAGCTGCCTATGACCATAGGTGAGGACCCTCGACATTCAACTCAGATGCTGAATTTCCTGGTTATTAAGGAAAATACCACCTACAACGACTAGGCTGCATGCCTTCAGGGCAATAGCTTCTACATATCATCTGAAGCTCAAATTCCCAACTAGGAACGGAGTAGGAGAAGAGAAGGGAGATCAAAAAATGGCCAGGAACTGCTATGTGGCCTCCTTGAAACCTAATGGAATTGAGGGGCAGGTCCTACCCATTGAGGACATGGATGTCCGAGATCAAGAGGAAAGAATAGGGAAGCCTGCAGAGGACTTAAAGCCCATCCCCTGGATCCCTTAGATATCGAGAAAGTAACATATGTTGGGATTTCACTCCCCAAGGACCTGAAACAACAGCTAGTTCAGTTCCTACAAGACAACAGTGATGTATTTGCCTGGACAGCCGCTGACATGCCAGGGATAGACTCCACACTTATAACACATCGGTTGAATGTTGATCGTAATAGGACAGCAATCAAGCAAAAGAAGAGAAAATTTGCTCCTGAAAGGCAAGATGCCATTAAGAAAGAAGTAGAGAAGCTGTTGGAAGCCGGGTTTATTGAAGAAATTTAATTTCCTAAGTGGCTAGCAAACCCTGTGATGGTCAAGAAGGCTAATGGAAAGTGGAGGATGTGCGTGAACTTCACAGACTTGAATGATGCATGTCCAAAGGACTGTTTCCCCTTGCGAAGGATAGACATGTTGATTGATGCCGCAGCTGGGCATGAGATATTTAACTTTATGGATGGCTTCAGTGGCTATAACCAAATCAAGATGCACCCTGATGACATCCCTAAGGTATCATCATAATTGAATTTGGTGTTTTCTGTTATTTGGTTATGGCTTTTGGACTTAAGAATGTAGGAGCAACATACCAAAGGCTTGTAAACAAAATTTTCAAGCACTTAACTGGTAGTACCATGGAGGTTTATGTTAATGACATGTTAGTAAAGAGCCTAGACAAGGCTGATCACCTTGAGCACTTGAGAGAGACATTTGAAGTTCTCAGAACCCATAAGATGATGGTGAACCCATCCAAGTATGCCTTTGGAGTTGGGTCAGGAAAGTTTCTAGGCATGATGGTCTCCAAAAGAGGCATTGAGGCCAATCCTGATAAGATTCAAGTAATCTTGGACATGGAGCCCCCTAAAACTATAAAAGATGTCCAAAAGCTCACGGGAATGGTAGCAGTCCTGTAGCATTTCATATCCAAGTCTGGAGAGAAGTGTTTGCCATTCTTCAAGGCCCTCAAGAGGGTCAAGGAATTTATGTGGAACGAAGAAAGCCGATCGACGTTTGAAGAATTGAAGAAGTACATGGTTGAGCTACCTTTGCTCTCCAAGCCAACGCCTGAAGAAGTGTTATATTTATACCTCGCTATTTTTAGCTCTGCATTGAGCGTTATTCTTTTGAAAGAGGAAGCCAAGGTTCAGAAACCCATCTATTATGTCAGCAAGATTCTATATGACGCAGAGTTGAACTAATCAAAAGTTGAGAAGTTCGCTTTAGCATTAATAATGGTTTCAAGGAAGCTGTGCCCTTACTTCCAGGCGCATATCATAGAAGTCTTGACAGACCAACCCCTAAGAAACATACTGCACATCCCAAGGCCAGTGGAAGGTTAATTAAATGGGTAATTGAGCTTGGAGAGTTTGAGATCCGCTATAAGCCTAGGACAGCCATCAAAGCCCAGGCATTAGCTGACTTCGTGGTTGAATGTACCATCCTAACCAAGAAGTCGGGGGAAGGAAGAGGCTGATAAGAAAGAGGAAGAGAAAGATGTGGAACTCAAAGAATACTGGGTGCTCTTTTTTGACGGAGCTTCAAAAACAAAAATAAGTGGAGCTGGTCTAGTTTTACAGAGCCCTGATGGCTTCATTGTGGAATATGCAATAAAGTCAGATTTTACAACTACAAATAACGAGGCGGAGTACGAAGCTTTGATAGCTAGACTCTGTTTAGCCAGAACCCTGAGGGTGAAAAATATAAAAGTTTGTGAAGACTCAAGGCTTGTAATTTCCCAAGTAAATGGGGAGTTTGAGGCCAGTGAAGAAACAATGATGAAATACCTGAGGATTGTTAAGGCTCAGTCAACACAATTTGAAGAATGTCACTTTGAATACATCCCAAGAGAGGAGAATGTAAAGGCTGATGCCTTGTCTAAGTTTGCATCATCAGAAATTGAAAATTACTTTGGTAGTATTTACTTCCAGGTCTTGAAGACCCCGAGCATTGATGCTAAGTTAGTAGCCACGATTGGGTTGGGATGCTGGATGGATCCCGTCAAGCTTTACTTGGAAATGGGTAAGATACCTACTAACCCCATAGAAACACGAAAGCTATCTGAAAATCATATTACTAGTCCTATTTATAATAAGTAGATGACAACTCAACTCAGATAAGAAAGTGAAGTAAATAATAAATATTGAATATAGAGGAAGAGCAAAAAGAAGCCAAGACATGACAAGACAAGACACAAAGACCACTACAGCAGAAATGAGAATCAACATTGTAGTTAGTCATCCGTGAACCAGACCAGTGCACAGGGTGTCAACAATGTCAGTGAAGATTCGTCATCAAAAAGTTCAAGTGGTTAAAAAGGTTATTGTTAAAGAACATAAGAGTCTTATCTACATCAACAATAATCAAGCCTTTAATTTCACTCAGAATTAATTTATTTCTTAAATTAATTAAAGGATTAATTAATTTAGAATTATTTTAGAATGACAGAAGACAGAAGCTGGAAGCTCAAAGGGATACGGTACTGACTTGAAGAAAAGACGGAAAAAGAAATGACACGAAAGAAATACAAATTCATATATTCTTAAAGGTGGAACCCCGGTTGGAATTGATTTATCATTTCTAAGTGAAAAGGAGTTCGGTTCCAGACGATCAGGAGACCGCAGCTTAGAGAGTAAGGATTTATTTAATTAATAAATATTTTATTTATTTAGTAAATTATATTTATAAATATCTAAATAATATTAGATATTTATTTTTATAATTTCTGAATTAAATTTATTATTTATTAATCAAAGATTATAAGCTGTGCGGGTCGAAAATCATTTCTACGGAGCCTGTCTATAATAAGACGAAATAGCCCCCTTTTCCATTTAATTTGGCAGGAGTTTTTTTCCAACCAATCAGAGCATGCCAAGTGTCCAATCATGAAGAAAAGAAAAGAAATTGACAGTTGATTGGAAAGTCATACCGAAGAAAGCAAAAGTAATACCGAGCTTTGATTTAAAAAAAGTCATACTGAAGCCTTGATTAAAAAGTCATGTTGAAGCACTTTTTGAAAAAAGGTAAAATCAAAGCCAAGTCAAAAGTAATACCGAGCTGCTGATTGAAAAGTAATACTGAGCTGGTGGTTGGAAAAGTAATACCGAAATTCAAAAGTAATGCCCAGCTTTCTGAAAAGTAATACAAGGCTTAATTCTTGTTAAAAAGGTCATAGTGAAAAGTAATGCAAAGCTTTTCTAACCTTTATAAATATGAGGAGATCACTTCTCATTTATTAAGTAGAAAAACAGTCAAATTCAGCAAGTAATTAAATGTTATTCTACCAAATATTGTAACACCCGTTCAAGTTTCTGTGCTGGTTTGAGTTTAATTCCTTAAGTAGAATAATTCATGTCAAATTTGTTCTAGAAATTAAATGTTTATTCTACCAAATATTGTAACACCCGTTCAAGTTTAATATACATATTTAACTTGAATCTTGTTTACTTACTTGCTAATTTCTATATCTTAAATGTTTTATCTTGAAAATAAAAAGTTAGTAAATCAGCCTCCCAAACATTACAAGGACCCGAACCCTCAGCTAAAGCAATAATTTAATTCCGCAAATTCTGAAAAGAATTTTAAATTATTGTCAGTATCGCATTCAACCCCCCTTCTACGATACTTCCGGGACCCAAAAATTGGTATCAAAGCAAGCTGATTGATATACAAATCAAGATCCGCAGTCCAGTGAAGCTCAGGGTATCGAAACTATTTTAACTCTGAATGTCTAGAGGCCTTGTTAAATAAATTTAGTTTATAAATTTAAATTTAGATAAATTTATTTTATAAATGTTATTTAAAATAAATTTATTTTGTGAATTGAATTTAAATGAGTTTATTATTTAAATTTGAAAAAGTTTTTTTTATAAACTTAATTTAAATAAGTTTACTTTATAAATTTTAATTTAAATAAATTTATTCTTTAAATTTAAATAGATTTCCTTTTATAATTTAAATTTATTTAGATAATTTTATTTTATAAATTTTAATTTAGATAAATTTATTTTATAAATGTTATTTAAAATAAATGTATTTTGTGAATTTAATTTAAATGAGTTTATTATTTAAACTTGAAAAAGTTTCTTTTATAAACTTAATTTAAATAAGTTTACTTTATAAATTTTAATTTAAATAAATTTATTCTTTAAATTTAAATAGATTTCCTTTTATAATTTAAATTTGTTTAGATAATTTTATTTTATAAATTTAACTTTAGATAAATTTATTTTATAACTTTATAAATTTTGATTTAAATAAATTTATTATTTAAATTTAAATAGATTTCCTTTTATAATTTAAATTTATTTAGATAATTTTATTTTATAAATTTAAATTTAGATAAATTTATTTTATAAATGTTATTTAAAATAAATTTATTTTGTGAATTTAATTTAATTGAGTTTATTATTTAAACTTGAAAAAGGTTTATTTTATAAACTTAATTTAACTGAATTTATTTTATAAATTTAATTTAAGTAAATTTATTAGTTAAATTTATATAGATTTAATTTATAATCTAAAGATATTAAAACTTGGTCCATTTTTCCAAAAGGGTTTGTACTTGGAAAATTCTTCGTTTTGGCTCAGAATTAATTCGCAGAGCATATGACCCGGGTTCGAGGAAAGTGGTCATTTCGTATTAGTAGGTTTATTCCGGAGCATTTGGATTTTATTGTGGATGATACGATTGTTCATGTTATAGTTCCACAAACTGCTCAAATGTAAAGATATGATAGATTTATTAGTGGGGAACTCTGAAGATTTTTTTCTGACTCTAATGATCATTCTAGTTTTTGTACTTATACAAAACGGATTTAAGAATCGTTAGAGGTCACAATTGAAGAAACATGTGAGGCTACAAGTAACTAGACAAGATCAGGTCTGTGCTACAATATTCAAGAATCCTGAACAAGCAAATGATGACAGAGACTGTGATGAGTTAAAAACATGAATGTCAAGCATTAGTAAGGTTACAGCAAGGGAAATCATTTATTGGTGAAGTTAAATGCAAAGTTGGTTCTATCAGTTATAGTGATGAACCACATGGATATCTGTCATCAATGACCAACACTGGAGATGAATCACTAAGCACTTCAAAGGTACGCATTCTAACTAGTATACCTTTATCTAATTAAGAACTGTATGATTTTCAATACAGTATAATGAATATCTAGAATTAGATAGGATTATTCTAGACGATTAGATGTATCCTGAATATTTGCTTGAACTTGATTTAAATCTTCTGTGATTTAATACCTTTGCTAATGTTGAATTGATCACACTCACAAAGTTGCACTCTAATGTCAAATCACTTAGTGCATTGCTTGTTAAGGTATAGTAGATTAAAAGATGGTAGAATTATCTAAGTAGTTTGTTGGGTCCCGGAGATCGTAGAGGGGGGGTGAATACGATTCCCAAATTAAAATTATGACTTTTAAATATTTTTGGGACAACATAAAAATTACTTTGGTTCAAACCCGGGTACTGTTCATCATCTTCTTCAACCTCAAGAACACCATTAAAATAACCAAGATAATGAACGGTAAATCATCCAAAACATAATCCACTCAACAAGGTGAAGGATCCTCAACACATCCTAGCAGCAACTCAGGGGGAGCAAAATAAAAGAAGGATCTACTAGTCATACTCAACACAATGAAGATCAAAGGAATACATTAAGAACATATTGTTAGTATTGGTGTCCTAGAGACAATACTTTTAATGTTTTATTGAAAACAATTAAGGATTATGTTTTATGTGATTATTTAATTAATATTTATTATGTCTTTATTTACTGCGTCATAAATTGAAAGAATAATAAATGTCCTTGGAATATTAATACGTAATATATATCTTTAAGTATGTGACTTAAAAATGAGATTATATGAATAATATTTTATTCCTAAAATTCCCTAGTCAAGTATTATTATTTAAGGACAGTAATAATGCAATAAGACTAGTATGTTTGTTGACAGATGACCACATCTCATTGGTCATAGGTATGGTGATACTAAAGTCAAGAACATAAGTGTATGTATCAATACATGACACTGGAAAGACCCGCCGTGAGATTCTACATGTTAATAAGTGTCATAAGAAATCTCACAGTGATAATGATGTAATGATCCTCTGACTTGAAATCATTATATTTCTATACGGGAATTAATATACTTTGATTACACTCAAAGTTACCTTTAATCGGGTAATGATAAAGGTGGACATTGGGTATGCTATGAATCGTATGGGGAATATGAATGATAGATATATGATTTAACCCTCTAATTCTAGGAGTGATATTATTGGCCTCTTGATTGAATGAGACTATGAAATGCATGGCCATGCTCAAATATTGATTTGTTTAAATAGTCTACTCATTGATCAAGGAAACCAAGATTAAACGTTGAAGAGGATGACACTATACATGCCTCGAGTTTTATCTATAATATAAGGTTAAAGGGATTATATTACATTGCAAATTATTCACGAAAGGTTTAATTGAATCACCAATTATTATTGTTACTTGGGTAGCAATGATGTATTACTAGATGCCGCTCATTGTTTATAATTTTATTATTAGATAATAAAATTATTGCCAACGTAATAATAACCTAAAGGGTCACACACAAAGAACGTCAAAACGGAGGTTTATTTAAATTACGAATTTAAATATATTATTGTTTATTCGAATTTAATTATTAAATTAATTAAGTGGGACTTGATTAATTATATTAGAATTCGGATTTAATAAGTATTATTATTATTCGAATTTAATTATTGAATTAATTAAGTGGGACTTGATTAATTATATTAGAATTCAGATTTAATAATAATAATAACCCAAAGTTATAATGGGTTTTGGAAACCACATGGATTAGGGTTAGGCCCAAAATCTCTCTCTCCCCTATATATACATAATGATGTATAGTATTAGGGTTTAATCATCAAATTTCGTTTTAGAGAAAAACCCTAGCTGCTCAACATCAAGAGAGGCTAGAGAAAGAGAGAGAGAGAGAGGCAAACAATTCGGCTAGTACCGACTCCGGTGATCGTAGGACGATCGGGCGTTCGTGTGGACTTCTTTAGAGAGAAAATCATTGCAACAAAGGACTGTTGTGATTCATCTTTCTGGATCTCCATTAAACAGCATACGAAAGCTTTGTTAAGGTACATACTTCTTCACCATAATCATCCAACGTTATACATGGATCCTGCGATTGGGTTTCAATTTTTTTATTGTTTTTACGTTAATTCCGCTGCGTTTTCATGCCCGAAACCCTTCAATGGCATCAGAGCTACGTGTATAATGGGATGATTTGGTTATGTGTTTAACAGTTTTTCGATGTATGTAAACATATATATGATATGCCATGACTATATATTGATATATATGTTTTATATGATTTTGAATATATGATATTCATGTGTTGTATAATCATGGGATGATTGTGTGTATTGCTGTATGTATATGATACATGTTTGTTCTTGTTATGGAAATCGTATTCGATACGAATTCTGAAACGGCTTCGGTAGATTTTCTGAAATCTGTGTCCAGTGTCCAATTTTTGTAAACTATATACGTTTTCTGACTGGACTCATGTCACTGAGCAATACTGACAAAGTCAGCTTCGCGTCTGTAAGCCGTTTGACGATGTTACAGGCCCCGAAACGGCGATTTATTATTTTCTGAAATTTATTTGATTTTCTGAAATTTTGAAATTTATTATATATGATTATATGATATGTTTATATAATCTGAGATATATTACATGTGTTATGTGATAACATGGTGGATGGTTATGGCCTAAAGACCCATAGGATAGTGGTTTTGTTTTATGGTTTTGGTTTCTAAATACGACTTGCATGTCATTTATTCATTGTAATTGTTAATCTCGAAT
Organism: Oenanthe sinensis; assembly: GCA_028671895.1. Classification (NCBI taxonomy): domain Eukaryota; kingdom Viridiplantae; phylum Streptophyta; class Magnoliopsida; order Apiales; family Apiaceae; genus Oenanthe; species Oenanthe sinensis. The sequence continues at coordinate 41,671,839 of CM053810.1, read as the reverse complement.
GTAACTCGAGTTCTTCTTGTAATTTCATTAGAATAGATTTATTTATTATTCAATGTAATTGTTCAATGGAGACTTGGAAGCAAGGAAACTAGGAGGCAATCCAAATGATGGAGCAATGAAGAAGATAAAGACATGTAATAGTGTAGTATTTGAAACCACCATAGATTGACCTTGATAATTCCATTAGCTTGGAAATATCACATAGGATGGGGCCATAACCAAACACGTTTAATTTATGCACAATACATATATGTATATGAATGCATGTGTAGATATGTATGTGTTGAAATGATGTATGTATTAGATACAACACCCATGCCATGTCTGCTTAAGAAAGATAAAATCTGTAACGATTCAAGATTTTAAAATTAACAAACGATCATGAGATTCTTGTGTTTATGAAATATGGATTTTTAAAACACGGAATTTAATATTGATTTTTGATATCTATAACTGAGATTTTCTGACAAAAACGGATATGCGTATTCGTAAGGCTGATGGGTTTTAAGTGTGACCACTGGTATCCTCCATCTACCTGGGAAATGAACAATTTAAGATGTCAATTTGAAATATTTGGTTCAAGGAAAAATTGAGGATCTCTTTATGATGTGATCATGATCGTTATAAATTTTCTAAACCCCTTAACAAAATATTAAGTTTTACTCGGATGCTTTCCAATGAATGAACACTCATCAAATCCTAGATCGATTAGGGGAAAGACTGTCAGTGGCAGGGGACTCCTATCTATCGTGGTGAGATGCGACGAATATAAACGGTTATATTCGGCCGTTGTATCATTGGGTCTAACTTAACTGAGTCGTCATAATAAGGTGAAAATAAACGGTTATATTCAACCATTATGAACTTAGAAGCATAGAGTTTGGTTAAAAGTCTATTAGATAGATAAGATCAATCGTTGTTCACCAAACTATCCAAGAATTATATATGATATAATTGACAACTGTTGTCTACCTAAATAATCATTTTTTTAAGGACTTCCAGTGGTTGACTTAGGACATGACGAAATATGGATCTTGGCTCACTAGAAAGAATTATGGGATATACTTTCCAAATTAATAGTAAGGGCTATTAATTTGATAAAAATAGTGGGAGATATATTATGAATATATCATAATCATTTGAACATAATAAATAACTCAGACAATCTAATGTTTATTTTATGCATTTTAAACATTGTAGATATTTAAATGGCAAACAATACAAATACTTTCTCCGTACGAGCAACCCTTGAGAAGGACAAGCTGACAGGAACTAACTTCCTGGATTGGTATAGGAATTTGAGGATTGTCCTCAGGCAAGAGCGTAAGCTCCATGTCATTGAAATTCCTTCACATGCTCCTCCTGCTGAGAATGCAACTCGCGTTCAGCAAAATGCTTATCAGAAGCATATTGATGATGTGAATGATATTGCATGTCTCGTGCTGGCAACCATGAGTGTTGAGCTTCAAAAACAACATGAGCATATGGATGCTTATGAGATGATTGAACACCTTCAAAGAATGTTTGAGGGACAAGCTCGTCAAGAAAGGTTCGACACGAGCAAAGCACTGTATGCTTGCAAACAGGGAGAGCGTGAACTTGTTGAACCACATGTTCTGAAGATGATAGGTTATATTGAGTATCCTGATAATTTGGGTTTCCCGATTGGTTTGGAAGCTCAGATTGATTAATCTTGCAATCTTTGAACAACAACTATACTCATTTTGTTATGAACTACAATATGAATGAGATAGACAAAACATCCACTGAATTGTTGGCCATGTTACGAACTACTGAAACCAACATGAAAAGGTTGAACCTGCTGCCATGTTGATGGTAGATATCAAAGGTAAGGCTAATAGGAAAGGCAAATGGAAGGGAAAGAAGAAGATTGGATCTGCTTCTGGTCCCAAGCCAAAGGCTAATCCCAAACAGGCTTTAAAGCCTAAGGGTGTTGTTGCAAAGGGTGATTGTCACTACTATGGTAAACCAGGTCATTGGAAGAGAAACTGTCATGCTTATTTGGAGGATCTGAAGAAGAAGAAGGCTGGTCAAGCTTCTGATTCAGGTATTTATGTTATAGAGGTCAATTTGTCAACTTCTACATCATGGGTATTGGATACTGGATGTGGTTCTCACATTTGTATAAATGTACATGAACTACAAAGGAGTAGGACTTTGGCTAAATGAGAGGTCGACCTACGAGTTGGCAATGGAGCAAAGGTTGCTATTTTAGCTGTAGGGACTTATTATTTATCATTGCCCACTGAGCTTATTTTAGAACTTGAAAACTGTTTTTACGTGCCTGCAATTTGCAGAAACATTATTTCGGTTTCTTGTTCAAGAAAGGTTTTGCATTTTAATTCAGAACAATAGTTGTTCCTTTTCTTTGTATAATGTTACCTATGAGGTTGCACGTTTATTTAACAGTTTATATGTTCTTGATTTAGACACTCCTATCTATAATGTGAATAAAAAACGTCTTAAAATAAATGACTCAAATTAAAATACCTCTGGCACTGTCGTTTAGGCCATATAAATGAGAAGCGCATTTCCAAGTTACATAAGGATGGATACTTGGATAAGTTTGACTTTGAATCATACGAAGCATGCGAACCTTGTCTCATTGGAAAAATGACTAAATCTCCTTTTACTAGACAAGGTGAAAGGGGCACTGAACGATTAGAACTTATACATAGTGATGTATGTGGTCCTATGCGTACTATGACAAGAGGTGGCTTTTACTACTTTATCACGTTTACTGATAATTTCAGTAGATATGTGTATCTTATGAAGAACAAATCCGATTCTTTTGAAAAGTTCAAAGAAACAAAGCTAAAGTAGAAAAGCAAACTGGCGGAAGTATTAAGACTCTACGATCTGATCGTGGAGGTGAATACTTAAGCCATGAATTAAAGAGTTTATTAAAAGAGTGTGGTATTGTATCACAACTCACTCCTCCCGGAACACCACAATGGAATGGAGTTTCTGAAAGGAGGAATCGTACTTTGTTGGACATGGTACGATCGATGATGAGTCATACAGATCTTCCAATTAGTTTATGGGGCTACGCCCTGGAGACGGCTGCTTATACACTTAACCGAGTTCCTACTAAAACGGTTCAGAAGACTCCATATGAGATATGGACTAAGAAACATCATAGCATGTCATTTATGAAAATATGGGGATGTGAAGCGTTTGTGAAACGTTTAACTTCTGACAAGCTAGGACCTAAATCAGATAAATATAATTTTGTGGGATACCCAATTGAAACAAAGGGTTATTCATTCTATAATCCTTCCGTGAACAAAGTGTTTGTTGCTCGAACTACAGTTTTTCTTGAAAGAGAAATGCTTTCGAAGAAAAACAGTGGGAGGATAATAGATCTCGATGAAGTTCGAGGCCCACAAGATAACATGGAACCAATGGAAGAACTTGAGCAGGATGTACAAGACCACAACACTACTCAAGAAACACAGGTTATTCGTAGGTCTAGTAGGATTCGCCATGAGCCTGGGAGATATTATGGATTTCTCTTAACTCAAGATGGTGATGTGATGCTTATCGACGAAGATGAGCCTCTCACCTACTAAGATGCTATGAACACTCCAGAATCCAAGAGATGGCTGGATGCCATGAAATCTGAGATGGAATCCATGTATACTAATTAAGTATGGACTTTGGTTAATCCACCTAAAGGGGTAAAACCTATAGGGTGCAAGTGGGTTTTCAAGAAGAAGACCGACATGGATGGTAATGTATAGACCTATAAGGCACGATTGGTGGTAAAATGTTTCAAGCAAATTCATGGTATTGACTATGATGAGACTTTTTCACCAGTAGCTATGGTCAAGTCCATCAGGATTTTGCTTGCTATAGCTGCTTACTATGATTATGAAATCTGGCAGATGGATGTCAAAACCGCTTTCTTAAATAGGAGCCTTGAAGAAGATATGGATGTGTATATGACACATCTTGAAGGTTTTGTTGATCCAAAGAATGTTGTAAAGGTATGTAAGCTGCGTCGATCCATTTATGGATTGAAACAAGCCTCAAGGAGATGGAACATTCGTTTTGATGAAACTGTCAAAGAGTTTGGGTTTATTCAAAATGAAGATGAACCATGTGTTTATAAGAAGGAAAGTGGGAGCAATGTGGCATTCCTATAATTATATGTTGATGATATATTAATAATAGGGAATGACATTCGTTCTTTACAGGCTTTTAAGACTTGGTTGAGTAAGAATTTCTCAATGAAAGACTTAGGCGAAGCGACCTATATTTTAGGTATCAAGATCTATAGAGATAGATCAAGAAGAATGATCGGCCTAAGTCAGAGTAGATACTAGTCTAATCCAAGTGAAGGTCACTGGACAGCAGTCAAGAATATTCTTAAGTACTTGAAGAGGACTAAAGATTAATTCTTGGTATATGGAGGAGAAGATAAGCTGGTAGTAAAAGGTTACACCGACGCTAGTTTCTAGACAGACAAGGATGATTCGATTTCTCAGTCTAGATTTGTGTTTTGTCTAAATGGAGAGGTTATATGCTGGAATGGTTCACAGCTGAGACAGTTGTTGATTCTATAATAGAGCCTGAATATATTGATGCTTGCGAAGCAGCCAAGGAGGCTGTTTGGGGATGTACTTAGGAGATATCACCTAATTAATAAGATTAATAATCGAGGGGATATACATATATGTAAAGTGCATACAAATGATAACATTGCAGATCCACTGACTAAGGCTTTGTCGCAGCAGAAGCACGAAGGTCATACTAGTTCCATGGGTATTAGATACATGAGAGATTGACTCTAGTACAAGTGGGAGATTGATGTATTGGTGTCCTAGAGACAATACTTTTAATGTTTTATTGAAAACAATTAAGGATTATGTTTTATGTAATTATTTAATTAATATTTATTATGTCTTTATTTACTGCATCATAAATTGAAAGAATAATAAATGTCCTTGGAATATTAATACTTAATATATATCTTTAAGTATGTGACTTAAAAATGAGATTATATGAATAGTATTTTATTCCTAAAATTCCCTAGTCAAGTATTATTATTTAAGGACAGTAATAATGCAATAAGACTAGTATGTTTGTTGACAGATGACCACATCTCATTGGTCGTAGGTATGGTGATACTAAAGTCAAGAACATAAGTGTATGTATCAATACATGACACTGGAAAGACCCGCCGTGAGATTCTACATGTTAATAAGTGTCATAAGAAATCTCACAGTGATAATGATGTAATGATCCTCTGACTTGAAATCATTATATTTCTATACGAGAATTAATATACTTTGATTACACTCAAAGTTATCTTTAACCGGGTAATGATAAAGGTGGACATTGGGTATGCTATAAATCGTATGGGGAATATGAATGATAGATATAGGATTTAACCCTCCAATTCTAGGAGTGATATTATTGGCCTCTTGATTGAGTGAGACTATTAAATGCATGACCATGCTCAAATATTGATTTGTTTAAATAGTCTACTCATTGATCAAGGAAACCAAGATTAAACGTTGAAGAGGATGACACTATACATGCCTCGAGTTTTATCTATAATATAAGGTTAAATGGATTATATTACATTACACATTATTCACGAAAGGTTTAATTGAATCACCAATTATTATTGTTACTTGGGTAGCAATGATGTATTACTAGATGCCGCTCATTGTTTATAATTTTATTATTAGATAATAAAATTATTGCCAACGTAATAATAACCTAAAGGGTCACACACAAAGAACGTCAAAACGGAGGTTTATTTAAATTACGAATTTAAATATATTATTGTTTATTCGAATTTAATTATTAAATTAATTAAGTGGGACTTGATTAATTATATTAGAATTCGGATTTAATAAGTATTATTATTATTCGAATTTAATTATTGAATTAATTAAGTAGGACTTGATTAATTATATTAGAATTCAGATTTAATAATAATAATAACCCAAAGTCATAATGGGTTTTGGAAACCACATGGATTAGGGTTAGGCCCAAAATCTCTCTCTCCCCTATATATACATAATGATGTATAGTATTAGGGTTTAATCATCAAATTTCGTTTTAGAGAAAAACCCTAGCTGCTCAACATCAAGAGAGGCTAGAGAAAGAGAGAGAGAGAGAGGCAAACAATTCGGATAGTACCTACTCCGGTGATCGTAGGACGATCGGGCGTTCGTGTGGACTTCTTTAGAGAGAAAATCTTTGCAACAAAGGACTGCTGTGATTCATTTTTCTGGACCTCCATTAAACAGCATACGAAAGCTTTGTTAAGGTACATACTTCTTCACCATAATCATCCAACGTTATACATGGATCCTGCGATTGGGTTTCAATTTTTTTATTGTTTTTACGTTAATTCCGCTGCGTTTTCATGCCCGAAACCCTTCACATATCTGTCGAGACAAAGGGTTTGGACTCAAATTTATTCCTGGAGTCTAGTTCTTAGTGATCCGGATACTAGAGTAAAGACTAGAAGTACTATGCAAAGTAAATGATTAGTCTTTGGGAAAGAACAATTGTTAAATAGTTGGAATCCTAAAGAAGATTGAAGAAATGATTGATCCAGATTGGGTGATTGCAATGCAAGATGATCTCAATCAGTTCGAAGGCAGAATCTACTGAATCTGGAACCCAGGCCACAAGACAAAGTTGTAATTGGTACTGTAAGGGTTTTCAGAGACTGGTTGATTTTTGGCATTGTTATGAGGGACAAAGCCAAACTGGTTGCTACAGAAGGTATCGACGATGATGGAAACAAAATCTTCGGGACTTTCAAGATCTAACTAAAGCACCAGAGACGAGACTTGATACTATTTAGGGCTGAACAAGTTGATGTACAACAACTCATGGACTTTGAAGTTTCTTATCCACTGGAATTTGTATATCATTCTCTTCACAAGCTCTCTATGACGGAGGTAAGAGATCAAGCAATCGTCAAGGACATAGTATGACACTCTAACTGATAATCACTTGAATATGATTTTATATTAGAGTCGTTATACATATATCTCTCTTGAATACAAGGCACACACACATAATGTTTAGTGCAAGTATACCATGATTATATTATATGTGGGTCTACTGTGCATAAAGACCATATATTTTATTCTCAATATGCCTATGTGCAAGTTTCCAAGTGGATACTAGATAATCTAATCTTATAGCTAAGATATGAATTGTTAGATATCTTAAGGGATTACCAATTCTAAGAATCAGGTACCCTAAAGATAACAGGTTTAACCTAATTGGCTATATAGATATAGATAATGTAGGTTATAAGAAAGACAGGGAGGTAATTACCAGAAGCTGTCAAACTCCATCAACTCTGCTGGATAATCTCTTCACCACTCATGGAAAAAGTGCATGGACACCAGGTATCATTTATATCGAGAGTAGTCCTTAGTAGAATAATTTGCAGATATTTGCTATGATCATAGGAATGGAAAGTTTTCGAAGATAGAGACAATTATATTATAGATATTGTTAGGTTCTGGAGATCGTAGAGGGGGGGTGAATACGATTCCCAAATAAAAATCTGACTTTTATTTATTTTTGGGACAACATAAAAATTACTTTGGTTCAAACCCAGGTACTGTTCATCATCTTCTTCAACCTCAAGAACACCATTAAAATAACCAAGATAATGAACGGTAAATCATCCAAAACACACAACACAACAAGATCCAAGAATATAACTTTATATTCATTGAAGTGGGGTAGATGCTACAACAAGTTCAAGAACAAAAGCTCAAGAACACAACAAAGAAATGATTTTTGGCTCCTCTAAAAATATTACAAATTCTAGATCTAGGAGACAAAAATCAAACCTATCTTCTAAACAAGATTTAGCAATGTTTACAATAGAAGAATAGATGAGTGGTGAAACAAAGAAATTCATGGCCCCATAATATTCAAGATATGGAGTATGGCCATGGGGGAGAGAAAAATAATTTTTCTCTCTCTCCCCTTTTCTTTTCTCATCCGGATACACACCCTGACCACTTCTTGAAAATGGAGACTTGAGTTTCCTTTATATTATTGAAAAAGGTGTTGCTTTTTCCTTTTTCCTTTTGCTTTTTGTTTTTCAACCTTTTTCTCTTGTCCACTCAAATCTTATCTTCAAAGTCATGTGCCAAGTATGCCTTTGGAAATATTTAATGTAAAAGTAATGTTAGAGATTACGAAGCTGTATGAATAGTAATCATGATAACTCAACACTAGAACAGGACAAGTAAATAATACTACGTCTACACAGAAATCAGGAAGAAATGAAGATCAGGCAAATACAGTGAATCAAGACATTAGAAGAAGTTTTGAAGTCTACTACAGATCACTGAAAGAAGTACATTAATATGTTCATGCCTCAGTGAAGAATAATGTGTAAAGACTTTCACGGTTTCAGAAGTGTTGAAGATTCAGTATAGAAGTGCCACAAGAAGATTTCAGTGTATTAGCATTGATTGAAGATAGACAGTGTTCGAAGCATAGGAATCTAGTAGGGTAAAGACAAAGGTTAAAGAAGACAGCTGCAGTCTTGGAGTTATACTCACTGAAAGAAGTTCATTTGTATGTTCAAGCGTCAGTGAAGAACAGAGAATGAAGTATTCAAGATTGTGGTAGTAATGGAGACATTGTCTAAGTACCAGAAAAGATTTCAGTGAAGTTACAGTGTTTATTGACAGTCAGTGTTCGAAGCAATGAAGTTGCTGCAAACTTAACAATGCAAGTAAAGCAATAATACGAAGACCTGGATCGAAGTTAGTCGTCTGTGAACCAGACCAGTTGCACTAGGCGTCAGCAGTCTGTGAAAGGAATCTGAGTATTAACTATAGAAGAATTGTCAAGTTGAAGAACGTACTTGAAAAGAACAGTTATTTATTAAGGTACGAAAAGTAATTTGTAGAGGCTACAGCCAAACAGCTAACAGCTAAATAGCTAAACAGCTCAAAGGGTGCAGGGTGCAAAGTGTCACAACCTTGGTACGAAAAGTGAAAGTTTCTGAACTACAGTTGAAGAATGGAAACAGCTCAAGGTACAGGGTGTAATGTGGCAAGACTTTGGTACAAGAAATGGAAGTTGGTGAACTTCAATCAAGGATTAAATAGAGGGTCAAAGTGCAGTGACCAAACTGCACTTTGACCATGGAAATGAATTCACACGCGCCTTGAATTCAACCAACAGTTAACAGGCGCAACTCATTTCTATACAGGGCAAACACTCTATGGGGCGCAACTCAAAATGACTTCAGCAAATTCCAAGTTAATGGCGCCACTTAATTTCTCACAGGGTATCCCTTGTGTAGGCGCAACACAAGTTGGATCAGAAAATTCTAAGTAAATGGCGCCACTTCAATTTACACAGGGAAGTCACTCTACAGGCGCCACTCAGCCCTTAGCCAATCAAATTACAGCAGCCTACTTTATTGATTTAAAGTCTACACAATTAAAGAGAAGTCAGCCACTCATTCGAGGAGTCGTCTTCTTCAACACAAAAATATGTAGAGAGCTACTGCCATGGCCGGGGCAAGAAGAAATAATTTATACACACCCATACCTTGCTCCCGGTCAGATATTAGGACCCGGTTCTTTAACGTAAAATGCTCAGGGCTCCTAGATATCACTCCCTACGGACTCAGTTTTTCCTTGTACTAATTTAGATATATTTGTATAGGAACTGAGCCTTATATTTTTGTGTTAGTAGCAAAGAATTAATTTATTCTTTGGAAGCCAGTTAATTTTAACTGGGTGTAGCAAAACCCTCTGGGTTTATATATGAAAAATATATTCCCGGAAACTTGTCTCCATAAATTACCTGCTAATTTTCTTGAACCTAATTGATTTATCCGGACTCACAGAAAATTAGTAGGCAGCTCACCTAAACACTACAAATGGCCAAACCCACTCTGAAATAATAATTTATTTATCCGCAAATTCCGAAAAGAATTTAAATTATTGTGAGTATCGTATTCAACCCCCCCTTCTACGATACTTCGGGACCTAACAATTGGTATCAAAGCTGACTGATTGATACACAAATCAGGATCCGTAACTCAGTGAAGCTCAGGGTGTCGAAGCTGGTTGGACTTCATATGTTAAGAGGCCTTGTTAAATAAGTTTAATTATAAACTTTTAATAAGTTTATTTTATAAACTTTATAAACTTTATTTTATAAACTTTTATTAGTTTATGTTATAAATTTTAATTAGTTTATTTTGTAAGTTTTAAATAAAATTTATTTTATAAACTTTTATAAAATTTATTTTATAAACTTTTATTAGTTTATGTTATAAATTTTAATTAGTTTATTTTGTAAATTTTAAATAAAATTTATTTTATAAACTTTTATAAAATTTATTTTATAAATTTTTATTAGATTATATTATAAATTTTAATTAGTTTATTTTATAAATTTAATAAAGTTTTTCGTTAAATTTATTATACATATTTGGTGGCCAATTCACTCAACCAGGTGACTAGCTTGTAATATACTGATTGAAAGGCACGTGCCAAGTAAGTTGAGGATTTTGTGAACTTCACGCGTCAAACATTTCAATGACCTGGCCAACTTGACTTGTTCATTTGATAATCAATCAAGTTGCGCCGGTACAAGGCTTTCAGTGTGTTAGCGCCACACACGCGCGGAATGTTTTCCAAACGAAGTCGAGCAGCTCTGAGTTGCGCCTACTCTGTATCTTGAGTGTACAAGCGCCACTCATGTTGCGGACTTAGCAATTTCACAGAGTACATGTTGTGTTGCGCTTATACAGGGTAATTCCTTGTATAGGCGCCACACAATGTCCAAGCGCCACTCACCCAAAAATATCAGTTTGACACCTCAAGTTTTGTACCCTTTAATTTTTATTTTAGATCTATTTATTTTTTCAGAAAATTTAAAATTCTTGAAAACTAAAATTTTTCTTAAATATTAATTTACGATATTTTAATTTTTAAGAAAATTCGAAATTCTTGAAAATTAATTTGTTGTATATTTTTATTTTTGATTAATTTATTTTCTAAGAAAATTAAAAATTCTGTAAATCTAAATTTTTCTTAAATATTAATTCGAGGGTGCTTAAAGGGTTTGTAGTTGAAGATTTTTCCGGGTATTGAAGACAACAGAGATTGACTGAAGGTTATCCAATGAAGATTATTCTGGAACAGACTGAAGAAATAGTGGTTTTAATTTCCTCAGAGGTTTACTCCATAGGATCCCACTAATATTTTGGAAGCTGCAAAAGAAGAGATTAATTTGGGTACAGGTTTGGTTAATTTGAGTTGTATTTTTGGATGAAAAATCTTAGGGGTTGAAGTAGTGAAGGAGAACAGACTGGACAACATGGAATCTCAGTACAAGCCTTAAAGACTATTCTACAGGGAGATTACAGAAAGTTCGTGCTAACACTGTAGATCATCTGGAACACAGGGTACAGCCAACAGGGATTTAAGGATACAACCACATTGTCTGTAAAAGACCTGTATGTGCTGAAGGCCTATGAACTAGAACAAGAGCTGAAGAAGATAATATTTGGTGAAGCAGGTTGTTAGCATATCCACTGTATTTGTGACCCAGGAACCAAATTTGATTGACGTCAAGGTTGAAAACCTCTGAACAGAAACGAATTGATCCTAGAAGCTGAATTGAAGATGTTGTAGCTCGAGGTAGTGGTCAAGGTGTTGCATGTGAATTTGACACTTTGGAATAACTTGAGAACTGGACTGCAAGTCAAGCCTGCAGGGCAACAGGAAGTTCAGTGACATCAGATTCAGACGGAATCCCAATTCTAAATCTAAGGTCCTTACCTATAGATTCCATAGAGGAGATTTTCAAGAACAGTTCAAGAGGCGGTTGCAAAACAGGGATGGTTGATTATAAAAGACAAGATCAGGGGTTTGCTACACAGTTTGAAGAAGCCTGTACAAGCAAAAGATGACAGACACTATGTTGGGTTGAAGCAAGAATCTCAGGCATTAGTGAGGATGCAGCAAGGGAAAGCATTTGTTGATGAAGTTAAATGCAAGGATGATTCTATCAGTGACAGTGATGAACCAAATGGACATCTGGCATCAATGACCAACACTGGAGATGAATCACTAAGCACTTCACAGGTACACTTTCTAACTAGTATACGTTTATCTAATTCAGAACTGTATGCTTATTAAGTTTTGAAATGTATTATATTCATGATAGCATGTTAGCATCTTAGGACTTAAATGCTTAATTGATTGCTAAGAATAAGATTGCATGCTAGGATTCATGAGTTTAATTAATACTTTTCATACTTGATTGTCTATGCAGTAAAATGAATATCTGGAGAATTAGATAGGGTGTTCTAGACGATTAGGTGTATCCCTGAACATTTGCTGGAACTTGATTTAAATCTTATGTGATTTAATACCTCTGCTAATGTTGTGAAAATTGCTAATAGACAAACAGGTCATAGATCACATATTTCATATTTGTTCTTATGAATGACTTGATAAGTGTATGTGGAATTTGATATTGCTCATAATGTCTTATTCAAATATTCTGCATATTCTTAAAATTGTTTATGTGCTTATTTTCACATGATTTGCTCTCGCTCACATAGTTGCACTTAAATGCTATATTAGATCATGTATTGCTTGTTAGGGATAAATGGTTAAAAGATGGTAGAATTATCTAAGTAGTCAGTAAGACATGTAGTTTCGAAGCTAAATCTAAAACTGACTTAGGTAATTAGAGATAGTAAAATATGTTAGACAACAACAGAAATGGATTAAACAGAATTAGTAATTAATTTGTTAGTTCTTCTATCCATGTGCTTTTATGCATATTGAAGCTGTTGTTACCTTTGATAATATCTCTAACCCATCTGGACTCAATTAAAGTTGAGTACCAAGAAGCTTAATCATTTATGATTGCAGAGTATGTTATGAAAAGGAAAAGTTATGTGACTTCGTGACATTTATTGTTCGAGGCATATGATTAAGATTAAAGCTCTACTATCATAGTTGATTAAGAAGGCCTCCCCGATGGTAACCTTTGGAGATGACAGCAAAGGATGTACAAGGGATATGGCCATCATGTGTTAAGAACTGTCATCAATGGAAGCAACTTACTTGTAAAAGGACTCAAGCACTATTTGAAGAGCACTAGGGAATTCTTCGTCAAGGGTTTTCTGAAAAAGTGTTTGATCTCAAACAAGAAGGTTGGAAGCTCACTCAACTGAGAGTGAGGAAGTTTGTTCATAGCTGACATGGTTTTTGGATGCAAAGGTGAAGTTAACTTTTCAGTAAAGCTTCATCAATGAAGAGTTAGCTATGGCAAAGGAAGCTCTCTTACTTGTTAGTCAGCAAGGCAATGGATTCTTTGATAAAGATGAAATTAATGAGAGGACTGCTTCATATGGAATTCTATCTAGAAGGACATTTTGAAGTATGTCACATAGGGAAGTCAATGAAAACATCACACTGAAGAAAAGCCATAAGCTTAGTGGTGATTGAAATTGGTAACCCTAATTACAGATTGGTGATGTTCAAGCATTCAACAGACAAAATGTCACAATGGTGATTGATCAAATAAGGAAGATCAAGTTGGAAACAATTGGTAAGCTGTGAGAACTTTGAAGTCAGATAATGGAACTGCATTTCGCGAGTGAAGTTCTAAATGAAGTATGTACTGAAAAAGGGATTTTGAAGCTGAAGCAATTAACACAGCATGCTGCTTTATTCAACAAGATCGTGAAAAGACATCATTTGAGTTAATGGCCAACCAGAAGCAAACACTGAAGCTCTTTCGTGTGTTTGGAGGGAATTGATTTTTAATGAAGATTTATTTGAGTAACTTGACAAGAAGTTAGGGCTCATGGAACAATTTTCCTCGGCTACTCAGAAGTGATCAAAAGTCTGAATGTATCGTTCAACTACACCAAGCTCCCAAGCATTCAAGTGAACGACTATTCTGAATCTTTGACAAATTCAGATACTGATGTAGAAGCTGAGGTTGCAGAAGGAATTAATGTTTAGCAGTAACTCAGGGGAGCAAATAAAAGAAGAATCTACTAGTCATGCTCAACAATGAAGATCAAAGGATTTCATTAAGAACATTTCTGCCAAGACAAAAGGTTTGAAGTCAAGTTCAATCCTGGAGTCTCGTTCTTAATGATCCGGATTCTTGTGCAGAGGCTAGAAGTGCTAATCGAAATGATCATATATTCTTCGGAACCTAACATTGGGAAAGAGCAATTGTCAACTTCTAACAATTGGTATAACAATTGGTATCACTAACAATTGGTATCACCCATAATCTGGAATCCCAAAGAATACTGAAGATGCACAGATTGATCCAGATTGAGTGATTGCAATGCAAGATGATCTCAATCAGTTAGAAGGCAGAAACCACTGAAGCTGGAACCCAGACCACTAAAGTCGAAGCTGAAACTGGTACAGTAGGGGTTCATAGAAACTGGATGACTATTGGCATTGTTATGAGGGACAAAGCCAAACTGGTTGCTACAGGCCTTTAAAGCAGAAGGTATCGACGATGATGGAAACAGAATCTTCGGGACTTTCAAGATCAAGCAGTAAGCACCAGTGATGAAACTTAATCCTTCAGGGACCCAACGATTAGGACCTAACAAGACTCATCAATGGGGACCTAACAATTGGTAAGGATTCAAGCAAAACGTCAAGGACATGGTATGACACTCTAACTATTAATTACTTAAAAGTGATTTTACATTAGAGTTGTTATACATATATCTCTCTAAAAATGCAAGGCACACACAATGACATATATGTGCAAGTATACCTTAATTCTCGATATGCCTATGTGCAAGTTTCCAAGTGGAATCTAGAGAATCTTATCTTATAGCTAAGTTATGAATTGTTAGATATCTTAGGGGATCACCAATTCTTGGAATCTGGGACCCTTAAGATAATAGGTTTAACCTAATTGGCTATATAGATATAGATAATGCAGGTTGTACGAAAGACAAGGAAGTCATTCCTAGAAGCTGTCAATTTCCAGCAACACTGTTGATCTCTCCACCACTGAAGGAACAAGCTCATGGACACCATGTATCATTTCTTTTGAGAGTTGTCCTTAGTCGAATAACTTGCAGATTTTTGCTAAATGACTTGATGAATTTATTTTATCTAAGTTGGTTAGTAAAGTTGGGATATTATGTATTGCATATTTGTTGAAAATCCCATCTGCAAGGAATTCTCAAATGAGTTCACAAGTATTACTTTTTCCCGATTCAAAGGACTTGTGAATTTATTTGAAATCCAGATCCTCATACTTTTTGCTATTAATTTAATTATCATGCTTACATTGTTATATGCATGAGTGGTAGTTAAATTACTTAGCATAAGTAAGAAGCATAATTATTTGTATGTTTTAAATATTTGATGAGTATTAGTCAATGATATCTTGCTCAATTGCTCTGATATTTTGCTCTGATATTCTGATATATTTTATTACAAATAATTGTGATGCTTTTGATATTAGTGACGGTATTTAGAATTTCTGTTCTAAATAATTAATGCATATTTCAAAACTCACTAATATTAGAAGGTGAAGTATTTTCTAAGTTATGTGTATAAAATGCTCAATATTTTATATACTTGGAAAATATTTCTAAAAATAAGTTTGTTTGCGAGGGGTTGTAAAAAGAATCACAAGTATCATCTTTTCCCTATATAAAGGACTTGTGAATTTCTTTTCAACTATTACCTCGAGCTTACGTATATCAATTAGTAATTGTTATGAGTACGCTTATAATGTGCAAAGTAACAATTATTAGATATGGCGTAAGAAGTTAAATGCTAATATTCAATTCAATTAATATTTTAGTGTTTAGCGAATTTATTTTATCTTATTGAAATTATGGATTGAAGCAATTCAATGGTTATTAGTTTCATAATTTTAATTTGATAAAATAACAGAAGCATAATTTCTTGCATTTTGAAATTAATATTTCTGTGCAATTAATTGTGATATTTTTAATATTAGTGATAATACAACATAATATTTATTTAAAATCACTAATAATAAAAATATATTACAATGCTTATTATTCTACTGAATGACTGCCATGTTTAGTTTATATATATATGTGATTGGCAATTGCTTAGTACATCATAAGTATTTAATTTATTTTGATTTATTTAAATCATGATGATATAAAACAATTCAGTGATATATTGGTTCCATGATTTAAGTAAATTAAAATTATTTGTAGTATATTTATTATCTTTTATTACTTTGTGATAATTGAATAATATTTTATTACAAAATAATTGTGATATATTGATACTAATGGATTTAATTAGTTTTTATTCTAAGAAACAATTGGTATCAATATATTTAGTTTTCTTTCTTTGACTGGTTTACAATCCTGAATGTATTTAAAAAGAAATTTTTGTCTATTTCTTTTTCAAAATGCTTTATTCAAAGATACATTCAATTTGTCTATCAGTTTTAGTTAAGAAAAATCAAGAATTCTTTTGAAAAAACTTTTTTTTAGGATAATCTTTCTTTTTCTCTCGACATTTTATCCTCTCCCAAAAGCTTGTTTTAAATGTTTTATCTTTAAAAGCTTTTTCTCTCTTTTTGAAAATGTGTTTTAACTTCGAGGTACTAATCACTTGTAAAATGATTTGTTTTTAAATACGTGTTTCAATGTATGTTTCACATTGATTCATAGTACCAAAACAGTGGTTGTTGCTTTGAAGGCCTAGTACTGTCATGTTAAGCATTCATCCTAACCCCAATTGTCATGTTTTTATTTTAAGTCGGGGACATTATCAGGCAGACGAAAATGATGTAAATCATAATTGCTTTATGAGTCGGAAAATCATTCTCTTCTATCTGACAAGGATGTTTTGCAAAACTGTTTTCAAAACATACAGTGCTTAGGTTTAATGGAAAAGAATCATTTTTCTTGAGATAAAACTTGGTAGAAGAGTAGAATTTCTTCTTTGATGTAAATTCCCGCGTTTTATTATGGGAATTTTGCCTTATAAGAAATTCATCAAGGATAGATTTTTTCTCTGATACTCCCGCGTTTTATTATGGGATAAGTATCTAAAAGAAAATTTCTATTGGTGTCATGCTCTTAAATGATAAATTTTTCGATCTGACAAAACTCTTTTATTAAAAGGACTTAAATGCAATCATTTACCATTCCTTCTTATATTTTTCCTTCTCCTGGAGATGAAAAATATGTTTTGGAATGTTAAACTGATTATCTTTTTATCTTATTTAAATTGATTTTATCCATTTAGCCCCCAGTGGCTACAGAAGCTGGCCAGGAGGTTGAAAACCCATCAATCTCTAACCCAGGCCTTAATACCAAACACTCATTTCATCTACTTCCATATATTAACCCTTGGAGTTATAAGGAACATATGTTTGTTAGAGGTTGATAAGGGAGAAATAAGGATGCAGTCGGCAGTGCACCCACAGCTCTACCTCCAGCGAAGTAAAGAAGTATATAAACTGAGGTATCTGTAAGCTCATCTGTATTTTCTCAAAAAGATGCAGAGCTGAAAAGGCAATAAAACTGTCTCTGGAATCATTCTCTCAACAGGATGAGTCCATTGAAATTCGCTCGTCAGCCAGAGCATCTTGTAATGAGTCAAGCACACCACCGGCACTCACGCTGATGGTAAGCCTAAACAGATATATACTAGGAACCTTATATAATTTTTGGGACCTAACAATCCTAACAGTTATACTAGGGGCCTAACAATTGGACACATTGCAAAGCGTGCACAGTGTGAGGTATAGGCATGTAACAAACACCCGTCATTGGGTTACGAGGGAAACGTAGACTCTAATTTGCCATTCATTACATTGTCTACTACGTCGCCCCTCCTGGAAGGAACATTTCCAGATCCTGAAAAGGAATGTCCACCTCCCGTTTACGGAAAAGGTGTGAGGCAACTCCTTGATAGAACAAGGCAGAATTCCCAAAAAGATTTTAAAATCTTGGGATAACCCATCTCAAAGGGGTGAGGCTCCACTAGACAGTGATTTAGCAATTGCTATTGAGTCTGGTGTGGGACAGTGCTTATGCATGATAGATCACGAACACCTCTACGACGCAATTCTCCACTTGATAGTGATTCAGTTCATTCTGATGAATCAGGTGATAAGAATATGCATGAATTGACGGATTTCACTTGCAGGTACAGAAGGCTATATTTGGAATGCAGAGTGAAAGTGAGAGAGAGAAACACTTAAGTGAAAGTGAGGGAGATATACACTTGAGTGAGAGATAGGGAGAGAAAGAGAGAAACACTTAAAATGCTATATGCTAAAGTGTAAACACTAACAGAACGTAGTAGAAGTGAGGAAACCACAAGCCAAACACTTACCCTTGCTACTTGCTACTTCTGGAAGAAAAGTTACTATATTTTTCCCGTTCAACGACAGACGAGAACCTTCCTTGGAAGACAAACCATTTAAAAGAGGACCTATCAATTGGTATTAACATTTGGTATCTTCAAAAGTGGGCCATTGGAGGATTCCTCAACTAAGGGGGAGAATTTATAGTGTTATAGTTATAACAAGAAAAAGAAATTGGAGGATTCCTCTTCTTATGAGGGAGAAGTTATAGTGTTATAATTATAACAAGAAAAAGGTGAAGTTAATAAGTCTTATCTTCGTATCCTTAGGGGGAGATTTTAGACATGAAGAAGAAAATCTTATCTTCTGATCCTGAGGGGAAACAACAGATATATGGGAGAATCAAGAAGCTGTAATTCTATACTTGGAAGAACAGAAATGACTATTCCATTTATTTTCTAAAGGGAGAAGAAGAATAAGAAGGAGAATCACATTCGTAGGGGGAGAACATTATTTGAGCTATGTTCAGTATTCTATTGAAGACGTACCCAGGAATAATGATTCTTATGAAGCTCTGTTCATGATAAGTTCTTTAAGTTCAAAACTATGAAGGATTTTGAAACGGAGAAAGCTCAAATAGACATAAATGAAGATGATACAATTTGGATATCAGTTCGACTTAAGAGGAACAAACATCTTTCGTTTCAGTCACAAAAGAAATCTGGAAGTGCAGTATCTGATCCAGAAAAACCAGTAGCATTATTTACAAGTCTCGGACGATTACTTTTTCTAGTTGTTAGTTGAGTTATCCTCCCTATGAGATTTGTTTGCTAAAGTTTAACAATCAAATAGGGGGAGATTGTTAGAGATTACGAAGCTGTATGAATAGTAATCATGATAACTCAACACTAGAACAGGACAAGTAAATAATACTACGTCTGCACAGAAATCAGGAAGAAATGAAGATCAGGCAAATACAGTGAATCAAGACATTAGAAGAAGTTTTGAAGTCTACTACAGATCACTGAAAGAAGTACATTAATATGTTCATGCCTCAGTGAAGAATAATGTGTAAAGACTTTCACGGTTTCAGAAGTGTTGAAGATTCAGTATAGAAGTGCCACAAGAAGATTTCAGTGTATTAGCATTGATTGAAGATAGACAGTGTTCGAAGCATAGGAATCTAGTAGGGTAAAGACAAAGGTTAAAGAAGACAGCTGCAGTCTTGGAGTTATACTCACTGAAAGAAGTTCATTTGTATGTTCAAGCGTCAGTGAAGAACAGAGAATGAAGTATTCAAGATTGTGGTAGTAATGGAGACATTGTCTAAGTACCAGAAAAGATTTCAGTGAAGTTACAGTGTTTATTGACAGTCAGTGTTCGAAGCAATGAAGTTGCTGCAAACTTAACAATGCAAGTAAAGCAATAATACGAAGACCTGGATCGAAGTTAGTCGTCTGTGAACCAGACCAGTTGCACTAGGCGTCAGCAGTCTGTGAAAGGAATCTGAGTATTAACTATAGAAGAATTGTCAAGTTGAAGAACGTACTTGAAAAGAACAGTTATTTATTAAGGTACGAAAAGTAATTTGTAGAGGCTACAGCCAAACAGCTAAACAGCTAACAGCTAAATAGCTAAACAGCTCAAAGGGTGCAGGGTGCAAAGTGTCACAACCTTGGTACGAAAAGTGAAAGTTTCTGAACTACAGTTGAAGAATGGAAACAGCTCAAGGTACAGGGTGTAATGTGGCAAGACTTTGGTACAAGAAATGGAAGTTGGTGAACTTCAATCAAGGATTAAATAGAGGGTCAAAGTGCAGTGACCAAACTGCACTTTGACCATGGAAATGAATTCACACGCGCCTTGAATTCAACCAACAGTTAACAGGCGCAACTCATTTCTATACAGGGCAAACACTCTATGGGGCGCAACTCAAAATGACTTCAGCAAATTCCAAGTTAATGGCGCCACTTAATTTCTCACAGGGTATCCCTTGTGTAGGCGCAACACAAGTTGGATCAGAAAATTCTAAGTAAATGGCGCCACTTCAATTTACACAGGGAAGTCACTCTACAGGCGCCACTCAGCCCTTAGCCAATCAAATTACAGCAGCCTACTTTATTGATTTAAAGTCTACACAATTAAAGAGAAGTCAGCCACTCATTCGAGGAGTCGTCTTCTTCAACACAAAAATATGTAGAGAGCTACTGCCATGGCCGGGGCAAGAAGAAATAATTTATACACACCCATACCTTGCTCCCGGTCAGATATTAGGACCCGGTTCTTTAACGTAAAATGCTCAGGGCTCCTAGATATCACTCCCTACGGACTCAGTTTTTCCTTGTACTAATTTAGATATATTTGTATAGGAACTGAGCCTTATATTTTTGTGTTAGTAGCAAAGAATTAATTTATTCTTTGGAAGCCAGTTAATTTTAACTGGGTGTAGCAAAACCCTCTGGGTTTATATATGAAAAATATATTCCCGGAAACTTGTCTCCATAAATTACCTGCTAATTTTCTTGAACCTAATTGATTTATCCGGACTCACAGAAAATTAGTAGGCAGCTCACCTAAACACTACAAATGGCCAAACCCACTCTGAAATAATAATTTATTTATCCGCAAATTCCGAAAAGAATTTAAATTATTGTGAGTATCGTATTCAACCCCCCCTTCTACGATACTTCGGGACCTAACAAGTAATATTTAAATAAATATATATAATATAAATAAAGAATGTCTTTATTTATAAAATACATAAATAATTAAATAAATACTTTATTTAATTAAATTAAATATTTCCATTCCACTCTTCAATTTGTGTAGACTTCCTTATCCAAATACTTGGCCCCGTATACGTGACTCCACCACGTCCAAGTATTTGGCCTTCTAATCTGTGAAGCTTTAGTAAGATCCAATCAGGTTGTGCCGTCTATCCCTTATCCATTAGGCTGACATTTCTCCAACACTGATTTACCACCTTTGTTGATCCTCCACTTGACTCAAGAAAACCAACAACTTTAGAATGATTAAAACCATATTAACTGACGAGAGCTTGCCTCCAATGTCCTGACACTTGATGCAACGGTCTGGTTCATAAGTGACTAGTCTTGATAGGGGCTCTTGATTCTGAACATGATTCCACATTCTTCTTTGCAAACCTTACTTGTAGCTTCGATTATGATGCACTAAAATCTTCATAGACTAAGACAATCTTCTATAGTTTCCACATCCTTGAATAGATATCAATATCTTTTATTCTCCACTGAGGCATGAACATGTTAATGAACTTCTTCCAGTGGGCTTCAAGTCTGTAGATGATCCTTTGATACTTTGTCTTAACTAAACTGTGTGATCCAAGATTTCTGTGCACCTGCATATTATTACATGTCCTATTCTATTGTTGAGTTATCATCAACCATTACATAGAGATTACATTTAGCATTTCTAGTACACATGAAAGTGCAGTGAGTTACTTCCCTTCACTCCTATCTCCCCTTTCAATATCCCCCTATTTGGTTGATATGGAATAGCAATCAAATACTATTTCCCTTTACAATCTCCCACAAAAGCAATTAACTGAAATTAACTACTAGAGGATAACTCAACTAACATACAAGAAACAATTAAAGTACTTGACATGAAAATAATATACAAAAGGTTCTGGAAAGATATAATCAGTTAAATCCAGATTTCCTGAGTTGCTGAAAATGAATGATGAATTTCTAAATTTCATTTTCCTTTAGCTTCCTCCACTTCAATGTTCTTCAAAGATGGGGTTCTTTCAATAAAGAAACAAATCATTAGTAAAGACTTCTGAACAATCATTCTTGTTCATCTTGCAATTCGAACTAGAACATACAGCTCTCTATGTTCCCCATAAGAGGTCAACTCATTCTCCCCTTAAGGTTGTTCTCTCTTAGAATGAAAGTCACTTCTTCTTTTTCTTCAGGATGTTCTATTTCCAGGAAACATATTTTTCTTTCTTCCATGCACTATTCCACTGACTTCATCTATCACTGAAACAAGAAATAGAACACACTTGGACACTTCTCAGATGCCCCTTGAAAATCTCCTTCACATTCTTCTTTACCCAGAAAACTTCTACTTAGCAAAAACTCCCCCTGAGTTGATACTCTTCAAATAAATCTTCATTTTCATTCATTGATCGTGCTAGAAAGAATTCTTCTGCCAAACCTCTCTTAAGAATGTTCCAAGGACAGATCTTCAAACAAATAGAGCAAAATCCCGTAGATATCTTTTCAGAATAAGATATAGCATTGCAAACCAAGATGTTAATATTCTCCATAACTTCTCTCCCTTAGTACGACAAGTAACTTCTTCCCAATTGACAAAAAGTAACTTCTCCACTTCAGACGAAAAATTAGTTAAATCTACAACACCTTTAGGGATTAGGCTCCAACCAATTACTAAGAAACTCCCCCTTAGTAATTTCTCCATTGCATCACTAAGGTTTCAATTTTATCTAATTCTCCCCCTTAGTTCATGCAAGCTCCAATCCACCCTTGTGTCTTTAGATATCCTCTAAGTAACCTCCACAAGATAGGATTGACAGATCTCATTTCTTGTATCACCAAGAGATCTCGTTTCTTGTATCACCAAATTCTCCCCCTTAGTTGAGAATATCCTTTAAAACAATAAAAGTATCATCTACATCCAAACGAAAAAGAAACTCTCCTCCAATTGAATATAAAATCCTCTTTAGGCCTAAAAATTAATGTCTCCCCCTTTGAGATTGAGAAAAACATAAATTAATAGACCCAAAGGTAATAGTTTGGACATTCCCACTAAGCTTCAGCTAGACTCTTCTTTAGCTTGTCTTCCAGAAAAGAATCTCTTCAACATTTCAGAGCTGGAAAATTCAGTAACAGGATTCAAGCATAGTAGCAAGGTTAGTGTTTGGTCTATGGTTTCCTCACTTCTACTACGTTCTGTTGGTGTTTACACTTTCAAGCGTAAGTGTTCCACTCATTTCTCTCCCTATTTCTCTCACTCAAGTGTATCACTCCCTCACTTCACTCAAGTGTTTCTCTCCCTTACTTGCACTCATTCCATTTATAGCAATTTGTACCTGCAAGTAAATCCATGCTAGTCTCACCAAGATATTATGGATCGTTGACTGTAGCATGTTGTCGATCACTAAAGATCTAGGTTCTGAGATGGAATCTCAGACAGGGTTTCAGTTAGGCCGTCACCCAACTCACCATGAGCAAATCCATGCACACGTGGCTCGTCGTCGGGGAATAACCCTTCTGAAATTAGAATCTCCTCCATTCCAGGAGTGACTGAAATCCCAACACCCTGATCCTCAAAAGACTCATCAAATTGGTAAACCAACTGAATCATAGTCTACGAGTTGTTGCTCAGCTACTTTCAGCATCAACAATCTCCCCATATGCAAATCCATGCACTGGATCGTTGAATGTGGTATGCGTACTAGCAGTTATCTAAGCATCAACCGACTCCCCATATGCAAATCCATGCACTGGATCGTTGACGGTGATATGCCTTTAAGTTTTGAGCGATCCATGTATTCCAGAATTTGAATTCCTGGGAGAGTAGACGTGTACAAACATCTCTCTCAATCACCTGTGAAGATGAATTAACTCACTATTTTCAGTCATGGAAAACTGTTAGTGATTGCCTCTCAACATCAACAGATTGCTCTGTGGATGTGAAATCCCGTTAGGGAACTAGGACTGTTCCTCCTAGGAAGGTTGACAAGGATTCTAATATATGGCAAGAAATCCAAGTTTCCCTCAAACACCTGTGAAGGTGGCTCAACAACTTCATTCACCATGAATGGTGAGTTTAGGGGTTTTACCTATACCTCACAATGTGCACTTCTTGCAATGTGTCCTCACAATTGTTAGTCCCAAGAGAGTCTAGAGAACTGTTAGGTCCTATAACATCCCTTAGAAACAAAAACTTTAGGTTTACCATCAGCGTGAATGCTTTTGGTGTGCTTGACTCATTACAAGGTGCTCTGGCTGACGAGCGAATTTTCAATGAAATCACCCTGTTAAGAGAGTTCATTCAGAAACGGTTGAATTGCCTTTTCAGCTCTGCATCCTTTTGAGAGAATACAGATGAGCTACAGATACCTCAATTTGTATACTTCTTTCCTTCTCGAGAGGTAGAGCTGTGGGTGCACTTCCGACTTCATCCTTATTTGCTGCATCAAGTGCAGTTTCTCCCTTAACAACCGCTAATCTACATAAGTTCCTTATATCACCAAGGGTTGAAAGTTTGAATTAGAATGATAGTGTTTGGTACTAAGGCCTTGGTTAGAAATTGATGGATTATTCAACTTCTAGACCTTCCCCTATAGCCATTTAGGCCAATCCATTACGGCTAAATAGATAGAGTTGATCAGAGCTATATAAAATTTGGTAGAGTATGATTAAACTTATTCTCTATTTCTTCTCAGAAATATAGCATCGGAGCAATGTGTCCTCAAGAAACAATGCACCAGAGCTAAAATGTGGGAATTAATAAAGAATAGGTAAAAGAATATTAAGCCAAATTTCATAAACTCACAATTCTGAAAAGAAAGTTTAACAGATTAAGAAAAGTGTTCTTTTGAATTTCTCTTAGACAAATATCCAATTGAAATTCAACTCTTTTAACAAAAACATTTTGATTAATAACTCAAATCTATTTCATCTTGCTCACTGTATGTTTTCATAAATTGTTTTGAAATTCATTCTTATCGGATATTATCTCCAACTTAAAACATAAATCATTTTTAAAAAATCGAATGAATGCTTTAGTCATACAGTCCAAGGCACTAATCCCAAAGCAAACAACCATTGTTTTAATACTACAGGTCAATGTGAAACAGACATTAACAAGAGTTTTGAAAAACGTTTTACCAATGGTTGATACTTTAAGATCAAAACAATTTACTCAAATAAAATAGCCTGATACCATGCAACTTAAGTTACAAGTTATCAAGTAACTTTATTTAAACAAATCGTGGAGAGAAAACAGTTTTCATTACAAAACATTTAGAGAGAGAGATGATATATGATTTTGAAATTGAAAGATAATCCTCAAGAAATGTTCTCTTTCAAAGAAAACTTTTAGTGGCTTTTCATTCTCTGGCAAATGAATGCATGTTTAGATAAAACATTTTTCACAAGAAATAGACAAGAAATTTCTTTATGCATTCAAGTTCTAAAGAATGAAAAACATATGTTAATACTAATGAATTATCAAAGATATGAGTGACAATACATTCAAAAGTACTAACATCATTCAATCATTTTGTAATAAAATGCATCTTACTACAAAATAATCAAGCACATAAGATACTTACATTATGCTAGACAATTACCATTTGTCGCTTGAAACAAACACATTTTGCAATATAGATCATGGTAATTCTAAAGCATAAAACATAAGCATCCGCTAAACACTGAACATACATTGATCGAATGACAACATTTAACTTCTTACACTACATCTCAACAATTATCACATAAGCATATTGAAAATACTCATGACAATCAGAATGTATGTAAGCTCGAGGTACTAGTTGCATCAGAGATCAAATACCTTTAAATATTAATACTAAAATTTATGATCTTTGACAACCCCTCGCGATGTAGTAAATTACTTTCAATATCAGTGTTTTTGAAATAATCTTTTTGTCACTTAGTGCAGAAATTCTAAGTGACATCACTAATATCAAAAGAATGACAACTAATATTAATGGATTTTGCAAAAGACATGAATTACATCACTTAAGCTACATATTAAGTGGTTCCATTAATATTAGCATTAAACAATTAGAAGTAAATAAAATTACAACTAATTAATGTATACAAATACTTATGCTGAAACATTTGATACATATAGCATGAATAACATATGACAGCACAAAGTACGAGATCCTGGATATAAATTGACTATACAAAGAGATGCTACAATGTTAGGTCCCTAGGTCCCGGGTGATTATAGGTAATCTCATACCGATAATATTGGGTCCCGGGTGGTCACAAGCCAAACATTAATCAGTTCCTAGAGATCGTAGACATCTAAATAGCATGAACACTCTCTATAAACATTATGTTTAAATAAATCAATATTAGACTAGAGTGACATACCTTAGTCAATAGAGCTTTTACTGGTGTATGATCGTTGAATGAACAATTACTCCTCTTTACCCTAGAGATCGAACGTTTACTCCTTTCGAGATTGAACGTTTACTCCTTTTGGACAGGAATAACTTTTCAGCTACCAGTTAACATTGTTCCTCGAAACAATACCACGCTCATCCAGATGGAAACTGCATTACCTTCAGCACCCAAATATTTCCTTGTAGATATTGGTCTTGGCAGCAGCTTCACTAAACTCAGCACTCTAGAAACCAGTAGTCTTGACACTAGCAGAGTAGAACCTTAAAAAAAACTCTGAACTACCATTCAGCTTCTGTATCAATACCAAGTCTTCATGTGGATTGATTCCTTGCGCTAAGTGTATCTGCCTCTGGTTTAATTGAGTTAGTTCCTTGATTCGAACCCTCCTCAATCTTGATTAGTTAGTGCATCTTCAGTCTTCATTGAATTCACTCAGAAAAACCAATGAAATACTCTTATACATGCACGACCAATCACTACTCTACTACCCAGATTCATCAAGAACTGACTCTAGGAAATGTTGTTACACAAAACCCTTTGTCATGACAGATGTGTCCTTAAAGTTTCCTTAGATAATCAGTGGGTAGAGTAGTCTTCTTCAAATATGATTGAGATCATCTTGCATTATTTTTAAATTGACAATTTCCTTTCTAATATGCAATCACTCAATCTGGATCACTCAGTGCTCCTAAGAATCTCAACTCTTACTCAATGAGCACTGCTAGCCTTTAAACATCAAACACGACTAGTTGATCCAACTTACTGATGCTCCCCCTATGATGCTGCTTGCAGCTTTTCTTCATCTGGTGTCATCTGATCTTGAGTCCTAAACAGGATGTCAACCTTTAGAAATTCAGAGCTAAAATCAAACGAATGCTAGGGAGCTTGATGATGATGTTCACTGCATCTAGATCATCTTAAATCAATCACAGACTCTGTGTAAGCTCTTAACTCCAAATAAGATAGCCCTTCATCACACCATGTGACTTCAGGCATGATTAATCTTACTTGATGTCTTCTCTTTATATTTGCTGATTAGACTTGCTATGTCAACTGATTCAGCCGTAGTGAATAGGAAACCTTAAGTCTATCCATTATCCTTGTAATTTCACTCAAGGTCTGGATTTCCCTATTAACTCCTCCATTTGGTCATGAAGTCCGTAAACTGAACTTTACTCTAGAATACTCCTTTCAGTGCAGACATAACATAGAACTTCGTTCGTCAACAAATTCCATTACCTGCCCTCAAAGTGTTCTTACAGCAATGTGCCTAATCCTTTGAATGTGATTAATCACTGAGATGCTTCATCTATTAAATGCATGAACAAACACCAAAACTAAACAGGGTAGCCTTTGACTTGACTTCCCTTCAACTAACATACTTCACTAATGTCCTTCTTAAAAGAATTTCATTAGAAGTAGTCCTTTCTCACCAACTTCATCTTTACCGTCGAATCCGTTATCTTGATAAACCAAGTATTAGTTGATAAACCAAGTGTGAGAGCATCACTTGTTGTTGCAGCTAACTCCATTCTGATAAACTTCAACGAATAGTTGACTTCATCATAAGCATTACATTTCGTGTCAGCAATAACCTCACTTCCAGTAGAGTGAGCTTCTATTTCTCTTGACCCCGATCAATATTGTTCATCCTCGAACTGATATTAGGAAACCCTTCGCAAAGAATTCCCTATGTCTTCCTTAATATTGTGCTTCAGATCATTCAAGAAAAATAGGTAACCTTGCTTAACCATTTGAATACCAAAGCAAAAGTAGTTACATGCCTCGAACATGAAAATGTCAGAGATATATAACTTGTACATGTTGAAAGATACTCTGCATTCACAAATGATTAAGACACGTGGTCCTCAATTTGATTGAGTCCAAGGGTTAGAGATATTTCTAAACATAGTTAACAACAAAGCATTCAAGTTCAACATGCTCATTCTTATCTGACTGATCACTCCTCATCTATATCAGCCTCAACAAGTAGTCTTGGCTATGAGCTCAGTGATCCCAACCTAACTTAAGGTGGACTAGCAGTTTATAAGAATCATGTCGTACATATATGTAGTCATAGAAGAATCAATCACTCAGATTCCTAATTCTTCTAATTCACCTTTGTTGTTCACTTTAACATTATATTATCTCTAATTACCTGAGTCAATTTAAATTAAAAAATTTAATTCATGGTTTATTATACTGACCCCTAGGCAATTCCCAAAATAGAAACAAACTCATCTTAACAAGCACATGATCAAATATAACATTTAATATAACCATGCGAGTATAAACAGATTATTGACAATGTAAACATCAAGGCACTTAGCATGCAGCAAATACTCTTTCCGGTAAATGTACCCCTACAAATACCTAAGACTCTATATGCTAACATGATCAATTATCGTAAAGCAAGCATTAAATCACATAAGATCTAATCATGAAGTCAAATACTGAAAAACAAGCAACACTAACAAACTAGCATAAGTTATCTAATTTATATAGAAATCAAGGTGAGACATGCATTACATCAAACTTATAATATAATGCAGTTCAGCACTTAATACTCTATAATTAAATCAAACAAGTATAAACTAGTTAGAAAGTATACCTGTGCGATGCTTAACATTCCATCTCGAGTGATAATCAATTGATCCAAATCAATTTCCATTCCATTGACACTCATGGAAGTATCCTTGCATTTGACCTCAATAACCAATGATGTTCCTGCTTCAACCCAAACTGATACCTGATTGTTCTGTTTAAAGACCCCGACATAGAATGTCTCATGTTCTGCTTGAAAAGATCACTCTTCTTTGTATGTGTAGCAATAACCCCTTGATTATCATATGTCAGTGATAATCAAACCTTGTGTATTTTTGCCACTGATGTCCTTTAACCAAATCTTCAATTGTTGTTTTGGTTCTTTGACCGTTAAACTGAATTCCTTTTCAAAATCCCAAATTCTTCAGATATTGATTCGAAAACCACTGATCGAAGACTCTTCCCTAAATGAACTAATCCCCTTTCAATAACCAAATGATCCACTGAGTAGACCGATGTAGAAATACATCTCCAATGGTAAGATCAGGTCTCAACTCCATTAGAATGTTCTTCAGTCAGTTCGTTTGTCCTCAACGAACGAAGAATCAACTCCTGTTGTTTCGTTTAATAAAACATTTTGTTCAAACAGAAGTATTTAATTTTTTAGGAATTTAAATAATCAAAATAAATTGAAAATGCATTTTTGATAAATAATAATAAATTTCTCAATTTCAAATTATAAATAAAATAAAATTCGAAAAGAAAGTTTTGATATAGAGATAACAAAATTTTCAAGGTATATTAAATAATCCCGAAAAAGAAATTATTTCAAATCAAAATTAATTTCCAAAGAATTTTATAGAATTTATAATCCAAAACAGTTTCAATTATAATTAAAATAAAACAGATTGAAAATATAAGTTTGATATAAAAATAATAAATTTTCAAGTCATCTTAGATATTCTTGAAAATAAATTATTTCAACCAAAATGATTTTCCAAAAAGTTTTATGAGATTTATAATTAAAACTTCTATAAAAATAAATTATTAAACCTCAAAAATAATTCTCAAAATACTTTTAAGAATGTTAAACTCAAAAGAAATTAAATTGGATTTTAAGATTAATTTTAGTTTTTAAATTAATAAAATTCTTAACTAAGAATATTAAAAATATAAAATATTTGACTCTAAAATTTAAAAGAAAATAAAATATTTTCCAAGATGTAAAATAAACTTGAAAAATAAATTATTTAAATTTAAAAATTATTTTCAAAATATTTTATATAATTAAATTCAAATTTAATTATTAAATTAATTATTGAACTAAAAACAATTTGAGAGAAAAACAATTTTTGTTTTAAAAAAAAGTTAAACTATGTAGCCATGTGTCATGTTGAAACAGCCTTCTAAGAAAAAAAATTCTACATAGAAATGTTCTACATAGACTCTATCTAGAACATCAAGTAGAAATTCTACATAGAAATGTTCTACTTAGGCTCTATCTAGAACATTAAGTAGAACTTCTGACTTAGAAAATATTTCTAACTCCAGAATTTCTACTTAGGTTCTATCTAGAACATTAAGTAGAATTTCTACATAGAAATGTTCTACTTAGGCTCTATGTAGAACATTAAGTAGAACTTCTGACTTAGAAAATATTTCTAACTCCAGAATTTCTACTTAGGTTCTATCTAGAACATTAAGTAGAATTTCTACATAGAAATGTTCTACTTAGGCTCTATGTAGAACATTAAGTAGAACTTCTGACTTAGAAAATATTTCTAACTCCAGAATTTCTACTTAGGTTCTATCTAGAACATTAAGTAGAATTTCTACATAGAAATGTTCTACTTAGGCTCTATGTAGAACATTAAGTAGAACTTCTGACTTAGAAAATATTTCTAACTCCAGAATTTCTACTTAGGTTCTATCTAGAACATTAAGTAGAATATTCGAGATAATGTTCGAGTTAGACACTATCTCGAACATCAAGTCGAATTTCTACATAGAAATGTTCTACTTGGCTATCTAGAACATTTTGTACTTAGAAAAATTCCGGGCTTCAAAAAAAATTCTGGATGCCCAGTGAACCAATTGTACCCTCTTTAATCTCAAAAATAAAAATAGATCCAATCGATTTGTATGTCAATCGAGTAGCTCTGATACCAATTGTTAGGTCCTGGAGATCGTAGAGGGGGGGTGAATACGATTCCCAAATAAAAATCTGACTTTTATTTATTTTTGGGACAACATAAAAATTACTTTGGTTCAAACCCAGGTACTGTTCATCATCTTCTTCAACCTCAAGAACACCATTAAAATAACCAAGATAATGAACGGTAAATCATCCAAAACACACAACACAACAAGATCCAAGAATATAACTTTATATTCATTGAAGTGGGGTAGATGCTACAACAAGTTCAAGAACAAAAGCTCAAGAACACAACAAAGAAATGATTTTTGGCTCCTCTAAAAATATTACAAATTCTAGATCTAGGAGACAAAAATCAAACCTATCTTCTAAACAAGATTTAGCAATGTTTACAATAGAAGAATAGATGAGTGGTGAAACAAAGAAATTCATGGCCCCATAATATTCAAGATATGGAGTATGGCCATGGGGGAGAGAAAAATAATTTTTCTCTCTCTCCCCTTTTCTTTTCTCATCCGGATACACACCCTGACCACTTCTTGAAAATGGAGACTTGAGTTTCCTTTATATTATTGAAAAAGGTGTTGCTTTTTCCTTTTTCCTTTTGCTTTTTGTTTTTCAACCTTTTTCTCTTGTCCACTCAAATCTTATCTTCAAAGTCATGTGCCAAGTATGCCTTTGGAAATATTTAATGTAAAAGTAATATTTAAATAAATATATATAATATAAATAAAGAATGTCTTTATTTATAAAATACATAAATAATTAAATAAATACTTTATTTAATTAAATTAAATATTTCCATTCCACTCTTCAATTTGTGTAGACTTCCTTATCCAAATACTTGGCCCCGTATACGTGACTCCACCACGTCCAAGTATTTGGCCTTCTAATCTGTGAAGCTTTAGTAAGATCCAATCAGGTTGTGCCGTCTATCCCTTATCCATTAGGCTGACATTTCTCCAACACTGATTTACCACCTTTGTTGATCCTCCACTTGACTCAAGAAAACCAACAACTTTAGAATGATTAAAACCATATTAACTGACGAGAGCTTGCCTCCAATGTCCTGACACTTGATGCAACGGTCTGGTTCATAAGTGACTAGTCTTGATAGGGGCTCTTGATTCTGAACATGATTCCACATTCTTCTTTGCAAACCTTACTTGTAGCTTCGATTATGATGCACTAAAATCTTCATAGACTAAGACAATCTTCTATAGTTTCCACATCCTTGAATAGATATCAATATCTTTTATTCTCCACTGAGGCATGAACATGTTAATGAACTTCTTCCAGTGGGCTTCAAGTCTGTAGATGATCCTTTGATACTTTGTCTTAACTGAACTCTGTGATCCAAGATTTCTGTGCACCTGCATATTATTACATGTCCTATTCTATTGTTGAGTTATCATCAACCATTACATAGAGATTACATTTAGCATTTCTAGTACACATGAAAGTGCAGTGAGTTACTTCCCTTCACTCCTATCTCCCCTTTCAGATATGCTATGGGAAGGAAATAGAATTTCAGAAGGAAACTGTCAACTAATAATTAGGAATTTTATTCCTATTGTAATTTGATTTTCTGTTATTAGTTGATAGGCAGATCTCTATATAAACACACTTTGTAACCTAAAAAAGAGAAGAAAAATTGTCTAAGTCAAACTTTTGTTAGAGCATAGAGATAGATAGAGTTGCTGTGAGAAACACAAAGAAGCTGTTAGGGTTTGTGTACACCCTAGGAGAGTTTGTATTTACTCGTCAATAATACAAACAATATTCATTCATATCTTTAGGTTTGATCTTTGTTCTTAATTGAAATCTTTAATTCATATTGAGTTGATTTTAATCAAGAAGAAAAAGAAAACAAGTATTCAACCCCCCTTCTACTTGTGTAACTGGGAAAACAATTGGTATCAGAGCTTAACATTTAAAATTGATCAAAGATGTCTCGAAACAAATATGGCAATTCTAAGATTCATATGCTTAAGAGAAACAAATACACCCACTGGAAGGTTAAGATGTTACACCATCTAGAAGTTACAGACCCTGACTATCTTGACAGGATTCATGAAGGACCCTATGTGCCCTCAAGGCTTGTTCCTCAAACCTCTGAAGAAGGTAAAATAATTGAAGAGCAGTTGGTTGAAAAACCAAAGATTGAGTGGACAAATGAGGACAAAGAGAATGTCCTTAAGGAGGCAAACGTCAAAAACATTCTCTTTAACAGTTTGGATTCTGTTCTTATAAATTGTTTTATATCATGCAAAACTGCTAAAGAGATGTGGACAAAACTTGAAATAAACTGTGAAGGTACTAAAGATGTTAAGAAAAATGCTTGGTCTCTGCTAATTCGGGAGTATGAGTATTTTAAGGTAAAAACTAGAGAAACTATCACTGAGATGTATGATAGGTTTACCAAACTACTGAATGAGATGGCTATACTTGGTAAAGTGTATGACCCTGAAGACGCAAACACCAAGTCTCTGAGATCCCTTCCTTAAGAGTGGGATAAGAAAACAACATCAATAAGGGAAACTAGAGATTTGGATGAAATAACTCTAGAAAAATTGTATAGAAGACTCAAGACATATGATTTAGAGATGTAACAGAGAAAGAATAAGAAGACTGTTAAGGCAAAATCTGTGGCACTCTTAATGGAGTCCAAGAAAGAAAAATATGAAGAACCCATAGAAGCAATAATCAAGGATTCAAGGAAGAAGGGTAAAACTGTTGTTGAGTCAGAGTCTACTAACACAGACTCTGATTCAGATGAAGAGATTGATCTAAGTCAAATGATGGCTATGTTTGCTAAGAATTTTAAAAGGATAAAATTTAATAAAAGAACTGGTAAATTTAGTAAGAGGCCATCATTCAAGAATGAAGATGAAAAGATTGAGAAGGGCAAAAGCACAATTATCAAGCTTGACAAAGAAAAGGCCAAATGTTTCAACTGTGAAATACTGGGGCACTTTCCTAGTGAATGTAGAAAATCAAAAAGTCAAGGCAAAAGAAAATCACTTCTCTCAACAGGAAAGGATTTGGCAGATTCAAGCTCAGAGGATGAAATTGATTATGAAAATTTAGCATTGCTGGTTGTCTCCTCGGGAAAATCAGAATCTCCCAATCTAAGGCTCAAGTATCAATCTTCTTTCCTGAATCCCTACTTAATTTAGACTCTGATGATATAAAAAATGTGCAAAGAGAGATTAAGAATATAATGACAAACTGTAGGTCTCTCACTAATGAAAATGACAGGTTAATAGAAGAAAATTTAACCTTGACTGTTATTTCGCAGAACAATGCCAATATTTGTAGAGGGGGGGGGGGAGGTTGAATACAAATATTAAAAATTTTTGTTTATTTTAATATTTATTCTTGATGTTTGAGAGTTCGAGAGAATATATTTGAACAAATTAAAAGCTGAAAAATAAACTTAACAAAGAGATTTAAAATTACTGATGGATTGGTTTTTCCATCAGTGTATATGTTTGCTCAATGTTCCTAGGTTAAAAGAAACCTAGCTTCGTTTTTACAAAGTTAAAAAATAAACCAACTGTTCATACAAAGTTCTCTAAGGTTGAACAGTTGATTCAAGAAATATTGTCTAACTCTTCTTTTTTCTAACAATGCTACCACACTTGTTTATAAACTACAAGTGTGTTTTTACAATTCCTATTTTTGGATTGTTTCTACCTATCTCCCTTTTACCTTTTTCCTTTTTAGAAAAAGGTTTGAAAGATAGCTTTTGATTGAGTCTTCACAGTCATCATAGACTGTCTTCCATAGGTGTGCTTTTGTCCTTTGGATCTTCAATAGATAGTCTTTCTGTGTTGTCTCAATCAATTGATAATTTGTTGTTAAGCATATCAATTGATCCTTCCTTTAATCCATCAACTGATGTTCTTCTTCGATTGATCTTTATATCCATCGATTGATAAATAATGATTTATCGATTGATAGATGTTATCAATCGATATATCAATCGATGGGTCTTCACATCAGTTGATGGTCTTCAATACTTGACTTGGCTTCTTCGACTGATCTCCTATCCATGGATGTTTCAATATCAATCGATCATCCTTCACTTGTATAATTTCCTGTCTTCAAATAATTACAATTTTGGTAGTCTAAGTTACCCATCAGTTGATGATCTATATCAATCGACTCTAACATCAATTGATGGAAATAATATCAATTGATTTACACCTTATCGATTGAAATAGACTAAGTACACCTGTGCTACAATCCAAATTATCAGTTGATTCATATAAACACTTCAACTGATAAATGGTTTCCTGATCAATTAATATTTATAACTTTCATATCAATTGATCAGTTACATCAATTAAAATTTCTATGATTTTAAGATTAATGTTATCATCAAATTAAATATAGATTCCTAACAATCTCCCCCTATTTGTGTCTGTGACATGAACAGGCATAAATCTACTTGATGATAACAAAACCCCTAATTATTTTCATTCAGATAGAATCAAGAAATTTAAATAGCACTTTGAATTTTGAAAGTATCAGCTTGATGAATAACTCCTGCAAGCTGCTTCAATGTCTTCACCATCTTTATAATACAATTAGTTTTTCTTATTTCTCTTCTCATCATTTTTCTTTAATTGTCTCATGAAAGAACTCCTCAAAATTGCTTCATCTCTGTCAGTCTCTCCATGTTGCCTCATAAGATAGTGAATTTCTTCATATGTGATTTTGTCTAGATATTTGCAGATATCAAAGAACTTTGTGTTGCCCTCCACATCTGTAAAAATTATTGCATACTTTGGATCCAACACCACCTTTTTGACTTGAAACTTCCATAGCTTAAGGGGTGAATCAGGTTCAGCTTCTGCCTTTGATCTCCTTAGCTTTGAGATTTGTTGTTGAATTTCCTGATCAATTGTTGTATTGAGTTTGTACTTTCTGTTGAGTAGAGGAAGAATGGTCTTCAGAACATTGTAGCTTTGCTTCATTATCACCTTTAGTGAATAGGTGATTTTCACTCCATTTTCATACTCCAACCTCATTGATTCTTCTTAGTTAGAGGTTGCATGGTGAGTTCTGACTCCTATCAACCCTTTCTCACTTATCACTGATATTCCTTTCAAATCATATCCTTCAATTGTAACCTCCTCCTTGATTTCTTCTTGTTTGACCTTGAGGTTTTCCTGAACCACCTTTTCCTGAGTAGAACTTGTCCTTTTCTTGCCATAGCTATTTTCCTCTTTTTCATCAGTGGTTGTTCCATTAATTGATCTTCTAAATTACATTCTATTTCCATTTGCATTGCAATTTCTTCATTCTCCTTTTCTCTTCTTGCAGCATCTGAAAGTCCTGAGGAAATGGCTCCTTGAAGAAGCTTCTGGCCAACTGGCTCTTTCCTTCTCTTTTCTTCTTCAATCATTATATATTTACCCTTTTTCTTCTTTTCAAGGGCTTCAAGATCAATTGTTAGAAAGGCTTCTGCATTTGAATTGCTTTCTTTGGTAGCCTTCTTTGCATTTTCATTTACTTTTCTTATTTGAGCAATGAACTCATCTAAGTTTCCTCTTTCTGCTGCCTCTATCACCAACTCAGTGCTCTTCCTTAAGTCTTCAATTCATTTCCTTTCCCTCTTAATCATTGACTGAGTTTCTCTTTACCTAGAAATCCTTCTAGCTTCTAGATCATCTTCAAACTTCTTGTATTCTTTCTTTTTCTATTCTAAATCATCTTTGGGTGACTTAGATGACTTAGATGTCCTTGAAGCTTGATTATCCTTGTTGCTTCCATATTTAGTAGTCTTTTTTACTACAGAACCACCAATGCCACTGGATTTATCCATACCAGAACCACCAACACCACCACTGCCACTGCCTTTGCCATCACCATCACCATCATCCTTCTTCTTTGTATTCTCCCCCTTTTTGTTATCATCAATTGGAGGAGGTGGTGACATTCTGTCAAGAAACTTTTGAAGAATGGAATCATGTAGACTCTGGCCTTTAATGATGTCATCCATCTTCTTCTCTAAAGACTCCACTCTTGTCTCCAAAGCTGCAAAATTCTTGGATTCCTTAAAAAGCTTGTCCTTGATTTGACCTATAGTGTTAATTGGTAGCTTCTCATCCAACCTTCTCTCCAAAGCATCCTTATTAGAATTAATAGAATCCTTGATAATCTCCAATTCTCTCTTCACTCCTGTCACTCTGATCTTTTGAATTTTCAGTGATTCCCTCATATAGTGAACAATTCTCCTTTTATTGAGATCTTCAATTTCTCCTTCCACCATTGCCCTCATATATTAAGAAAGAATCTCAGCTTCAGCAGCTTCTAAGGAACCATCAATAGTGCTCATCCATGGTTCCTCATCAGAATCATCTTCTAACTCTTCAGGTGCCATATAACATGTATATGTTGTATTGACATTGCTCTCATTCAGATTCCTGGTCCTTTGTTCTGTATGCTCAATTCCCAAAAGTTTTTATGCATCCCTGTTATTTGAAGCAGCCAACCCTTCATATTGTGAATTAGGATGAACAAAATTATGTGGATCCAATTCAGCAGCATCAACTTCATCTTCAATTTTCTTATTATTTCTACTTCCACTAGTTTCTGTATTTGATACTCCCCTTATCTCCTTGACTCCATCCTCCTCTGACATCAACTCATTTTTCAACTCCTGTGCAAATAACAGAATAGTTTTATCTCTTTCACTCATCTCTCTATTTTGCATTAGGATCTCATCCTGGAATCTCACATCTCCCTCGCTCATATCTTGTGCACCTTCTAAGGTGGTGCCCTCATGTGTTTTACTCATATTCCTGGAAGAAATAGGAATGTCCTCACTCACTCCCTCTCCTTTTGCCAGGCTACAATCCTACCTCTCACTCAACTCACTCATTCCTAAGAGTGTTTGTGCAATATCAATTGATTGAGCATCAATTGATGTATAGATGTTATTAATCGAAGTGTTTGGACCCATCGATTGATCTTAAGTATCGATCGATGGCTTATCAGTCGATTGCTGAATATCAATTGATGAAGGAACATTAATTGATGGAGTAGAAATAGTTGAGGTAATGATTTAAGAAGCTTAATACTGCTCACCACCTACATCCTCCTATTCTACCACAATAGGTGTTTTCCTTTTCTTTGATTTTACAACACCAGATTTTTGGGAATCTGTTGAGGTTGGCTTTTTAGATATGGGTTTAGAAATTGGATGTGTGGCTTGGATAGGAGGGTTGGGGTCAGTACTGACACCCTCCATAGCCACAGAAGGCAAAAAAGATTGGGGATTTGAAGAACTTA
Source organism: Oenanthe sinensis (assembly GCA_028671895.1). NCBI lineage: Eukaryota > Viridiplantae > Streptophyta > Magnoliopsida > Apiales > Apiaceae > Oenanthe > Oenanthe sinensis. Next base: position 41,633,298 of record CM053810.1, on the reverse strand, counting down.
ATTTAGAAATTAATACCTTTACAAATTCAGGATAGATTAATTCCACCCCACTGTGGAGATTAATCCTCACCAGGTCCTTGAAAACTCTTTTGTTTTGAGTCCAACACTCAAGAGTTTCAGTTTTCCTGCAAATCTCAATTTCTTTGACAAAGTGGTTAATAAAAATCATGATAAATCTAGCTTCTTTCCTAACTTGGCAGCAATTTCAGATAGCAATATAAAAGATAGATCATGATATTCATCAAACAAGACACTATATGCTATTTGTTGCATGCTAGATGTTATGGCATCAAAATTACTGATTTTACCACTGAAGCATTTTGTTATTGCATCAAAGAAATAAGATCATTCTCTCCTAAGATGCTTTCTAACTACTTCTAAATTAATGTCAGGATTTGCATAATTGACAACCCTAAGCATGTTTCTAATATCTGATTCACTTGGCACATTATCAGTATTATTAACAGGAAAATCTAAACATTCATTTAAAATTAAAGTAGTAAGAATGTACTCTTGTCCTTTGCAATTGAATTTGATGCTTGAAAAGTCATCAACAACTTCTGCAGAGGTCCAAAACTCTTCCACTAGATATTAGGAAGATTGAGTACAGAAATAAAAAGGGTTAGGGATTGAGTTCGTAGATTGAGAGAGAGAAAGAGACAGAGAAATCGTTAGTAAAATTGCAAGTAAGAATTAAAAGATATTTTTGATATGGGCTGAAAGTAAGCCCTAAAGACACAATTAATGTGGCATTAATTAGACCTAGTCTGGTCCAAAAGGGAGGCCCAATTAATGAGGCTTGAAACCCTAATTAGTAAATAAATTTATAATTAATTGATTGGCTAAATATACAGCTAATTAATTATGTCCAACCACATGGAAAATACTCCAAGGAGTAGCCCCTAAGACACCTCAATCAACAAGGAAACCTATTCCTACTTGGAAACTACTTCTATCACAAGAAGAATCCAGAATCCTTCTAGGAGGTGGCCTGCCCACCAAGGTTCCTAAACCTACTCTAATTCTTAGACTCTCTACGTCTATATAAATGGCCTAACCCCTCATTCTTAGAACTACGTTTTGGCTTGATTCTCAATACACTTGAGATATGTAGGCATCTTGTGAGGGCAGTATTAGGCTACGAAACACAAGCTCAGCCATTAAATCTCGATAAGCTCTGACACACATCGCAATAACTACACCCTAGTTTTTAATCCATAACATTTGGCGCTGTCTGCGGGAAGAAGACATCAACCATGGCAAGAACACGACGAATTGACGGAGACATCATCCCTACCACGGGTGATCCGACTGCTATCATCCCTCCTGATGAAACTCAAACTACTGAGGTCCCCGTTACCACCACTATTCCTGCTGGAACTCAAGGTCCCAACACTCAAAGGCTTGGCCCGTTTAGTGAGATCGTCCACTCCACCGATCCTGAGGAAGTCATCCATGGATCCAACCTTCTGTCTCAGGTAACTCAGACTCCTTTTATTGCTACTGCTCCTCACTCACAAATTTCCACTATTGTTATCCCTAGTAGCACTGTTGCCCAACCTAAACTTGGACTCTCCCAAGCCTATCCCCCTCCTTACATTAGAGGGTTAGAACCATAAAACTATGGGCGTAAAGTAGATGTCCATGATTTCTCAAGACCATACTCAATTGATGATGAAAGCTCAGAAGGCACCGATGTCAATCCTAGGAGAAGAAGGCCTGGTAAGGAACCCGTAGGAAGCCGGCGTTCACAGTCCCGTAGGACACTAGAACAGAAAATTGTTTCCTATGAGGCTGAACTCAAAGAACTAAAGAAATGCCTAGATCGGCAGGATAGAAGGCTAGCCTCGAGGTATGAAGCCCCCGATATCATATAACAGGATGATACCCCACGAGGGAAAAGAACGGAAATTGTAAGGGCTGACCCCGCTGAATTATTGCCACTCGAAAATCCTGATGATCCGACACCACCATTCACTGAAGCAAACATGAACGCTCACATCTCAAGTAAGTTCAAGATGCCCACCATCAAAACTTATGATGGAGCAGGCGATCCATCCAGTCACGTAAGAACCTTCTCAAATAAATTGTTATTACAACTTATCAATGATGCTGTGAAGTGTAGGACGTTTCCCCAAACCCTGGGGGGCATGGCCCAACGTTGGTATAGCCGGTTGCCCCCTAACTTCATTGGATCCTTCAAAGAGCTCAGTAAGGCCTTCATAAGCCAGTTTATAAGTGGAAGATTGCACAAAAAAAGTTTAGCTTATCTCATGAATTTAGAGCAGGGAAAGAACTAATCTTTAAGGGACTATCTGAACCGTTTCACCAAGGAAGCCTTGAAAGTCCCGGACTTGGATGAGAAAGTGGCCATGATAGCCTTACAATAGGGAACAACTGATCCTTACTTTAAGAGATCTCTGGCTAAACATCCGCCCGAGAACATGCTTCTTCTCCAAGACAGGGGAGGGAAATACATTAAAGTGGAGGGAAGTGTGAAGAAAACCACTATATCAGTGGCGACACATGGGAATAATAACAAGAAGAGAAAAGGTGATCAAGAATATGACGCCCGTGACAAGTACTCCAAGATGGAGAAGGATTCGGAATCCCCCCCTAAGAAAAATAATCTGGGGTGAAAGTTTACCGAATACGCAAGGCTGAACGCGCCTCGAAGTCAAATCCTGATGGATATCGAAAGAGATCGAGACCTGAGATGGCCTAAACCTCTGAAATATGATCCTGAAAAGAGGAACAAGAACGCGTTTTACCGATTTCATAGGGATACCGGGCATGACACGGATGACTACAGACAATTGAAGGATGAAATCGAATTCCTTATCAGAAGAGGAAAACTTTCTAAGTACACTAAAGATGGAAGCCATGATAGGTGCGATGAAAACAGAAAAACAACGATAGTCGGGATAGAAATCCTCAGCCTAGAGGACCAGTTATTAATATGATTTTCGGAGGATCCACCGTCGCGGGGAATTCAAGAAATTGAAGAAAAGCATACGCAATGGAAGTTATGCAAGTCATAGGAGAAGCACCTAAACGTGCTAAAATAGAGGTGATCATATCCTTTGATGACTCGGACCTGGAGGGGATAAAGTTTCCTCATGATGATCCTCTCGTTATTGCCCCTTTGATAGGAAATTCAGAGGTAAAAAGAGTCCTGGTGGACAACGGAGCCTCAGTTGATATCTTGTTCCATGATGCATTTGTAAAGATGGGGTACAATGATTCTCAGCTAACCCCTTCGGATGTTCCCATCTACGGTTTTAATGTGGTAGAATCAAAAGTGCAAGGAACCATTCAACTACCCATGATGATGGGGAGAGAACCTAGAGAGGTCACTCAGATGCTAACTTTTTTGGTGATCAAATTGTCCTCTACGTACAACGCCATCCTTGGAAGAACAGGTTTGCATTCTTTCAAGGCTGTAGCCTCAAGTTATCACTTGAAAATCAAGTTCCCCACCAGAAACGGTGTTAGGGAGGAAAAAGGAGACCAGAAAATGGCAAAATGTTGCTACATGGTAGCCCTGAGACCTGATGGAGTCGGGGGGCAAGTCCTACCCATAGAGGACATGGACTCAAGAGAAGACGAAGAAAGAAGGGGGAAGCCAGCCGAAGACTTGGTTCCAATTCCCTTAGTTCTAGGAGAACCTAAAAAGGTCACCTATATTGGGGCCTCATTAGAAGAGCCTATGAAAGAAAAGTTAACAAAGTTCTTACAAGAAAATAGGGACTTATTTGCTTGGACAGCCACTAATATGCCAGGAATTGATCCCAAACTAATTACTCATAAGCTTAATATGGATCCGCGACGAAAAATGATAAAGCAAAAGAAGAGGAATTTCACTCCAGAAAGGCAAGAAGCCATAAAGCAAGAGGTGGAAAAGCTCTTAGAGGCTAGATTCATCAAGGAAATTCAATTTCCTAAATGGCTTGCTAACCCCGTGATGGTCATAATATCCAATGGAAAGTGGAGGATGTGCGTGGACTTCACTGATTTGAATTATGCATGTCCAAATGATTTTTCCCCCTTTCGAGGATCGATGCACTTATAGATGCCACAACAGGACGTGAGATGTTAAGCTTCATGAATGGATTTAGTGGATATAATCAGATCAGGATGCATGAGGATGACATTGCCAAGGTATCTTTCATCACTGACTTTGGTGTATTTTGTTATCTTGTTATGGTCTTTGGGTTAAAGAATGCAGAAGCCACCTATCAAAGGCTAGTAAATAAAATATTCGAGCATCTCATCGGAAAAACTTTGGAGGTCTACGTTGATGACATGCTAGTCAAAAGCCTCGATAACACCGACCATATTCAATACTTAAAAGAGGCTTTTGAAGTGTTGAGGCACCACAGAATGATGTTAAACCCTGTAAAATGCTCCTTTGGCGTAGGATGTGGGAAATTCTTGGGAATGATGGTCTCCAAAAGGGGGATTGAGGCTAATCCTGACAAAATTAAGGCTATACTCGACATGGAATCCCCAAAGACAGTAAGAGATGTCCAGAAATTAACAAGAAGAATTACAGCCCTAGGAAGGTTTGTATCGAAGTTTGGGGATAAGTGTCTACCCTTCTTCCAAACATTAAAGAAAGTAAAGGATTTTGTGTGTACAAAATAAAGTCAGGCAGCTTTCGAAGAACTGAAGAAATATATAACTGAAGCTCCATTATTGACCAAGCCTAGTCCCGAAGATGTCTTATACATGTACTTGGTTGTATCTGATAAAGCCCTGAGTGTTGTCCTTATAAAGGAAGAAAAAAAGATTCAAAAGCCAGTTTTCTATGTAAGCAAGGTCTTACATGGAGCAGAACTTAACTACTCCAAGATTGAGCAGTTTGCACTGGCCTTGGTAATGGCCTCGAGAAAATTACGTCCTTATTTCCAAGCACACAAAATCGAGGTACTAACTGATCAACCGCTAAGGAACATCATACACAGCCCTCAGGCAAGTGGGAGATTGATCAAGTGGGCCATAGAGCTAGGAGAGTTCAACATCAAGTATAAGCCTCGAACGATCATCAAAGCTCAAGCTCTTGCTGACTTCGTGGTCGAGTATACTATCAACGACCAAGAAGTCGGGGGGCAGGATAGTGTGGACACAACACGAGAAGAAAGATAAACTCCTAACGAGTATTGGGTGATCAATTTTGATGGGGCATCAAAAACAAAATCTAGTGGAGCAGGCTTGGTACTACAAAGTCCCGAAGGATTCATTATTGAATATGCTATTAAGCTTGACTTCCCAATAACCAACAATGAAGTCGAATATGAAGCTCTGATAGCAAGCCTGGGCTTGGCCAAGTCACTAAATGCCAAACACCTCAAAGTCTGTGGAGACTCGAAGCTGGTTATATCCCAATTAAATGGGGATTTTGAAGCAAGGGAAAATGTTATGGTTAAATACCTCGGACTAGTCAAAGCTATAATGACTCAGATTGAAGAATGTCAGGTTGAGTATATTCCTAGAGAAGAGAATAAGAAGGCCGATGCCTTATCAAAGTTCGCCTCATCAGAAGCGGATAAACATATGGGAAATGTTTACTTCCAAATCTTGAAGACCCCCAACATCAATGCAAAGCTGGTATCCCCGATAAACATGGGCAGTTGCTGGATAGACCCAATTAAAGCTCACCTTCAATCTGGATGGATGCCTGTCAATGCCATGGAAGCCAGAAAACTTACTGTGAGGGCCTTAAAGTACGCTCTTATTGATGGAATTCTCTATAAGAAATCTTTTATTATTCCGTACTTGAAATGCCTAAGGCCAGATGAAACCCATGAGGCTTTAAAAAAAGTACACGAAGGGATTTGTGGACAACACTTGGGGGCAAAGCTTTGGCTCACAAAATCACCCGTCTAGGCTTTTACTGGCCTAACTTGTTAAAAGATTCGAAGGAGTATGTGAGAAGGTGTGATAGGTGCCAAAGGCATGCACCAGTCGTTAGATAACCTCCTGAGATGTTGACGTCCATCAATTCACCCATCCCCTTTGCAATGTGTGGAATGGACATTCTTGGACCCTTTCCAATGGCTAGCGGACAGAGAAAGTTCATAACCGTTGTAATCGATTACTTCACTAAATGGATTGAGGCTAAACCACTAGCCAAGATAACCACAAAATAAGTAGCTCAATTCTTCTGGGAAAATATCATATGTAGGTATGGAATACCACGAATCCTGGTGACGGACAATGGCACACAATTCAACAACGAGGAATTTAAGGGATATTGCAATGATAATGACATCGATCTAAGTTTCACTTCTATTGAACATCCTCAAGCGAATGGGTAAGCTGAGTAGCCAATCGAATCATCCTTGATGGTCTCAAGAAAAGGATCGAGCGTTCCGCTAACACATGGATAAATGAGATTTTTCTAATACTCTAGGCATACAGGACCACTCATAAAGTGACCACTAATGCAACTCCATTCTTTTTGGCTTATGGAGCCGAGACAATGGTCCTTATCGAAATATAACCTAAATCCCCAATAATTATGGCCTTCGAGCCCGAGGAAATGAAGAATGGATGAAGCTTGCATTAGACCTGATTGATGAAGTCAGGGACAAGGCTCATGCAAAGATGGTTGAATATCAAAAGAGGTCATCTTTCTATTACAACCTAAGTGTTAAAGAAAGGTTTTTCAGACAAGGGTATTTAGTCTTCAGAAAAACTGAAACTTCCAGAGTAGGCGCCAAAGGCAAGTTAGCCCCAAATAAAGAAGGCATATATCATGTTAAAAATACTCCATGAAGAAGTAACTTACCTATGTAAGGGATGAGTCCCCTCTTCAACTCGTAACTACCATGCATCGAATGTAAAAGCACGAAAAATGCATGAATATTACAAGTGCCAAGTACCGAGCTCAAAAAAACAAGAAAGAAATGTGATAAGTCTCGTATAGCCGATATACATAATAAAAGACATATCCATGAGAAGCTTCAACATGCAGAATTCCCATAGAAAACTACTCTCAAGTGGAGGAAGTAAGGGGTGATTGCACCACAATTTAGGTTCTCCAATGACCTAGCCTCATAAAAGGATGTCTGAAAGTGAACATCATCCTAAGAAATGCTCTAAAATGCAAAAGCACGATAGCATGAAAAATGCTTGAATATATGCAAGTGTAGAAGCACGAGAAATATTTAGATATGCACTAAGAGAAGAAGCATGAAAAATGCTAAGTAAGGAAGCAAGACACGTGAACATGACGATTTAGAAGCCTAAGGGTATACTCTCCTCCATGGGATACGCTTAAACATAAAAACTTATGCCCGATAAGGCTCGGAAAGAACGTTGGTCCTTCACAATAATTTGAGCCGACCACATCTTGGGCGATCAAGAGCTCGAAATAACTCCATACAAGGAGCGAAAGGGCGTCTCTAAAAAATCATATTCCTACATGGGCATTGACCCAACTGTCGATCTAACTAAAATCCATGAAGGGACAATCGACCAATGATAAGGCTCGACTAGAGCTGTAAATTAGCCCAAGAAATGGCTTAAAATCCACTAGGAACCCTCATCGACCAAGAACCAAGAAATGGTTTAAAATCGATTAGGAATCCTCGTCGACTAGAAGCCAAGAAATCGCCTAAAATCGACTAAGAACTCTCGTCGACTTAGAGCCAAGAAATGGCCTAGAAACGACTAAGAATTCTATGACTAGGAATCACACACGACCAGAAATCCATGAAGGATCCTCGTCTTGAAAGACCAGGATTCATAATCCACAATATGGCAGGATTTAACCAAGACCAGGATTTATAATCCACAATATGGCAGGATTTAGCCAAGACCAGGATTCATAATCCACAATATGGCAGGATTTAGCCAAGACCAGGATTCATAATCCATAATATGGCAGGATTTAGCCATGATCAGGATTCATAATCCATAATATGGCAGGATTTAGCCATGACTAGGATTCATAATCCACAATATGGCAGGATTTAGCCAAGACCAGGATTCATAATCCACCAAATGGCCAGATTTATCCAAGACCGGGATTCTCAGCCAAACTTCATATGACGAGGATCCATGGTCGACCAGGAATCCACAAAGATCCTCAGCCGACCAGGAATCCCACTCGACTAGGAATCCACAAGGATCCTCAACCGAACAGGAATCCCACTCGACCACGAATCCACAAGGAACCTCAGCCGACCAGGAATCCCACTCGAATAGGAATCCACAAGGATCCTCAGCCGACCAGGAATCCAGAAGGATCCTCAGCCGACCAGGAATCCACAAGGATTCTCAGCCGACCAGGAATCCCACTCGACCAGGAATCCACAAGGATCCTCAGCCACCAGGAATCCTACTCGACCAGGAATCCATAAGGATCCTTGACCGACCAGGAACCATACACGACCAGGTATTTCAGCCGACCAGGATCCCATGACAAGCTAAAAATGACTAGGAATCCTCCAAGACCAGGATTCCTACTCAGGCCTCAAAAGACCAGGAATACTCCAAGACCAAGATTCCTAGTCAAGTCTCAGAAGACCAGGAATCCTCCAAGACCAGGATTCCTAGTCAAGTCTCAGAAGACTAGGAATCCTCCAAGACCAGGATTCCTACTCAGGCCTCAAAAGACCAGGAATCCTCCAAGACCAGGATTCCTACTCAAGTCTTAGAAGACTAGGAATTCTCCAAGACCAGGATTCCTACTCAGGCCTCAAAAGACCAGGAATTCTCCAAGACCAGGAATTCTCCAAGACCAGGATTCCTAGTCAAGTCTCAAAAGACCAGGAATCCTCCAAGACCATGATTCCTAGTCAAAGCTCAGAAGACTAGGAATCCTCCAAAACCAGGATTCCTACTCAGGCCTCAAAAGACTACGAATCCTCCAAGACCAGGATTCCTACTCAGGCCACAAAAGACCAGAAATCCCATTCGACTAGGAATTCAGTCGAAAAGAAATTATGGAAAATTCATTGAAAATCAAGGAAAAATACATGTGGTTACAAATAAATTTGGGAAAATTCTTTAAAAATAGAGAAAAATTCCTAAAAATCAAGGAAAAATACCTGGGGTACAAATAAATTATGGAAAATTCTCTATAAATAAAGGAAAATTCCTAGAAAAATATATGGGGTACAAATAAATAAAGAAAAAACCTAGAAAAATACCTATGGGTACAAATAAATAATGGAAAATTAAAGATAAATAGAGGAAAATTCTTAGGAAAATACATGTGGGTACGAATAAATGATGGAAAATTCTCTATAAATAGAGGAAAATTCCTAGAAAAATACCTGTGGGTACGAATAAATTATGGAAAATTATCTATAAATAGAGGAAAATTCCTAGAAAAATACCTGTGGGTACGAATAAATTGTGGAAAATTCTCTATAAATAGAGGAAAACTCCTAGAAAAATACCTATGGGTACAAATAAAATTCTCTATAAATGGAGAAAAATTTCTAGAAATTAAGGAAAAATAGTTGTGGGTACGAGAAAAGAATTGTGAAAAATTCTTCATAAATGAAGGAGAACTTCAACGATAAAATCATAAACCTTAACTTCTACAAAGTATTGCACACTTTACAGAAGTTGGGGGGCAAATGATATGGGCTGAAAGTAAGCCCCTAAAGACATAATTAATGTGGCATTAATTAGAACTAGTCTGGTCCAAAAGGAAGGCCAAATTAATGAGGCTTAAAACCCTAATTAGTAAATAAATTCGTAATTAATTGATTGGCTAAATATACAGCTAATTAATTATGTTCAACTACATTGAAACTACTCCAAGGAGTAGCCCCTAAGACACCTCAATCAACAAGGAAACATATTCCTACTTGGAAACTACTTCTATCACAAGAAGAATCCAGAATCCTTCTAGGAGGTGGCCTGCCCACCAAGGTTCCTAAACCTACTCTAATTCTTAGACTCTCTACGTCTATATAAATGGCCTAACCCCTCATTCTTAGAACTACGTTTTGGCTTGATTCTCAATATGCTTGAGATATGTATGCATCATGTGAGGGCAGTATTAAGCTATGAAACACAAGTCAGCCATTAAATCTTGATAAGCTCTGACACACATCGCAATAACTACACCCTAGTTTTTAATCCATAACAGTTTTAATCGCACTATTTATATTTACTGAGTTCCCAATCAATTTCTTACTCAAAATAGAACTTAATTGACCGTTGAAAGAAAAATGAAAATAAGAAATTACCATTTTTGTTAATCGACTGTTATACATACAGGAATGTATGTATTAATCAATTGATAAAATAAGTAATCAACGACTAGATTTTGTACAGGTCCATTGATGACATGGATCCCTTTAAATTCCAGGTCATCAATTGGTAATTAACTTATCCATCGACAGGTACTCTTGTCCATCGATAAATAAATATATCATCAATTGATATATTTATCTGTCGATAGCTACAAATATCCATCGATAAGTAAATATATCATCAATTGATATATTTATCTGTCGATAGCTACAAATATCCTTTGATTAGTAAAATGTTTATCAATTGATTATGGAAGAATCAATAGATTAACATAGTTAATGGCTAAAATTAATATAAATACATAACTTGTCAGACATTTAATGGATTAAATATAATTAACCATACCTAAATCACAAACCAGTCTATTGAAATTAGATTCATCTAATGGTTTGGTAAAAGTATCTGCAAGTTGTCTTTCACTAGGGATAAAATATAATTCAACTGTACCATTCATTACATGTTCCCTAATGGAGTGATACCTTATGTCAATGTGCTTGGTTCTGGAATGTTGCATAGGATTTTCTGATATTGCAATGGAACTTGTGTTTTCATAGAAAATAGGAATTTTGTTCATGTTGAACCCATAGTCAAATAGTTGATTCCCCATCCATAAAATTTGTGCACAGCAACTTCCAACTGCAATGTATTCAGCTTCTGCAATGGATGTAGATACTGAATTTTGTTTCTTGCTAAACCATGATACAAGCTTATTCCCTAGAAATTGATAGGTGCTTGTAATACTTTTTCTGTCAATTCTGCAACCTGCATAGTCTGCATCTAAATAACCAATTAGATTCAAATCCAGAATCTCTAGGGTACCAAATTCCAAGATTTGGAGTTCCTTTGAGATATCTGAATATTCTTTTTATTGAAATCAAATGAGATTCTCAAGGATCAGCCTGAAACCTAGTAAAAAGACATATAGAAAACATTATGTCTGGCCTACTTGTAGTTAAATAAAGTAATGAGCCAAACATGCCTCTATAACTTGAAATGTCCACTTTAGATTCCTTAGTATTAATTTCAAGTTTAGTTGCAGTGGTCATAGGAGTTTTTGAAGAAGAACATTCTATTAAATCAAATCTCTTTAATAAATCTTAAATATAATTGGTTTGATTTATGAAAATACCATCTTTGACTTGTTTGACTTGCAAACCAAGAAAATAGGTAAGTTCTCCCATCATGCTCATTTCATATTTACTCTGCATAAACTTAGTAAACTTTTGACAAAGTTTCTCATTAGTTGAACAAAAAATAATGTCATCTACATAGATTTGAACAAGAATCATTGAGCCATTAACATTTTTATGAAAGAGAGTTTTATCAATAGTACCTCTTGTGAAGTGATTCTCAATCAAGAATTTAGATAATGTGTCATACCAGGCTCTAGGTGCTTGTTTCAATCCATAAAGTGCCTTGAGAAGATAGTATACAAATCCAGGATGAACAAGATCAGTTAAACCAGGAGGTTTTTCTACATATACTTCTTCTTCTAGTTCTCCATTGAGAAAAGCACTTTTCATATCCATCTGATGCACCTTGAAATTAGAATGAGCAGGATATGCTAGAAGGATTTGGATTGCTTCCAACCTTGCAATAGGTGCAAATATTTCATCAAAATCTATGTCTTCTTCTTGTGAATAGCCCTTTGCCACTAATCTTTCTTTATTCCTTGTCATTGTACCAGATTCATTCATTTTGTTTCTGAACACCCATTTTGTACCAATAACAGACTTGTTCTTTGGTTTGGGCACCAGCTTACATACCTTGTTTCTTTTAAACTGATTCAACTCTTCTTGCATAGTAATTATCCAATCAGGATCATTCAAGGCTTCTTCAATCCTTTTTGGTTCTTTTTGAGACAGGAAGTTACATACAAGCATTCATTTTGAGTTGAACTTCTAGTTTTGACACCATCATTTGTATTTCCAATAATCAATTTAAAGGGATGACTTTTTGTCCATTTCCTTTGTGATGGTAAATTTGTCCTTGATGGTGATGCTTTTTTATCATTAGAATTGTTATGATCATTGTGATGTGATTGATCATTTGATAACCTTCCCCCTAAGATGGACACTCTTCTTGAAGACTGTTGTGTAGAGTTGTTATCCATCGAATGATTATCAATTGCTATATTATCAATCGATTAATGATTGTCAACTGATAATTTATTTGTTGATGTATTGACATCAATTGATGGGGAGATTCTAGGTACTTGATTTCTTGAAATTTCCACATCATCATCACTATCTTCACTATTGCTTGTAGATTCATTTTCAAAGTGCAATAGGTCATGAAATCCTTCATCAAACAATCCTTGAATCTTCTTATCATCAAAGACTACATGCATAGATTCCATAACAATGTGCAATCTAAGATTGTAGACTCTGTAAGCTTTGGTTGTTATTCCATATCCAACAAATATAGTTTCATCAGCCTTGGCTTCAAATTTTCCCAGATTTTCACCTTGATTTCTCAGTACAAAGCATTTGCAGCCAAAGACATGAAGGAAATTAATTGTTGGCTTCTTGTCTTTCTTCATCAACTGATATGGTGTTTTGCCTTGAAGTTGATTGACCATGGAAATATTTTGAATGTAGCTAGTAGTATACATTGCTTCTGCCCAGAAATATGTAGGAAGTTTTGCTTCTTCTAACGTAGTTCTACCAGCTTCAATCAAGGTCCTGTTTTTCCTTTCAACTACTCCATTTTGTTGTGGAGTCCTTGGTGCAGAGAAATGATGAGTGATATCTTTTTCCTCACAGAATTCTTTCATTGTTGCATTTTTGAATTCAGTACCATTATCACTTCTAATTTTCTTAACCTTCTATTCAATGCTATTGCCAACATTCTTCACATGATTGATAATGAATTTGTTTGCCTCATCCTTAGAGTGTAAGAAATATAACCATGTATATCTTGTGAAGTCATCCATAATGACTAAGGCATATTTCTTTTTGGCAATTGACATGATGTTAATTGGACCAAATAAGTCCATGTGCAATAATTCCAAAGGCTTGTCAATTGATGATTCAGACTTTGACTTGAATGATGTTTTCCTTTGTTTTCCCTTTTGACATGCATCACATAGTCCATCCTTGGTGAATTCCATCTATGGAATGCCTCTAACCAGATTCTTTCTAACCAATTGATTCATGGCTCTGAAATTCAAATGGGCTAGCTTCTTGTGTCAAATCCAACTTACATCTGTATTGGTTTTGCTAAGTAGGCATGTCATTGAGTTTGCCTTTACAGAGTTAAAGTCAGCCACATAGACATTTCCTTTTCTTTCACCAGTTAAGAGAATTTCACCAGATTCTTTGTTGGCTATGATGCATGATCCAGTTGAAAACCATACACCATTTCCATTATCACACAGTTGACTAATACTGATCAAATTATGCTTCAATCCATCAACCAGTGCTATAGGTTCAATGATAACATTTTCTTTTTCAATTGAGCTATATCCCAGAGTAAAACCTTTGTTGTTATCTCCAAAAGTAACTCCTGGGTCAGCCTTTTCCACAAACTTTGTGAGCAGGGACAAATCTCCAGTCATGTGCTTAGAACATCCACTATCCAGATACCAGAGATTTCTTTTCCTGTTTCCCTGCACACATTTAAAATAATCAAGTTACTTTTGGTACTCAAGTTGCCTTGGGTCCTCTTTTATTAGTTGCAGCCTGAGCCTTGGTTGCCAACTTTGGTTCCTTTTGTTTTGGTAGGTTTAGATCCACTTTAACTTTGGGAGTTGGCTTTTGGGGCTTAGACACCTTGGAACACATGGCAGAATTTCCATGCATTTCATTATTCAAATTAGACATGTTCCATGGCATTCCAGGCATGTTCATATTTGCATATGCAAAGAAAGGATTATACATGTATGGAGCTTGTGCATAAGGCATATGGACATTAGGTGCAACTAAATTAGAAGACATGACATTCATGAGCATAGGATTGGTAAGCATAACATTTGTAGACATGACATGTGCATTTAAATCATTTAAAGATATAGAGTTATTTTCTTTCTTGCATTGCATAGACAAATGATTTACACTACCACATTTAACACAAACCTTTCTAGGTGCATACATATCAGGAATATAATTGTTCTTCTTATTTATGACCACTTTTCCATTCCTATTCTTCTTTTTTTTCTCAGACTTAGGTTAGATAATTTCCACATGTGCTATCTCTTCTAATTTTACTTTTAATTATTTCTTGGATAAGCTACCTATGTTGATTTTCTCAACCTCAGTCTCAACTTGATTTTTGGTTTCCTTAACAAACTTGATAGGAGTGCTAAAGTTGTTCTTCTTATTAGCCATTGATGATTTACTTGTCGATGGATGCTTATCAATTGATTCAGCATCAATCGATTGATAATCCTTATCAGTTGATGAGGGATTAGCAGTCGATTGATCTTTATCCATTGAAGTATCAGCCAATAGCTTGCCTATTGATTTAGGGGATTCTCCTAGAGTATCTAAACCCAGAACATCAATGATTTGTTTGACAGTTTTAGCAGACCTATTCCATTTGTTAATGGTTTCAATTTCTTCAGCTAATTGTTCTTTTAACAATTCTTCTCTTTTCAAACTATTCACTAGTTCATCTCTAGCATCCTTACTTTCCTGCTTGAATATTTCTAAACACACAAGTTCATTTTTAAGAAAAACATTCCTCTCAGTTAAAGCATCAATGGTGTTTTTCAACTTGAGGTTTTCTTTGTTTATAGATTTTAAAGTGAATGCAAATTGTACAGTTCATTAGACATTTCATTAATGGTACTATTTCATTCATCTTTTGTAAGCTCGGAAAAGTTAGTATCTAGTACCTGATTTGATGATGATCTAGCTTCTTCATCTTCGTGGTTGGCCATTAGAGCTAGATTGATAAACTCTTCAGAATCACTGTCCTCAGCAGCCCAGTCCTTCTCTTCAGTAACAAAAGCCTTTTCTTTTTATTTCAGAAGGTCAAAGTACTTCCTTTTGTAATCAATACCATCATATGACTTTGCCTTTTCTTTTTTTGGCTTTCTTCACTCACTTGAGAAATGATCAGCCAATCCATAGTTAAAGTATTTGAATTTAGATCTTTCAATCAAATTTTTGTTTTGATTGTTACTTCTAAACTGGGAACCAGACCTTTGAGCATTTGGATTCCTCTTGAATTTTAGCTTTGAAAACTTCCTTGACAGAAATGCAAGGTGCTCATCAATCTCATCCAAATCATCCTGTGAGCATGTTTCAATTTCTTCACACTCCCCCTTCCTTTGAATGATTCTTCAACATCATCATCACCCACCATAACAGAAACTTCTACACAACCAGTTTCCTTCTTCTCTTCATTTCCCTTGACCATCAAAGCCACAGTTTTCTCTTTTCTTTGATTCTTCTCAATCTCCTCATCTTGTTGGATTTCCAACTCATATGTCTTGAGAATACCATAAAGTTTCTCAAGAGTATAATCTTTGAAGTTTTGAGATTGTCTAATGGAAACAGTCATTGGTTTCCATTCATTTGGAAGAGATCTAAGAAATTTTAGATTTGTATCCTCGGTTGCATAAACCCTACCATATAGCTTCAATCCATTTAGAAACTTCTGAAATCTGCTATAGGTGTCATTGATGGATTCTCCACACTTGAAATGAAATGATTCATATTTTTGAATCAAGAGTTGCATCTTGTTTTTCCTTACTTGTTCAGTTCCTTCACATAGAGTTTGAAGAGTATCTCATACTTCCTTTGATGAAGTACAGTTTATCACATTATCAAACATATCTTTATCTAGACCATTAAACAGAATATTCATGGCCTTTTTGTCTTTAAGTATTTCTTTTTCATCCTCTTCTGTGAACTCATTGATGAGTTTTGGAACTTGTTTGTCAAGTGCGGGAGTTCCATCAGGGTTTATACCTGTGACTAGCTTCATGGGAACATGATGACCTTTCTCAATGCAGTGAACTTAGAAAGGGTGAAGAGAGAGTAGATGCAGATGCATTTTCACTTTTCATGCAAAATATTCATCTTTTTCTAGCACTAAAATTTTCACACCTGAATCTTTTTGGCCCATATTGACTATTCTTGATCATTAAACTTTCTGTATGTTGAAAGCCTCTGCTCTGATACCAATTGTTATTTTCCAGAACAATGCCAATATTTGTAGAGGGGGGGTTGAATACAAATATTAAAACTTTTTGTTTATTTTAATATTTTTTCTTGATGTTTGAGAGTTCGAGAGAATAAGTTTGAACAAATTAAAAGATGAAAAATAAACTTAACAAAGAGATTTAAAATTACTGATGGATTGGTTTTTCCATCAGTATATATTTTTGCTCAATGTTCCTAGGTTAAAAGAAACCTAGCTTTATTTTTACAAAATTAGAAAATAAACCAACTGTTCTTACAAAGTGCTCTAAGGCTGAACAGTTGATTCAAGAAATATTGTCTAACTCTTCTCTTTTCTAACAATGCTACCACACTTGTTTATAAACTACAAGTGTATTTTTACAATTCCTATTTTTGGATTGTTTCTGTTAGTATTGGTGTCCTAGAGACAATACTTTTAATGTTTTATTGAAAACAATTGAGGATTATGTTTTATGTGATTATTTAATTAATATTTATTATGTCTTTATTTACTGCGTCATAAATTGAAAGAATAATAAATGTCCTTGGAATATTAATACGTAATATATATCTTTAAGTATGTGACTTAAAAATGAGATTATATGAATAGTATTTTATTCCTAAAAGTCCCTAGTCGAGTATTATTATTTAAGGACAATAATAATGCAATAAGACTAGCATGTTTGTTGACTGATGACCACATCTCATTGGTCATAGGTATGGTGATACTAAAGTCAAGAACATAAGTGCATGTCTCAATGCATGGCACTGGACAGACCCGCTGTGAGAATCTACATGTTGATAAGTGTCATAAGAAATTCTTTCTGTGATAATGATGTAATGATCCTTAGACTTGAAATCATTATATTTCTATACGAGAATTAATATACTTTGATTACACTCAAAGTTATCTTTAACCGGGTAATGATAAAGGTGGACATTAGGTATGCTATGAATCGTATGAGAAATATGAATGATAGATATAGGATTTAACCCTCCTATTTTAGGAGCGATATTATTGGCCTCTTGATTGAGTGGGACTATAAAATGCATGGTCATGCTCAAATGTTGATTTGATTAATAGTCTACTCATTGATCAAGGAAACCCGGATTAAACGTTGAAGAGGATGACACATTACATGCCTCGAGTTTGATCTATAATATAAGGTTAAAGGGATTATATTACATTGTACATTCTTCACGAAAGGTTTAATTGAATCACCAATTATTATTATTACTTGGGTAGCAATGATGTATTACTAGATGCCGCTCATTGTTTATAATTTTATTATTAGAAAATAAAATTATTGTCAACGTAATAATAACCTAAAGGGTCACACACAAAGAACGTTTAAATGGAGTGTTATTTAAATTATGAATTTAAATACTGTTATTATTATTAATTCGAATTTATTTATTTATTTAATTAAGTGAGACTTGATTAATTATATACATATTAGAATTCAAATTTAATAATAATATAAATTTGAAATCTGAATGGGTTTTAAGAAGTCCAATCAGAATAGGGTTTTGGCCCAAGTCCCTCTCTCCCCTATATATACATAAAGATGTATAGTTTAGGGTTAACAGTTTTATAATTTCATTTTTGATAAAACTCTAGCAGCTCTACGTTATTTGAGAGGCTAGAGAAAGAGAGAGACAAAGAGGCAGAAACATGCTAGTACCTAACTCCGGTGATCGTTAGACGATACGACGTTCGTGTGGATACCGATAGAGAGCAGATCTTCACGAAGGGCTGCTGTGATTCATCGCTTCTGGACCTCTATAATCATCATAAGGAAAGCTTTAATAAGGTACACATCTGATTCTCCATAATCATCCGCTTATTATACACGGATCCTGCGTTTGAGATTCGTTTTTTTTTGTATTTATTTTTCACGTTTTTCCGCTGCGTGTGTGCCCGAATCCCAACAGTTTCTACCTATCTCCCTTTTACCTTTTTCCTTTTTAGAAAAAGGTTTGAAAGACAACTTCTGATTGAGTCTTCACAGTCATCATAGACTGTCTTCCATTGGTGTGATTTTGTCCTTTGGATCTTCAACAAATAGTCTTTCTATGTTGTCTCAATCAATTGATAATTTGCTGTTAAGCATATCAATTGATCCTTCCTTTAATCCAACAACTGATGTTCTTCTTCGATTGATCTTTATATCCATCGATTGATAAATAATGACTTGTTGATTGATAGATGTTATCAATCGATGAGTCTTCACATCAGTTGATGGTCTTCAATACTTGACTTGGCTTCTTCGACTGATCTCCTATCCATGGATGCTTCAATTTCAATCGATCATCCTTCACTTGTATAATTTCCTATCTTCAAATAATTAAAATTTTGACAGTCTAAGTTACACATCAGTTGATGATCTATATCAATCGACTCTAACATCAATTAATGGAAATAATATCAATTGATTTACACCTTATCAATTAAAATAGACTAAGTACACATATGCTACAATCCAAATTATCAGTTCATTCATATAAACACTTCAAATGATAAAAATTTTCCTGATCAATTGATATTTATAACTTTCATATCAATTGATCAGTTACATCGATTAAAATTTCTATGATTCTAAGATTAATGTTATCATCAAATTACATGTAGATTCCTAACAACAAGCAGGAATAACCATTTAGAGTCTGAGTTAGTGTTAATGGAAGAATACAAAAAGGATTCTAAGAAATGCAAGCACAACTACACTGAAGTCTTGAAAGCCTATGACTTTTTTAAGAAAGAACTAGAAGAAGAAAGGCTTAAGTTCAGAGTATGGACAGACTCTGGTAGAAAAGTTCAGGAAATTCTTAACAATCAAAATGTGTGTCAAACTGCTGGTCTAGGCTATGACAAGAGTCAAGGCAAAAGACCTATTATTGAGAATAATAACAATGGAGAAGCTAGCCAAATTAATGAGACTAAGGACAAAAGTACCTTCACTCTTGTTAAGTTTGTGACTTCTAAAGGAAAGACTGATTTATCTAAAGAAACCACAAACTCATTTGTCAATGATCCCCCTAGTTTTGACAAAAAGACAGATGAATCAGGAGTAAAGAAATCTAAGAAAAACATTAACATAGAGTACCTGTCTAAGTCTAAGTTAAATGAATGGCTAGAGAACTTATCAGAATCTACAAAGACTAGAAGAAATATGAATAGTAAGGAAGACATTAATAAGGCCAATAATTATCAAAAGGATCTTAATACTCCTAGAAAGAAGTGTTACAGATGTGACAACCACAACCATTTAGCTCTAGACTGTAAAAAAATTGAGAAGAAATCAGAGTTTATTCCTTCACAGACTTTGAAAAGTCACTACATTCTATAGAAGCCTTGTTATCACTGTGGTAGTATATTTTATTCTATTTATATATGTAGGGACTATCATGATTTGTATTACAATTTTTATGAGCTAAAATTTTCAATTGATAAAAGTTGGTATGACACTGTCAAGACTCCACCAGAGTCTAAGGCAACAAATGAAACAGGTAAAACAAAAGTCAAAAATACTAAGCCTGTTTCACCTAGAGTTAATAAGAAAGTATCCAAAACTGTTTGGGTCCTCAAAACATCTAACTAGTTGCTTTATATATGTAGGGAACAAGGGTAAAGAAAGTAACCCTAATCCTGGACAGTGGATGTTCATGACACATGACTGGAAAGAAAGCTCTGCTTACAGACTTTATGGAAAAAGCTGGCCCAGAAGTATCCTTTGGAGATGACAACAAAGGACAAACACTGGGATATGGCAAGATTGTACTTGGGAATGTCATCATTGATGAAGTAGCTCTAGTTGATGACAACAAAGAGTGTCTTGTGACTCACAAAGAAACATTCATTTTGGTTTTCAAAAGGCACAGACATGGTAACATATATGAAGCCAGCTTGGAGGATTAAATTCACAATGAAGTCACATGTCTATATAGCAAGGCCTCAACTGAAGAAAGTTGGAAATGGCACAAGAAACTGTCACACATCAAGTTCAAAACACTCAACAAGTTGGTGAAACAGAATCTTGTGAGAGGACTACCACAGGTTGACTGTGCAAAATGGACTTTGTGAAGCATGTTAACTTGGAAAGCAAAGGAAAACATCCTTTAAGAGCAAGACAATAAACACCACTTCTGAACCCTTTTATCTATTACACTTTGATTTCTTTGGTCTGGTAAATGTGATGTCAATTAACAAAAAGAAATATGATCTTGTCATTGTAGATGATTTTACAAGATTCACATTGGTTTTCTTTCTGCATTCAAAGGATGAAGCTCCACAACACATAATAGACCATATCCCTTTTCTAGAAATAAAATCAAAGAAGACAGTTGGAGTTTTAAGGAGTGACAATGGTATTGAATTCAAGAATTCAATCATGGAGGAATATTGTGCATCAAAGGGAATTACTCAATAATTTTCTGTACCAGGAACACCCCAACAAAATGGAGTTGTGGAGAGAAAGAATAGAACACTCATAGAAGCTGCTAGGACAATGTTGGTAGAGTCTAAACTGCCAGTATATTTCTGGGCTGAGGTAGTCAGTACAACATGTTTCACTTAAAATTGTACATTGATTAATATGCATAGAAAGACTCTGTATGAAATGGTAAACAATAAGAAGCCAAGTGTGAAACAATTTTACATATTTGGATGTAAGTGCTTTGTACTGAAAGTACATCCTGAAAATCTAAGAAAATTTGAAGCCAAGGTTGATGAAGCAATCTTTCTTGGATATACACCAAACACAAAGGCATTTAGAGTGTTTAATCTCATAATCAGAATTGTTATGGAATCTATTCATGTTGCATTTGATGACAAAAAGATTACAGGATTGTAGGATGAATCAGAGTCTACAACACTGGAATTTGAAATTTTGAAAAGTTTTTAGATAGATGAAGATGATGAGGATGAAGAGTTTCAAATAACTCGTGAAACAACACAGGACCTACACACTCTGAGGGGGAGCCAGAAAATTCAACTCCAAACAGCTCAGAGTCTAACAGTTCAGGGTCTACCCAGATAGAGTCTAGACAGACAGAATCAAATTTTTTAGAGTCTAACTCATCAGGGTTTGGATCAGACAACTCTGAATCCTTTTCAGAGTCAAGTAATTCAGGGGGAACCTCTTCATTTGAATTTCATTCACATACAGGAAATGCCACTGATTTAGGGGGATCTTCAAGTTCAAGAACCAATCTTCCACCAGCTAGAAAATGGGCAAGGGATCACACTCCTGATTTGATAATTGGTGATCCTGATATTGGTGTACAAACTAGAACAGCCACTCAAAATGAATGTCTTTATAACTATTTTCTCTCAAAGAATGAACCAAAGAAATTTGAGGAAGCTTTGCTAGACCCTGATTGGATTATTGCAATGCAAGAGGAATTGAATGAATTTAAGAGAAATAGAGTGTGGAAACTTATACCAAGACCCAGAAATAGATCAATTATTGGTATAAAATGGGTGTTTAGAAACAAACTTGATGAGAATGGAACTATAATTAGAAACAAAGAAAGGCTAGTTGTAAAAGGATACTCTCAGGAGGAAGGAATTGACTATGATGAAACTTTTGCACCAGTAGCAAGATTGGAAGCTATCAGAATGTTTCTTGCATTTGCAGATCATTCAAAATTCAAAGTGTATCAGATGGATGTGAAAAGTGCCTTCTTGAATGAAAAATTGGAAGGACAAGTCAATGTGGAGCAATCACCAGGATTTGTTGATCCAAAGTTTCCTGATCATGTTTACAGGTTAGACAAAGCACTATATGGATTGAAGCAAACACCTAGAGCATGGTATGAAACTCTATTAAAAAATTTTCTTGAAAATGGATTCATTACAGTACCATTGACAAAATCCTCTTTATTAGAAAACATAAATGTGATATTTTACTTGTCCAAATTTATGTTGATGATATTATATTTGGTTCTACTAATGGAAAAACTCTGTGAAAAGTTTAATAAATTAATATAGTCAAATTATGAAATGAGCATGATGGGAGAGTTATTCTTTTTGGGACTTCAAGTCAAACAAAGTGATAATGGAATTTTAATCAATCAATCAAAATATGTGAAAGAAATATTGAAGAAGTTTGATATGCAAGACTGTGCAACTGCTAAAACTCCCATATCAACAACCACTAAGCTAGACTCTGACCCAAAGGGTAAGAAAGTTGACAAACACTAGCTATCAAGGTATGATTGGTTCATTGGTATATTTAACTTCTAGTAGACCAGATATAATGTTTGCAACATGCATGTGTGCTAGATTTCAGGCTGACCCTAGAGGATCACATTTGTTAGTTGTAAAAAAATTTTCAGATATCTCAAGGGTTAACAAACTCTTGGACTTTGGTATCCTAGAGAGTCAGATTTTTCACTAATTGGTTATTCGGACTCTGACTATGCAAAATGCAAAGTGGACAGAAAAAGCACAACATGTCAATGCCAATTTTTTGGCAACAGATTAATTTCTTGGTTTAGCAAGAAACAACAGACCGTGTCAACCTCAACAGTTGTGGCTAAATACATAGCAGCTGGAAGTTGATGTGCTCAAATTCCGTGGATGAGAAATTAGTGAATTGATTATGGACTAACATTCTCAAATATTCCTATGTATTGTGATAACACTAGTGCTATTAAAAATGCAGAGAATCCAGTCCAACATTCCTGAACAAAGCACATTGATGTCAAGTATCATTTTATTAAAGAACATGTTGAAAATGGTACTGTGGCACTTCATTATGTTCCAACTGAAAGACAGATTGTAGAAATTTTAACAAAACCACTTGATGAGTCTAACTTTCTCAGACTGGTAGGTGAATTAGGTATGTTAAATATGTAAGTGATCATAACAAGAAGCAAGGTATGTACTTTAATTATAGTCCCTGATTTATCAAACTATAATTTGTTATTGCAAAATTTTTGAGGTACTTTATCTTGACAGAGTCTAACTTCTAGACTCTAAGAGACTATAGAATCTGAAGGTTTAGACACTTAGACTTTGAAACGGTTATAATTCACACCTACAGACTCTAATTATATTTAATCTATTTAAATGACTTAAAATAGGCGGTAAAAGTTACTTTTTACTGGTTACAGGCTGTAGGCTCGTGTGTATGGTATGCACTTCGAACAAAATAGAATTTTTACAAACAATTTACTCACCTGTTTATTGTGAATTATTTTCTAAGGCAAAAATACAGTCAGAGCTTTTTCAAGAACCCTAAGTTATTTTCTCACGAATTTTCATCACTTTTACTTCAATTACCTCAATGGCTACTGTATCTACCATCGTGAGGGGACCCAAGGCGATTGCATTCACATTTCGGGAATTTGAGTTCATGACAATGAATCACATGGCAGCCCTAGGAGACAAGAAAGGGGTAGACGCTGACTACTACTTTGTGATGGATTTCTTGGAGTAGAGTGAGCTCAGTTACATTCTCAAGGCATCTCATGTCATTAATATGGATGCAGTATCGCATGCATGGAGCTCTGCAAAGGTATTTTATCCTACTCAGGATCAATCAGGTAAGATTATATTTACCTTTGGTGACTTAACATTTGATGTAACTGCTGATGTTCTTAACTCGGTGTTTAAACATCCTGTTAAAACACCTTTCGATGATACTATTTCTGATGAAGATATTAAGAGCATGTTTAAATCACTAGATTATTCTGGTAGTTTATACAATATGAGAAAAATAACTAGGCCTTTTTTGAGAAAAGAGTGGTCTTTCTTTTTTGATCAAAATGCTAAGTATTCCACTGGTAAATGAAGTGGATTTGATGTCTTATCTTTTATCACTTATCAGATTGGTCACAGTCTCCTATTTGATAAAGTGATCAATATTGGTAATTTGTTGCTCACTCAAATGGGAGCAAAATTGAATAATGTGCAAGAGGGGAGGAAGAAGGTCTATTATCATAGATTCCTTATGCTTCTCCTTAATCACTTCATTCCTAACATATCTGTCAAGCTTGTAGATGATTGTTATGTGCAGGCTTACAAGCAATAGACAAGAATTTTTTCAGACATCAAGAGAATTGATGACAAGAAAAAGAGTTTACCTGCCATGACATATCCACAGATAATGCATGTAAAACACTCTAACTACAAACCTTCCATCTATAATTCTTCATTCTTTAGTGGTGAAATAGTGCATGAACAAGTGATGGAGAGTCCCCATGCACCTACCAAAGTAGCCAAATCACCTTCAACAAAACAATCTCCACAACCAAAATCCAAAAAGAAACCAACCTCTGGTGTTTCTCAAAAGACATCAGTTGTAAAGAGGAGGAGATTGATCCAAACTAAGCAGGTAAATGAGCAAAGTGATGAGGAGCTCACCCCTCTAGAGAAAAGAGTTGTTGAAGGACTTTTTTTACTAAAAGAGGGTCATGATACACTTTATTCTAACCTTCAAGCCAAGACTGTAGACTCTCCAAAGGCTATAGTCTCTGAAAAACCTACTGATGCACCTCAGGATTCTCAAATTGAGTCTCCTGAGAAATCTTTTGCTAAGAAGTACAAGAGGTCGAGGAAGACTTATTCTGCACACACACACAAGTCTATTATTGTCACTAACCCTGTTTTGCAAGAAACAGATGCTCCCAAGGCTCCTGCAGAGCTAAACTCTAAAATACAAAAATCTTATGAACCAGAGTCTAATGTTGAATCCGAGTCTAGACTACCTTCAGACTCTGATCATGAGACATTTTGTGAACGAATGCTAAAGGAAGCAACATCATGTCTTATTGATTCAATCATTACTCCAACTGATGAAGTGTTTATCTTCTTATATCCTTTGGTGGAATCACTTGAAGATCCAGATTCCTTCAAGACACAACAACATATCTTGGATCTTCTTTCTTCTTATGAGGCCCTACGGAAAAAGATGGAAGAGGTACTACATCTTTCTGCACAAGAGGTAGTAACAAATCTATACAACTACCTCTTCAACTCTTCACTACAAACTCCAGCTATAGGGCTCATATAAGGCATGACTAATGTCGTTCTCAAAGCACTTGGTGTGCTAGACTCTGAAAAACCAAAATCAAAGAAGCCTAAAAAGGTTAAGGTCCATAAAAGGAGAGAATCAGAGTCTGTTGCTGAGTTAGAAACTGAGGTTGAGCAACCAGTTTTTGACTATGAAGCAATTTGGGATAAAGGGATTACTTATAGGACAACCATTGATTGAATTTCTACTATCCAACCTCTCCCAAGGAAGGTGGTTGATTATCTTGTCCACAAAGTAGGGAATGTGGCCAACAAATATATCTATCCAACCTATCAGAGTAGATTGGATCAAATCAAGGGCTCTTCTTATCAGAAAATTGTAAAGGAACTGCAACATTCCTTTCACTTGACTTATGCCCAGGCCATCAATGCAATATATGCCAAGACCTTTCTCAATGACAACTTTGATGCATTAACTATGGTGGAACCACAGGAGGTAGCAGGTGCTGAAAAGAAGTTGGAGGATGGGACTAGTGAACCAGTGGTGACTAGTGAAATAGGTGTTCAGTTTACCTCACCCACACAAGAACCACCTAATCAGAGGATGAGTGATAGTGGGGCAGGGGAGCATGCTGTTAGGCCCTCCTTGGCAACTCAACAATATGCTGATGAGAACCTTAGTGATATGGGAGGACAGACTCTGATGAATGCTCGTGAAGAAATTCCACAATCTATTCTATCAGAGTCTATCCACTTGAGGGGGAGTCTCATGCACTAACAGTCAAATATGGTGACATTCCGAATCTGGCTTCTAATGAAGTAATACTGAAGTAGTTAGAGTCTAGAGTAGACCCTGAGACTGGAATATTGGAGCCAACATACTCTGGAAAGAAAGTAGAAGCTAGTAAGGGTTCAGAGTCTGTTGCTGCTCAGCCCTTAATGGAAACCCCTAGCCTTCAGAAATTTGCAGGGGTTCCCCTCCGTCAAGGTGGTTCATGCATTGAAATATCTCTTACTTCTCTCACACCCTCTTCTATCGGAATTTTGAGTGCACCCTCCAAACTGAGAGAAAAAATAAATGAGAGGCTGGCACTAGTCCAGGCAAAAGAGGAGATAGAAAAGGCTGTAGAGAGCCTGGGTGAGATTAAGAAAGTGGGTGTCTAACCCCACTGTGAAAATGAGAGACTAGGGTATCCTGATCCTAGCTTTACTTATTGGGATCAAGATTTTCCCAAAAGTTGGTCCAATGGGTTGAAGCAGGGGATGGATGAAAATTCATTTTTCTTGATCTTGCAGATTGGCAAGAAGGAGGAGGTGTTGGTGAGATTACGAAGTCGTATGAATAGTAATCGTGATAACTCTACACTAGAACAAGATATGTAAATAATACTACGCCTATACAGAAATCAGGAAGAAATGAAGACAAGGCAAATACAGTGAATCAAGACATTAGAAAAAGTTTTGAAGTCTACTATAGGCCACTGAAAGAATTCAGTTATATGTTCAAGCCTCAGTGAAAAATAATGTGTAAAGACTTTCAGGATTTCAGAAGTGTTGAAGATTCAGTATAAAGTTCCACTGAAAGATTTCAGTGTACCAGCATTGATTGAAGATAGTCAGTGTTCGAAGCATAGGAATCTAGAAGGGTAAAGACAAAGGTTAAAGAAGACATCTACAGTCTTGAAGTTATACTCACTGAAAGAAGTGAATTTGAATGTTCAAGCATCAGTGAAGAACATAGAATGAATTATTCAAGATTGTAGTAGTAATGAAGACGTTGTCCAAGTACCAGAAAAGATTCCAGTGAAAGTACTGTGCTTATTAACAGTCAGTGTTTGAAGCAATGCAAAAGTCAAGTTTAATCAGCTGAAACAGAATAGAAGTCAAGAGAATTTAATTCAGTGTTAGTCGTCTATGAACCAGACCAGTGCACTAAGCGTCAGCACAACAAGAAGAGAATTACTTTGATTTATCAGAAGAAAATCTGTTGATCAATCCAGAAGAGTGAAAACAAAGTGGTAAATACTTCAAGCATTTCAAGAAATTGTTTAAGGCAAGTATTACTACATTTGGTGACTCTTGTACTCTTTAAGAACTCTATGAGGCGTAACAAAAGAGTGTAAGCGCAACAAAACACTCATGGATAAGTTTCTAAGTATTTCATGGCTCCTATACAAGGGACACAAAGTGTAGGCACAACAAAATACTTATGAATAAGTTTCTAAGTACTTTTGTTGTTCCTATACACTGTACGCAATGTAGGAGGCGCAACAAAAACCTTAGGCGCAACAAAATACTTATGAATAAGTTTCTAAGTACTTTTCTTGTTCCTATACACTGCAAGCAATGTAGGAGGCACAACAAAACTCCTCTAGGTGCAACAAAAGAATTCTAAGTACTTTCGTGGTTCCTATACAAGGCCACAAGAGTAGAGGCGCAACAAAACTCTTCTAGGCGCAACTAAAGAATTCTAAGTACTTGGTGGCTCCTATACACTGTACTCACTCTACAAGCACAACAAAAGGACTTAGAAACTTATATAAACAAATCAATTTTAATTAATTTGAAAAGTCTACACCATATACAAACAAAATGAAGTGCTCATTTTGAAGAGGGTTCTAGTTCGTCTCTTCCAATCAAGTGCCGGAGAAGAACACTACAAATAATATACAGAGGGGTCAAAACAAATCAAAGTTCTATCCATTACTCCTCACCGGAGTCTTTTGTTAAAGGGCGAATAAACCTTGTAATATTTTAAGGGCCATTACAAAATACTCCCGGTAGTTAAATCCTTAGATAAAATTATAGATACAAATATTGTATAGAATTTGGCTTGTATATTTTTGTAGAAGCAAAGAACAAATTTGTTCTTTGGAAACTAATTATATTTTTAACTGGGTGTAGCAACCTCAGGGTTTATATATGAAAGATATATTCCCCGAAACTTATCTCATTATATTACTTGCTAATTTTCTTGAACAATAATGATTATTCATAAATATAGAAAATTAGTAAGCCAGCCTCCTAAACACTTTTCACCTAATGAATTTGAACCCTAAAAGTCATATGACTAGTCCTATTTGTAATAAGTAGATGACAACTCAACTCAGATAAGAAAAATGAAGTAAATAATAAATATTGAATATAGAGGAAGAACAAAAAGAAGCCAAGACATGACAAGACAAGACACAAAGACCACTACAGAAGAAATGAGAATTAACATTGTAGTTAGTCATCCGTGAACCAGACCAGTGCACAGGGTGTCAACAATGTCAGTGAAGATTCGTCATCAAAAAGTTCAAGTGGTTAAAAAGGTTATTGTTGAAGAACAGAAGAGTCTTATCTACATCAACAATAATCAAGCCTTTAATTTAATTCTCTATTAATTAATTAAATTAATTAGTTAATTTAATTAGTAAATTAATTCACTCAGAATTAATTTATTTTTTAAATTAATTAAAGGATTAATTAATTTAGAATTATTTTAGAATGACAGAAGATAGAAGCTGGAAGCTCAAAGGGATACGGTACTGAGTTGAAGAAAAGACGGAAAAAGAAATGACACAGAAGAAATGCAAATTCATATATTCTTAAAGGTGGAACCCCGGTTGGAATTGATTTATCATTTCCAAGTGAAAAGGAGTTCGGTTCCAGACGATCAAGAGACCGCAGCTTAGAGCGCAAGGATTTATTTAATTAATAAATATTTTATTTATTTAGTAAATTATATTTATAAATATCTAAATAATATAATATATTTATTTTTATAATTTCTGAATTAAATTTATTATTTATTAATCAAAGATTATAAGTTGTGCGGGCCGAAAAGCATTTCTACGGAGCATGTCTATAATAAGACGAAATAGGCCCCTTTTCCATTTGTTTTGGCGGGAGTTTTTTCCCAACCAATCAGAGCATGCCAAGTGTCCAATCATGAAGAAAAGAAAAGAAATTGGCAGTTTATTGGAAAGTCATACCGAAGAAAGCAAAAGTAATACCGAGCTTTGATTTAAAAAAAAGTCATACTGAAGCCTTGATTAAAAAGTCATGCTGAAGCACTTTTTGAAAAAAAGTAATACCGAAGCCAAGTCAAAAGTAATACTGAGTTGCTGATTGAAAAGTAATACTGAGCTAGTGGTTGGAAAAGTAATACCGAAATTCAAAAGTAATACCCAGCTTTCTGAAAAGTAATACAAGGCTTAATTCTTGTTAAAAAGGTCATAGTGAAAAGTAATGCTGAAAAGTATTGCAAAGCTTTTCTAACCTCTATAAATATGAGGAGATCACTTCTCATTTATTAAGTAGAAAAACAATCAAATTCAGCAATTTGTCTGCCACATCATATACATAGACTTTCTGTGGTGGTTTGAGTTTAATTCCTTAAGTAGAACAATTCATGTCAAATTTGTTCTAAGAATTAAATGTTTATTCTACCAAATGTTATAACACCCGTTCAAGTTTAATATACATATTTAACTTGAAAATCTTGTTTACTTACTTGCTAATTTCTATATCTTAAATGTTTTATCTTGAAAATAGAAAGTTAGTAAGTCAGTCTCCCAAACACTATAAGGACCCGAACCCTCAGCTAAAACAATAATTTAATTCCGTAAATTCTGAAAAGAATTTTAAATTGTTGTCAGTATCGCATTCAATCCCCCTTCTACGATACTTCCGGGACTCAACAATTGGCATCTGAGCAAGCTGATTGATATACAAATCAAGATCTGCAGTCCAGTGAAGCTCAGGGTACCAAAGCTATTTTAACTCTGAATGTCTAGAGGTCTTGTTAAATAAATTTTATTTTATAAATTTAAATTTAGATAAATTTATTTTATAAATGTTATTTAAAATAAATTTATTTTGTGAATTTAATTTAAATGAGTTTATTATTTAAACTTGAAAAAGTTTCTTTTATAAACTTAATTCAAATAAGTTTAATTTATAAATTTTAATTTAAATAAATTTATTATTTAAATTTAAATAGATTTCCTTTTATAATTTAAATTTGTTTAGATAATTTTATTTTATAAATTTAACTTTAGATAAATTTATTTTATAAATGTAATTTAAAATAAATTTATTTTGTGAATTTAATTTAAATGAGTTTATTATTTAAACTTGAAAAAGTTTGTTTTATAAACTTAATTTAAATAAGTTTACTTTATAAATTTTAATTTAAATAAATTTATTCTTTAAATTTAAATAGACTTACTTTTATATTTTAAATTTATTTAGATAAATTTATTTTATAAATTTAAATTTAGATAAATTTATTTTATAAATGTTATTTAAAATAAATTTAATTTAAATGAGTTTATTATTGAAACTTGAAAAAGTTTCTTTTATAAACTTAATTTAAATAAGTTTACTTTATAAATTTAAATTTAAATAAATTTATTCTTTAAATTTAAATAGATTTCCTTTTATAATTTAAATTTATTTAGATAATTTTATTTTATAAATTTAAATTTAGATAAATTTATTTTATAAATATTATTTAAAATAAATTTATTTTGAGAATTTAATTTATAATCTAAAGATATTAAAACTTGGTCCATTTTTCCAAAAGGGTTTGTACTTGGAAAATTCTTCGTTTTGGCTTAGAATTAATTCGCAGAGCATATGACCCGGTTTTGAGGAAAGTGGTCATTTCGTATTAGTAGGTTTATTCCGGAGCATTTGGATTTTATTGTGGATGATACGATTGTTCATGTTATAGTTCCACAAACTGCTCAAATGTAAAGATATGATAGATTTATTAGTGGGGAACTCTGAAGATTTTTTTTCTGACTCTAATGATTATTCTAGTTTTTGTACTTATACAAAACGGATTTAAGAATCGTTAGATGTCACAACTGAAGAAACATATGAGGCTACAAGTAGCAAGACAAGATCAGGGCTGTGCTACAATATTCAAGAATCCTGAACAAGCAAATGATGACAGAGACTGTGATGAGTTAAAAACAGGAATGTCAAGCATTAGTAAGGTTACAGCAAGGGAAAGCATTTATTGGTGAAGTTAAATGCAAAGTTGGTTCTATCAGTGATAGTGATGAACCACATGGATATCTATCATCAATGACCAACACTGGAGATGAATCACTAAGCACTTCAAAGGTACGCATTCTAACTAGTATACCTTTATCTAATTCAGAACTGTATGATTTTCAATACAGTAAAATGAATATCTAGAATTTGATAGGATTATTCTAGACGATTAGATGTATCCTGTATATTTCCTTGAACTTGATTTAAATCTTCTGTGATTTAATACCTTTGCTAATGTTGAATTGATCACACTCACAAAGTTGCACTCTAATGTCAAATCACTTAGTGCATTGCTTGTTAAGGTATATTAGATTAAAAGATGGTAGAATTATCTAAGTAGTCAGTAAAATTTGTAGATTCGAGGCTTAATCTAAAACTGACTTAGGTAATTAGAGATAATTAAAATGTTAGACAACAACATAAATGGATTAGACAAAATTAGTAATTAAATTGTTAGTTCTTCTATTCCATGTGCTTTTAGAAAATTATTGAATATCTGTAAATCTGCTAATCACCTGATACACTTGTGTAAAATGGTTAAAGTAGATAGTACTGAATTTTCTAATATGCATAACATGCCTGAATTGCATAATTCTTATCGATAATGCATTGAAGCTGAATGTTTACCATGCGCTCTTATTTTTCATGCTTGTTCGTTTAAATCTGAAAATGCATATCTTAGGACTTGCATAATCTTAGGCAAATCATCAATAAGAATCACAATAGGGTAAAGACTGCTAGTCCACCTTAAGATAAGTTGGAATCACTAATCTCATAGCCTTAAGACTACCTTGTCAAGGCTGCTGTGAATGAGAAGTGATCAGTCAAAGATAAGTTTGTGCATGTTAAGGTTGAAACTGTTGTTACCACTATTGAAAGTAATATCTCTAACCCATCTAGACTCAATTGAAGTTGAGTACCAAGAAGCTTAATCATTTGTGATTGCAGAGAATAAAACAAAAGTCAAAAGTTATGTGATTTCGTGACATTTATTGTTCGAGGCATATTACTAGCATTGAAGCTCTACTATCACAATTGATTGAGAAAGCCTACCCTACGGTAACCTTTGGAGATGACAGCAAAGGATGTACAAGGGACTTGGCTATCATGATTTTGGAATTGTCATAACTGGAAATATCTTTCTTGTCGACGGACTTAAGCACTAAGCACTATCTATAGGGCACTAGGGAATTCTTTATTAAGGGTTTTCTGGAAAAGCATTGAAATAGAAAAGTGTTTGATTTCAAGCAAGAAAGATGGAAGATCACTCAACTGAGAGTGAATTGGTGATGTTCGTGCATTCAACAGATAATATATCACATATGATGATTGATCACATCAGGCAGATCAAATTGGAAGTAAAGTACTTTGAAGTTGAAGCAATTAACACAGCATGCTTCTTTATTCAACAAGATCGTGAAAAGACATCATATGATTAATGGCCAACCATAAGCAAACATTGAAGCTCTTTTGTGTGTTTGGAGGAAACTGATATTTATTGAAGATTTATATGAGCATCTTGATAAGTTTGAAATTAAGGCTCATGGAACAATTTCCCTCGACTACTCATTGAAGTCGAAAGCTTTCAAAGTAAGATGCGATGTAAAATCAGAAGGTGATTGAAAGTCTGAATGTGTCGTCCTATTACACCAAGCTCCCGAGCATTAATATAAAAGTCTATTCTGAATCTGTGAAGCTTGACATCTAGTCAGAGTCATATTCAGATATTGATGATGAAACTGAGGTTGTAGAAGGAATAAATGTTAATAATGATGATTCAGATCCTAGTAGTGGAAATGGTAGTGAATCTACATAACTCGTGGACTTTAACATAATCCACTCATCAAGGTGAAGGATCCTCAACACATCCTAGCAGCAACTCAGGGGGAGCAAAATAAAAGAAGGATCTACTAGTCATACTCAACACAATGAAGATCAAAGGAATACATTAAGAACATATCTGCCGAGACAAAGGGTTTGGAGTCAAATTCATTCCCGGAGTCTAGTTCTTAGTGATCTGGATACTAGAGTAAAGACTAGAAGTGCTATGCAAAGTAAATGATTACTCTTTGGGAAAGAACAATTGTTAAACAGTTGGAATCCTAAAGAAGATTGAAGAAGTAATGATTGATCCAGATTGGGTGATTGCAATGCAAGATGATCTCAATCAGTTCGAAGGCAGAATCTACTGAATCTGGAACCCAGGCCAGAAGACAAAGTTATAATTGGTACTGTAAGGGTTTTCAGAGACTGGATGATTTTTGGCATTGTTATGAGGGACAAAGACAAACTGGTTGCTACAGAAGGTATCGACGATGATGGAAACAAAATCTTCGGGACTTTCAAGATCTAACTAAAGCACCAGAGACGAGACTTGATACTATTTAGGGCTGAACAAGTTGATGTACAACAACTCCTGGACTTTGAAGTTCCTTATCCACTGGAATTTGTATATCATTCTCTTCACAAGCTCTCTATGACGGAGGTAAGAGATCAAGCAATCGTCAAGGACATAGTATGACACTCTAACTGATAATCACTTAAATATGATTTTATATTAGAGTCTTTATACACATATCTCTCTAGAATACAAGGCACACACACATAATGTTTAGTGCAAGTATACCATGATTATATTATATGTGGGTCTACTATGCATAAAGACCATATATTTTATTCTCAATATGCCTATGTGCAAGTTTCCAAGTGGATACTAGGGAATCTAATCTTATAGCTAAGATATGAATTGTTAGATATCTTAAGGGATTACCAATTCTAAGAATCAGGTACCCTAAAGATACTAGGTTTAACCTAATTGTCTATATAGATATAGATAATGTAGGTTGAAAGAAAGACAGGGAGGTAATTACTAGAAGCTGTCAAACTCCATCAACTCTGCTGAATAATCTCTTCACCACTCACAGAACAAGCGCATGGACACCAGGTATC
This sequence comes from Oenanthe sinensis, assembly GCA_028671895.1. Lineage (NCBI taxonomy): Eukaryota > Viridiplantae > Streptophyta > Magnoliopsida > Apiales > Apiaceae > Oenanthe > Oenanthe sinensis. The sequence goes on along the minus strand of CM053810.1, from coordinate 41,598,906 downwards.
ATTTATATTGGGAGTAGTCCTTAGTAGAATAACTTGCAGATATTTGCTAAAACAGCTTGATAAATTCATTTTATCTAAGTTGGTTAGTAAAGTTGAGATATTATTTATGTGCATATTTGTTGAAAATCTCATCTGTAAAGAATTCTTAAATGAGTTCACAAATATTAAATTTTCCATATTTAAAGGACTTGTGAATTTATTTGAAATCCAGAACCTCGTGCTTATTGCTACTACTTTAATTATCATATTTACAATGTTAAATGCATATGTGGTAATTAGGAGTTCTAGCATAAGTTTGTATATTATCGTAATTGATTTAAATTATGATATCAGACAATTCAATGTCATATCAGTCTCATGATTCAAATGAATTAAAATAATATGCAGCATAATTGTTTGTATGATAAATATTTTATGAGTATCAGTTAATGATATCTTGCTTAATTGTTTTGATATTTTTCTCTGATATTTTTAAATATTTTGTTACAAATAATTGTGACACTTTTAATATTAGTGACATTATTTAGAATTACTGATCTAAGTAATCAATGCATATTTCAAAAATCACTAATATTGAAGTGTAAGTATTATATATATATGTATATAAAATTCTCAATATTTTATATACTTAGAAATATTTCCTAAATTTTATTTTTTTTGTACAGTTTTATTTTATTGGCATCATTACTGTAAATATATTTTTTATAAATTTCTTAAAAGAGTTGAATTTCTTCTTTGGTACAAATTCTCGCTTTTTATCATGGGAAGTTTGCCTTATATGAAATTCATAATGGATAGAAACTTTCTTCTCAGATACAATTTTTTCCCGCGTTTTATTAAGGGATATGTATCTTAAAGAAAATTTCGTTATATGTGTGCAAGTTTATTTTTATTTTGTTTTTATTTTTTTAAAATTGGCATATTTTTTCCTAAAATTGGCATATTTTATTTTATATTTTTTATTTCATTTTATTTTGAAATTGGCATAATTTCGTTATATTTTTTTTATTTCATAAGTATTAAATGTCAATATTTAAAGGACTTGTGAATTTCTTTACATCTACTTTCTCAAGCTTACATATACTACTTATAATTGTTATGAGTATAATTGTCATATGCTTAAGTAACAATTATTAGATATAATGTATGAAGTTAAATGCTAATTTTCATTTCTATGATTATTTAGTATTTAGAAAGAGTATTTTATCTTATTAAAATTATGAATTGAAGCAATTCATCGTTTATTAGTTTCATAGTTTTAATACGATGATATATTAGGAGCATAATTACTTGCTTTTTGAAATTATTATTAATTATCATATTTTGATAGTTTGTTATTGTTTCATTGCAATTAATTATGATTTTTGTTGTTAGTGATAATATATATATTGTTTATCTGAAAGTCATTAATAATAAAAGCATATATGTGTCCTGCCGAACAAGAGCAATCGACTCGAGGTAAAAGCAGGTAATCTCGATCTTGATAAATATATACAATTGATATATTGAGCCCTTAGTGGCTATAGGACAAGATCAAGGGATTGAAAACCTACAATCTCTAACACAGATCATAGAACCAAACACTCAAACAGATACAACTTCATCTACTAAACCCCTGAAATGAAAAGCTTTATCAACTAAAGAGGGTAAGAGAGTAAGTGCCTCAAGTGCACTAGAAAAGAGAAGTATCTATGAGTGTTCCAGCAGCTCTGCCTCTAGTTAGAATATGAAATTGAAACCAAGGCAACTGCTAACTAATTTATATCCTCCCAAAAGGGTATAGATTTGCAAATGGCAAAACTGTTACTAGGTTCGTCATCTTAACATGATGAGTCTATTGAATTCGACCTATCAGCCAAGGCCATTTGTAAATAGTCAACTTCATCTGGACACTCTCAAACACTGCCGACCATAAATGTATATATTCAAATGCACTGTAAGGATTGTCACACACTAAGGATGAATTGACGGAAGCAATTATTCTAAACTTCCATATCAAGGAAGGAAGGATGATTGATGATTCTAACTGAATCAACATGCCTTCACAGGCGTCAAGAGGAAACTTGGATCATTTGCTACATTATAGATCATTGTCTCCCTCCCCAGATGGAACATATCTAGATTCCTAACGGAATAGATCATCTTAGATGATCAGAAACTCACAAAATATATTCCTGAAGCAATTCAGTTTTCAAAATCAAATATTTTAATAGATTCAATTGAGGACGGGGATTTACGAAAACCCATTGCACCACCAGTGACCTCTCTTGAAGGGGCTATGGTGATCTTTCTTGCAGGTACAAAAGACTGTGTCATCAGTACTGAGAGAAATAGTGTTGTGAGAAAAGTGTGAAACACAAGTGAGTAAGAGTGAAAATATATATTCTATGAGTGAAACACTTAGAGAGTATATGAGCGAAACACTTGTCAGAAACACAAAGGAAAATCACACACTACCACAATTACCAAATCTCATTCCCAATTCCCTGTTAAAGATTTCTAATGTTACTCAACTAAGGGGGATGAAATTTCTTCTGATATTAAGGATTCTGAAGAGGATTACTCAACTAAGGGGGAGAAGTGTTGAACAGTTCGAACTGTTGAACAAGATCCAAAAAGGGAGAAGTAGATCCAAAAAGGGAGAAGTGTTGAACAAGATCCAAATGGGAGAATTGTTGAACAAAGACTTTTACTAGAAGAGGATTACTCATTTGTTGAATAAGAAAAGGGGGTATATAACAACATGCTTGGATTAGATCCATTTGATTTTAGAAAATTCTTGTATATAGGATTAACTGGATTTTCTAAAATGCATAACATGTCATAGTTTGCATTTTTTATATTTGCGATGGTTTAATGCTGTATGTATGCCATGTCTGTTGTTACCTCTATTAAATTGGTTGGATAATTCACGTAAGGGGAGAATGAATTCACCTTGGGAGAGAAGTGAAGACAGAAGTTGGAGAAATAGAGGAGAAGCGGTAATAAGAAGAGAACAAGACTTCATCCCTGCCATCCTAAGGGGGAGTAGTAATGAGTCTGAGAAATGAAGATGATACTACTTGTATAATATGTTCAGTGCTAGAGGAACAAACATCTTTCATTTCAGTCACTCAAGAAATCTGGAAATGTTGAATCTGATCAAGAGAAACCAGCCATTGAAGATCTACCAATGACACCTGATCATAAAAGTTAAACTCTAGAATAAGGTGAAGTTGATACTTCTAAAGCTGGTAATGATAGGTAAGTCAAGATAGAACTTTGTTAAATATGTTCAGTCTAGAGGAACATCTATCTTATATTTATCTTTCATAATTGAAATCTGGAAATGTATTATATGATCCAGAAAACAATTTATTACTTACAGTTCTTAAATGTCGTATTATTTTCTTAGTTGTTAGTTGAGTTATCCTCTAGGAATTTGTGTGTTAAATGTTTAAAACCAAATAGGGGGAGATTGAAAGTCATATGACTAGTTCTATTTATAATAAGTAGATGACAACTCAACTCAGATAAGAAAACAGAAGTAAATAATAAATATTGAATATAGAGGAAGAACAAAAAGAAGCCAAGACATGACAAGACAAGACACAAAGACCACTACAGAAGAAATGAGAACCAACATTGTAGTTAGTCATCCGTGAACCAGACCAGTGCACAGGGTGTCAACAATGTCAGTGAAGATTCGTCATCAAAAAGTTCAAGTGGTTAAAAATGTTATTGTTGAAGAACAGAATAGTCTTATTTACATCAACAATAATCAAGCCTTTAATTTAATTCTCTATTAATTAATTAAATTAATTAGTTAATTTAATTAGTAAATTAATTCACTCAGAATTAATTTATTTCTTAAATTAATTAAAGGATTAATTAAATTAGGATTATTTTAGAATGACAGAAGACAGAAGCTGGAAGCTCAAAGGGATACGGTACTGACTTGAAGAAAAGATGGAAAAAGAAATGACACAGAAGAAATGCAAATTCATATATTCTTAAAGGTGGAACCCCGGTTGGAATTGATTTATCATTTTCAAGTGAAAAGGAGTTCGGTTCCAGACGATCAAGAGACCGCAGCTTAGAGCGTAAATATTTATTTAATTAATAAATATTTTATTTATTTAGTAAATTATATTTATAAATATCTAAATAATATTAGATATTTATTTTTATAATTTCTGAATTAAATTTATTATTTATTAATCAAAGATTATAAGATGTGCGGGTAGAAAAACATTTCTACTGAGCCTGTCTATAAAAGACGAAATAGGCCCCTTTTCCATTTGATTTGGCAGGAGTTTTTTTCCAACCAATCAGAGCATGCCAAGTGTCCAATCATGAAGAAAAGAAAAGAAATTGGCGTTTGATTGGAAAGTCATACCGAAGAAAGCAAAAGTAATACCGAGCTTTGATTTAAAAAAAGTCATACTGAAGCCTTGATTAAAAAGTCATGCTGAAGTACTTTTTGAAAAGAAGGTAATACCGAAGCCAAGTCAAAAGTAATACCGAGCTGCTGATTGAAAAGTAATACTGAGCTGGTGGTTGGAAAATAATACCGAAATTCAAAATTAATGCCCAGCTTTCTGAAAAGTAATACAAGGCTTAATTCTTGTTAAAAAGGTCATAGTGAAAAGTAATGCAAAGCTTTTCTAACCTCTATAAATATGAGGAGATCACTTCTCATTTATTAAGTAGAAAAACAGTCAAATTCAGCAATTTGTCTGCAACGTCATATACATAGACTTTCTGTGCTGATTTGAGTTTAATTCCTTAAGTAGAACAATTCATGTCAAATTTGTTCTAGGAATTAAATGTTTATTCTACCAAATGTTGTAACACCCGTTCAAGTTTAATATACATATTTAACTTGAATCTTGTTTACTTACTTGCTAATTTCTATATCTTAAATGTTTTATCTTGAAAATAGAAAGTTAGTAAGTCAGCCTCCCAAACACTACAAGGACCCGGACCCTCAGCTAAAGCAATAATTTAATTCCGCAAATTCTGAAAAGAATTTTAAATTGTTGTCAGTATCGCATTCAACCCCCCTTCTACGATACTTCCGGGACCCAACAAACCCACTAACCGAACTCTAAATTATTTATCCGTAAAAGATTCGAAAGAATTTTTTATTCTAATGAGTATCGTATTCAACCCCCCTTCTACGATACTTCTTGGACCCAACAATTGGTATCAGAGCTGATTGATTGATACACAAATCATGATCCACAACTTAGTGAAGCTTAGAGTGTTAAGCTGTTTGGACTACACAAGATTAGAGGACTTGATAAATAAATTTATTTTATAAATTTAAATTTTGATAAGTTTATTTTATATATTTATTTTTAATATATTTATTTTATAAATTTAATTTAAATGAGTTTATTATTTAAACTTGAATAAGTTTATTTCATAAATTTAATTTATAAATTTAATTTAAAATAAATCTATGATTTAAACTTAAGTAAATTTATTTTAGGTTTACAGCATTTCAGCGTCACTCACACCATTTGCAATCTACTTCAAGTTTCGTATCTTTAATTTTAATTTTTTTTTATTTATTTTTCCAGAAAATTTAAAATTCTTGAAAACTAAATTTTTTCTTAAGTATTAATTTACGATATTTTAATTTAAAAAAATTCGAAATTCTTGAAAATAATTTGTTATAAATTTTTGTTTTTGATTAATTTATTTTCAAAGAAAATTAAAAATTCTGTAAACTTAAATATTTCTTAAATATTAATTCGAGGATGTTCAAGAAGAAGTAGTTGAAGATTTTTCGGGGTATTGAAGACAATTAAAATTGACTGAAGATTATCCAATGAAGTTAATTCTGGAACAGGTTGAAAAAGAAGTGATACTAATTTCCTCAGAGGTCTATACTCCATAGGATCCCACTGTTTATTTGGATGCTGGAAAAGAAGAGATTAATTTGGGTACAGTTTTTGGTTAATTTGAGTTGAATTTTTTGATGAAAAATTTTAGGGGTTAAAGTAGTGAAGGAGAACAGACTGGACATCCTGGTATCTCAGCAAAAGCCTTAAAGATTATTCTACAAGGAGATTACAGGAAGTTCGTGCTAACACTGCAGATCATCTGGAACATATGATTACAATCAACAGGGATCAACCACATTGTCTGTAGAAGAACTGTATGTGTTGAAGGCCTATGAACTAGAACAAGAGCTAAAGAAGATAATATTTGGTAAAGAAGGTTGTTAGCATATCCACTGTATTTGTGACTCAGGAACCAAATTTGATTGAAGTCAAGGTTGATAACCTCTGAACAGAAACGAAATGATCCAAGAAGCTGAATTGAAGATGTTGTAGCTCGAGGTAGTGGTCAAGGTGTTGTATGTGAGTTTGACACTTTGGAATATCTTGTGAACTGGACTGCAAGTCAAGCCTGCAGGGCAACAAGAAGTTCAGTGACATTAGATTCAGGTGGAATCCCAATTCTAAATCTAAGGTCGTTACCTATAGATTCCCTAAAGGAGATTTTCAAGACCAGTTCAAGAGGCGGTTGCAAAACAGGGATGGTTTAAAATAGAAAGACAAGATCAGGGGTTTGCTACACAGTTTGAAGAATCCTATACAAGCAAAAGATGACAGACACTGTGTTGGGTTGTAGTAGGAATCTCAAGCATTAGTGAGGATGCAGCAAGGGAAAGCTTATGTTGGTGAAGTTAAATGCAAAGCTGATTCTATCAGTGATAGTGATGAATCAAATGGATATCTGGCATCAATGACCAACATTGGAGATGAATCATTAAGCACTTCACAGGTACACATTCTAACTAGTATACATTTATCTAATTTAGAACTGTATGATGATTAGTTATTGAAATGTATTATATTCATGTCAGCATGTTAGCATCTTAGGACTTAAATGCTTAATTGATTGCTAAGAATAAGATTGCATGCTAGGATTCATGAGTTTAATTAGTAAATTTCATACTTGATTTTATATGCGGTAAAATGAATATCTAGAATTAGATAGGGTGTTCTAGACAGTTAGGTGTATCCCTAAACATTTGCTGGAACTTGATTTAAATCTTCTGTGATTTAATATATCTACTAATGTTGTGAAAATTGCTAAATAGACAAACAGGTCATAGATCAGATATTTTATATTTGTTCTTACTTGAAATTGTTTATGTGATTATTTTCATATAATTTGCTCGCACTCACATAGTTGCACTTAAATGTCATATCATTTTATGTATTACTTATTAAGGAGTATAATATAAAAAGATGATAGAATTATTTAAGTAGTCAGTAACATTTGTAAATTCGAAGATTAATCTAAAACTGACTTAGGTAATTAGAGATAGTTAAAAATGTTAGACAATAACATAAATGGATTACACAGAATTAGTAATTAAATTGTTAGTTCTTCTATTCCATGTGCTTTTAGAATTTTTTTGAATATCTGTAAATATGCTTTACATCTGTTACACTTGTGTAGAATGATTAAAGTAGATAGTACTCAATTTTCTAACATGCATATTGAAGCTGTTGTTACCACTTTTGATAGTAATATCTCTAACCCATCTGGACTCAATTAAAGTTGAGTACCAAGAAGTTTAATCATTTGTGATTGCAGAGTATGTAACAAGAGGAAAAGTTAAATGATTTTATGACATTTATTGCACGAGGCATGTGATTAAGATTGAAGCTCTACTATCACAGTTGGTTGAGAAAGCCTACCCAACGGTAACCTTTGGAGATGACAACAAAGGATGTACAAGATTTTTGGCTATCATGTTTTTGGAATCGTCATCAGTGGAAGCATATTTCTTGTGGAAGGACTTAAGTACTATCTACAGATCAAGGGTTTTCTAGAAAAGCATTGAAAAGGAAAAGTGTTAGATTTCAAGCAAGAAAGATGGAAGCTCACTCAACTGAGAGTGAAGAATCATGTTCGTAGCTGACATGGAATTTGTATGCAAAGGTGAAGTGAACTTTTCAGTAAAGCTTCACCAGTAAAGAGTTGGCTATGACATAAGAAGCTCTCACACTTGGTCAACAAGACAATGGATTCTCCGATAAAGATGAAATTGGTGACAGGACTGCTTCATATGGAATTCAATCTAGAAGGATATTTTGAAGTATGTCATATAGGGAAGTCAATGAAAATATCACATTGAAGCAAATTATGGCATGGAAGAAATATGCTTAGTGGTGATTGATGACAACCCTAATTACAAGTTTGTGATGTCCGTGCATTCAACAAACAAAATATCACAGACGGAGATTGATCACATTAGGTAGATCAAGTTGGAAGTAAAGAAAGCTGTGAGAACTTTGAATTCAAATATTGGAACTCAAATTCGTGAATGAGGTTCTAAATGAAGTCTGCACTTATAAAGGTACTTTGAAGCTGAAGCAATTAACACAACATGCTAATTTATTTCAACAAAGATTGAGAAAAGACATCATATGAGTTAATGGCCAACCAGAAGCAAACATTGAAGCTACTTCTTGTGTTTGGAGGAAATTGATATTTATTGAAGATTTATATGAGTATCTTGGCAAGTTTAAAGTTAAGGCTTGTGGAACAATTTCTTAGGCTACTCATTGAAGTCGAAAGCCTTGAAGGCATATGTGATGTAAAACCAGAAGGTGATTGAAAGTTTGAATGTATCGTCCTACTACACCAACCTCCCAAGCATTCAAATGAAAGACTATTCTGAATCTTTGAAGTTTGACATCCCGTCAGAGTCAAAGGAATACATTAAGAACATATCTTCCAAAACAAAAGGTTTGAAGTCAAAGTCATTCCTAGAGTCTAGTTCTTAGTAAACCGGATTATTGAGTAAAGGCTAGAAGTGCTAATCAAAATGAACATATATTTTTCGGGACCTAACATCTGGAATCCCAAAGAATACTGAAGAAGCAATGATTGATCCAGATTGGGTGATTGCAATGCAATATGATCTCAATCAGTTCGAAGGCAGAAATTTACTGAAGCTGGGACCCAGACCACAAGACGAAGCTTAAATTGGTACAGTAAGGGTTTGTAGAAACTGGATGATAATTGGCATTGTTATGAGGGACAAAGCCAAATTGGTATCGATGATGATGGAAACAGAATCTTTGAGACTTTCAAGATCAAACAGTAAGCACCAGTGACGAGACTTGATCCTATTAAGGCTGAACAAGTTGATGACCTAACAATAGGATATTCCTAGCACCTGTTGAGCATTCAAGTGTGAATATATATAAGATGAATGTGAACAAGTGCACTCCTGAATGGTGAGTTAGAAGTTGAAGTTGATGTACAAATCTTGGACTTTGAAGTTGCATATACATTAGAATTTGTATATCATTCTCTTCCCAAGCTCTCCATGAATGGAATTAGGGATTCAAGAAAATCGTCAAGGACATGGTATGACATTCTAACTTATGTATTACTTGAAAATGATTTTATATTAAAGTCTTAATACATACATATCTCTAGAATACAAGGCACACACAATGTAATATATGTGCAAGTATACCATGATTATATTATATGTGGGTCTACTAATGAAAACTTGTGGAAGAGATATTTTGCTAAGTAAATGCAGAGTAGGTACAAGATGAGCATGTTGGAAGAGTTGCAATTCTCATTTTTGAATTATAATTAGTTCAAAAGAATGAAGGCAATTAAAGTAACTCAAGGATCTTTTGAAGATGTGCAAATTTAGAAGATTCTAGACCTGCCAAGACTTCTTGCCAACAAACCACTAAGCTTGATCAGGGCAAAACAGGTAAATGAACTGAAGTGACAAGCTATAGAGGTATGATCAGCTCATTACTTATTCAAGTGCATAAAGACCATATATTTTATTCTTGATATGCCTATGTGCAAGTTTCCAAGTGGATACTAGAGAATCTTATCTTATAGCTAAGTTCTGAATTGTTAGATATCTTAGGGGATCACCAATTCTTAGAATCAGGTACCCTGAAGATAATAAGTTTAACCTAAGTGGCTATATAGGGGAAATTATTCCTAGAAGCTATCAATTTCGTAGAGGAAGTTGGATTCTTGTTGAAATGAGAGAAAGCATTCAATGCAGTTATTAAGAATCGATATTTTAACATTTGGTAGCATTTGGATAATATCCCTCTTAATCTTATTATATATAGGATATAATTAGGGCTGTAAACGAGCCGAGTCGGACCGAGTTTCTACCGAGTCGAGTCGATCTCGAGTTTTTTCTAACCGAGTCGAGCTCGAGCTCGATTATCTTAACAAGCTTTTTTTTCCCGAACTTGGGTTCGTTAATGACCCGAGTCGAGTCGAGTCCGTAACGAGCCTACCGAGTCGATCCCAAGTAGAACCGGGTTTTTCGATATTTTTTTATTTTATATATTTTTTTGGGTTTATTTTTTTTAAAATAAAAACTAAAATTAAAACACTAAAAACTAAAAACTAAAATTAAAACACTAAAAACTAAAATTAAAACACTAAAATCTAAAACAATATATATATATATATATATATATATATATATATATATATTGTTTTATATATATATATATATATTGTTTTATATTTATATTTCTTATCGAGTACCGAGTCGAGTACGGAGTCGAGTAGAGTACCAAGTCGAGTCGAGTCGAACAACCAAAAAACTTGACTCGACTCGACTCGTTAAGCTTAACGAGCTTTTTTTCTTACCGAACTCGAGTTCGTTAACGAACCGAGCCGAGCCGAGTCGAGTCGAGTCGGGTTTTTACCGAGTCAAGTCGAGTCGATCTCGAGTTCAGCTCGATTCGTTTACAGTTCTAGATATAATAGTATAAATTAAATTTTCGGGCCGAGTTCGAATATTTTGAGTCAATCCGAACCAGACCCGAATAGGTAAAAATTTAACCAACCCAAACCCGATCCAAAATATAAAAATCAATCATAATTCGTATTATTCCGTATTAATTTTGTGTCTGATTTCGGTTTGTGTGCGACCCTACTTTGGAACCCCCGTCATTGGCAACATAAACTTGTTTTTGAACAAAAACTTTTGTTCGACAATAAAAAAAGAAAATGAAAAAAATCCGATTGAAGAAGGGGATCATTTGAAGATTTTATATAAAAAGTGCAAACAAAACTCCACACTTATTATACACACATAGTTCCGCAGAGCTTCTGGGTTTATAGGAAATCAAACGCAAAAAAAAGATAAAAAATGTCAATCCGACAAGGTATTGTTGGTGTTTTGGCTAAAAGACTACTACACCGGCGTTACCCATTCATTACTTCCCCCATTCCCGGTAAATTAACTCCTCTCTCTCTCTCTCTCTCTCTCTATTTAAGGCAGTGTTGATCTTCTTATTAGCCCAAAAACAACATTTCAGGTTCAAATTCCTCTAGGCAAGGTAGTTCTTGGTGTACGCGACACGCTTCTTTTCCATGGATTCTCTTATCTGCCCCCTCAGGTATACTTCTTTTTCCCTCCTCTTTTTACTTATCATTCTGTATAATTTTTATTACTTATTAGATTAATTAATTTGGTTCTTCAACCTAGTGTCATTTCTCGGCATTGATTGGCAATTTTGTACTTGTTAGATTAATGTGAATGCGGGATCAGGTTCAGACATGCTTATCGTAGAAATGAGTAGTTACTAGTGTATTCATATATATTGTTAGACTTATAGCTGGTTGTTTGTCAAAATTGGCCAAGTCTATTTGCAAAGTTACTAGTGCTGTACATAAATTACCTAACTTTAATTTTAACTTATGTTCCGGAATTTGTTTTTTTTAAGAGTGAAAGTAAAAACTATTATGTTTGTTCTTATTACAAAACAATGTAGCTTATCTCTTGTGGTATTTTTCTGTATACTTCCTATTGCTGAAGCCATTTATGTTTTCTCATTTTCATTTTTCACTTGTTACTGACATCGTACCAGGCTAAGGTATTATTGGTAATTGATAGGTCCCAATCAAAGTTATTTAAAGTGAAGATAAATATTCTCTTTAGGTGAGAATGAACCTCATATATTTCCAGAATTATGACTTGATTTCATATAGATCATAAGTGAGTTTAAATACAAATGAGACTAGCAACTGCTTACAAACATGGCACTGATAAATAAGACTCTAAACACTAACTGTTAGTAGTGGTAATAACTGCCACTAATGCCAGTAGTAATGCCGGTATCTAAAAAGATCTGCTACTAAACTACACAAACCACTGACCTATCATTAATTGAAGTGTGGCCACCACTTCGATTATTCATTAAGCAGACATGATTTTTGGCCTTAATATAATATATGGTTCTTACTTATCCAATTACAATTTCTACCTGAAATTTGTTTAAATATATTTGATGATATGCAACATTGCAGATAAAAAGGCAGATAATACGTGGAGGAAATAGAACTAAGAATGCTGTGGTTGAATCCAATTGGAAATGAATTTGATTATACAATTTTGTTGATTCTGCAGTACTGTTTCTTGGGATGAATTCAACCCCTGTCTTGGCAGAAGATGTTTCAGTTGGCTTGAAAAGTGAAGATGAGATGAGTGGGGAGACTATAGGTGGGTTACGAAAAATTGAGGATGGGTCTGTGGTATCTAATATACATACATCCAAGTGGAGAGTTTTTACTGATACGGGAAGAGATCGATTTTTGCAGGCAACAGCTTCTTCTTCCAATCGAGTTTTTTTGTCTATTTTAATATTGACATTTCATTTTCTCATCTCCATTGCAAATTTCACAAGTTTAGATGACTCACTCGTTTCATTATCTGTCCAGGGAAAAATGGAAGATGCAGAACGTTTATTCCAAGCTGCCATACAAGAAGCTAAAGAAGGTTTTGGAGAAAGGGATCCACATGTGGCATCAGCATGCAACAATCTTGTAGGTCCCCTAGTAGATATCTTTATACGGTTTATAAAGGTTGTTTTTGGCTGGATGCTAATTTGTTTCATGTTCAGTAATGTCACTGTACTAGAATTCTAGATCCTTTTACATTCAAAATGTAGGCAACAAGGTTGATGCGGAACAAAAATGACTAACTGAAACCATTATAAATTTACAATGTCTCTGTTGGGGCATGGACCTTTACACAGTGCCTTCTGGAATGTGCGCAATTTGTGTACAAGTTTGATGTATTTGGATTATTTGTCTTCCTTTTTAGTGTACGTATGAAGAAATTCCACCGAATTGAAAGTCTATACTATTAAAGTTCTGGCCTGCTTAAATGTAGTTGTGAGTTAATTTATTTATTAGATTTTGTTATATGCAATATATCATGTCTTTTGGTATCTTCTCAGAAAAGTTTTCAAGGTTGCCTGGTCTGGCGGATTATTGCATTTGTTATCTTTTATTGCAGGCTGAGCTGTACAGAGTTCAAAAGGTATTTGATAAAGCGGAACCCTTATATTTAGAAGCCGTAAAAGTACTTGAAGAATCATTGGGACTCGATGACATACGGTATATTTTTGTGTAGTCGTCTACGCTATGATATAAACTCTTTGGGGGATTACATATACTTGTAGAACTGAGTGGCCAACTATACAAGGTTTAAACTCTGTGTATCGGTTGATTTCCATCATATATGTCTGGATGCATGTATGATATATGCAATAATTGAAATGTTCTGAGCCATATAATGGTTTCAGATCTGCAGTCTCCTTTCAGCTAAATTATTTAACGAGTGTTTTCTTGATAAACCTCTTAACAACTATGAAATATGATTGCTGCAATTTTGTAATTGTGTTTCATCCTTGAAGCATACTAATATACTATACATTAATATTGTACGTATAGAATGAATATAGTCTACTTATCAGTCAGTTGGACCAAATATTACTAATCGAATGCAGTCCTTCAGAATTTATTATTAATGAAGATATGAAATCAAAGATTAATATCTAGTTGCATTTTACATTACTGATTTGTTATTTATGTAATTTGGATGTTTACTAGAGGCCAGTTTTTCTCAAATGTATAATCCATTAACCATTATGGTGTACTAGTACTGATATTGGTTCACAGGGACACATATCCGTAGTTAATATATACAGTGAATGTGTGTATGATGTATGCAATAAATAGAATGTTCTGAGCTATATATGGTTATATCTTAATTCTTAAGTTGGTACTATAGAGAGTAGCCACGTTATAACGCTACAAACCTGAAAGAGGGTGAATTAGTATTATGCCGTCTTCATAGAACTTCTGTATATCACTCTAATAGACACACACAAATATGATTGCTGCTTGTTGATATCATATTTGCATACTTGCAGATACCTGATGTAAAATGTTGAGCATGGAATACACCGTAGCTATGTCATTGTTCAATATCATCTCGACATTTCATAACTTTGCTCGAACTAGAAGCACTGTATAAATCATCATTTAGCAGTGATTTGAATCTTCTAAAATTTTCTACCTGCTGTATATAAGATTTGTATTCAATTTCTCTTAGTGTTGGGGCTGCGCTTCACAACCTTGGTCAATTTTATCTTGTACAACGGAAATTGGACGAAGCTTGTGTTTCTTATGAGGTAAATATGTGAATGTTATTAACAGTGCATACACAATGATCCTGTATCTAATCTTAAAGCATGCATTATTATAGGTCCATCTTTAGTCGTTTTTTGAAATGACATTGAGCTACCGAGTATTCATAAGAATGGAGTGAAAATTATTAACTTCCACTCATGGGCTCTCCATTTCTATCGAGGAAAATAAATTTTCATTTGCTCCGAAATTGAGATGTCAGAAACAAAAAATAGCATGCTAATACAATATAATCTTGGGACATAGATATGTATATAGTTGGCATGTAAATGGGAAAAAAAACTTATAAGTGATTAGAGATATGAGACTGGTTTAATAGATTAGAAAAACATATAAAACCACTTGTAGCATGCTTTCCTGATCATCCCACTTTCGGGATGAAGTTAATGTAATTTTACTTGCTTTCCCTTCTCTTTGTCTCGTGAAAAACTCGGGTGCACAAATTGGATTGAAAATTCTTCCAATATACCTGACACTTGTTTGTGATGCCTATGCTATGTTTCTCCGACATGTATTTAAGTAAAGCTTTCAAGGACTTTAATGTTGAATTTTCTTGATCCGGTGAAGGAACTAATTTTTTTTTTGGTGGGCGTGTGTGTGCGGTTTACTATGTTACCTGGTTCTTTTGGTAGCGTGCTTTAAAGGTATGAACTGATCTCTATGTTGGTGGTTTTCTTCATTCTTAATGTCAGCGTATTACTTATAGACATATAATTTTTCTATGCACCTACTAATGTAGATAAAGAGGCGTGTTCTAGGGGAGGGGCACACTGACTATGCAGATACAATGTATCATCTGGGAACGGTGAAGTTAACCCTCATCGTTGCTAAACAATTGCTACTGTTCAAAGGCACCACCTTGGTGCTTCGTTTGTTACTTTGTTATATGTTAAGTGACAATCTAGGCATGTCTTGATTTACAGGTGTTGTATCTCCTTGGAAAAGGGAAGGATTCTGAAGCCCTTATCCAGGATTCAATTAAAATACTTGAGGTAAACCAAATTTCTGTTTTATAGCAACGTACTTACTATTTAAGAAACCTTGGGTTCCAATATAAGAAATTAAGAGGAAAATCATCAGGAGACATGAATAAGATTTAGAATATAAAATCTTTCTCTCAGTTTGTTGAGTGTTGATACCAATCTCCCATAAGTGTAAGATTAGAAAGAATTATTTGGTTTATAAGCCCAATAAAGCAACTAATTCATTACCTTAGACTGGCCCTTAGAGGCATCCTATATTTTTAAAGCAACTATTTACTTGGAAATAGTTTCTTCCTCAGGATAATGGACAGGGAGAATCTGTAATATGCATCAGGAGGTTGCGGTATCTTGCTCAGGTTCCCTTCCATACATATAAGTTTATTAGGTTGTGAAAGTTTTTGTAAATTTGCAAGTATATAACTGAAATGTCTCTCAATCTCTCTCTCACAATATTAAAGACCACTACTCTATTTTTATCGTCCAGATGCTTCCAAGTGCATGTTAAAATCCTAGAATTTCCTTAACTCTGTGTAGATATCTCACTGGAATAGTCACCTTTATAAACAATAATGTTTGTGATCCGGAAATTTAAGTACTATATTCATTCTTGAAGACGGTAAGATTAGATGCTAATACTATCTGACACATGCACATATCTACTATTTTATCCCTTAACCTTGTAGAATAATAAAATACGTAGAGTATGAATTTAACCTGCACTACTGTAATATGTTACACAAACTTAGACATTAGAGTTCAAATTTTTCTTTAACCTATTTTCAATACGAGAATGTGTATAACCTGTGCAAAGAATTTACTCAAAGAGATGATTATATATTAAAAAATAATAATAATTATTATTATTTGTTAAAATTTTATATTATTTAAAATTTAATATATATATATATATAGGCATGTTCCACTACAAACCATCTTAGTTTACAAGTATACAAATTTGTCAAAATTCACCAATATCGAGATGGGATGCACCAAAATTAATTGTAAGATTTACCAAACAATCGATAAATAAAATATATAAATAATATTGTGTTTATGATACAAACATTTATTTTAATCAAGATATGGTGAATATATAATAAATAATTTACCGTTCTTAATATAAACAATGATTTAATATATATTTTTAAATATTTGGTGAATATTATTTACACTTTTAGACTTTAGTTCTTCTTGTGCATTATATGTGTGAATATTGGGACTTTAGTTCATCCTGTGTGGTTATCAGTGAATATTGGGTTTTTAGTTGAAAACAATCCTATATATATATTACACACAAAAGATTAATCTATTATAATTTTAGTGAAATTCTAATACAAACAATGAATTTTAATTTAAATAAAATTTTAATGTAAAAAAATTATACTTTTAGTATAATTTGTATTGAATATTAAAAAATTGTTTGACAAAACAGTAATCTATTATTATTTTAGAAAAATTCTAATATAAATTAAATGTAAATAATATAATATTTTTTATTAAAATTTGAATTGAATATCAAAATATTATTACATACTCGTAATTATATTCACATAAAATATTTTTATTGTCCAATCAAAATATAACTCTCATATTCCAAAATGTAATGAATTTGGAGGGATATCCCAAAATAGAAAATTTAAAGAACTGGGAGAGCTGAGTACTTGTTAGAATACTTTCGGTGAATAAATTTCTAACTAAATATACAGATTATTTTTCCTAAGATTATTTTTTTGTTTTATTATTTTATTAATATGATTTAAATTTTATTTTATTCTTCCAACAATAATTTTAATTTAATTTAGTATCAGTCCTATGTAGTTTTAATATAAAAATATTTTTAATATCATGTGAAAAATATTTTTATATTTTTTTATAGTTTTGTATTTGAAGGGGATAAAGTTCGTGTATTTTGTTAACAGATGTGTTTTAATTATAAAACTAATGTGTCAAAGTTAGGCCAACTGGCTCAATTACCGACCAACAACCGACTATCAAACTTTTAATATTTCGGCTTTAATAATATAGTATAGAAGTATAAATATATATTAAATAATATGTTAATGGATTATACTATTAACACACTATACTAAACCAACAACCAACCAATGGAATCTTGTTCGGTTATAATAATATAGTATAGATAGATGTCGGAATCGTACTCTGAACGCAACTGATATAGCCATATTCTAAACCAATGTGCTCACAACAAGAATGCTAAAGGATAAATAAATAATTTAGTTTATAATTCAACCCTAGTTTGAGAATGGTCATATTGATATTTGGGCTTACATTAAAGAACGATTTCATTTCAATCAGTCTTTAAACTTATATTTAATGGTGGTTGTGAGAAGTCAAAAGTGAAGTAAAGCAAAGAAATTGTTTGACTCAAATGTTGTATCCTTTTGTTCTCAAAATTACATGTTTCTGTTAGTACCTAGAAGGCTATAACATTAAGTTAGATTCAGCATCCCACGTATTGCAAGCATGGGATTGTACGGCCTAGAGAAATTGATTGGTTGACCGATTTACCTCTTTTTGTATTTAGTATTATTTAATATGTTTATACCGTTCGTAAATCCCTTTTACCCATTTAGATAGCAATAAATCTGTTTTCTTGATACTTGGCGGGTAGAACATATGCACTATTTGACATCAAAGTTCTGCTCTTAAAAATAAAAAATTTGATTGCATGATTTCTAAAGTTAAAGGTCGTTCTGTCAATACTTAATAACAGTTGAAGCTTATAGATCTTATACTTAAATTAATTTCCATCTTTTCTCTATAACGCGCAATTACTTTAATGATAATTTAATTGCCAATGCCTGTCTTTTACTGTTTGACATGTTTGTGTGCTTTGCACCAACTATAGATCTTTCTTTGGGGGTATTTAGTTTTCATTTTTCTAGATATATATCAAGTCCAGTCGACCTGAAGTTGCGGAGAATATACAAAGAAAGATACTGCAGAAGATGGAATTAACCAAGGTTGAGTCTCTTTTGGCTTGTCTGTTCTCTTGATACTCATTCAAACAAGATTATGTGCACTCAATTTATTAAGAATTAAATTGTTTTCTACTTGTGCTTCTAAAATAATCCTAAGTTTAAGCTTGAATCTACCTGTTTTTTTCTCAGGATAACTTTAGGACTTGTTGCAGTTCTGTAGCAGATAAGCTTAATAGATATACCAGACACTTTCATCTTGTAAAATATAAAACATGTCCATTTGAACACACTGTGAAAATCTTACTTTATTCAAAAGTAGGTGATACTATGTAGAATACAAGCGCTTGTCCCTATAGATACGAAGACAGTGGGTCATCTATTTTGAAATGAAGAAGTTTAACTTTAGCTAGACGCCTATATATGAAATTGATATTGCTAGAATAAATGATACTAGTATTCCTCTATCTTGTACCTATGACAACATCACCAAACTCAACATTTGCTAGACAAGTAGATTCCCACATACACTAAAGTGTGTAGTCATAGACCCTTTCTTCTTTGTACACGTTGAAGGATGCATGCCAAAGGAATTTCGACATTCATTATAATCATTGCTCAAATGCTTTTAGTAGGGGTTAACTAGTCTATTCAGTAATTTTGAATGATTAGGATATTGATTGTCTGGGTTATAGTAGCTAATGATCGTTTATATTTTGGCATCAGCATATACGTAACTGGATTTAGTTCTGTAATTTTTCCTACTTTTCTTAGACTTTTAATTGATACTCACTGGTTTCTCCATATAATTACTATATACCACAAAAATTATGCAATTTAGCTCGGGGTACACACCTAAATACTTGCAAGAAAGAAGCAAGCCTAAGTCTGCGGAGCAGTCATTGCCTATGAGGATATTACAAACTATAGCTTCTCTTTTATCCATCAACTTTATTTTCTAGTGCACTATTTTTCTGGCATCAGTAGCTGATTGAATTATTATGTATGAACTAAAACCCCTATATCCATATGCATTGTCAATTTGTCATCTTTTAAGTAGTTTGAATGCACTCTTTAGTTTCTGGCTATCTTTTGTTGCTTTTGATTAGTATTCAATGGGTTAGCATATTTATTTATATTTCAAATTTCATCTGGTTAAATTACTTGAACTGACACAGCATTTTCTAGCAATCCTTTAAATTAGAGCTGTTTAACGAACCGGGTCTGCTCGAGATCGACTCGACTCGACTCGGTAAAAACCCGACTCGACTCGACTCGGTTCGTTAACGAGCTCGAGTTCGGCAAGAAAAAAAAACTCGTTAAGCTTAACGAGTCGAGTCGAGTTTTTTGGTTGCTCGACTCGACTCGATAAAAACTCGGTACTCGATAAAAAATATAAAAATATATATATTTTTTTATTGTTTTAGTTTTTAGTTTTTATTTTTTAGTGTTTTAATTTTAGTTTTTAGTGTTTTAATTTTAATTTTTAGTGTTTTAATTTTAGTTTTTATTTAAAAAAATAAGCCCAAAAAAATAAAAAAAATAAAAAAATATCGAAAAACCCGACTCGACTCGGGATCGACTCGGACTCGGGATCGACTCGGTAAGCTCGTTACCGACTCGACTCGACTCGGTCGTAAACGAACCCGAGTTCGGCGCAAAAAAAAAGCTCGTTAAGATAATCGAGCTCGAGCTCGACTCGATTAGAAAAACTCGGGATCGACTCGACTCGGTAGAAACCCGACTCGACCCGGCTCGTTTACAGCCCTACTTTAAATATTATAAATATTCTAGAGTTCTGCCTTAGTGATAGCTTTACTGATACTACCTTTGGACTCTTTATCAAGATTAGAGCTACCACTTTCAACTATTTTTTCCCCATATATGCGGTACAAGAAGTTTGATGATCTTGCCGGTTGTTGGTTGTACTCGTAACAGTGCCCTTTCTATGTATAATATTAATTGTTGCCACAGGGGTGGAATTCTTTGGAAACTGTAATTACTGCTGAAGGACTTGCCTTGACTCTCCAGTCAGTTGGGAGCTTGAGGGAAGCAGAAGAGCTTTTTGAAAGGTGAGTTAAATATTGTTATTAACTTCTGACTCTTGTGTGTTTCAACTGAATAAATTCCCTTAACAAACTTTACCAGATGTCTTGATGCTCGGAAAATGTTACTTCCTAAAGACCATATTCAGGTATGACTTGTCAATATTCCATTATCTGCCGTAGTAATGATATCAAAATTGTTTTAAAAACGCATGCACTTAATTATCACTGTTGACTACTCAGTTAGTGATTCAAAAAGTGTATTAGTTCTTTGTATATGTATGACATGTGGTCAGGAACTAAGAACTGAGATTGTATAAATGTAACTATTTTTGGTGTTTTCAGTGTATAAGTGTAGTAAACAACAAGGGTTGCAGAGAATTAACAGACATGAACAGAGAGTTAGAGATAGAATAGAATAGAACAAGAGCATGGGAGAGATGGCTTGTAGAAAAAGTTAGTTTAGAGAGAGAAACAGTAGAGATAATCTAGAGAGAGAAAGTTTGGTGGAAAAGTCCATTTTTTTAATATTCAACGTAACCAAATACAACACTACAACTTGATATTGATATTTATACTAGTTCCCAGCTTAACAATCTCTAAAAAGACTTTAGTACCCTTATTATGTTAACTAGCAAGGCGCTACTAATACTGTTCCTGACACGTGCTCAAAATAATAATGATCGGGGAATTCGTTATGAGAGGGTCAGTGGATAGGTATTTTTGGCAGTAAGTACAAGTAAAACCTAATATCTTCAAACATGCACAAATTTACATATTTAAACCTGCAGTAGAAGAAATTGCAACTTGAAATTTATTAAATATTTAAATATTTAATTTAATGTGGTAATTTATTTTATTTAATTATAAATTTATTTTATATTTTTCTATGTAATGTTGTTTACATGGGATAAATTTATTATGAATCATATTTATATTATGTGTTTCAACTTTCAAATCTCATTAGTATAGTGTTATATGTTTATATTTTTAAAATTTAGGTTGATTATGATTTAATAACGATTAATAAAATTAGTAAAATATGAATAGCCCGACTCAAGCATTGACAAACCAGCTATCAAATTTTTAATGTTTCAGTTATAATAATATAGTATATTAATAAATTTTAATTAATAAAGATAAAGTAATAATATTCTTTTAATATTTATAAGATTTAATTAATAATTGTAATTTAAACAAATTAAAGAGTATAAGCAGTAATGAGATTGAGATATGTTAGTAAATTGTGAGAAAACAATGTTACATAAAAACTATATTGTAAATAGGACTTTTAAAATGAAAAAATATAGTCTATAATTTAAATATAATATAATATTACACGTGAATAGTTGTATAAAAGTAGGACTACACCGATGATAAAGTTGTATCTAGGATATATATGTTTTAAATATTATAATAACATATTATATTTTTTATAATTATTAATTATTAATTTTATAAGTAGACGACCAACCGACCAAACATTTGTCACTTCGGCTTTAATAATACTAGCTTATAACACGTGCGATGCACAGATTTCTTTAGTTTTTTAATATATTTAAAATAAATTGAATAATTTGAGCAGTGATTAAATTAAGATATTTACTTGAGATGTAACTAATTAGTTGTTATCTTAAAACTTAAAATAGATAAAGTAATAATAATATTATAATATTTGTTAGATTTGATTATGAGTGATAATTTTAAATGAATTGAATAATTTGGGAGCGATTAATTGAGATATTTATATTGTATTTAGTATATAATTTTAATAAAATTTAATATAGATAAAAATAATATTATTATTATTATATTCATGAGATTTATTTAATTGATTGATATTTTAAATAAATTTTAGTTTGAGCGGTGGTGAAACTGAATTCTATAATTAGATTGTATTTAATACAACTACATTAAATAAAAAGTATAAATTTTAATTTAAGTATAAATTTTATGTTATTATTTAGATATAATATAATATTAAGATTTAATTTTAGGTGAAACAACAATGAGGGATAATCAAAATATAGATTATATATATTTAATTTTTTTGAAATTTTAGTAGGATTTTAAAATAAATAATAATAATTTATAATTTTAATAGAGTTTAAAGAGTTTGAGTAGTATTGAGATTGAGATATATAAATCAATTGTATTGGTTACCATTGTATTAGATCTGTACTACTTACTACTATGTTATCTATATTATATTGTTATAACCAATATTATATTATAAATAAAAGAAATTATTTTAAAAGAAATAATAATTTATAATTTTAATAGACTTTAAAGAGTTTGAGTAGTATTGAGATTGAGATATATAATTGTATTAGATCTGTACTACTTACTACTATATTATCTATATTTTATTATTATAACCAATATTATATTATAAATAAAATAAATTATTTTGAAAGAAATAATAAATATAACCAATATTATATTATAAATAAAATAAATTATTTTAAAAGAAATAATAATTTATAATTTTAATAGAGTTTAAAGAGTTTGAGTAGTATTGAGATTGAGATATATAAGTCATATGTATTGGTTACAATTATATTACATGCGTACTACTTACTACTATATTATGTTATAAATAAAATAAATTATATATTTTTAATATTTTTGGAAAGTGTTGACAATTGTTTGGAAAGTGCTACCAACAACCAATAGTATAGTATAGATAGTAAGTATAGATTTGCACAAAATCTGACACATGCAAACATGTGTGTGTGTGTGTGTTTGTTTGTGAACATGCATAAGGCGAACTAGTGAACTAGCGAAGCTTGACTGCCTGATACAATGGCAGATTGCTGGAAACTTGTTTCACATAGCCAGAGTGGTAATGCTTAATTCCAGCCAACTAAAGAAGACATCTAGTTCGGAAGCTATCGCTGAGCTTAATAAGGCAAAAGATCTTTTACGCGAGTCAATAAGGTATACCTATTTAATCTTTTTAATTGTCTTGTACTCCTGTAGTTTGAATAAATAGATCTTATCTGGATATATATATATAAAATAGGATAGCACGGCATGTTTTGGATGAATTGATGGGAGAAAAAAAGAAGAAATCAAAAGGCATATCAAAAGAGACTATTAAGGATGGGCATGCAGCTCTGATGATACTGGTTAGTTTCCTCCTACCAATTACGCTTTACCGGTTTATGTTTATCTTGCTAACATTACTCTTTGTGCCTGTGCACAGATTCTAGTGCCAAAATAAAGTTTCTAGGATTTGATACTTGTATCGTGAGACATATTGAGGTTATATTAAAAGTTAGTTTGGTAGTTGGTACTTTGGTAATTGGGCAGTCCTTACTGTAAAACTCTCCGAAGTTCCACATCTTCTAATCACATCTGTAATTGTCTACCACATATAACATTAAAGTATCAGAAACCAAACCTTTTGTATCTTTTATGTAGGTTCAAAGTCTCAATTATGAAAGGCAGTCTTCTGAGTTCCTTAGTATGTAGTTAGACGTATTGTCATATCAGAGGTCCGTAGTTGGTAGAAATATAGAATGTTATTTGTATGCTTGTTCAGCTCCCTCGACTGAAAATAATCCCTTATCATTATGGTGCAAGATCCTGTATAAATTACTATAATCAAAGTAACTCTTACGCTATTACCCTACTTTAATTATAAAAGTTAATAACAAGCCAGGTTTATGTTCGTATAAAGATTTCTGATCATCCCAAGGTAGAATTAAAGCTACAATTATATTTAGTGAAATGCAAGCTTTGGAAAATATACTATGTGAAAATGAGCTTAAACGACAAGTTAATAACCCTCAATCTCTTTTGCTAAATATGTACCTGATTGTCTTTTAATAGAAAAAACAAATATATTTTAGAGTGTTGAGTATATAGTTTGAAACTTTGAATAGACTCCCTTTTAACAGAACAAATAACCTACTTTACTTCAAAGAAAACCGAAATACGCTGTACAATTATCTCCTCATGCGCTTGTTATAGTGATTGTCCCAATTTATATAATAGCCACATGTCAAAGTTACAAGGTCCACTATTGGTTGTTTGATCTGAGTAGAATCTGTATAACTTTTGATCCGTCTTGACCTTTCAGTATCAACTGGCATGCGTTGCTAAATGATGCAGGACAGCTTTAGAAACTATGTAATTTTTAAATAAAAACGAATAAAAAGATGAAATTGGGTAAATTAACCGTAGAAGGGATAAATTAAGATGGATCGCAACCCAAACAAGACTCAAATCAATATGTATATCAGAATCACTTTATATCAATCAAAGTCTAAAAATAATATGCGGGGTTACAATATTTATATAGAAAATAGAAACCTTGATAAAATAACCGGCTAGGCATATAAAAAATTGGGCTTTATTATAAATAAACTACATATTTAATAAACTTCTAACTCCACATATAGATGAATACATTATTTATCTCTACACTTGCAAATTTAAACTAATTAATAACATACATATTAATTCTTTGTTTTCATTCCCCATCACTAAAGATGCCCATTTTATGAACTACAGATTTGAGACTGATCCTATATTTTATAAGTGTGCATATTAGATGACGAGTCACAGTAATAGTAATGCAAAATTGATGCCGTAATAAAATACTCTTCTAAGTTGGTTAATTGACAAGCAACTGTTGCTGCTTTTTTCACATGAATAGGGTTGAAAAATATATGCTATCTTGGTCACTATTCTGATGTCAATACTGTAGGTTAAGTGACGAACAACTTTTATTGCTCTTTACATGACTATGGTTCAGAAATTCATTGTTATCGCTCACTATTCTGTCACGCTATAGTTGATTATTTGGTGATATCTAGCTCATTTATCATTAGAACCTTTTGGTGGATTTGACTAGTATAGTACAAAAACCGTAACAGAATTCACATTGAAGTAGTTAACTTGCATCTACATAGTTAAGCCGTTAAGGTATGTTGAAAGTGTGTTAAATTGTAGGATAGTAAGTTATATCTTCACATGAGAATGGTACATTGATATGCTGAAAGTGGGTTAGTTTGTCTGATTACAAGTTATGTCTTAATATGAGATTGGAAAATGGATTTATCTGCAGTTGCAATCCTATAACACCCTTGGAACATTGGAGATCACTAAGATGGGAATACCTGGACATGAAGTGAGTAATTATGCTGTAACCTTCAGTTTAGTGTTAAGTTACCGAAATATATTTGGCAGGTAATTGATATTATTATGAGTAAAGAGCACTTCGTGTACCCGTAGTTTGTGTGTCAGACCACTTGGGATACCACACTTCAAAAAGTACGACGCGCTATACTGCACTTCTTAACGTCCTAGCACTTTGCTTTTTTCCGTTAAATTGGACTAACGCCGTCAGTTTTTTTGTTTTGGAGAAGAAGATGTTCTTCGTGTTCTTGAAGATCAAAGCAACTTTTGAAGATGATTCTGAACTTAGTTTTCTTCGTATGAGTAACCAAATTGAATCTCATGTGTTGAAGTACATGACTACGTACTCCGTTTTCGTTAGAAATTGCTTGATTTGTAATTCATGATTTTCGGGTTATACTTGAATTTTTTATTTATTTTTCCGTTGATTTGTTGCATAAACTAATTACATGGTTACGTAGATCGGTGAAAGGACATGCTAGTGATATTTTTTGTTTGTGTTTATGGGTTGTTTTTGGAGCTCGTCGGAAAATTATTTTTCCGGTAAAGCTCGTCGGATTTCTTCATTTTACGGCCACATGGTTGCTTGTTTGTATGTATAATTGTTATATACGTACTCCTGGCAAGGTTAGCGTTATTTTGGTATAAAAACTGAGAAGCTTTGTTTGAGTTTTGTTTTGCCGTCGTTCAAGGTCACCGGAGACGATGACGGCGTTAGTCCAATTTAACGGAAAACAGCAAAGTGCCAGGACGCTAAGAAGTGCAGTATAGCGCGTCGTACTTTTTGAAGTGTGGTATCCCAAGTGGTCTGACACACAAACTGCGGGTACACAAAGTGTTCTTTACTCTATTATTATTTGCTGTTTCTTTTTCCTCATAAAAAAATGTTGTTCTACCAAGTTATTCTTCTTTGTGACTTACAATGAGTTCAGTTTTCCTATGTCTATATACTGTTGATTACTGTTGTGGAGGTAGCCAAGGTATTATTATCATTTTTAATACAGTAGTTGTATTTGCTTGCTATACTTATGCTTTCAATTTTTGAACTGATAAGTTGCTGTTTAATTAGAGTTCCTGTTTTGCAACTTGAAGTTCTATCGTTGTCAAGTGCTCCTTGTACAATGTCTTTTTGGTAACTTGAACTTTAATCTTAATGACAGAGGACTAATACTATGTCAAGTGCTCCTCGTTGTCTAGTGCTTTCTGATCTCTGATCTCTCTCAATCTACCTCTAATTCTCAGTTCTATCTCTTAATTCTCAGTTCTAATACTAAGAAAACACCAAAAACAGTTGAAAACTCAACTCAGGAACTTGTAATTCCTGACAAATTGGAGTTGGATATTGTACGTATATATAAGCCTTGTGTTTCAATATAGAACTGGGCTATTACGTAATTGCCATTCAGATTTCAGTAGCAAAAGTCCCCTTATAGTTGTTTGGCTAAGACATCTTTTATATCAATATTAGAAATAGAGAAAAATAAAGTTTCCTCATAATTTTTCCTGTTAGTCCTACTGTGGTAACAAATTTGGAAACAGAAAATAATTTGTACTTTATGAGCCTCTGTCTAGTTTTTAATAATTTTTTTCTCTCTGATACTTTTTCCTTGGGAATAATTTGTTTGGCGACTTTTAACTTGCTAACTTATTACTTTCATTTTTTGTCGTTTCCCTCCCATTATAACAGGGAAATTATATAATAGTTCTTAATGCAGAGAAAGCTTTTGATCAGTGCATTTCTGCATTCAAGGAGGTACCTACAAGCAATCTATTTTATTTTTTGACGTCACTGAAAAATGATTAAATTTAATTTTAGAGCTAAAAAAGCGGTAAATTATATGATGTTTTCGCGTCACCTATTGGGTTCATTTTAAAAATATGTGAACTTAATATTATCTTCGTTGTAAAAAGTGAAAGGTACCAATGAATATTCTCTGTTTACTGCTTAGGCTTTGTTTTATAAATTACTGCTTAGAGGTCTATCTGTAATTTTAGTGATTCATTGAAAGTATGATAATGTTAAAAAATATAGTTTTAGAATGCAAATTAATTATCTCCTGTCTGCAACTTCCATCTTCTACAAGTTTGGAGTACTTCGATCACTTCAGTTCTAATTTTGCTAATTTTGTAAATATAAATATATAATATTAAAATTTTAAAGGTGTTTGGGTTGATCAGCATTCTGCTCATCGTCGAGATATTGCGTTTATATGATATTGTAGTCATAGAATTTATACGTGTTTATAGTTTTTGATAATAGCGAGTGATATATTATAACTGAAGCAAATATTTGGGCGTGGAACAGCGTGAGATTAATACTTCATTAGGCTATCCTGGCCTGAAAAAGTGGTTTAAGATGCTATATTTTAAGTTGAATGTTAAGTGATTTTGTGTTTAATTTCAGTATGGAAACTGGAGAGAATTGTCTAATTCTAGTGAAGCAAAAGCAGAATATCTTTCCTGTTTGAAACATCTTTCTGCTCTATTAACTGACCACGAAAAGGATATGAGACAGTCTACAAGAGCAACTTTGCAAGAATTGAAAGATGAAATTAAGAGTGTCGAAGGTGAGCTTCAATTCAATAGACGAAATATCAGTAGTTGAAGTAATCAGCGACCTGCATAAACTAGGTGAACTCCATCTCTCCCCATCCCTTTCTGTTTTCCCTTCTGTATATTTTCTTTGTCTCTTGTTTACATGTCCAGTTTCCTCGTGGACGCAATAATGCCAGCTTGGATGAGTTTGATTTAGTTTTACTGTATTTTTAATATAATTGTATTAGCTTTCTTCTGAATGAAAAACTAACAATTTTTTTTTATTTAACTAGTAATGAACTTGTTAGAACTCGAATTTGTGGAACATAACTCTACTTGTCACTTTCTTTGTATTTGTTCCTGGTGAGCGGCTCAAGAGTAGTCGAAGCATACATTGGCCTCTCAAACTATGAAAGTTATCTGGCAAATTGGTAACATTTGAGGAAATATATTACAATTTTTTTTGTGAAATCTGTTCTTTAAATTTTATCTACAGCTTAATTAATTGTTATTTCTTATACAGGCTACTCTCTGAGATGATAAAATCTTGTTGATGTATGAATGATTACTATATGATTAATGTATATAATGTTGATATCTGAAAGCAACTGTTCAGCAAGAAATGCTGTGCTTTTCGAATATCTATTTATTTATGAACTACGGAAATGTGTATGTTTAATATTTATACACTACAGAAATTTATATGTTGTATATTTTAACCTTCGAAGAACTTTTTACTGGTGAAACATAATCGAGTCAAGGCGTCTGTAAAGTAATGTATTCATATGTGATGCTGTTTAGTTAATTTAAAATATTAAGTTACTTATATTTTGAAATACTTTATATTTGTTTTAAACTAAAAATCAAGCGGGTTTGGGGGAGAACAGACAAGCGAGTTCATAGAATGCTATCACTAATATGGTGTCTACTTCCCCTTCGGCTATATTTATTGTTGAATGCAGGAGCTTTTTATGTTCTTAAAATGTTATCATTGAGTTTGATAAACGATATGGGAACAAAGCAGATCTGGTTAGCATTTCAGGTAAAAATCCAGGTTGTATCACTAGGGGATTGTTCTTGCCGAACTCGAGCAATTTTAGAGGCAGATTGGATTTGAATATATTAAACTTTTCTTTTAAAAAAAGAGAGTATAATTATGAAAAATGATTTAAAAAAATGTTTTAAATGTGTGTTTATATTAAAGTGTGACGTGATAAAAAGAATATCAAGTACTTAAATTTTAAGCTAAAAATATGTACAAGAACAAACATTTCATACACGAATTTATTGTACACTCCCTCAGCTTTAAGTTTTTTTTTTTGCTGAGCTACTTTGATCCCGTTTTATTGCCAATCAGGTAAAGAAGAAATGTATAAAAAAATCTGACACGCTCATGAACATATAAACAATTCAATTATTAATTAAAATGAGGACCCATTTTCGAGAAGTTTTGATTGATGTGGTTAGTGTGAATGAGGCGTTCATTACAATTATTATTTTCACAATTAATTAAAATAGGATGTATTTTAAAAAAAAATTAAAGAAATAATTTAAAATTTCTGGCATTTCTCATTTTATATACACGAAAGAATGTGAAAGTGAGTAATTCTTTATCTTATGTTTGCCGAGCTGTGTGACTAATTAATAGTCTTTTTTCAAAACAATAAACTCTAGTAACTTAATTGATATCCCCTAAAAAGTCCATAACCGTAGTAACAATAATGTTCAACTTTTCGGACCGTTAGAGAGACAATTAACAAACGACGCCACACCATTTACTCCTTCATCCGGACCAATCCGGGTAAAGGAGTGGGGGCAAATGATAAGTCAGCTCTCCTTCTCTATGATGGGCTGGAATGGTGTGGGAATGAGTGGTGAGCTGTGAGCTGTGAGTTGGGGCTCACAAAACAATGTCAGAGGGGAGTGGTTGACTCGCGGCACCTCCGGCGTGAGAATAAAAGTAGGTTTTGGAGAAGAAAGTGAGATAGCTTTCTAAATTATCCGGGGGTGTGTGTATATGTGTATATTCAAAGTGTGCATAACCCCTAAACCCTTTCATCTCATTCTTTTTATAGGCTGAAACCCTGAGACCCTATAATTTAGAGGTTTGTATCTTTCGATCCTAGTCCTCCTTTTGCTCTGAACGGTCGGGATAAGTGTATGGTGAGATTCCCGTCATCTCTTGTCATTGTCTTGATTTCTCTCTTTCCATGCGTACCGTTGAAAAGTGTTGGAAGGATTGGGCTTTTGTGTTGAGTGTGCCATTGGGTCTTTGCATCTGGGCCCAAGGTGGGTATGGGCTTGGAAATGACTTATAGACTACTATTACATAGTTAGTAAAAATATAAAATGATGCACCTTGTCGCTAAAAAAATGTGACATAAAAAAAAAAAAGCCAAACCACCATGTCACCATAGGACAAATACTTTTAACACATGTTCAACAAATAAAAATAAGAAAAAATCGACATAACATATGCAACTTATAGACTATCACATAGTAAAAATATAAAATAATGCGCCTTGTCGCTAAAAAAATTTGACGATTAAAAAAAAAAGAAGCCAAACCACCATGTCACAATAGGGCAAATACGTTCAACACGTTCAACAAATAAAAATCAGAAAAAATAAAGAAAAAATCGACATATCATATACAACTTCATTGGGACAGAACAGTTGTTTATTTGGACTGCACTATGCCATCTTGTTTCCCACTCGAATTAGTTCTAGATGTCATGTGGATTTAGCGAAGCATAAACAATATTAGCAACTTCATGTCCTGCTTATTCTAGACAGCTGCAACTAGAGAAACAATCATTCCAAGTTGAAATGACTACTGAAATGGGCTGAAAAGCATTGATCGTGTCAGATGTTAACACATCCTAGGTTTTTCTTGAATTACAAATATAACAATCCAAAGATTGAACTTAACATTGCCATCAATGAGAACTTCACTGGCACTGCATTTTATACATTAATTCTATTTCTTTTTCTGCTAAACAATTCCTACAACATCACACAATCACTCGTGTAAAATTTGAGTATCGAACTTTATTCAAAAGAATACCATTGCTCATTTTTGTGAGAGCAAAGCACTGCATTGTGCCATTATCTTAGATGCCCTAGTGATTGCATCCGTCATGTAGAAGTTTTCTACAACATTAGCGAATGGATCCTTGCTCATCTTTCCAGGGACCTTGGGCTTCAGTTCAGCTGTAAATGTAGTTGGTTCTCTTTCATCCAAGTGCAAGAGATGTGGTGCTATAGTCATCATCCGGGATCGCACAGAACCAACAGTGTCATAAGGTAGTTGGGCCCCAGCAACCTCAGACAAAGCCCTAATAATCTTCCAATCCTCCCTAGCATCACCAACCGTGGGTACTGCTGGTAAGGTTTGTTGGACATACCCTTCGGTATTAACATATATGCCTTCCTTTTCACTGAATGCCGCAGCTGGTAGTATAACATTTGCACGATACACACCCCGGTCACCATGGTGCCCCTGATAAACAACGAAAGCATCGCTAGGAAGCTTATCCAAGTTCACATCATCAGCACCCATTAAATAAACAAACTTGGCAGTTTCAAGGCTATTGTCAGATTCTGGCACAAGTCCCAGGTCCAATGCAGCAGCTTGAGCAGCATTTAGAAGTAATATATTGAGCCCATTCCAGTCAGGTCTAATGACATTCCCTTGCTTTGCAATAGCTTCAACAACAGAGAATACTGCATCCTTATCCTTTCGCTCAAAGATCCCAGCACCCACAATGATGGCGGGATTTTTAGCACTTTTTAGGACCGTGGAGAAAGGATGGCGACCTTCAGCAATTTCTGTTAATGTTTCAGGGCCTGTACCAAGATGTTGATGATCATAGTTTAAATTGGTCACAGGACCAACATACCCCACTTTAGCTTGGGTAGCTCGGACTGTTTTCCTGATTCTTGCATTTACCATTGCAGCTTCTACCCTTGGCTGAATTTTAAAAGGTTGCATAAGTCAGTACTTATTACAAACCAAAGTATCTTACAAGTGCAAGTTAGTTATCACACACACAACACATAATTTTCAAAATATTAATATGCTATGATTCTATGTCATATAAACATGTAGCCTAAAAAACAATGACCAAGGTATAACAGGAGAAACCCCACAGACCACAATGAATCTTCACACTAATTGATTATATATATGAGTAATGAGTCAAAATCGCACGTAATGGCTAACAATAATCACCATTCATTTTGATAACTTTCATCTTCAACCTTGCATGAGAGCACAAAATTTACAGATGATTAAAAGTTAGTTATCAGGAATCATGTTTTTCCACCTCTCAAAGGCTTTTTCTCTACCTCTCCCCTCTTTCTAAGATAGATATTTGTACTAGTAAACAATCTGATAAAATGATACAATCTCAATACTACAAGTACGCAAACTAGTATTAATATTTCATATTTTTGGATGCATTAGAATTCGAAGTATACTGGGAGGGGCGAGTATTTGAACTCATGACCATTGGTTGGTTTGGGGGGGGGGGGCCTTGTCTCTAGGCTATCAACGATTTCTCTGCACAAACTACTTCACTACTTGCATGACAAAATATGGTGCGAAACAAAACTGTCTCTTTTTTTTTGCTAAGTTTGTTCAAGTTATATTTACAGTTTACTCACAAGTTTGTATATATTATATATGCATATGCAACTCGAGAGAAGAATTACCTTCATGTCTAGAAAAACAAGTATTTGTCACAAATTTGTACTAGAATATACTGCATGTCCATGCAGTAAAGTTTACGTCACAAGTTTTACTACTTAAAACATATTGCATTCAGAGACAGCTAAAAGGTTTGTGAAGGATGGGCGGTACTGGACCTTAATTATTGAATATATATAACAAATAGGGGTGAGCAAAACCGAACCGAACCAAAAAACCGAATTAAACTGCATAATTTCGGTTCAGTTCAGTGCGAGATATTCAATATTACCGGTCGGTTTGGATATTTCAGTACTTACTCTGATGTTTTATATTATACAGCTGTCTTCACATAACAACACATACATGTAGTGATATACAAGGAGTAATTATCTACCAACTACATCGCTGCCCTATACATTTTCAACTTTCATTAGCTTATCTCTCTCTCCCTCTCACTAGTTCACTTTGCTCTCCACATCCACTTTCTAGGACAAACAAAACAAACATACATTCATTCATCATTTCTTTATTTCATTAGGTTTATTTTTTTTGTGTGTTTCTAATTTACTATTTTTATCTTTCAATATACATATTAGACTTTTGGTTTTGAGTTTGTTATGTGTATTTTACACAAATACATATATAACTTATGAACTCCTTCATTGATGTATTAACATTTATTCAATTTCACTTGAGTTTGTTTTTAATGATCAATTCATTTATTTTTTAATGTAATTCATTTCTAGCTTTGTTGTGCTGGTTAGTGTTAAAGTATAATTCACTTTGGTTTGGGTTTGTCATGAGATTTACAGGTAATTAAACGCTCTCTTCCTGTCAATTTCATATATCACTTCAAAATTTCGTTTTATCTCGAACCGAACCGAACAAATTGAATATTTTAGGTACAGTTTGGTTTTTGACGTTACTATGGTCCGGTTTAAAAAAAATTGTCAATCCGGTTTTCTGTTTTTCGGTTCGGTTGACCGTTTGCTAAGCCCTAAATTCAATTAATTCAGAAAAACTAATGCTTTAGATACTATTCTAGGGACCAATTATCAAATCAGGTAATAAACTGAACTTTTCCAATTAAGGTACACAAAAAACTTTCGTCTCCTCATACGAGTTCTTCAAAATTCTTTAAAGCAGTTATGCAGCTAAGATTTTCTAATTTTCTCAAAATCTCAAGAAATTTTAGGGTTCAACTAAGTAAATGTTACACAATAATTTAAGTTCAAGCTAGAATACAGAAGAAGTGCGGCACATATGTTAAAAGCACCGACTAAATAGTAACTACATAACAAATACAACAATCAATGTAGCATAATATCACCAGAACACTGATATTTTATTGGTAGTTAATTAGTTATAGATCTAGACATCCAGTAATACCAGAGAGGGAGAAAATTACCTGAGTACCAACTAAAAGAAAAACATCCGCGTTCTCCAGACCACTGATGCCACTGTTTAGGAGATATCCAGAACGCAAATCAGCATTAACATTTAAGCCATTTCCTTCACACCATACATTGTTTGATCCCAATTTGTTTAATAAATCTTTCAGTGCCATCATGGACTCAGCATCTGATAGTTTACCCGCTACCCCAACAATTTCCTTTGGTTTGACTTGGTGCAAGGCCTCAGCAACGACAGCAAGAGCATCACGCCAGCTAACAGTCTGAAAACGCCCATCAGGACCACGAATCATAGGATCGTTTAGCCGCTGTCTCTTTAAACCATCATAGCAGAATCTTGTTTTATCTGAGATCCACTCTTCGTTGATGTCCTGCAGAAGGTTAGTGCAGGAGCCAATGTGAACAAGCTGATAGCTAAAACAATGTATAAATATCAAAAAAGAGTTAGCTTGTAACAGCTTTCACAGTATACATTTCATTATTTTTTTATTTGGCAACATACAAACAAATATAAACGGAGGCACAGCACAAATGCCAGCCATCAGGGCGGATGAACATGAGGTAGAGAAATAAATCTGGGCTCTCTGTTTTGACGTCCAGTGTCTCGAGGTAATACACTTTGAATTCAAAAAAATAAATTAGAACATAACATCTCTCCACGGAGAGAGTGAGAGACTAATATGCTTCAAACAAACTTCGAATGAAATCTAAAACTAAATTAATGGTAAATAGAAAAGTGAATACAGAACTTAGATTCACACCCTTTTCCAACAGACCTAGATTGATTTTATATATTTGTTTTTTTAGGGAAGAGTTTTCGAGCTCGAGTTCGAACTATGCACTACTCAAAATTCAAAGTATTTTATAAAATTCAATTAGTAGCCCAATCCATTGTATTACATAAAACACATTATCAAACTCGAGTCGCACCTAGATCGAGCAAACAAGTCTAGCACTCGATCTTGTTAATATTTCTGATAGACATGAATTCCTTATCAAGCCCAAATATTTGTTCGAAATCGAGTCCAATTTGAATCAAGTACATCTTATCAAGTGGAGCTCGGGTGACTCCATTTGGATCACAACTTTAATTATAAACCCCATATTTTATTCAGGTTCACAAGCAGAATTATTTCTCAAAGTTCTCTTGCATGACCAAGCAGGGATAATGATGCAGGACAACTGATGTAGGACAGGTCTAGGGAAAGGGTTAAAACAAGGATAAAACCTATCTCCGCAGAGAATTGGTGGAGTCACAAATAAATCCACAGATT
Organism: Oenanthe sinensis; assembly: GCA_028671895.1. NCBI lineage: Eukaryota > Viridiplantae > Streptophyta > Magnoliopsida > Apiales > Apiaceae > Oenanthe > Oenanthe sinensis. The sequence goes on along the minus strand of CM053810.1, from coordinate 41,563,361 downwards.
TATACAATAAAATCAATTCATAATAATCATCTCTATTCAATAATAAAGATTACAATCGTTTATCTAAAAAAGCTAAAACTTGGTGAAAAAGTAAGATCCTAAAAATTGCAAACTAATCATAACTGATATCTATTGCCTAATAATTCTCTACTACTATATTTAATAAGATAACTATCTATTTGTAATATATTTAAACTAAATCAATAACAACTAATTTATCTTTACAAATAAATATAAAATAATAAACAATCAATAGTAGCATAACTCCGTGTTCCGCATCAACTTGTGAAAGTGATGATTTATGATATAACAACTCGTGAAAGTGATGATTTATGATATAAATACGACAATATATGTAAGTCGGGTGAATGAACCTTAGAACACCCACTACCCCAAGGGTTCTCAACCGCATAAGGGAGAAAATCTATGGATCGCAACCCATAAAAGAGACCCAATTCAATATTTGAAGATATTCTCAATAATCAAGTCTAATGAGTATGCGGGGATTACATCATTATATATAGAGAATAGAAATCCTGATCAAATAACAGACTATGTCTCGCTAGCAATTTGGCTTATTATAAATAATATTATAAATAAACTACTAGCCCCACAGGCCCACATATAATATACATACGCTAATATCCATATTTTAAATAAGAATAAACTATTGACTAATAAAAATAAAAGACTCCATTTATTTTTATACTTGTTCCCCATCAGATACCAAGAATTAGTAGTAGGCTGGTATTGGTTTACACTTTCTAATGAACAGTCCAACTTCATTTTTTACTTCAATGACACTAGACAAATGAGTGACAATTTGAAGAGGCTACATTACAAGTTCAAGGCATATACATACAATATATGTACAGATTACATATGAATAAAACCAAGACACATGACAATTAAACTTGACCTTTAATATACAAACAGATTGAACCCTTTATACGCAAACATAATACGCCTTGACATAGGACTTGAAAAATGTGTATAGGACTCAGAGAGAATCAAATAAACTGAATCCAATTAGGCTTTCTACCATATATATATATATAAATAATGGTGATATTACAAATTACAATACATAACTAATATTTTTTTTTAAAATATTTTCAAGAAGCTAAGATTTGGGGGAAAGAAAATACACAAGGGAAGAAAAATGTGATCAAAGGAATGTGAAACCGATGTAAATATATGTTTAATAATTCATACCCATTTTCTTGATGTGTATATGTATATTACTCTTCTTTTTAAGAATCTTCTATGTCTACTTAACATTTTGTGTTTGATACCCATTATTGTCCTTCATTATCAAATATATATTTTGTTTTTCTTGAATGTGTATATTTATATTATTAATGATGTCTCCTTCAAACACTGTGTAACATAATATATCTTAATTCTGTTTTCTTAAACTCGTATAAAATATCAAGGTTATGTAAAGCAAAAGTTAATTTAAAACACATGAAAACATCATATATTATGTTCTTTTTCAGTTTAAGTGCCTTGTATTGTATATGGGTATTGTCTTCATGTTGATTACGTGTACAAAGAAATGAATACTCACATTAGTATACAGGAGGCTCCAATAAGCCCATCATCAAAATATCAGGAAGATGATACAATTTCATGTTCACGTATCCATATATATTCTAAAATTATAGATATAAAAAGTTACACACCTCATCAAAATGTCTTCCCCTATGTCCGTCTCCTATAACATTTAAAATACCAATGTAGGCAATTACACACAATAATGACAACAGTGCGAATAGAAAAACACTTAGAAAAGGAGCTAAAAAGCTCAAATTAATTTAGTCGCCATTGTTGTGCTTTATTTTATGATGATAACTTGTAAATATCTATCTTTTCAATTGCAAAAAGGAGGGTAACTACAAGCAGAAACACCAAGAAGATCTTAGGATATTCCCAAATAGACATATCAATTGACAGAATTTAAAACTATTCAGTTAAAAGTTAACATATTTGTTCCAAATAGAATGAAATCACTAGCGAATATGATTAGAAATCATATCCAGTGAGTTATAATCACATCCGCTACAATAAAACCTTAGTGATGTCATCCTAATAGAAACCAATATGTTAACTGAATAATTTTATATTTAACTCATCTGATGTGTTGAATAGGCATCATTTATATAAATGTGGCATTGTCACAAATTGTATTGACTTCTATGTGTTGGATTTAATCGGTTCATTGAGGAATTGGTAGAACTATAACAAAAGCTCAATTATGCAGGTGTTTTTGCCCTTTAGTGTCACTCCTTTCTGTAACAAAAGAGATATTTATATGTTATCATTATAAAATTGAGGAATAATTGCAATGGCGATTCAACTGATTTGAGCATTTCTGCCCCTTTTTCAGTGTTTTTAATTCATAATGATGTCACTATCTTGTTTAATTGCCTACGCAAATTTTAAGTCAGAGGTGATATACAAGGGAAAGACATTTCGATGACATATTGTTTGTAATTTCTTATGTCTATTTTTCATAATATATGTATATATGGAATTGACACTGTACCATATTTCATGATTTTTAAATGGTGGGCTTCTTGGATCCTTTGTACCATCTTATAGTTTGATGATGGGTGGGCTTATTGGAGCCTCCCCTAATATATAGTACTAATATGAGTACATTTGTTTATTTGTACACATAATTAGCATTATAAAGACCATACACATATACAAGATAGTTACAATTGAAAAAGAACATAATATTTGATCTTTTCATGTATTTTTACTTAAAATTTTGCAGAACATTGATACTTTATAAACTTCAAGAAGACAACATGATATATTATGTACACACATTGTTTCAAGAAGACAATATTAATATATTATATATACACATCCTCAGAAGAAGAAAAATAAAATATATTTACAATAATGAAGAACATTAATGTGATCAAACACAAAACATCAAGCAAAGAGAGTCGTTCTTTAATATACATACGATCATATATACGTACAATCATATACATATTTCATGAAAATAGGCATTATATGCATATATTTTACATGTGTTTTCCACACCTTGATAATACTTTTGTCTTCAGCATTTTCTATCCATTTTAAAATTTTGTGGATTAGTTTCTTAATCTTAAAAAAAATTGAAATTTTTTTATGTATTTTAATTTGTAATATGATCATTACTTATATACATGAAAGAATGGTCGAAAGCCTAATGGATTAAGTTTCTTTGATTCTATATGTTTTTTATACCAATACGTTTTTTAAGTCTAATGTCGCAGTCCACTTTGTTTGTATTTTAAAGGCACGATTGTCAAGCCTAACATGTCTAGTTAGCTTTTGATCCCAAGACGTTTTTTAAAGTCCAAATGTCACGGCCCAGTTTCTTTGTATTTTTAAGGTGTGATTGTCAAGCCTAACATGTCTAGTTAGAAATCATTAAGGTTTTATGGTAGCAGATATGATTAGAAATCAATCATTCACCGAGTACTTTCATTTTTTTTAGTGGTCAATTACAAGAAATTCAATGCGCACACACTCATGCCTCCAACAAGGTTTATAATTCATAGCCGGTGTATCATATGCAACTTGACCGTGTATATATCATAAAACCATATAATTGCAAACTAATTTTCGATGGCTACCAATTATTTTTGGTTTCCCACCACGGGAAGTTCTATATCGATATTTTTTGAATCACAGAACTTCACTGAGTGAAAAAGATATAATTACAAAAGTGTATACTATATATACAAACAATTAAAAAAAGATGAGATGTGATGAACAAAAGATCCAGATAATGAGAAAGAGGTAAAACAAACAATAACATTTTTCAACGTAAATCTTCATAATGAACATGTGCAATATATAAGCAAGTAAAGGGGATGACAAGTCTTTATCCTTTAGCCCATTTCTATCTACTCGACCTATGTGTTTTTTGTCCCAAATAGTATCTAGATGATTCATGACATACACTCCCTTCTTTGATAACATCCTTGTGCTCAAGAATGTAAATTTGGAAAGCTCAATCAGTTGTCAAAATTATTTCCTTGAAACATTTTCCTTGCTAACGGAAACAAAGCTCACAATGTTCCAAACCAAGCTAGGGCTATTCCTTCGACACCTTTCATTTTGCCGAGGATACATAACTACACAGACTTGTATATTAATATTATATAAATTTTTTTTAATATATATATAATTAAAAAAATAAATTTTGAATTGGATTAAACACGTATAAAATATTATAATATGATGAAACTTTTATTATATTCATCTGGCTTAAAATTCAAATTAATTCGATCCGAAATATTAACCTATCTATCTTGTTTAGAACAAACCAATGTTTTCACTATTTAATCCGGCCCAAAAAATAAATAATCTGACCTGAAAGGTATAACTCATCTATAATATTACTATGTAACATCATACAATAAATTTTATGTTCTTATTTTGATCCATCTCAAAAGACAAAACAATCCTATTATTATTTTAACCACGTCCAATTATTAACCAACCAAACTATCAATTTTTTGGCTTTTATAATATAGTATAAATTTATTCCAACTTTTCAAATATGAACTATAAACTTATGGGGAACCCACAATGTAAAAACAAATGATTATTTTTTTTAAAGTTCCAAACTGTCATTCCCTTCTACAGTCTACAGAAAAGAACCTATTCACTCTGGGTTTGTATAAATGCCTGCCATGGGCCTTGCTTAACCACATTACATTAACTACTTTCCTCTCTACAGAAAGAACTTTTAAATTGCTTTGTCTTTTTTGCATCTATTATATTGCTTTTCTTTTTAATGTTTTTTTTGTCATAACACATAAATATAGCGGATCTGAAAATCTCAGAAGTTAATGCAAAGAAAAGTAAGTGAAAAAACATTAATATGATTCATTAAGAAGTGACTTGTACCTCATTTAACCGTGGGACAATGCGCATAACCTCTGGACCTCTACTATCAATTCGAATATTAGAACCCACAGCATCTGTAACGTCAATGCTTTCTGTGCCCTTTAACTCCCAATTTCGAGCCTTGAAGGCAAATGGTTTTGAAGTGAGAGCTCCGACAGGGCAAATATCTATCACATTTCCAGAAAGCTCGCTGGTCATCAACTTTTCAACATAGGTTCCAATCTCTTCTCCACTGCCACGACCCAACATGCCAAGATCCTGCACTCCCGCTACCTCAGTAGCAAACCTAACACATCTATTGGGAAAAAGACATTCATACATTAAAATCAGACCAGGACAACCAGTCCGAGCTCGACATTGATATGAAGGATTAAAAAAAAAAGCACCTCATTACCAAATGTGCCACACCTCTTTTTTTTATGAACAATAAGACATGCACAGATCTAATAATTTTATAGATTCTTAAATTGCAATTTGATATTTTAAAAAAACTGCTATTTAGACAACACAATGCCATAGCCTTAACATCCATCCAAACTTTAACATTTATCATAATACAGGTGATAGAGTTTTATGGTTCGATGCTGATTCAATTATTCAACATTTTAAATCTTGGTTTGCAAGATGGCATATATAACATGTTTCTTTTTCAGTAGGAACAATACTAACATCTTTTATTATTTTATTTTTTTGGTTATAATACTATCAATACTAACATTTTATATAAACTATTTCCTTGATTATAATTTATAATAAAATCAATACGATGATGGTTTTCACTTTTCAGATCCATACAAAACTCAGAAGACATTACACTCTAAATGAGATATATGAGTACAAACCACAATAGATGGGGACAGAGAGGTAGGGATCATGCTTTTAAAAAAAATGTTAACAATTCCAGATTAAAAGAACATATGTTTTTCGATTAGTAAATCTCAATGGTCGATATGTACCTTGTACATTGAATGCAACGAGTCATGACAGTCTTAACTAGTGGACCCATGTTCTTATCAACCACAGATCTCTTCATTTCAGTAAAACGGCCTCTATCAGAACCAAAGGCCATTGATTGATCCTGGAGATCACACTCTCCACCCTGATCACAAATTGGACAATCTAATGGATGGTTCATCAGCAAAAACTCCATCACTCCTTCTCTAGCCTTCTTGGCTATAGGTGTATCTGTCTTGATCTTCATCCCTAGAAGAGAACACATATATTTATCAGTAATATTACTGATGTATATTCACATTTTCACGAAAGATCAGCAGTCCATAGTGTGTGTATATATATATATATATAAACTAAAGTAAGATGTGCAATAGAAGCATATAAACTAGCTTGAACAGATTTATAAAATAAAAATATAACTTAGCCTTAAAAATTATTATCACAATTATACGGAATAAGTAAATGGTTCGCGGCCTCTTTCAGATATCTTTCTAGACAATTCCAATTATCAATATATTTTCAAACTAATTAACCATCAATTTCCCGATGTTCTACTCTAATTAGTAACAATATCTCAACACACATTGCAAGCAATGAGTAATCGACATAGCAAATATATACATATAATTATATCCCGATAAAAATATAAACAAGCAATGATATCGAAACGTAAGTATGCATATAATTGAATTATACGAAACCTGGAAGGGCAGGCATAGCGCAAGAGGCAACAGGCTTGGGAGACTTTTCGACCTCGACGAGACACATTCGACAATTACCAGCAATGGAAAGACGACTGTGATAACAAAACCTAGGAATGTCAACGCCAGCCACCTCACAGGCTTGTAACACTGTCATTCCCTTGGGTATTTTAACTGCAAATCCATCTACGAAAACTTCAATAGCGTCCTCGGGATTGCCGAAATGAACCCTAGCGCCGCCGACAGGAGACCGATCTGGCGCAGGAGGGGATTCCACGGCTGCCTCGGGATTGTTGAGCTCAGGTGTTGAGGTGATTGTGCGAATGAATGAGTGAGATTTGAGAGGGCGAGATGATCTGAGAAGAGCTCTGGAAGCTAGTAGCCCTAACCCCATCGTCGAGCTCTGTAGACTAGAGTGTCGTTACTTTAGATGTATGTAAACGTATGTATAGGTGGTGTGTGCGGGTTTGGGATTGGGGCTGGGTGTCGAGTAAAATCAGTCGTGTGTTACCGGTGGGTATGGGTCCCAATTGGTTAAACCAAGTTTTTTTTGGCTAATTAAACTAAGTTTTTCTTTTTTTATATTTTAGTATTTTTTTATTTTCACAAAATTATGGTTTTCATTTTCACAGAAAGTAAGGTTGAAGCAAAAGTATTTCCTAGAGCTATTGTCGTGTCCCGAAGGGGAAGAAAAAATAGGAAGAAAGAAATCTTTAAAATTGCAAGAAGGATGTCAAAAAAGGCGGGAGTAGAAGCAAAAAATAAGGCCTATAAGAACATGTATAACCGTCTCGCCACCAAGGAGGGAGTAAATGATATTTTTAAACTAGCAAAAACACGCAATAGGAGACATCAAGATTTGGGTTCAATTAGTTATATTAAGGACGAGGGTGAAAGTGTATTGCTGAGGGATGACAATATTAATGTGAGATGGGGTCGGTATTTCTTTGACTTATTTAACGCGGCTAGAGGGAGAGAAATTATGTTCGAATAACGGGAGATTCAGATTACTCAAGATGATTCTAGTCTAAGTCGGTGTATTAGTAGAGAAGAGGTTAAAGCTGCTTTGAGGCTCATGGGAAGGGGTAAGACTGTAGGTTTATATGAGATTCCTATTGAGGTCTGGCAGTGTTTAGGAGAGGCTGGTGAACGATGGTTGACGGAACATTGTAATGTCATACTTAGTTCCACCAAGATGTCGGACGAGTGGCAGTTGAGTGTTGTGGTGCCTCTTTACAAGAATAAAGGTGATGCTCAAAGTTGTAGTAACTACCGTGGAATCAAATTACTTAGTCATACAATGAAACTTTGGGAACGAGTTATTGACAACAGGATTAGAAGGGTAGTTGAAATTTCAGCGAATCAATTTGGTTTCATGCCTGGCAGGTGTTAGGAATTATGAGATTTGGTGATAACAAATTACTTAGAATTTCAATAGGGATTTAAATTTCATTGTAACTAGTCGATGGATATATGACTTATAAATATCCATTGACTAGGAAACCAGTTATCAGTTAAAACTTGTTTATCAACTGATAAATTGGATTGTAGCATTTGATTTATGTCTCATTATCAATTGATTGTATTGCCTCGATGGATCCTGTGAAGTAGTCGACTGATGTTATTGACTTCAATTTATAGTTTCTCAACGGATGTGAAGAATGGCTGATCAATTATAAATATTCTAAGTCAGAATTCTCACAAATGAAGTGATCAACAGATATTGGAGTCGATGGATAAAGACACTACTCGATGGATAAAGGCAATAAACGGATAAAGTACCAGCAATGGATAAGGAGTCGATGGATAATCTAACTATCCATCGATACATTAATTGATCGATGGATAACCTATCCATCGATGGATGAGTAAAAGAGAATTAACTGATAAGCCTAACAGCAATTATCAGTTGATCAAGGTTTCCCAAATTAGTTAAAGACAAAAGGAATGAGAACTTTGCAGAAACTGAATCAATGAAAGACAGTTCTGTCAGGACTGTGAAAATTTTCAAGGCAACACAATCTTCAAGGAATGGATCAAGACAAAGATATTTCTAGGACTAGACAAAGTCTAATGAAGACTGTGAAAGTAACTAATTTTTATTTTCAGTAAACATTATAAAGTGTATTTTATAATGTTATCAGTCGATAGAAAATAGATGTAGAAGAAAACTACTATATAGTGGTTAGTAGTCTATTGTAGCAAAGTGTGTGAATGTAAGCATTGAAGTTAAAAACACAACACTTTTGAAGGGTTTTGGGCATGAAAACGCAGCGGAAAAACGTGGAAAAAAATGAAACCCTATCGCAGGATCCATGTATAACTTTGGATGATTATGGTGAAGAAGTCTGTACATTAAGAAAGCTTTCCGTATGATGTTTAATAGAGGTCCAGAAAAGATGAATCACAATAGCCCTTTGTTGCAACGATCTGCTCTCCAAAGAAGTCAACACGAACGCCCGATCGTCATACGATAACCGGAGTCGGTACTAGCCAAATTGCTTCTCTCTCTCTCTCTCTCTCTCTCTCTCTCTAGCCTCTCTTGATGTTGAGCAACTATGGTTTTTCTCTAAAACAAAATCAGATTATTAAACCCTAATACTATACATCATTATGTATATATAGGGAAGAGAGAGATTTTGGGCCTAACCCTAATCCATGTGGTTTCCAAAACTCATTATGATTTTGGGTTATTATTATTATTAAATCTGAATTCTAATATAATTAATCAAGTCTCACTTAATTAATTCAACGATTAAATTCGAATTAATAATAATTCTTATTAAATCCAAATTCTAATATAATTAATCAAGTCCCACTTAATTAATTCAATAATTAAATTCGAATTAATAATAATAATATATCTAAATTCATAATTTAAATAAACCTCCATTTTGACGTTCTTTGTGTGTGACCCTTTAGGTTATTATTACGTTGGCAATAATTTTAATATCCAATAATAAAATTATAAATAATGAGCGGCATCTAGTAATACATCATTGTTACCCAAGTAATAATAATAATTGGTGATTCAATTAAACATTTCATGAATAATATTCCATGTAATATAATCCCTTTGACCTTATATTATAGATCAAACTCGAGGCATGTATAGTGTCATCCTATTCAACGTTTAATCTTGGTTTCCTTGATCAATGAATAGACTATTTAAACAAATCAATATTTGAGCATGGCCATGCATTTCATAGTCTCACTCAATCAAGAGATCAATAATATCACTCCTAGAATTGGAGGGTAAATCATATATCTATCATTCATATTCCTCATACGATTCATAGCATACCCAATGTCAACCTTTATCATTACCCGGTTAAAGGTAACTTTGAGTGTAATCAAAGTATATTAATTCTCGTATAGAAATATAATGATTTCAAGTCAGAGGATCATTACATCATTATCACAGTGAGATTTCTTATGACTATTTATTAACATGTAGAATCTCACGGCGGGTCTTTCCAGTGTCATGTATTGATACATACACTTATTGTTGGTGAGATTACGAAGCTGTATGAATAGTAATCATGATAACTCAATATTAGAACATGACAAGTAAATAATACTACGCCTACACAGAAATCAGGAAGAAATGAAGAAAAGACAAATACAGTGAATCAAGACATTAGAAGAAATTTTGAAGTCTACTACAGGTCATTGAGAGAAGTACATTAATATGTTCATGCCTTAGTGAAGAAAAATGGTTGAAGACTTTCAGGGTTTCAGAAGTGTTGAAGATTCAGTATAGAAGTGACACTAGAAGATTTCAGTGTAAAGGCATTGATTGAAGATAGACATTGTTCGAAGCATAGGAATCTAGACGAATTGAAGACATGGTAAAGATAAAGGATTAAGAAGACAACTGCAATCTTGAAGTTATACTCACTGAAAGAAGTTCATTTCAATTTTCAAGCGTCAGTGAAGAACAGAGAATGAAGTATTCAAGATTGTGGTAGTAATGGAGACGTTGTCTAAGTACCAGAAAAGATTCCAGTGAAGTTACAATGTCTATTGACAGTCAGTGTTTGAAGTAATGAAGTTGTTGCAAACTTAACAATGCACGAAAGGCTATAATACGAAGACCTGGATCAAAGTTAGTCATCTGTGAACCAGACCAGTTGCACTAGGCGTCAGCAGTTTGTGAAAGGAATCTGAGTATTAACTATAGAAGAATTGTTAAGTTGAAGAACGTACTTGGAAAGAACAGTTAGTTATTAAGGTACGAAACGTGATTTGTAGAGGCTAAAGCCAAACAGCTAAATAACTAACAGCTAAACAGCTCAAAGGGTACAGGGTGCAAATTGTCACAACCTTGGTACGAAAAGTGAAAGTTTTTGAACTATAGTCGAAGAATGGAAACAACTCAGGGTACAGGGTGTAAGGTGACAAGACTTTGGTACAAGAAATGGAAGTTGGCGTACTTCAGTCAAGGAATGAACAGGGGGTCAAAGTGCAGTGATCAAATTGCACTTTGACCATATTAAATATTCAAGCGCAACATGTTTAATAGGCACAACATACATTCTTGTATATCTTAAGGCAGTTTAGTGGCGCCACTCCAAGGGCATCTCTAGTGCAGGCACCACTTGTCTCAGGCGCAACTTAGAATTCATGTAAATTGGCGCCACTTGAAGATACACAGGAGATACACTTTAGGGGGGGGGCAATAAAGAATTTCAGGCGCAACATAAATTCTAAGGCACAATAAAATATTTATTGGCTCCACTTAGCCCTCAGCCAATCAAATTACAGCAGCTACTTTATTTGATTTAAAGACTACACACTCATTCAAAGAGTCGTCTTCTTCAACATAAATATGTTGGGAGCTTCTGTCATGGCCGGGGCAAGAAGAGATAATTTATACACACCCATATCTTACTCCCGGTCAGATATTAGGACCCAGTTCTTTAACGAAAAATGCTCAGGGCTCCTAGATATCACTCCTTACGGACTCAGTTTTTTTTCCTTGTACTAATTTAGATAAATTTGTATAGGAACTGAGCCTAATATTTTTGTGTTAGTAGCAAAAAAACTAATTTGGTCTTTGGAAACCAGTTATATTTTTAACTGGGTGTAGCACCCCTCTGGGTTTATATACGAAAGATATATTCCCAAAAACTTGTCTCATTTAATTACTTGCTAATTTTCTTGAACCTAATTGATTTATTCGGACACACAGAAAATTAGCAGACAGCTCACCTAAACACTACAAATGGCGAAACCTACTCTGAAATAATAATTTATTTATTCACAAATTCCGAAAAGAATTTAAATTATTGTGAGTATCGTATTCAACCCCCCTTCTACGATACTTTGGGACCCAACACTTATGTTCTTGACTTTAGTATCACCATACCTATGACCAATGAGATGTGGTCATCTATCAACAAACATACTAGTCTTATTGCATTATTACCGTTTTTAAATAATAATATTTGACTAGGGAATTTTAGGAATAAAATACTATTCATATAATCTCATTTTTAAGTCACATACTTAAAGATATATATTGCGTATTAATATTCCAAGGACATTTATTATTCTTTCAATTTATGATGCAGTAAATAAAGACATAATAAATATTAATTAAATAATCATATAAAACATAATCCTTAATTGTTTTCAATAAAACATTAAAAATATTGTCTCTAGGACACAAATACTAACAACTTTGTAAGTAGCTTAGTAATTTTACCAAGATTAATTGAAAGAAAAAATACACTAGTAATTTTTATATTACTTGTCTTGTTTTCTATTCATAAGTATTACATTCTTAGTTCAATTAGTTTTTTTTACCATACACTCAAACACTTTTATTGAACAACCTTAAATCCGTAAGAATTTAAAATAATCCTTAAGTTTGTATTCAACCCCCCTTCTCTAAACTTATTGTACTTAAGGGCAAATAACAATTGGTATCAGAGCCTAGCTTTCAACATACAGAAAGTTAAGATCTAAAGTTCATCAAGTATGGGTCAAAAAGACACAGGAGTGAAGATTCCAGTTCTAGAGAAAGATGAGTATTTTCCCTGGAAAGTAAAAATGCACTTGCATCTACTATCCATTGATCCTTAATATGTCAACTGCATAGAGAAAGGTCCACATATACCTATGAAGATAGTTATAAGTGTGAATGCAGATGGTACTCAAGCACTAGACAAACTCATTCCAAAACCTGTGAGTGAATACACAGATGAAGATGAGAAAGAAGTACACAAGGATAAAAAGGCTATGAACATTTTGTTTAATGGTCTTGACAAGGATATGTTTGACAATGTTATCAACTGTACAACCTCCAAGGAAGTCTGGGATACTCTTCAAACTCAATGTGAAGGAACTGAACAAGTAAGAAAGAACAAGATACAACTCTTAATTCAGAAGTATGAGGCCTTTCACTTTAAGAGTGGTGAAGCAATCAATGACACATATAGTAGGTTTCAAAAGTTGTTGAATGATTAAAAACTATATGGAAGAGTATATGTTGTTGAAGATATCAACCTCAAATTCTTGAGGTCCTTACCCAAGGAATGGAAACCAATGATTATTTCTATAAGACAATCTCCTAACTTTAAAGAATACACTCTTGACAAGCTGTATCGAATCTTGAAAACCTATGAGTTGGAACTACAGTATGATGAGGAAATTGAGAAAAGTCAGAAGAAAGACAAGTCTGTTGCCTTAGTATTCAAGGATAAGCAAGTTGCAGAATCTTGTGAAGATGTTGCTGTCAAAGAAGGGAAGAAGGAAAGTCATGGCAATAGTGCAAGTGGTGTTAGATATGATGAATCTTCAACTAGCAAGAGAAAAGAAATAGTTGAAGATGAAGAGTCATTCACCAAGGATGAAATGGATGAAATAGATGAGCATTTGGCTTTTCTATCAAGGAAATTTTCAAAGCTCAAATTCAAGAGGAATCATATGCAAAGGCCTGGATCTCAGTTTAGGAGAGACAATCAACAAGGAAAAAATCTTGTTGGCAGGACTCAATTCAAATGCTTTAACTATGAATTGGCTGGTCATTTTCCTAATGAATGCAGAAAGCTAAAAATGGAGAAGAAGTCAAAGTTTAGTGATGGGATTGACTATAAGAAGAAGTACTTTGACTTGATCAAACAAAGAGAGAAGGCTTTTATAACAGAAGAAAAGGACTGGGCTGTTGAGGATGATTCTGAAGAAGAAGAATACATCAACCTTGAATTAATGGCCAATCATGATGATCAGGAAGCTAGTTCTTCTAGCAATCAGGTAATTTCTACAAATCTATCTAAGTTATCCAAAGATGAATGCAATATTACCATTACTGAAATGTTAAATGAATTGTATAATTTGCATGTCACTCTTAAGTCCTTAAACAAAGAGAACACTAGGCTCAAAAGCACCTTAAAATCTCTCACTAAAAGAAACAATTTTTTAGAGAGTGATCTAGTGCAAATGGATAGACTCAAGGTAGAAAACAGAGATGCTAGAAAAGAACTAGTTGAGTGAAAAAAGGAAATAGAAAATTTGAAAGAATAATTGGAAGAATAATTAAGAACCATTGACAAATGGAGCAGGTCAAGTAAAGCTAGTAAGAAGATGAATGACATTCATGGAACAAATTCTTTCACCATGCTGTTTAAGACTCTTGAGAAATTAGCCATTGATGAAAATCAATCTTTGGAAAAGAAGCAATCTATTGTTAATCCTGAATCAACTGATAAGGATTATCCATCGATTGATAATGATATCCCAACGGATAACTATCCATCGATTGATGAATCATCAACTGCTATACAATCTATTTTAAAAACCAAGCTTAACAGACTTGATAAATTTGTAAAAGAAGTTAGCTCCTTTAAATCTCAAGTCAAAGTTGAAAAGACAAATATAGGCTTCTTATCTAAGGACCAATTGAAGGAAAAGTTAGAAAGATAGAGCCTAATATTAAGCCAAATAAAAAGAAGAAAAACAACAGAAATGCTAAAGTAGGCATAAACAAGCATAATAACTGTTAGGAATCTACACGTGATTTGATGATAACATTAATCTTAGAATCATAGAAATTTTATTTGATGTAACTGATCAATTGATATGAAAGTTATAAATATCAATTGATCAGGAAACCATTTATCAGTTGAAGTGTTTATATGAATCAACTGATAATTTGGATTGTAGCATAGGTGTTCTTAGTTTATTTCAATCGATAAGGTGTAAATCAATTGATATTTTGTTCATCAATTGATGTTAGAGTCGATTGATATAGATCATCAATTGATGTGTAAATTAAACTGTTAAATTGTAATTATGTGAAGACAGGAAATTACACAAGTGAAGGATGATCAATTGATATTGAAGCATCGATGGATGAAGGATCAATCGAAGAAGCCAAGTCAAGCATTGAAGACCATCAACTGATGTGAAGACCCATCGATTGATATATCGATTGATAAAATCTATCAATCGATAAGCCATCTTTTATCAATCGATGGATAGAAAGATCAATCGAAGAAGTACATCAGTTGATGGATTAAAGGACAGATCAATTGGTATGCCTAACATCAAATTATCAATTGAGTGTGACAACACAGAAAGAATATCTGTTGAAGATCCAGAGAACAAAAGCACTCCTATGGAAGACAGTCTAGAGTGGCTGTGAAGACTCAATCTAAAGCTGTCTTTTCAAACCTTTTTAAAAGATAGAAAAAGGTAAAAGAAAGGCAGGTAGAAACAATCCTAGAATAGGAATTGTAAAAGAACACTTGTGGTATATAAACAAGTGTAGCAGCATTATTAGAAAATATACAAGTTAGACATTATTTTACAATCAACTGTTCAAGCTTGAGAGCACATTTGTAAGAATAGTTGATTTGTTTTCTAATCTTGTAAAAATGAAGCTAGGTTTCTTCTAACCTAGGAGCATTGAGCAAAAATACATATTGATGGAAAAACCAATCCATCAATAATTTTAAATCTCTTTGTTCAGTTTTATTTTTCAGCATTAATTTGTTCGAACTTATTCTCTTATTCTATCAAACATCAAGAATAAATATTAGAACACACAAAAAGTTTTAATATTTGTATTCAACCCCCCCTTCTACAAATATTGACATTGTTCTAAGGAATAACAATTGGTATCAGAGTAGGCTTTCAACATACAGAAAGTTTAAAGATCAAGAACAGTCAATATGGGCCAAAAAGATTCAGGTGTGAAAATTCCAGTTTTAGAGAAAGATGAATATTTTCCATGGAAGGTCAAAATGCATCTGCATCTTCTTTCTCTTGACCCCTCGTATGTTCACTGCATAGAGAAAGGTCCTCATGTTCCCATGAAGCTAGTCACAGGTGTAAACCCTGATGGAACTCCTGCACTTGACAGACATGTTCCAAAACTCATTTCTGAGTTCACAGAAGAGGATGAAAAAGAAGTACTCAAAGAAAAGAAGGCTATGAACATTCTGTTTAATGGCCTAGATAAAGATATATTTGACAATGTTATAAACTGTACTTCATCAAAAGAAGTATGGGATACACTTCAAACTCTATGTGAAGGAACTGAACAAGTAAGGAAAAACAAGATGCAACTCTTGATTCAAAAATATGAATCATTTCATTTCAAGAGTGGAGAATCTATCAATGACACCTATAGCAGATTTTAGAAGTTGTTAAATGGACTGAAGCTATATGGTAAGGTTTATGCAACTGAGGATACAAATCTAAAATTTCTTAGATCTCTTCCAAAAGAATGGAAACCAATGACTGTTTCCATTAGACAATCTCAGGACTTCAAGGATTTTACACTAGAGAAACTTTATGTTATTCTCAAGACATATGAGTTGGAAATCCAACAAGATGAAGAGATTGAGAAGAATCAAAGAAAAGAGAAAATTGTGGCTTTGGTAGTCAAGGGAAATGAAGAGAAGAAAGAAAATGGCTATGAAGAAGAGTCTGTCACGATGGCTGGTGATGCTGTTGAAGAATCATTCAAGAGAAAAGGAAAGAGCAAGTGTGAAGAAGATGAAACATGCTCTCAGGATGATTTGGATGAGATTGATGAGCACCTTGCATTTCTATCAAGGAAATTTTCAAAGCTAAAATTCAAGAAGAATCCATATGCTCAAAGGCCTGGATCCCAGTTTAGAAGCAACAATCAAAATAAAAATTTGGTTGATAGATCTAAATTCAAATGTTTTAACTGTGGATTGGCTGGTCATTTCTCAAATGAGTGCAGGAAGCCAAAACAAGAAAAGGCAAAGTCATATGAGGGTATTGACTATAAGAAGAAATACTTTGACCTTTTAAAACAGAAAGAAAAGGCTTTTGTCACTGAGGAGAAGGACTGGGCTGCTGAAGATAGTGATTCTGAAGAATATATCAATCTAGCATTAATGGCCAACCATGAAGATGAAGAAGCTAGTTCAGCATCCAATCAGGTATTAGCTACAAACTTTTCTGAGCTTTCGGCTGATGAATGCAATAGTACTATTAATGAAATGTCCAATGAATTGTACAATTTGCATGTCACTCTAAAATCTCTAAACAAAGAAAATCTCAAGTTAAAGAGCACCATTGATGCCTTAACTGAGAGGAATATTTTTCTTGAAAATGAACTTGTTTGTTTAGAAAGATTTAAGCAGGAAAGAAAGGATGCTAGGAATGAACTAGTAAACAGTTTGAAAAGAGAAGAATTGTTGAAAGAACAATTGGCTGAAGAAATTGAAACCATTAGCAAATGGAATAGGTCTGCTAAAACTGCCAAACAAATTATTGATGTTCAGGGTGTAGATACTCTAGGAGAACTCCCCAAATCAATAGGCAAATCATTGGCTGATACTTCAATGGATAAAGATCAATCGACTGCTAATCCTTCATCAATTGATAAGGATTATCAATCGATTGATGCTGAATCAATCGATAAGCATTCATCGACAAGTAAATCATCAATGGCTAATAAAAAGAACAAATTTAGCACTCCTATTAAGTTTGTTAAGGAAACCAAAAATCAAGTTGAGGCTGAGCTGAGAAAATCAACATAGGAAGCTTATCCAAGAAACAACTAAAAGAAAAATTAGAAAAGATAGCACCTGTGGAAATTACTCAACCTAAGTCTGAATAAAAGAAAAAGAATAGGAATGGTAAAGTAGGCATAAATAAGCACAACAACTACACTCCTGATATGTATGCCCCTAGAAAGGTATGTGCTAAATGTGGTAGTGTAAATCATTTGTCCATGCAATGCAAGAATGAAAAGAAATCTATATCTGCAAATGATTTAAATATACATGCCATGACTACAAATGCCATGTTTACCAATCCTATGCTCATGAATGCCATGTCTTCTAATTTGGTTGCACCTAATGTTCATATGCCTTATGCACAAGTTCCATACATGTATAATCCCTTCTTTGCATATCCTAATATGAACATGCCTGGTATGTCATGGAACATGCCTAATGTAAATGATGAAATCCATAGAAATTCTACCATGAGTTCTAAGGTGTCAAAGCCCCAAAAGTCAACTCCCAAAGATAAAGTGGATTTAAACCCACCAAAACAAAAGGAACCTAAGTTGACAACAGGGGCTCAGGCTGCAACTAATAAAAGAGGACCCAAGGCAACTTGGGTACCAAAAGCAACTTGATTGTTTTATGTGTGTGCAGGGAAACAGGAAGAAAAATCTCTGGTATTTGGATAGTGGATGTTCAAGGCACATGACTAGAGATTTGTCCCTGCTCACAAAGTTTGTGGAAAAGGCTGGCCCAGGAGTTACTTTTGGAGATAACAGCAAAGGTTTTACTCTGGGATATGGCTCAATTGCAAAAGAAAATGTTATCATTGAAACTGTAGCACTGGTTGATGGATTGAAGCACAATCTGCTCAGTATAAGTCAACTGTGTGATAATGGTAATGGTGTGTGGTTTACAACTGAATCATGCATCATAGCCAACAAAGAATCTGGTAAAATTCTCTTAACGGGAGAAAGAAAAGGAAATGTCTATGTGGCTGATTTTCTCTCTGTAAAAGCAAATTCAATGACATGTCTACTTAGCAAAGCCAATATAGATGAAAGTTGGATTTGGCACAAGAAACTAGCCCACTTGAATTTCAAAGCCATGAATTTATTGGTTAGAAAGAATCTGGTTAGAGGCATTCCACAGATGGAATTCACCAAGGATGGACTATGTGATGCCTGTCAAAAGGGAAAACAAAGAAAAGCATCATTCAAGTCAAAGTCTGAATCATCAATTGATAAGCCTCTGGAATTACTGCACATGGACTTATTTGGACCAGTCAACTGTTGGTGTAGGTGCCCTAGAGGCAATACAATGTTTATTTTGATAAACTTTTATGTCAATTGATTATTCAATAAACGTATTTATTATGACTTTAATTACTGCGATATATTTGAGTTAGCATAATAAATGTCCTTAGAATCATGATACACATTGTATAGTTTAGTACATGACTTGAACTTGAGATTATATAATATATCATATTCTTAAATGTCCCTAGTCGAGTATTATTATTATAGGACAATAATAATACATAAATAGACTAGTATGTTGTTTGACTGATAACCACATCTCATTGGTTATAAGTATGGGGATACTAAAGTCAATACATAGGTACATGTAGGAGTACATGATACTGGACAGACCCATAGTGAGATTCTTCATGTTTAATAAAGTCATAAGAAAGACTCACAGTGATAATGGTGTAATGATCCTTTGACTTGAGATCATTATATTTCTATACGAGGATTAATATACTTTGACTACATTAAAAGTTACCTTTGACCGGGTGATGATAAAAGTGGACATCGGGTATATCATGAGTCGTATGAGAAATATGAATGATAGATAAAGGATTTAACCCTCCTATAATTAGGAGAGATATTATTGGCCTCTTGATTGAGTGAGACTATAAAATGCATGGCCGTGCTCAAATAATGATTTGTTTTCATAGTCTACTCATGGATCAAGTAAACCCGGATTAAATATTGAAGAGGATGACTAAATACATGCCTCGAGTTTAATCTATAATATATATGGTTAAAGGGATTATATTACACTGAAACATTAATCACGAAAGGTTTTATCGAATCACGATTTAATTATTATTTAATTGGGTAGCAATGATGTATTACTAGATACCGCTCATTGTTTATAATTTTATTGGAGAATAAATTTATTGCTAATTAAATAATAGCCTATAGGGTCACACACATAGAGTACTTAAAGGAATAATTAATTTAAATTATAGATTTAAATTAATTGATGATTATTTGAATTTTATTATATTAATTAAGTGAGACTTAATTAATTGAAATAATATAAATTCGAATTTGAATTCTGCCATTAATAATTAAGTGTGACTTAGTTATTAATTAAATAATAAAATTCGGTTTTATTATTTAATCCTAAACCTACATGGGTTAGGCTTTGCTGTTATGGGTTGCTATTATGGGCCTATTAACCAACCATTATAAATCGATAATGTAGGGTTAATAAGGATTACGTTTTGAGAAAAAACAAAACCCTAGCAGCAGCAAAGGCAGAGAGAAAAGGCAGAATTCGAAATCATCAAAGGAGGCTAGTACATCCATTCCGTAATCAAGATCGTGAGACGTTCTTGAAGGTGCTCGTGTGGATACCATAGAGGTGTTTTCGAGAGGAAGACACAAGTCGTGAAAGCTAGGATCTCCGTTGAGTTCGTGAAAGTCAAGACTAAGTAAAGGTATGATTCCGTTTCACAATAATCAGTCCGCTTATACATGATCCTGCGTTTAGGGTTCCGAAATTTTCGTTATATTTACGTTTACTCCGCTGCGTTTTATGCCTCGGAACCCAACAATGGCATCAGAGCTACGTGTATAAGGGACTGATTTGGTTACGTGTTTTATGTATTTGATGCATACATGCCTGTTTTGGTGACTGCCATGCCATGCTACTGCTTTGTCATAACTGCCATGCCACTACTTATGTTACTGCCATGCCTGTTATGAAACTGCCATGCCTGTTTGATGACTGCCATGATACTGCCATGCTTCTGCCATGTATATTCGAATTGTTATTCATATGATGAGTATATAGATTCTGATACTAGCATGTTAATGATTTGTCATGACTGATTTATATGCCTTATTGCGATTTGTATATTATGCGTGAGGGTCAGTTTGTATATGATACAAACTGGTGGACAGATTGTGTTGGACATGATTTGTTGACTGGGATATGATAAGTATGTATATGATATATGCTTCTGAAACTGTATAAATTGCAGTGGGGAAAAAGGCCAACAGATATGATCTGTAGTTCAGAAATTGATGATTTCTGAATAGGACTGGTCTTCGAAAATAAAAAAATTCCAAGCTGACCCCAGTTGGGGGCTGCCGCCCCCAGACCCCGCCCGGGGGCTGCCGCCCCCGAACCCCCGCCCAGGGGCTGCCGCCCTCGGACCCCCACAATATTTTATTTTGTGTACTTGAGCATGGTGCTGGTTATGGCCCTTAGACCCCTAGATTAATGGTTTTGGTTTTGGTTTTATAAATACGACTTGCATGTCGTTTTCTTCATTCTTGTAATTGTTTAACCTCGAATGTAACTCGAGTTTTCTTATGTAAGTACATTAGTATAGGTTGTATTCAATTATTCCATGTAATGTACTTGAAGATTGAAGGATGATCCAAGAAGAGGAGCAAGCACCCATGGATACAAGAAGAATGAAGACATGTAATTGTATTTATATTTCACCACCATAGATTGACTTTGATCCTTTCATTAGCTCGAAAGGATCACATAGGAAAGGGGCCATAACCAAGCACGTTTACATACTGCACTTTACATATTGATGTATGAATGTATGTGTAGAGTAGAAGATGCATGCTTTAATTAGATTAATGATGTATGCATGTATTAGATACGTCACCCATGCCATGCTTGCCATGCTAAACAAGATAAAATCTGTAACGATTTAAGATTTTAAAATTAACAAACGATCATGAGATTCTTGTGTTTATGAAATATGGATTTTTAAAACACGGAATTGAATATGGATTTTGATGTCTATAATTGGGATTTTCTGACAAAAACGGATATGCGTATTCATAAGGCTGATGGGTTTTAAGTGTGACCACTGGTATCCTCCATCTACCTGGGAAATGAACAATTTAAGATGTCAATTTGAAATATTTAGTTCAAGGAAAAATTGAGGATCTTTTCATGATGTGATCATGATCGTCGTAAATTTTCTAAACCCCTTAACAAAATATTAAGTTTTAATCGGATGCTTTCCAATGAATGAACACTCATCGAATCCTAGATCGATTAGGGGAAAGACTGTCAGTGGCAGGGGACTCCTATCTATCGTGGTGAGATGCGACGAATATAAACGGTTATATTCGGCCGTTGTATCATTGGATCAAACTTAACTGAGTCGTCATAATAAGGTGAAAGTAAACGGTTATATTCAACCATTATGAACTTAGAAGCATAGAGTTTGGTTAAAAATCTATTAGATAGATAAGATCAATCGTTGCTCACCAAACTATCCAAGAATTATATATGATATAATTGACAAATGTTGTCTACCTAAATAATCATTCTTAAGGACTTCCAGTTGTTGACTTGAGACATGACGAAATATGGATCTTGGCTCACTAGAAAGAATTATGGGATATACTTTCCAAATTAATAGTAAGGGCTATTGCTTTGATAAAAATAGTGGGAGATATATTATGAATGTATCATAATCATTTGAACATAATAAATAACTCAGACAATCTAATGTTTATTTTGCGCTTTTATCATTGTAGATACCAAATAATGACAAACAACACAAACACACTATCCGTACGATCTGTCCTTGAGAAGGATAAGCTGACAGGAGGAAACAACTTCCTAGACTGGCAGAGGAATTTGAGGATTGTCCTCAGGCAGGAGCGCAAGCTTCATGTCATTGATATTCCTCCAGCAGGTCCCTTTCCTGAGGGCGCTACTGTTGAGGAACGAGCGGCCCACACAAAGGATGAGAATGATGCAACTGATGTTGCATGTCTTATGTTGGCAACTATGAGTGCTGAGCTTCAAAGACAGCATGTGCATATGGATGCATATACTATTTATGAGCACTTGCAAAGCATGTTTGCAAGCCAAACTCGTCAAGAAAGGTTCAACACGAGCAAGTCACTTTTTAATTGCAAACAAGGGGCAAGTGAACCAGTTGGCCCACATGTTCTGAAGATGATTGGTTACATTGAGTATCTTGATACTTTGGGTTTCCCGATTATTCAGGAAATTGGTATTGACCTAATCATGAATTCTTTGAACAACAAATTCACCCAGTTTATCATAGACTACAACATGAATGAATTTGACAAAACACCTACTGAATTGTTGGCTATGTTGAGAACATATGAGACCAACATGAAGACGGCTGAACCTGCTCCCATACTGATGGTGGGCAATAAAGGTAAGGCCAAAGGGAAAGGCAAGTGGAAGGGTAAGAAGAAGACATGTTCTGATTCTACACCCAAGCCAAAGTCAGGTCCCAAACAGGCTTTAAAGCCTAAAGGTGGGGTCGCTAAGGGTGAATGTCACTACTGTAAGAAAACTGGTCACTGGAAGAGAAACTGTTCAGTTTACTTGGAGGATCTGAAGAAGAAGAGGGCTGAGCAAGCTTCTACTTCAGGTATATATGTTATAGAAGTCAATCTGTCTATTTCTACATCTTGGGTATTGGATACTGGATGTGCTTCTCACATTTGTATAAATGTGCAGGAAATGCAGAGAAGTAGGACATTGGCTAAAGGAGAAATGGACCTACGAGTTGCCAATGGAGCAAGAGTTGCTGCTTTAGCTGTAGGAACATATTATTTATCTTTGCCCTCTGGGCTAGTTTTAGAACTGGAAAATTGTTATTACGTGCCTGCGATTCGTAGAAACATTATTTCTGTTTCTTGTTTGGACAAGAAAGGTTTTTCGTTTACAATAAAGAACAACAGTTGCTCTTTTGCTTTGAATGATTTAACCTATGGTGTTGCGCGTTTGTTTAATGGTTTATATGTTCTTGACTTAGATAATCCTGTCTGTAATATAGAAAACAAACGACTTAAAGTTAATGACTCAAATCAAACATACCTCTGGCATTGTCGTCTAGGCCATATAAATGAGAAACGCATATCCAAATTACATAAGGATGGATATTTGGATAAGTTTGATTTTGAATCATACCAAGAATGCGAATCTTGTTTGCTTGGTAAAATGACTAAAGCCCCTTTCACTGGTAAGGGTCAAAGGGCCACTGAACGTCTGGAGCTAATACATAGTGATGTATGCGGCCCAATGCGTGTGATGGCTAGAGGAGGCTACTACTACTTCATAACATTTACTGATGATTTTAGTAGATATGGATATGTATATCTTATGAAGAATAAATCCGATTCTTTTGAAAAGTTCAAAGAATACAAGGCTGAAGTAGAGAAGCAAATTGGCGGAGGCACAAGTATTAAAATCTTACGATCTGATCGTGGAGGAGAATACTTGAGCACAAAATTTAAAGATTATTTAAAGGAGTGTGGTATTTTATCACAACTCACTCCGCCAGGTACACCTCAATGGAATGGAGTTTCAGAGAGGAGAAATCGCACCTTGTTGGATATGGTGCGATCGATGATGAGTCATGCAGATCTTCCAATTAGTTTCTGGGGTTACGCTCTAGAAACAGCGGCTTTCACACTTAACCGTGTTCCTACTAAGAAGGTTCAAAAGACTCCATATGAGATATGGGAGAAGAAACGGTCAGGCATGAACTTTATGAAAGTTTGGGGATGCAAGGCGTTTGTGAAACGTCAAGTATCTGACAAGCTTGGACCTAAATCTGAAGAGTGCAATTTTGTGGGATACCCTAGGGAAACAAAGGCGTATTATTTTTATAGTCCTTCTGAGCAGAAGGTGTTTATTGCTCGAGACGCTGTTTTCATGGAAAGAGATTTTGTTTCCAAAAGAAACAGTGGGAGAACTATAGACCTCGATGAAGATCGAGAACCACAAAATAGCATTGAACCTGAAGTGGAACAGGAGCAGGATAATGATAATGCTCAACAAACACAGGTTGTTCATAGAACTGGTAGAATTCGCCATGAGCCAGAGAGATATGGATTTCTCTTGACTCAATGTGGTGATTTGATGCTCATAGATGAAGATGAGCCTCTCACATACCAAGATGCTATGAACAGTCCAGACTCTAAGAGATGGCTAGAAGCCATGAAATCCGAGATGGATTCCATGTACGAAAACCGAGTATGGACTTTGGTTGATCCACCTGAAGGGGTAAAACCCATAGGGTGCAAATGGGTTTTCAAGAAGAAAACTGACATGGATGGAAATGTTCAGACCTATAAAGCAAGGCTGGTTGCAAAAGGTTTCAGACAAATTCATGGTATTGACTATGATGAGACTTTCTCACCAGTGGCTATGGTCAAGTCCATAAGGATTTTGCTTGCTATTGCAGCATTCCATGATTATGAAATCTGGCAAATGGATGTCAAAACAGCCTTCCTTAACGGAATCCTTGAAGAGGATGTGGATGTGTACATGACACAACCTGAAGGTTTTGTCGATCCAAGGAATGTTAGCAAGGTATGTAAATTACGTCGATCCATTTATGGATTGAAGCAAGCCTCTAGGAGATGGAATATCCGTTTTGATGAAACAGTCAAAGAGTATGGCTTTGTTCAAAACGAAAATGAACCTTGTGTTTACAAGAAGGTTAGTGGGAGCCATGTGGCATTCATAGTACTGTATGTTGATGACATACTACTAATGGGGAATGACATACCTTCTCTCAAGGCTGTTAAGATTTGGTTAGGGAGCAACTTCTCTATGAAAGACTTAGGTGAAGCATCCTACATTCTAGGAATGAGGATCTATAGGGATAGATCTAGAAGGATGATCGGTCTAAGTCAGAGTACATACATCGATAAGGTTTTGCATCGTTTTGGTATGCAAAATGCAAAAAGGGGATATGTCCCCGTGTCTCAAGGGATAACGATCTCTAAAGATCAGTGTCCGAAATCATTGGATGACAAGGACCGCATGAGTAAGGTTCCATATGCCTCAGCAATTGGATCCATCATGTATGCGATGGTATGTACTCGCCCAGATGTTTCGTATGCTTTAAGCATGACGAGCAGATACCAATCTAATCCAGGTGAAGGTCACTGGACGGCTGTCAAGAATATTCTAAAGTACTTGAAAAGGACTAAAGATTCATTCTTGGTGTATGGAGGAGAGGAGAAACTGGTTGTAAAGGGTTACACCGATGCAAGTTTCCAAACAGACAGGGATGATACTGTATCACAGTCAGGTTTTGTGTTTTGTCTAAACGGAGGTGCTGTAAGTTGGAAGAGTTCAAAGCAAGAAACAGTAGCTGATTCTACAATGGAGGCTGAGTACATTGCAGCTTGTGAAGCGGCTAAGGAAGCTGTTTGGATTCAAAAATTCATTACTGATTTGGGAGTGGTTCCATCGATCGCAGATCCCATTGATCTATACTGCGATAATAATGGAGCCATTGCACAGGCTAAAGAACCTAGAGCTCACTCCCGAACCAAACACATACTCAGGAGATATCACCTCATTCGAGAGATTAATGAAAGGGGTGACATACACATATGTAAAGTGCACACAAATGATAACATTGCAGACCCACTGACCAAAGGCTTGTCGCAGAAGAAGCACGACGGTCACACTAGTTCCATGGGTATTAGATACATGGGTGATTGGCTCTAGTGCAAGTGGGAGATTGTTGGTGTAGGTGCCCTAGAGGCAATACAATGTTTATTTTGATAAACCTTTATGTCAATTGATTATTCAATAAACGTATTTATTATGACTTTAATTACTGCGATATATTTGTTAGCATAATAAATGTCATTAGAATCATGATACACATTGTATAGTTTAGTACATGACTTGAACTTGAGATTATATAATATATCATATTCTTAAATGTCCCTAGTCGAGTATTATTATTATAGGACAATAATAATACATAAATAGACTAGTATGTTGTTTGACTGATAACCACATCTCATTGGTTATAAGTATGGGGATACTAAAGTCAATACATAGGTACATGTAGGAGTACATGATACTGGACAGACCCACGGTGAGATTCTTCATGTTTAATAAAGTCATAAGAAAGACTCACAGTGATAATGGTGTAATGATCCTTTGACTTGAGATCATTATATTTATATACGAGGATTAATATACTTTGACTACATTAAAAGTTACCTTTGACCGGGTGATGATAAAAGTGGACATCGGGTATATCATGAGTCGTATGAGAAATATGAATGATAGATAAAGGATTTAACCCTCCTATAATTAGGAGAGATATTATTGGCCTCTTGATTGAGTGAGACTATAAAATGCATGGTCGTGCTCAAATAATGATTTGTTTTCATAGTCTACTCATGGATCAAGTAAACCCGGATTAAATATTGAAGAGGATGACTAAATACATGCCTCGAGTTTAATCTATAATATATATGGTTAAAGGGATTATATTACACTGAAACATTAATCACGAAAGGTTTTATCAAATCACGATTTAATTATTATTTAATTAGGTAGCAATGATGTATTACTAGATACCGCTCATTGTTTATAATTTTATTGGAGAATAAAATTATTGCTAATTAAATAATAGCCTATAGGGTCACACACATAGAGTACTTAAAGGAATAATTAATTTAAATTATAGATTTAAATTAATTGATGATTATTTGAATTTTATTATATTAATTAAGTGAGACTCAATTAATTGAAATAATATAAATTCGAATTTGAATTCTGCCATTAATAATTAAGTGTGACTTAGTTATTAATTAAATAATAAAATTTGGTTTTATTATTTAATCCTAAACCTACATGGGTTAGGCTTTGCTGTTATGGGTTGCTATTATGGGCCTATTAACCAACCATTATAAATCGATAATGTAGGGTTAATAAGGATTACGTTTTGAGAAAAAACAAAACCCTAGCAGCAGCAAAGGCAGAGAGAAAAGGCAGAATTCGAAATCATCAAAGGAGGCTAGTACATCCATTCCGTAATCAAGATCGTGAGACGTTCTTGAAGGTGCTCGTGTGGATACCATAGAGGTGTTTTCGAGAGGAAGACACAAGTCGTGAAAGCTAGGATCTCCGTTGAGTTCGTGAAAGTCAAGACCAAGTAAAGGTATGATTCCGTTTCACAATAATCAGTCCGCTTATACATGATCCTGCATTTAGGGTTCCGAAATTTTCGTTATATTTTCGTTTACTCCGCTGCGTTTTATGCCTCGGAACCCAACATCAACATCATGTCAATTGCCAAAAAGAAATATGCCTTAGTAATTGTGGATGACTTCACAAGATTTTCATGGGTATATTTCTTACATTCTAAGGATGAGGCAAGCAAATTAATTATCAATCATGTGAAGAATGTTGACAATGGCACTGAATGGAAGGTCAAGAAATTTAGAAGTGATAATGGTACTGAATTCAAGAATTCAACCATGAGAGAATTCTGTGAAGAAAAAGGTATCACTCATCATTTCTCTGCTCCAAGAACTCTACAGCAAAATGGAGTAGTTGAAAGGAAAAATAGGACCTTAATTGAAGCTGCTAGAACTATGTTAGAAGAAGCAAAACTACCTACATACTTCTGGGCAGAAGCAATTAATACTGCTTGTTACATTCAAAATATCTCCATGGTCAATAGATTTCAAGGCAAAACACCATATCAATTGATAAAGAAAGACTAGAAGCCAACAGTTAATTTTCTTCATGTCTTTGGCTGCAAATGCTTTGTACTGAGAAATCAAGGTGAAATTCTAGGAAAATTCGAAGCCAAAGCTGATGAAGCTATATTTGTTGGATATGGAATAACAACTAAAGCATACAGAGTCTACAATCTTAGATTACACATTGTTATGGAATCTATGCATGTAGTCTTTGATGACAAGAAAATTCAAGGGTTGTTTGATGAAGGATTTCATGATCTATTGCAGTTTGAAAATGAATCCTCAAGTAATATTGAAGATAGTGATGATGATGTGGAAAACACAAGAGTTCAAGTACCTAGAATCCTCCCATCAATTGATGTCAATGCATCAACAGATAACTTATCAGTTGACAATCATCAATCGACTGATAATACATCAATTGATAATAATTCGATGGATATTAACTCTGCTCAACAATCTTCAACAAGAGTGTCCATCTCAGGGGGAGGGTTCTCAAATGGTCAATCACATCACAATGATCATAACACTTCCAATGATCATGAAGCATCATCTTCAAGGACAAGTTTACCATCACAAAGGAAATGGACAAAAAGCCATCCATTTGAATTAATAATTGGAGATGCAAATGATGGTGTCAAAACTAGAAGTGCAACTCAAAATGAATGCTTGTATAGTAGCTTCATGTCTCAAGAAGAACCAAAAAGGATTGAAGAAGCCTTGAATGATCCTGATTGGATAATTGCTATGCAAGAAGAGTTGAATCAGTTTGAAAGAAACAAGGTATGGAAGCTGGTGCCCAAACCAAAGAACAAGTCTATCATTGGTACAAAATGGGTGTTCAGAAACAAAATGGATGAATCTGGTACAGTGACAAGAAATAAAGCAAGATTAGTGGCAAAGGGCTATTCACAAGAAGAAGGCATAGATTTTGATGAAACCTTTGCACCTGTTGCAAGGTTGGAAGCAATCAGAATCTTCTTAGCATATGCTGCTCATGCAAATTTCAAGGTGTATCATATGGATGTGAAAAGTGCTTTTCTCAATGGAGAACTAGAAGAAGAAGTATATGTAGAACAACCTCCTGGTTTTATTGATCCTATTCATCCTGGATTTGTATACTATCTTCTCAAGGCACTTTATGGATTAAAACAAGCACCTAGAGCCTGGTATGACACCTTGTCTAAATTTTTGATTGAGAATCACTTCACAAGAGGTATTGTTGATAAAACTCTCTTTCCTGGAAATGTAAATGGCTCTATGATTCTTGTTCAAATCTATGTAGATGACATTATTTTTGGCTCAACTAATGAAAAACTTTGTAAAAAGTTTGCTAAGTTGATGCAGAGTAAATATGAAATGAGCATGATGGGAGAACTTACCTACTTTCTTGGCTTGCAAATCAAACAAGTCAAAAATGGTATTTTCATAAATCAAACCAAATATATTTCTGATTTATTAAAGAGATTTGATTTAAGTGAATGTTCTTCTGCTAAAACTCCCATGGCCACTGCAACTAAACTTGAATTAAACACTAAGGAAGCAATAGTGGACATTTCAAGTGATAGAGGCATGGTTGGCTCATTACTTTATTTAACTGCAAGTAGGCCAGATATAATGTTTGCTACATGTCTTTGTGCTAGGTTTCAAGCTGATCCTAGAAAATCTCATTTGATTGCAATAAAAAGAATATTCAGATATCTCAAAGGAACTCCAAATCTTGGAATTTGGTATCCTAGAGATTCTGGATTTGATCTAATTGGCTATTCAGATGCAGATTATGCAAGTTGCAGAATTGACAGAAAAAGTACAACAGGCTCTTGTCAATTTCTAGGAAATAAGCTTGTTTCATGGTTTAGCAAGAAGCAGAATTCAGTGTCTACATCTACTGTAGAGGCTGAATACATTGCAGCTGGAAGTTGCTGTGCACAAATATTATGGATGAGGAATCAACTACTTGACTATGGGTTCAACTTGAACAAGATTCCTATTTTCTGTGATAATACAAGTGCCATTGCTATAACAGAAAATCTTGTGCAACATTCCAGAACCAAGCACATTGATGTAAGGTATCACTTCATTAGGGAACATGTAATGAATGGTACAGTTGAATTACATTTTGTCCCTAGTGAAAGACAACTTGCAGACATTTTTACCAAACCATTAGATGAATCTACCTTCAATAGATTGATCTGTGATTTAGGAATGCTTAATTATATTTAATCCTTTAAATGTCTGACAAGTTATGTAATTATATTGATTGTAGCCATTGATTATGTTAATTTATTGATTCCTCAATAATCAACTGATAAATATTTTACATATCAATGGATATTATTGGAGCTGTCGATAGATAAATATATCAATTGATGATATATTTGTTTATCGATGGATAGGGGTAACTATCGACAGATAGATATATCAATCAATGATATATTTGTCTATCGATGGATAATTGTACCTGTCGATGGATAAGAAATTTATCAATCGATGACCTGGAATTTTAATAGTCCAAGTCATCAATCGATCTGTACAAATTCTAGCCGTTGATTACTTATTTTATCAATTAATTAATACATACACTCCTGTATGTATATCAGTCGATTGCCAAAATTGGTAACTTTTACTCTTAAATACTCTTCCAACGGTCAATTTTGTTCTATTTTGAGTAAGTAATTGATTGAGAAAACAGTAAATATAAATAGTGAGATTAAAACATCTTTTAATTCTTACTTGCAATTTTTACTAACGACTTCTCTATCTCCTTCTCTTTCTCAATCTTAGATCTCTCTCTCTCTGTATCTACACTTTGCTAATAACCCTAATTTACTACTGTTTAATTGTTGTTTCTGCTTTATTACTAACAAGTTTGCCATTTAATTCTATTATAAATCTTCAAACTCGATAATGGCATCTTCAAAGAAAGTCTCTCAATCAGGATTCTACTATGAGCTCAACAACTTCGTTGCTTGCACTATGGTGGAGGAAGCCCCAACAGAATTCCATCCTCTAATGGAATTTCTAAAGAATTCAAAAATTTCAAAGGCCCTCTCAGAAGCACCAAAAATAGTGTGTAATCTAGTTGAAGAATTCTGGACAACAGCAGAAGTAGCAGATGATTTATCTTCCATCTCCTTTGATTGCAAAGGACAAAGGTATATTCTAACCACTGTGGTCTTGGGTGAGTGTTTAAATATTCCATCAAATAATACTGCAAATGCACCCACTGACACAGATATTAGAAACATGCTTAGGGAAATCAATTACCTTGCTCCTGATGCTAGTCTAGGTAGTATTGTTAGAAAGAATCTAAGAAAAGAATGGTCATATTTCTTTGATGCTTTAATAAAGTGTTTTTCTGGTAAGGTTAGTAATTTTGATGCAATAACAACAAGTATGCAACAAGTAGGGTATAGCATTTTATATGATAGATATCATAATTTAGGAAGCCTGTTACTCAATGAAATATCTGCCAAATTGGGGAATAAAATAAATAGATCTAATCATATTTATTATGCAAGATTTATTATGATTATTATTAACCACTTTGTCAAGGATATTGAGATTGACAGGAATACAGAAATTTTGGATTGCTGGACTCAAAACAAAAGGGTCTTTAAAGACTTGGTTAGGATCAATCTTCACAGCAATGTGGAATTGATCTATCCCCCTTTTGTTCAGGTATTTATCTCTACTTTAAAATCTTCTCAACCTAATTCTTCTTTGCCTTCTGTGACTATGGAGGGTGGTAGTAATGACCCCAACCCTCCTACCCAAGCCACACAACCAATCTCTAAATCCAAATCTAAGAAACCAACCTCAACAGGTTCTCAAAAACCTGTTGTTGTAAAAACCAAGAAAAGAAAATCAACTATTGTGGTAGATAGATTAGATGAGGATGTAGGTGGTGAGGGAACTGGGGATCATCAAAGAACCCAGAAGGATAAGGAGAGTGAGGGTGTGCAACCTCAACCAAGCCACTCCATAGTCTCCCAAAAGACTGTGGATGTTAACATGGAAAATACCACATCCCTATTGCCATTCTCTCAAAAGGATGACAATATTGAAAATAGCCCACAACCAGGGGCACAGAATCAAATTGGGGACACAAAATCCAAAACACTAACACCATACAAAAGAAGAGAAAAGAAAGTCACCTTTGCACTTGGGGAATCACACACTGCAAAACCACAGGAAACTGTGGAGGAGCCTTCACAAAGTCTGCTTGATGCATCTCATATAAATGATGAGATGCAGCCCCATTCTCTTTCAATTCCTATCTCTTCTATTCTTCTTTCCCCATCTCAAACTTCTTCAGAAAATGTTTTGATAGATTATCGAACATTTTCAGATTCTCCTTCTTTGTTTTTCAAGGAGAAGCCAACACTCTCTCCTGAATCTTCTTCTCAGAATTTTCAGGATTCTATTTCCAATATCATCTCAAACATAACTTCACAAATTATCTCAACTGTTTCTTCTCCATCAATTGATGTTCCTTCATCAATTGATATTCAGCCATCGACTGATAAGCCATCGATCGATACTCAAGATCAATCGATGGGTATGCATCAATTGATGGATATCCCAAACATCACTTCAACTGATAATGTCAATACATCAATTGATGCTCAATCAATTGATGTTGCACAAACACTCTTAGGATTGAGTGAGTTGAGTGAGAGGCAGGATTGTAACCTGGCAAAAGGAGAGGAAGTGAGTAAAAACATTCCTATTTCTTCCAGGAATGAGAGTGAAACACTTGAGGGCCCCACCTTAGTAGGTGCACAAGAAATGAGTGAGGGAGAGGTGAGATTCCAGGATGAGATCCTGATGCAAAATAGAGAGATGAGTGAAAGTGATAAAAACATTCTACTTTTTGCACAGGAATTGGAAATTGAACTGATGGCAGAAGGAGTAAAGGAGATAGGGGGAGCAGATAATGCTGAAGCTAGTGGGAGTGGAATTGCTAAAACTTTGAAGAGGAAATAGATGCTGGTGAATTGGATCCAAAGAATTTCATTCATCCTGATCCACAATATCAAGGGTTGGCTACTTCAAGTAACAGGAATGCAGAACAACTCTTGGGCATTGATCATATAGATCAAAGGACCAGGAATCTGAAGGAAAGCATTGCCAATACAACAGACACTTGTTATATGGCACCTGAAGAGTTAGAGAGTGATTCTGATGAAGAGCCATGGATGAGCACTATTGATGGTTCCTTAGAAGCTGCTGAGACTGAAATTCTCTCTCAATATAGAAGAACAATGGTGGAAGGAGACATTGAAGATCCTACTCAAAGGAGAATTGCTCACTATATGAGAGAATCAATGAAAATACAAAAGATGACAGTAACAGGAGTAATGAGGGAACTGGAGAGGATTAAGGACTCTATCTCATCTAACAAGGATGCAATGAACAGGAGATTGGATGAGAAGCTACCATTCAACACCATGAATAGCATCAAAGACAAGCTTTTCAAAGAATCCAAAAATTTTACATCTTTGGAGACAAGAGTAGGTTCTCTGGAAAAGAAGATGGATGATATTATCAGAGGTCAAAATCTCCATGCTTCCATTCTTCAAAAGTTTCTTGACAGACTTCCACCACCCCCTCCAATTGATGATAACAAAAAGGGGGAGAATACAAAGAAGAAGGATGATGGTGATGGTGGTGATGGTAAAGGTGGTTCTGGTATGGATAAGTCAAGTGGCATTGGTGGTTCTGCACCCAGAAGAGATAAAAGCAGAAGTAACATGGACAATCAATCTTCAAAGAAATCTAAGTCATCTAATTCTCCAAAAGATAATTTAGAACAGAAAAAGAAAGATTACAAGAAGTTTGATGATGATCTTGAAGCTAAGAGAATTTCTAGGGAGAAAGAAACTCAATCAATGATTGAGAGAGAAAAGAAGAGAATTGAAGATCTAAGGAGAAACACTGAGTTAGTAACAGAGGCAGTAGAAAAAGGAGACTTGGATGAGTTCATTGCTCAAACAAGAAAAATAAATGAAGATGCACTAAAGGCTGCCAAGGAAAGCAACTCAGATGCTGAAGCCTTTTTATCAGTTGATCAAGAAGCCCTTAAAGAGAAGAAAAAGGGTAAAGCCATAATGATTGAAGAAGAGAAGAAAAGAAAAGAGCCAGTTGGCCAGAAGCTTCTTCAAGAAGCCATTTCATCAGGATTGTCAGATGCTAAAAAGAAAGAAAAAGAAAATGAGGAAATAGCAAGGCAAATGAAAATGGAATGGGATATGGAAGATCAACTAATAGATCAACCATTGGGGGGAAAAGAGAAAAGTTACTATGGCCAAGAAAAGGTCAAGTTCTACTCAAGAAATAGTGGTTTAGGAAAACCTCCAGGGTCAACAAGAAGAAATCAAGCAGGAGGTCACAATTGAAGGGAATACCAGTAATCAATGAAAAAGGATTAATTGGAGTAAGGACTCACCTGACAACCTCTAACCATGAAGAATCAATGAGGTTGGAGTATGAAAATGGAGTGAAAACAATCTATTCATTGAAGGTGATAATGAAGCAAAGCTACAATGT
This sequence comes from Oenanthe sinensis, assembly GCA_028671895.1. Taxonomy (NCBI): domain Eukaryota; kingdom Viridiplantae; phylum Streptophyta; class Magnoliopsida; order Apiales; family Apiaceae; genus Oenanthe; species Oenanthe sinensis. Next base: position 41,528,450 of record CM053810.1, on the reverse strand, counting down.
TTTAAAGACTATTCTTCCTCTACTCAACAGAAAGTACAAACTCAACACAACAATTGCTCAAGAGATACAACAATAAATTTCAAAGTTAAAAAGATCCAAGGCAGAAGCTGAACCTGATTCACCTCTAAAGCTATGGAAGTCACAGGTCAAAAAGGTGGTGTTGGAGCCAAAGTATGCTATGATTTTTACAGATATAGAGGGCAATACAAAGTTCTTTGATATCTGCAAATATCTGGACAAAATCACAGATGAAGAAATACATTACCTTATGAGGCAACTTGGAGAAACTGACAGGGATGAAGCAATCTTGAGAAGTTCTTTCATGAGGCAACTAAAGGAAAATGCTGAGAAAAGGAGGAAGAGGAACTAAATTAAATTATGAAGACATTGAAGCTGCTTGCAGGAGTTATCTATCAATCTGGTACTTCCAAAATTAATGTGCCAATTAAGTTTCTTGATTCTATCTAAATGTAATTTTTTTTAAGGGTTTTTGTTATCATCAAGTAGATTTATGCCTGTTAATAACACAGACACAGATAGGGGGACATTGTTAGGAATCTACATGTGATTTGATGATAACATTAATCTTAGAATCATAGAAATTTTATTTGATATAACTGATCAATTGATATGAAAGTTATAAATATCAATTGATCAGGAAACCATTTATCAGTTGAAGTGTTTATATGAATCAACTGATAATTTGGATTGTAGCATAGGTGTTCTTAGTTTATTTCAATCGATAAGGTGTAAATCAATTGATATTTTGTTCATCAATTGATGTTAGAGTCGATTGATATAGATCATCAATTGATGTGTAAATTAAACTGTTAAATTGTAATTATGTGAAGACAGAAAATTACACAAGTGAAGGATGATCAATTGATATTGAAGCATCGATGGATGAAGGATCAATCGAAGAAGCCAAGTCAAGCATTGAAGACCATCAACTGATGTGAAGACCCATCGATTGATATATCGATTGATAAAATCTATCAATCGATAAGCCATCTTTTATCAATCGATGGATAGAAAGATCAATCGAAGAAGTACATCAGTTGATGGATTAAAGGACAGATCAATTGGTATGCCTAACATCAAATTATCAATTGAGTGTGACAACACAGAAAGAATATCTGTTGAAGATCCAGAGAACAAAAGCACTCCTATGGAAGACAGTCTAGAGTGGCTGTGAAGACTCAATCTGAAGCTGTCTTTTCAAACCTTTTTAAAAGATAGAAAAAGGTAAAAGAAAGGCAGGTAGAAACAATCCTAGAATAGGAATTGTAAAAGAACACTTGTGGTATATAAACAAGTGTAGCAGCATTATTAGAAAATATACAAGTTAGACATTATTTTACAATCAACTGTTCAAGCTTGAGAGCACATTTGTAAGAACAGTTGATTTGTTTTCTAATCTTGTAAAAACGAAGCAATGTTTCTTCTAACCTAGGAGCATTGAGCAAAAATACATATTGATGGAAAAACCAATCCATCAATAATTTTAAATCTCTTTGTTCAGTTTTATTTTTCAGCATTAATTTGTTCGAACTTATTCTCTTATTCTATCAAACATCAAGAATAAATATTAGAACACACAAAAAGTTTTAATATTTGTATTCAACCCCCCCCCCCTTCTACAAATATTGACATTGTTCTAAGGAATAACAATAACTACACACTTGACAAGTATGCTCCTAGAAAGATATGTGCTAAGTGTGGTAGTAAGAATCATTTATCTGTGTAATGCAAGTCCAATATGCCTGCATAACCAATGTGTCTGTTATACCTAATATGCATTCTAATTATGTTTATCCTCATTTAGTTAACCCTCATGTTATTCATGCTTAATATACATCAATGCCTTATATGTTTAATCCATATATTGCATTTGCCAACATGAATATGACTACTATGCCCTGGAATATGCAAAACAATTTGCATGTTCCAAATTTCTCTAATTCTGCAAGCATGAATATTTCAATTATTAGCACTGAGAATCCTGAGGTGAGGAAACCAATACCTAAGGTTGAAGTGGAAGTAAAACCACCTAAACCAAAGGTACAAAAATTGGAAACCAAACCAAAGGTAAGAACTAATAAGAAAGGACCCAAGGCAACTTGGGTACCAAAATCAACTTGATTGTTTTTGGATGTGTGCAGGGAAAAAGAAGAAATCTTTGGTACTTGGACAGTGGGTGTTCAAGACATATGACTGGAGATAGATCCCTGCTCACAAAGTTTGAGGAGAAAGCTGGCCCTGGAGTAACTTTTGGATATGATAGTAAAGGGTACACCATGGGATATGACTTGATTTCAAAAGAGAATGTCATCATTGAACCTGTTACATTAGTTGAAGGCTTAAGACACAATCTGTTAAGCATAAGTCAACTATGTGATAATGGAAATAAAGTTTGTTTCACAACTGAAGCATGCATAATTTCTAACAAGAAAGATGGAAGCCTAGTTATGACTTGGAATAGAAAAGGAAATGTGTACATAGCTGACTTCAACTCAACAAGTACAGACTCAATGACTTGTCTTTTCTCCAAGGAAAGTACAAATAAAAGTTGGCTATGGCACAAGAAATTAGCTCACTTAAATTTCAAAGTCATGAATCAGTTGGTCAAGAAAAATCAAGTGAGAGGATTAACACAAATGGAATTTGTCAAGGATGGACGATATGATGCATGTCAGAAAGAAAAACAAAGAAAGGCATCATTCAAGTCAAAATTGGAATCATCGATTGAGAAGCCACTTGAGTTACTACACATGGATTTGTTTAGTCCTGTGAATATCATGTCCATTGCAAAGAAGAAGTATGCTCTAGTCATTGTGGATAACTTTTCAAGATTCTCATGGACTTATTTTCTGCATTCAGAAGATGAAGCTAATAATCTAATCATCAAGCATATAATCAAAGTTGAGAAAAATCTTGAATTGGATGTAAAGAAAATAAGGAGTGACAATGGAACAGAATTTAAAAATTCCACAATGAAGGAGTTCTGTGAATTTAAAGGAATCATACACTCCTTCTCTGCACCAAGAACACCTCAACAAAATGGGGTAGTTAAGAGGAAAAATAGGACATTGATTGAATCAGCTAGAACTATGTTGGAAGATGCCAAATTACCAACATACTTCTGGGCTGAGGCCATTAATACATCATGTTATACTCAAAACATCTCCATAGTGAATCAAACTCAAGGAAAGACACCTTATCAATTGATCAAGAAAGCTAAAAGTGGGGTTTCTTCATGTCTTTGGCTGAAAATGCTATGTGCTAAAGAATCAAGGTGAAAACCTAGGAAAATTTAAAGCCAAGGCTGATGAAGCTATATTTATTGGGTATGCACTATCAAGCATTGCCTATAGAGTCTATAATCTTAGACTACACATTGTTATAGAATTTTTACATGTAGTATTTGATGATAAAACGATTCAAGGCCTGTTTGATGAAGGAAATCATGACACACTGCATTTTGAAAATGAATCAAATGATGAAGAAGCAGAAATTATAAAATCACAAGTACTTAGAAACCCAATATCAGTTGATGTTACAGCATCATTGGATAATTTATCAGTTGACAGACATCCATCAACAGATAATGCATCAACTGATAACTCTTTAATGGATAATCAACACTCTACATCTAGGGTATCCAATTCAGGGGGAGGGTTTCAGAATCAGTCCACAAATTCAAATCAATTTGAGTACAATACTAATGATCATGAAGCTTCATCATCAAGACAAAATTTGCATCCTCAAAGAAAATGGACAAAAAGCCATCCATTTGAACTAATAATTGGAAATGAAGAAGATGGTGTCAAGACAAGAAATGCTACTCAAAATGAGTGTCTGTATAGCAGCTTCCTATCTCAAGAAAAACCCAAAAGAGTTGAAGATACTCTCATGGATTCTGATTGGGTTTTAGTTATGCAAGAGGAACTCAATCAATTTGAAAGAAACAAAGGGTGGAAGCTAGTGCCCAAACCAAAAGACAGATCAGTAATTGGTACAAAATGGGTATTCAGAAACAAAATGGATGAAACTGGTACTGTGACCAGAAACAAAGCAAGGCTTGTGGCAAAGAGGTACTCACAAGAAGAAGAATTGATTTTGATGAAACTTTTTCACTAGTTGCAAGGCTGGAAGCAATTAGAATCTTTCTAGCTTATGCTGCACATGTTAATTTCAAGGTCTACCAGATGGATGTAAAGAGTGCATTTTTGAATGGAGTGTTAAAAGAGGAAGTCTATGTGGAACAACCTCCTGGCTTTGAAGATCCAGATTTCCCTGACTTTGTCTACTATCTACTCAAAGCACTCTATGGCTTGAAGCAAGCACCAAGGGCCTGGTATGATACTTTATCTCAATTTCTCATTGAGAATCACTTCACAAAAGGTACTGTTGATAAAACTCTATTCAGTAGGAATGTTAATGGCTCTATAATTTTTGTCCAAATATATGTGGATGACATTATTTTTGGATCAACCAATGAGGGACTTTGTAAAAAGTTTTCTAAATTAATGCAGAGTAAATATGAAATGAGCATGATGGGAGAACTTACCTACTTTCTTGGTTTGCATGTCAAACAAGTTAAGGATGATATTTTTATAAATAAAACAAAGTACATTCATGACTTGTTAAAGAAATTTGACTTAAGTGAATGTTCTTCTGCAAAAACTCCCATGGCCACTGCCACCAAACTTGAATTGAACACTAAGGAAGCTAAAGTGGACATTTAAAGTTATAGAGGCATGGTAGGCTCACTTTTATATTTAACTGCTAGTAGGTCAGACATAATGTTTTCTACATATTTGTGTGCTAGGTTTCAGGCTAATCCTACAGAATCTCATTTAGTGGCTATTAAGAGGATTTTTAGATATCTCAAGGGTATATCAAATTTAGGTATTTGGTATCCTAGAGATTCTAGTTTTAATCTATTAGGCTACTCAAATGAATATTATGCATGTTGCAAAATAGACAGGAAAAGTTCTACAGACACCTGTCAATTTCTAGGAAACAAACTTGTGTCATGGTTTAGCAAAAAGCAACACTCAGTATCAATTTCAATTGCAGATGCTGAGTACATTACTGCTGGAAGTTGCTGTGCACAAATATTATGGATGAAGAATCAATTATTTGACTATGGGTTCAACATGAACAAGATTCCTATTTTCTGTGATAACATAAGTGTCATTACAATAACAGAAAATCTTGTGCAACATTCCAGAACCAAACACATTGACATAAGGTATCATTTCATTAGGGAACATGTCATAAATGATACAGTTGAATTATATTTTGTCCATAGTGAACAACAACTTGCAGACATTTTTACCAAACCTCTAGATGAATCTACTTTTAATAGATTAGTTTGGGAATTAGGTATGCTTAATTTTGCACAATCCTAAATGTTTGCTAAGTTATATTTTGTAGCCATTATTCACAATTATCTGTTGAAACAAAGTAAACAATTGATAACTGTGTTAATTATCAATGGATATTCTTCAACCATCGATGGATATATTGCAGTTCGATGAATAAACTCTGATAAGTTATTAACTGATATATATCTATCGATGAATATTTATCTATCAATGGATAATTACCCTGGTAATTGTTTATCGATCGATAAATAAGTTTTCTTTTTCTGACTCAATGGATGTAATTATCCATCGATGGTAATAGAATTTCTTCAGTTTTACACATCCATTGATCAAATTTTAGCCGTTGATTCTTTACTTTATTTGTCAACAGATGAATACATCCATCGTTTTCCATTTAGAATAATTTACTTTAATTCTTTTTATCTTTCAAAGGTTATATTCTTAATTAAACTGACTTTTTAAGTCATTTTAATCTCAAAAATATAAATAGCAGTTTCAATTCTCATTACACTCTTACGTACTATTTTATTTTCTATCTCTAATCTCTGTATTTCTATCTCTTCCTCTCAAGAACTTTTAAGTCGAATTCACTCACTTACTTTCAAGCTTTCTCTCTAATCTCTCTAAGAACAGCGATGGCACCTCAAAAGAAGATTGTTTCCTCAACCGGGTTCACCTATGAATAAAGCAATTTTGCAGCATGTCTAACGATAGATGATGATCCCGTAGACTTCCATCCATTGATGAGGTTTCTGCGAGACTGCAAAGTGTCCAAGGCTCTCAGTGAAGCACCAACAATAGTATGTTTATTTGTTAAAGAGCTATGGAACATTGCAGAAGTCTCACAAGATGGGAAGGTAATTTCTTATACTTGCAAAGGTAATCCCTACACCATTACAAGTACTACTCTTTCTGAATGATTAGAAATGCCTAAAAATAATTGTGATAAGTCACCTACTGAGACTAACATTAGGGATATGTTAGAAGCTGTTAACTATGCTAATGCTGAAACTGGATTAGGTGAGGTTGTTAGGAAAAATCTTAGAAAAGAATGGACTTACTTCTTTGATGCTATTATAAAAGTATTTTCTGGAAAAATAAATAATTTTGATGCAATTACCACAAGTACGCAAGAAATTTCTTATTCTATCCTATTTGATAAGTACTTTGATTTTAGCACATTGCTCCTAAATGAATTAACTGCTAAATTAGGAAATAAGGCATCTAGGAAAAATAACATCTATTTTACTAGATTTTTTATGCTGTTGATTAATGCTACTGTCGGAGATTATGAGATTATAGCAGAGATGGAAACATTGGAGGCCTGGACACAGAACAAAAGGGTCTTCAAGGACTTGGTGAGAATCAACTTACACCCTAAGTTGTGCCTCATCTATCCTCCTTTTGGGCAGGTATATCTCAAGAAACTCAATTTCTCTTTTACTTCCTCTGGTATCCTAATTTCTTTGCCTTCTGCAACAATGAAGGGAGATAGAAATGCCCCCATCCCTCCTACCCAAGTTGCACAACCTTCTAAATTCAAATCAAAACACACCACCTCAGTAGTTTCCCAAAAGACTACTGTTTCAAAAACTAAGAAAAGAAAAATAATTGAGGGGAGTGTGAAGGTGGTTGATAAGGGTAAGGGAACTGGCCAACAACAAGAAAGCCAGAAGAATAAGGAAGGAGAGTTTGAGATTGTCCAGCCAGCCACCGGCCCAATCTCTCAAAAGATTGAGGCTATAATAAAGAATTTAAACACATCCCTGGTTGCACCTTCTCAACAAGGTGTAGCTATTGAAAAGAGGTTTCAACCAGGACCAATTGATGGGGGTGAGGGACAAAAAATAATTCAAACATACAAAAGGAGAAAGAATGACAATAACAATGCACAGGGAACACACAGACTTGCAAAGCCAAATGAAAATTTAGTGGAGCCTTCAGCTTCTTCTTTTGATGTGTCTCAGAATTTTCCTAAGGCACAACCCCATTCACTCTCTATTCCATCTCCTCAATCTCCTTTAAGATCTATTTCTTTAGAAACTTTGTTGATTGACAACTTTAATATTTCAAATTCACCCTCTTTACAACTCAGGGTGGAGCCAACACTCTCACCTATATCACCAAATAAGGTTAACACCTTGGTTTATCAAGAAAATACTGATAATTCTCACAAGTCAATGGATATTACTCAATCAAATGATAATTTTCAACATCCATTGACTAGTTCACATCCATCGATGGATATCCTTACATCCATCGACGAGCTCCAATCAATGGATATTCATCAATCTATGGATATTCCTCATCCATCGATTGAAACTTCACTTTCAATTCATGAATCATCCATTGAAACAATTCAAGTGGCCAATAATTTACTAGGATTGAGTGGAGTGGGTGAGGTATGTGAGAGGCAAGGTTTGCATACCTTGGCAAAAGGAGAGTGTGTGAATGAGAGGCCCTCAATTTCTTCTGAGGTGGCAAAAGGAGAGGGTGTAAGCAAAGAGAGTTCCACCTTAGCAGGTGATGTAAAAGGAGAGAATAGTAAGGGAGATGTGAGAATCCAGGATGAGATCCTAATGCAAAAATAGAGAGAAGAGAGTGATAGAGAAAATAATAGAGAGAAACCAATTTCAACATCTTATGAAGCATCAACTTCTAAAACTGAGCAGATTGCAGCTAAACTCACCCAGGAGTTGGGGTTGGAGTTAGGGGGAGATGGAGGAAATGGATAGTATGGATTTCTTGCAGGAGTTGTAGATGCCCACATGGAGGTGGATGATGAGATTGAATTTAATCTTGATGCTACAACATTTCAACATGAAGATCCCCACTACCAAGGATTGACAACAACAATCACTAATCAAAAGGCTGAAAAGATGTTGGGATTAATCCAAATAGAAGAATAATTCAGGAGTGGCAAGGAGAGTTTGGCAAGACAGCCTGATGATGTGTCTCACATGAATCCTGAAGATTTTAAAGATAGTCTGATGATAAACTATTGGAGCATGAAATGGCTAGTGATGAAACTAGTTTGGCTGTTGATCCCTGATATTGTAGAAGGGGGGTTGAATACAATATCTGAAAATTAATCACGGAATAATTTGGATTAAAAATATTATTTTAATTACTCGCGAAATATTAATTGGAATGAAATACTGTTCAAGTGAAAGATATAATTTTAACTTGATTAGTATTACAAAATTAATATTAAGAAAACAGTTATATAATTGATTAAAAGTTCTAGAACAAATTTGACATGAATTGTTCGTATTTAACAATTATATCCAAACTCAGCACAGAAATCTGTGAATATTACAATGCAGATAAATTACTGAATTTGATCTGATTTTCTTCTCTTAGAAGTTGAACTACAAACAATGAAGGGCTGATCTCATATTTATAGAGATTTGAAAAAGGCTGCTATGACCTTTTTCAGTATGACTTTATTTCAAGAAAATAAGTCTGTATGACTTATTTTAACACTTGTATGACTTATAAAAGACTGGGCATGACATATTTTGGTCGGTATGACTTACTGAAGCTCGGTATGACCTTTTGAAAGTTCGGTATGACTTATTTAAAGTCATATTCGGATTTTATCTAATTAAAATAAATCGGTATGACTTATTTTAATTAAACAAAATTGGTTCAGTATGACCTTTTGAGCACAGTACTCTCGGTATGACTTATCAAATGAGCTCGGTATGACTTATCAGTCGGCTGTTCCGGTATGACTTTTCTTTAACAGCTTCGGTATGACTTTCTCTTTTTAAAGCTCGGTATGACTTATCAGTTGGCTGCTCCGGTATGACTTTTCTTTAACAGCTTCGGTATGACTTTCTCTTTATTCAGTCGGTATGACTTTTATTAATATAATTCGGTATGACTTATTAATAAACAGTCGGTATGACTTATTTATTAGTCATTTGAATTATATTAAAAGTCATATTAAGTCATATCTTTTATAATAAATTAATTCTACTTAAATTAATTAGTTAATTTACAAATTAAATTAAATTCAACTTGAATTAATTTAATTAGATAAATTAAATAATCAATTAACATTTGATAGTAAAATTAAAATACTATTTCGTCTTGTATTACCGTGCTATTAGTCTTGAAGTCTTTCAGTCTTCGTTGTGTCTTTTGTCATAAAACCACTTGAGCTAGATGATGAATATTTATTATTTTAGTTGACACACAAATGTACTGTCTGGTTCATTTATGTCATACTATAATAAATATTCTTCATCTTTAACATTAAGCTGTGGTCTTCTGTTCTTCTTCTGCTTCACTGTCTTCATTCTTCTTCTAGAATCTTCTGTAGTAGCCACTTAGAATCTTCTGAATCTTCTGAACAACTGCTTCTCTATTTTTCTCCGACGCTTGAACATATAAATGAACTTCTTCCGGTGTAGAGTAGTAACTTCATTATAATTCTTCTGACAAGTTGATTCTTTGTGTCTAGTTGACATTCTTCGATTTGATTCCATCCTCAGTATTTATTACTTACTTTAATTTCTTACATGAGTTGAGTTGTCATCTACTAATTACAAATAGGCCTTGACATATGCCTTTCAATCTCCCCCTATTTGTTGTTAAACATTTAACACACAAATTCCTAGAGGATAACTCAACTAACAACTAAGAAACTAATATGACATTTAAGAACTGTAAGTAAATAAATTGTTCTCTGGATCATATAATACATTTCCAGATTTCTTGAGTAACTGAAATGAAAGATGTTTGTTCCTCTAGCACTGAACATAATATACAAGTAGTATTATCTTCATTTCTCAGACTCATCACTACTCCCCCTTAGGATGACAGAGATGATGTCTGTTCTCTTCTTACCACTTTTCCTCTGTTTCTCCAACTCCTGTCTTCCCTTCTCTTCCAAGATGAATTCAATTTCCCCTTACTTGAATTATCCAACCATTTTAATAGAGGTAACAAACATGGCATACATACAGCATTAAACCATCGCAGATATAAAAAATGCAAACTATGACATGTTATGCATTTTAGAAAATCCGGTTAATCATATTTACAAGAATCTTCTAAAATCAAATGGAATAGAATCCAAGCATGTTGTTATATACCCCTTTTTCTTGTTCAACAATTGAGTAATCCTCTTCTGGCAAAAGCCTTTGTTTACTTCTCCCCTTTTGATCTACTCCCCCTTAGTTGAACACTTTAACATTTTGGAGTAATCCTCTTAATAATTCTCCCCCTTAGTTGAGTAATTCTCTTAATAATTCTCCCCCAATTGTAGATAGGTAACAATTGTTGGTCCTTTTCTGAAGAAATTTCCACCTTGGTTAAGTAACATTTGAAATCTGTAATAGGGAATGGGGAAAGGGATTCGGTAAGTGTGCTAGTGTGTGATTTTACTTTGTGTTGCTCACATGTGTTTCGCTCATATACTCTCTAAGTGTTTCACTCATAGAATATATATTTTCACTCTTTCTTACTTGTGTTTAACTCTTTTCTCACATCACTCTATCTCTCTCAGTACGGATGACACACTCTTTTGTACCTGCAAGAAAGATCACCATAGCCCCTTCAAGAGAGGTCACTGGTGGTGCAATGGGGTTTCGTAAATCCCCGTCCTCAATTGAATCTATTAAAATATTTGATTTTTATAAACTGAATTGCTTCAGGAATAGATTCAGTGAGTTGCTGATCATCTAAGATGATCTATTCCGTTAGGAATCCAGATATGTTCCATCTGGGGAGGGAGACAAGGATCAATAATGTAGCAAATGATCCAAGTTTCCTCCTGATGTCTGTGAAGGCATGTTGATTCAGTCAGAATCATCAATTATTCTTCCTTCCTTGATATGGAAGTTTAGAAAAATTACTTCCGTTAATTCATCCTTCCTGTGACATTTCAATAGTTCCCTCTTGGTCCTTTTTGGTCCCAAGTATGTCCTTAAATTGATGGTCCAAAATGCCAATTGAGTTGGTCCATTGTTGGTCCCTAAAAATAAGACAATATTTGTGGTTTCTTGAAAAATGTCAGATGAAATTAACTCTTTGCTGATAGCCTTGGCTGACAGGCTGAATTCAATACACTCACTCTGTTGAGAGAATGAACTTAGTAACAGTTTTGCCTTTTCCAAGTCTGTATCCTTTTGAGAGAACACAGATGAGCTAACAGTTGTCTCAGTTTATATATGAATCACCTTTCTGGAGACAGAGCTGTTGGATCACTCACATCACCAACCTTATCAAATGCAATCAAGGCATTGACTCCCTCATAATGAACAAATAGGTATTCTGTTTAATGGTTAGAGAGACGGAAGTGATAGTGTTTGTGTGTTTGGTTCTAAGATCTTGGTTAGAGATTGACCTCAATGATTAGGATTTAACTTTTAGAATCGATTGGATTATCAAGCTCACAGATCTTTCCTATTTCTCAAAAGAGACTGAGAATAATAAGTTTATATTTAGAAAAAAAATAAAATACATAAAAATTAAAATTAAAATAAATATGCCAAAATGTAAAACAAATAATACTATACATACTTATATATATATAACTGATACCAATTGTTATATAACTTATATATATATAACTGATACCAATTGTTATAAACTAAAGATAATATTAAATATATTTACAGTAGCGATGCCAATAAAATAACAACTGTACAAAAATAAGGAAAATCTTTTTGAGTTTTCTTTTTCAATTTGTTTGTTTGTTTTTGAAATATTTTAAGGAATATATACAGTGTATTTACAGTGCTTGCTTAAAATTAAATATGCAATTTAAAACATCATGCAATACTTAGTTCATGTTTAACATCCCTAACTCACTAACCAACTTAGAGAAAGTGGATTCATCAAGTGGTTTCGTGAAGATATCGACAATTTGATCTTCTGTGGGTACAAAATATAACACCACAGTTCCATTCATGACATGCTCTCGGATAAACTGATACCTTATATCTATGTGCTTGGTCCTTGAATGTTGTACAAGATTATTGGAAATTGCTATGGCACTTGTGTTGTCGCAAAGTATTGGAATTTTAGATAGCGCAAGTCCATAATCATTCAGTTGATTCCTTATCCACAAGATTTGTGCACAACAACTACCTGCCGCAATATATTCTGCTTCGGCTGTCGAGGTAGATACTGAGTGTTGTTTCTTGCTGTACCAGGAAATCAACCGTTGTCCTAGAAATTGACAGCTTCCAGAAGTACTTTTCCTATCCATCCTGCATCCTGCATAATCTGAATCTGTATAGCCTATTAGTTCAAAACCTGTACCTTTAGGGTACCAAATTCCAAGATTCGGTGTACCCTTCAGATATCTAAAAATTCTTTTAACAGCTATAAGATGAGATTCTCTAGGATCAGTTTGAAACCTTGCACATAAGCATGTTGCAAACATTATATCGGGTCTACTAGCAGTTAGATATAATAATGAGCCTATCATACCTCTATAGCTTGTGATGTCCACCTTCTTACCAGTTTCATCTTTGTCAAGCTTTGTGGCTGTTGGCATAGGGGTTTTTGCCGGTATAGAATCTTCTAGATTGTATTTCCTTAGAAGATCCCTTATGTACTTTGATTGACAAATAAAAATCCCATCTTCCTTTTGCTTCACTTGCAATCCAAGGAAGAATGACAGCTCACCCATCATGCTCATCTCATATCTACTCTGCATTAACTTAGCAAATTTCTTGCACAAGATTTCGTTAGTAGAACCAAATATAATATCGTCAACATAAACTTGGACAAATACCATATCTTTATCATGTAATTTATAAAAGAGAGTTTTATCTATGACACCTCTAGTAAAACCGTTTTCAAGTAAAAACTAAGAGAGAGTGTCATACCATGTCCTCGGTGCTTGCTTGAGTCCATAGAGGGCTTTGAATAAGAAATATACAAAATCAGCAAACTCTGGATTTTCAAAGCCAGGGGGCTGCTCCACATATACTTCCTCTTCTAACTCTCCATTCAGAAATGCACTCTTCACATCGATTTGATAAACTTTGAAATTAGAATGTGCTGCGAATGCCAGAAATATCCTGATGGCTTCAAGTCTTGCAACTGGTGCGTAGGTCTCATCATAATCAATTCCCTCTTCCTGAGAGTAACCCTTAGCAACCAGTCTGGCTTTGTTCCTTGTAACAATGCCATCACCGTCTAACTTGTTCCTGTATACCCATTTCGTGCCAATAACAGATCTATCTTTAGGCCTAGGTACCAGTGTCCATACTTCTTGCCTTTCGAACTGATTGAGTTCTTCTTGCATGGCAAGAACCCAATCTGGATCAGTTAGAGCATCTTCAATTTTCTTTGGTTCTTCTTGAGATAGAAAAACCGAAAATAAACATTCATTTGAAGTTGCACTTCTGGTTCTTACTCCAACATTTGGATCACCTATGATCAATTCAAAAGGATGATCTTTGCTCCATATCCTTTCCCTTGGAAGGTTTGATCTTGATGATTCGCCTCGTGATTCATTGTGATGTTGTGTTCTGCCAGTTGATCCTTCATCTCCCCCTGAGTTGCTACCTGGATGACTTGTTGATCCACCACTGGTATTAGTAGTATCTCCAGTGTTTCCATTGTTTCCACTACTATTACCTGGATCATTACCATCATTGTTGTCATTATCATTTCCTGCTGCAACCTCGGGCTTTTCTTCATTATCCGAATCTGAGTCTGGATGATTGTCAAATTTTAATGACTCGGAAGGATCTTCATTTTGGATGCTTGGGAGTTTAGTGTCGTCAAATGATACGTTGACACTTTCTTTTACTTAGTGCTGATCAATTATGTACACCCTATATGCTCTTTTTGAGTAGCCGACAAAAATTGCTTCATGTGCCTTGGCCTCGAATTTGCCACGATGTTCATCTCTATCTTTTAGCACAAAACATTTGGCTCCAAATACATGAAAGTACTTGAGTGTTGGTTTCTTGCTAGCCATTAATTCATAGGGAGTCTTCATATGTTCTTTATTGATTAAAGTTCGATTCTGGGTATAACATGCTGTGTTTACTGCTTCAGCCCAGAAGTAGATAGGCAACCTTGATTCACTTAACATTGTTCTTGCAGCTTCAATCAGGGTTCGATTCTTCCTTTCTACTACTCCATTCTGTTGCGGAGTTCTTGGCGCTGAGAATTGTCTTGTTATCCCTTTGTCTGAGCAGAAGCTATTCAGAATTTCATTCTTGAATTCTGTTCCATTATCTGATCTGATTTCCCGGACAGGTAGCTTTGAATCTAACTCAATCAACTTTACATGATCAACCACCAATTGTGGAGTTTCATCCTTAGAGTTCAAGAATAAAACCCACGAGTACTTTGTGAAGTCATCTACAATCACTAAGGCATATCTTTTCCTTGACATTGACAGAATATTTACTGGACCAAATAAATCCATATGTAGCAGTTGCAGTGGTTCAGTAATATTAGTAGAGTCTATGCCTTTGTGAGTTGCTCTTTTTGACTTCCCTTTTTGACATGCCTCGCACAAACCCTCTTGTGAGAATTCCATCGGAGGCAGTCCTCTCACCAAATCCCTCTTGACTAGAGAGTTCATTGTTTTGAAGTTCAGGTGTGAGAGCTTCTTGTGCCATAGCCAACTTTCTTCTGTTGAAGCTTTTGAATAAAAACAGTTTGCTTCAGCTTCAGTTCCCGAGTTGAAATCAGCTACGTACAAGTTTCCTTTCCTTACTCCATGCAAGGCTAGTCTGTCTTCTTTAGAATGAGCTATTAAACACTTCTCCTTGATAAAGTTTACTTTGTAACCTCTATCACAGAATTGACTGACGCTGAGTAGATTGTGCTTAAGTCCTTCCACTAAAGAGACGTTTTCAATGATAACATTTCTTGTGTTTAACTTGCCATATCCCGTAGTCATTCCTTTGCTGTTATCTCCAAAGGTGACAATTGGGCCAGCTCTCTCAACCACGTCTGATAGCAGGGCTCTATCTCCGGTCATATGCCTTGACGATCCGCTGTCCAGGATCCATACAATCCGGTTTACCTGTTTAACTCCCTGCAAATATCAAACATATTAGATCATCTTCGGAGCCCAAAATTGATTGGGCCCGGCATACTTAAAGAATTGACCTTTGTCAGCTTTGACAACAGATCCTTTTCGAACAACAGCTACATCCTCCTTGACTTTACTTACTTTCCTATAAACAGTCTTAACAACTTTTTATTTAGACTTAGGAATATATTTTTCCTTCTTGACAGGTGAAGGAATAGCAGTCTTGGATTTAACAAATTTATTATTGATGTATTGTCTCGGTGTCATGTTCTTTTTATTAGCAGTCATGCGTTTGAAATAAACAGTCATAGCATTAAAAGCACATAACATACAATTTAACATACCACAAGGTTTATGGCATACATCAATAGCAGGCATGTTATTCACAGCAGTAGGAGTTTTAACAATTTCTACTTTAACTTTTTCAGCAATTTTAAAGTTTTCAGTAGAATGACATCTATTGTTACTATCCCTACTTCTAACAAAATTATTGTTAGGTATGTTCAAGTTCTTCTTTAAGTTCTTAGCACCTATACCAGGTTTGGGGAAATCAAAAGTTCCCACAACTTTCACTGGTGTCTTGGGTGTAGCTTTCTCTTTTTGGACATTTACTCCTTTTATGTCCCTTGCTTGTTCTCCTCTTTTCTTCTCTTCCTCTTGATCCTCTAATTGCATCTCATAAGCGATCAGTATAGAGCTCTCGAGGATGGGTTCAGCTACAGGTGTAATGAAAAGAGGTTTGCGTGTGTCTTTAACAACATGAGGAATACCCCTTTCTTCAGCGCTTTGCTTGAATTGGGTAATGTTGCTTGGCTTTCCTACAGATTCATTGTACTCGAAGCCTATTCCAACTTTTCTGTTTATTACCTGTTGGTCAACTAGGTTCTTTACAATATACGAGGAATTTTTATATGCTAGACACCTTTTCTTTTCTTCCTCTATCTGGTTTCTGAGGTAGGTCTCAACTTCAACATAACAACTGACTCTATTGACTTGAAAAGCTAAGTCCTCAGTTAATTTCTTAGTCAACTTGTCACTGTTTCGTTTTAACTGTTTTAAGACTTCGAGCTCATCAACTAGATCTTTATTTTCGAGTCTTAGTTGCTTAACCTTACTTCTTTCACCCTCTAGTTCTTTACCTATTAAATTAAACATTTTAGGGCAATAAGGATTTACCTCTATTCCTTTTTGACTATTAGGAGACCTTGATTCTTCGGATGAAGCCATAAGAGCAAGATTTCCCAGCTCTTCCCCATCACTATCATCTGAGTCATCCCATCTTTTTCCCTTTGCCAGATAGGACTTTCCTTGATGCTTTTGCAAAAGTGCATCGTACTTTTCCTTGAGCTCTTCGTAAGACTCTCTCTTCTTCCCTTGCTTAGGCTTCTTGCACTCCGTTGCAAAGTGGCCTAGCTCATTGCAGTTGAAGCAACGAAACTTGCTTCTATCCACTAAGCCAGTCTTATAGCCGCTCTTTGATTCAGCTGTTGAAGACCCTCCTCTTTGGAATCTCCCAAAATTTGATTTAACTTTATAGGAGGGATTTCTCCGAAATCTCATGTTGCCAAACTTCCTGGCAACCAAAGCTAGAGACTCATCTTCTAGTTGATCTAGTTCTTCCAGAGAGTAGAATTCACCACCTTCTTGTTTATCTGAAGTATGTCCAATTTCTGGAACAACATACTCCAGTGAAGGTACAGCAACCTTCATTTCCATCTTCTGTGGTGCTTCCACTAACAGTGCTTTGGAGGAACTCTGAACCTTGCCTCTCCCATACATCTCTCTCGTCTGGATCTGTTCCAGCTCATATGTCTTCAATACTCCGTAGAGTCTTTCTAGGGTTACCTCCTTCATGTCCCTAGACTCACGGATTGCTGCGATCCTATGCTCCAGATGCTCGGGTAGGGTTAGC
Organism: Oenanthe sinensis; assembly: GCA_028671895.1. Lineage (NCBI taxonomy): Eukaryota > Viridiplantae > Streptophyta > Magnoliopsida > Apiales > Apiaceae > Oenanthe > Oenanthe sinensis. The sequence goes on along the minus strand of CM053810.1, from coordinate 41,511,121 downwards.
AGAAACTTCCTGTTGATCTCCTGATTCTGATAATACTTCCCATTCATGTTGAGCTCGTTTATCAGTTTGTTCAATCTCTGAAACACCTCAGAGATACCCTCACCAGGGTTGGACCTAAACTGCTCGTACTGGGAGATCAGGATTTCGAGTCTATTCTCTTTGACTTCCTCAGTCCCCTCGTTGATAATCTCTATTGTATCCCAAATCTGTTTTGCATTTCTACAATTGACTACTTGATTGTACATGACGTAGTCTAGAGATTCAATCAATATCAGTTTGAGATTGTTGTCCAGGGACACACCTTCCTTTTCTTCAATTGTATAGTCAGATAGACTTTTTGGAAACTGTCTGTGAGGAATTACGACCCCATCTACTATATGTTCGAGAATAACTGATATAGGGGGTTCAACACCATTGCCAAAATATTTGCATACTTGGGATTTGCAATCCCGATAAACAGTAGCATTTTATGTTTCCACAAATTGTAGTGTTCTCTGTTGAACTGTGGAATTTTGATACTGGTCACTTTCTGGGTACTCATCTTTAATAAGATTAAAAATTAAGTGTTTCAAAAAATATTTTAATTTTTGACTTAAAACAATTTTTGATCAAAAATAATTTTTCGGAAAAAAATTATTTCGAATTTAAAATTATTTTTGAGATCTGTATGAGTTCGCGGAATTTGATTTGGATCTGATATGAAAATATATCAACCAGCTCTGATGCCAATTGTTGGTCCCTGATATTGTAGAAGGGGGGTTGAATACAATATCTGAAAATTAATCGCGGAATAATTTGGATTAAAAATATTATTTTAATTACTCGCGAAATATTAATTGGAATGAAATACTGTTCAAGTGAAAGATATAATTTTAACTTGATTAGTATTACAAAATTAATATTAAGAAAATAGTTATATAATTGATTAAAAGTTCTAGAACAAATTTGACATGAATTGTTCGTATTTAACAATTATATCCAAACTCAGCACAGAAATCTGTGAATATTACAATGCAGATAAATTACTGAATTTGATCTGATTTTCTTCTCTTAGAAGTTGAACTACAAACAATGAAGGGCTGATCTCATATTTATAGAGATTTGAAAAAGGCTGCTATGACCTTTTTCAGTATGACTTTATTTCAAGAAAATAAGTCTGTATGACTTATTTTAACACTTGTATGACTTATAAAAGACTGGGCATGACATATTTTGGTCGGTATGACTTACTGAAGCTCGGTATGACCTTTTGAAAGTTCGGTATGACTTATTTAAAGTCATATTCGGATTTTATCTAATTAAAATAAATCGGTATGACTTATTTTAATTAAACAAAATTGGTTCAGTATGACCTTTTGAGCACAGTACTCTCGGTATGACTTATCAAATGAGCTCGGTATGAATTATCAGTCGGCTGTTCCGGTATGACTTTTCTTTAACAGCTTCGGTATGACTTTCTCTTTTTAAAGCTCGGTATGACTTATCAGTTGACTGCTCCGGTATGACTTTTCTTTAACAGCTTCGGTGTGACTTTCTCTTTATTCAGTCGGTATGACTTTTATTAATATAATTCGGTATGACTTATTTATTAGTCATTTGAATTATATTAAAAGTCATATTAAGTCATATCTTTTATAATAAATTAATTCTACTTAAATTAATTAGTTAATTTACAAATTAAATTAAATTCAACTTGAATTAATTTAATTAGATAAATTAAATAATCAATTAACATTTGATAGTAGAATTAAAATACTATTTCGTCTTGTATTACAGTGCTATCAGTCTTGAAGTCTTTCAGTCTTCGTTGTGTCTTTTGTCATAAAACCACTTGAGCTAGATGATGAATATTTATTATTTTAGTTGACACACAAATGTACTGTCTGGTTCATTTATGTCATACTATAATAAATATTCTTCATCTTTAACATTAAGCTGTGGTCTTCTGTTCTTTTTCTGCTTCACTGTCTTCATTCTTCTTTTGGAATCTTCTGTAGTAGCCACTTAGAATCTTCTGAACAACTGCTTCTCTATTTTTCTCCGACGCTTGAACATATAAATGAACTTCTTCCGGTGTAGAGTAACAACTTCATTATAATTCTTCTGACAAGTTGATTCTTTGTGTCTAGTTGACATTCTTCGATTTGATTCCATCCTCAGTATTTATTACTTACTTTAATTTCTTACATGAGTTGAGTTGTCATCTACTAATTACAAATAGGCCTTGACATATGCCTTTCATTGGCTGATGCTGAAAGGGCCATAATTTCACACTACAGGATATCTATGACTGAAATAAATGTAGAGGATCCTGTACACAGAAGAATTCTCAACTTTTACAGAGATAACTTGAAGATCCAAAAGATGCATGTAATAGGTTCCAAGTATGAACTCAAAAAGATTAGGGAAGAAATTGATAGTTCAAGGACACATTTTGACTCTACCATTGATTCTAGACTCAGCCTTACAATGTTAACAAGAATCAAGCAAATGCTTGATACTGAGAACATCCAAAGACAAAGTAGTGGCATTGGAGAAAAGAGTGACTGCCATGGAAGTTAGCATGAACCAAATTATGAAGAATCAAGTCACTCAAATCAAACTTCTCAACAGACTCTTAGAAATTCCTCTCATTTCTCACTCCTTGGAACAAGAACCAGTTGCTGATAACAAAAAGGCGGGGAGAAGGATGAGGAGGTAAGGAGAAGGGAGATTGAAGCTGTGATCAAGATTAAAGAGAATGCTATTTAAAAAACAGATCTAAAGTAGGAATTGGCTCACCATATTAAAAGGCAATTTGATTCAATTGCCAGTAAAAACATGGAAATTGATGCATAAGAGACAATTGCCTTAATGCCAGAAATTCTTGAGGCAGTAAAGAAAGGAGAAATAAGGGTAGATGAAAGTAGCTCATAATCTGGTGATAAAAAGGGGAAGGACATTTTAATAGAAGAAAGAAAGAAGAAGAATTCTGCCATGAGTGGAGGTGAGAAACTATTGAGTAAATCAATAGTTGTTGATTTGAAAGAAAGGGAACAACAAGAGAAGTCACAAGAAGAACTAGATATTCAACTACAAAGGAAATTTTATGAGGAGGATAGGCTAATTAGAGAAGCTAGAAGGAAAGAAGGTGAAAGGAGGCCAAGGATGAAACAAAGAGTAAACAAGCTTGCAGACAAACCTAACACTTCTGGAGTTAAAAGGAAACTTGTTATTGATGAAAAAGTGGTTGAGAAGGAGAAGCCAAAGGAGATAAAACTTGAGAGTCAAGCATCTAGAAGTTGTCAATCCAAGGAAATAGAAATGTTCAAATCCAAACTTGAGAATTTTGTGCCAATCAAAATTGAAGGAATGATTGCAGTAAAAGGTCAAAAGAAGAGGGATATTGATCTACTTCACATTGATTATGAAGATGGATCACATTCAACTTTCACATTTAATCAAGTCACGGAACAAGGCTATGACATCTTAAGGAAAATCTACACCATGCTCAACAGGAAGTATTTTCTAACTGAAGAGCTAGATAAAGCCATCCTTGAGAAGATGAAGAAAATAAGGGGGCACCTATTCAAGAAGAAGGGGATGACAGAATCAAGATTTGGAACCCTAAAGGAAGGAAGGTACTTCATGAACCATTTTACATGATGATCTACAAGGACATGGAAGGCAAGGAAAAATGCATTGATATTTGTCAGGAGATAGACAAACTGGCCAATCTGGAATTGAATTATCTGGCAAGCCAACTAGACTACAGGGTTGAGGATGAGAAGATTTTGAAGGGATCCCTATACAGAAAGATGAAGGAAAATGAAGATAAGATGAATGAGTCAGGGGGAAGAAGAAGAAGGTAGAAGATTCAGACTCAACATCAAAGTTATCAGAATTCATCTACTACTGGTACTTGATCACTCTATCTCAAAATCACTTTTGTCAATATTGTAATTCCTGCTAGAATGAAAATGTTTAGGAGTTTTATTATCATCAATAGAAAATTTATGCATATTTCACATATTCATAAATAGGGAGAGATTGTTAGGAATTATGAGATTTGATGATAACAAATTACTTAGAATTTCAATAGGGATGTAAATTTCATTGTAACTAGTTGATGGATATATGACTTATAAATATCCATTGACTAGAAAACTAGTTATCAGTTGAAGCTTATTTATCAACTGATAAATTGGATTGTAACATTTGATTTATGTCTCATTATCAATTGATTGTATTGCCTCGATAGATGCTGTGAAGTAGTCGATTGATGTTATTAACTTCAATTTATAGCTTCTCAACGGATGTGAAGAATGACTGTTCAATTATAAATATTCTAAGTCAGAATTCTCAAAATGAAGTGATCAACAAATATTGGAGTCGATGGATAAAGACACTACTCGATGGATAAAGGCAATCAACAGATAAAGGACCATCAATGGATAAGGAGTCGATGGATAATCTAACTATCCATCGATACATCAATTGATAGATGGATAACCTATCCATCGATGGATGAGCAAAGGAGAATCAACTGATAAGCCTAACATCAATTATCAGTTGATCAAGATTTCCTAAATTAGTTAAAGAAAAAAGGAATTGGAACTTTGCAAAATTAGTTATAATGTTGTCAGTCGATATAAAATAGATGTAGAAGAAAACTACTATATAGTGGTTAGTAGTCTATGTTAGTAATTGTGCTCTAGAGACAATACTTTTTATATTTTAAGGAAAATATTTATTATTAAGAATTATGTTTTATTGATTATTATTTATTTATTATGTTTTGTTTACTGCGTAATAAATTGAAGGCATAGTAAATGTCCTTGGAATTTTGATACGTATTCTATATCTTTAAGTATGTGACTTAAAAATGAGATTATATGAATAGTATCTTATTCCTAAAATTGCCTAGTCGAGTATTATTATTTAAGGACAATAATAATGCACAAAGACTAGTATGTTTTTGACAGATGACCACATCTCATTGGTCATAGGTATGGGGATACTAAAGTCAAGAACATAAGTGCATGTCTCAATGCATGGCACTGGAATGACCCGCTGTGAGATTCTACATGTTAAGTAAGTGTCATAAGTAATTCTCACTGTGATAATGGTGTAATGATCCTTAGACCTGAAATCATTATATTTCTATACGATAATTAATATACTTTGATTACATTAAAAGTTACCTTTGACCGGGTGATGATAAAAGTGGACATTGGGTATATTATGAATCGTATGAGAAATATGAATGATCTAGATGGGATTTAATCCTCCTAATTTTAGGAGTGATATTATTGGCCTCTTGTTTGAGTGAGACTATGAAATGCACGGCCGTGCTCAAATGTTGATTTGATTTTAATAGTCTACTCATCGATCAAGAAAATAAAGATTAAATTATGAAGAGGATGACACGAGACATGCCTTGAGTTTAATCTATAATATCAAGATTAAAGGGATTATATTACATGGAACATTATTCATGAAAGGCTTAATCGAATCACCAATTTATTATTATTACTTGGGTAACAATGATGTATTACTAGATGCCGCTCATTGTTTACAATTTTAATTAGATAATAAAATTGTTGCCAACGTAATAATAACCTACAGGGTCACACACAAAGAACGCTTGAAGGAGAAATAATTTAAATTATGAATTTAAATTAAATAAGTAATTTATTTTATTTATGATATTAATTAAGTATGACTTAATTAATTATATAAATAGAATAAATGAATTACTTAAACTAATTCCAAAATTAATAATTAATTAATTAAGTGAGACTTAATTAAATAATTTAGAATTTTGGATTAGTATTAATTATAATTGGATTATAATTAGAAAACTTATTCCTCTCTCTATATAATCTCTTTATGGACTGATTTAATAAAATAGAGATTTTACAAAAAATCCTAGCCGCTCTGAGAGAGGAGGAAGATAGAGAGAGAAGAAGTTTTCGGGTGCTAGTACACATCAATTTTTCATGAAAAGTGTTCGTGTGGATACTGTAGAGCGTAGATCGCGAGAGCGGGATACGTGGTGATTAAACAAGCTTTGGACCTCCATTAATCTTCCATTAATGAACTGTTAAAGCTTCTAAGGGTATTTATTCTTTATCTCCGAATTAAATCTTTTGTTTTCGCATGGATCCTGCGGAGAGTTTCGCTATTTTGATTTATTTTTTGCGTTTATTCTGCTGCGTTTGTGTCACGAAACCCTACAATGGCATCAGAGCTACTTGCGAAACGTTTTAATTCGGTTATGTGCTTAACAGTTTTTGATATATAAGCATGTATGCGATTTATCATGATTTTATATTGATATAATATGTATATGTTTATATATATTATGAATATATGATATTCATATGATGTATAATCATATGATGATTATGTGTGTTGATGTATGTATATGATACATGTTTGTTCTTATTATGGGAATCGTATTCGATACGAATTCTGAAACGGCTGCCGTTGATTTTCTGAAATCTGTGTCCGTTGTCCGATTTTCGCAAACGATATGTGTTTTCTGACTGGAATCGGGTCACTGAGCAATACTGACATAGTCAACTCTTCATCTGTAACCCATTAGATGTCGTTACAGCCCCCAAACCGGTGATTTATTATTTTCTAAAAATTATTTGATTTTTAAAATTTTGAGTATATGTATGTATATATTATGAATATATGATATTCATGTAATATATAATCATATGATGATTGTATGTATCTCTGTATATGTATATATGATATATGCTTGTTTTTGTTATGGGAATTGTATATGATACGATTTCTGAAACACCGTTAGATTTGGAGAAATCTGACTGCCGTATCCGATTTTCGCAAACGATATGTGTTTTCTGACTGGAATCGGGCCAATGAACAAAACTGATAGAAAAAGCTATCACCGACGGGTCTGTAAGGCGTTTGACGTCGTTAAGGGCCTCGAAATAGCGATTTATTGTCTTCAGAAATCTGTTTTTAATTTTATGAAATTTCGAAATTTATTATATATGATTATATGATATGATTATATAATAAGAGATATATTATATGTGTTATATGATAGCATGGTGGATGGTTATGGCCTAAAGACCCATAGGATAGTGGTTTTGATTTATGGTTTTGGTTTCTAAATACGACTTGCATGTCGTTTATTCATTGTAATTTAATTATCTCGAATGTAACTCGAGTTCTTCTTGTAATTTCATTAGAATAGTTTTATTTTTATTATTCAATGTAATTATCAATGAAGACTTGCAAGCAAGGAGGCGATCCAAAAGGGGATGATGGAGCAATGAAGAAAGAAGACATGTAATAGATAGTATTTTTAAAACCACCATAGACTGACCTTGATATTTCCATTAGCTTGGAAATATCATATAGGATGGGGCCATAACCAAACACGTTTAATTTACGCACATTACATATATGTATATGATTGCATGTATTGGTATGTATGCGTAGATATAATTGAGATGCATGCTTAATATTGATTAATCATGTATGTATTAGATACGACACCCATGCCATGTTTGCTTAAACAAGATAAAATCTGTAACGATTCAAGATTTTAAAATTAATAAACGATCATGAGATTCTTGTGTTTATGAAATATGGATTTTTAAAACACGGAATTAAATATGGATTTTTGATATCTATAATTGGGATTTTCTGACAAAAGCGGATATGCGTATTCGTAAGGCTGATGGGTTTTAAGTGTGACCATTGATATCCTCCATCTACCTGGGAAATGAACAATTTAAGATGTCAATTTGAAATATTTGGTTCAAGGAAAAATTGAGGATCTCTTTATGATGTGATCATGATCGTTATAAATTTTCTAAAACCCCTTAACAAAATATTAAGTTTTACTCGGATGCTTTCCAATGAATGAACACTCATCGAATCCTAGATCGATAAGGGGAAGGACTGTCAGTGGCAGGGGACTCCTATCTATCATGGTGAGATGCGACGAATATAAACGGTTATATTCGGCCGTTGTATCATTGGGTCTAACTTAACTGAGTCGTCATAATAAGTGAAAATAAACGGTTATATTCAACTATTATGAACTTAGAAGCATAGAGTTTGGTTAAAAGTCTATTAGATAGATAAGATCAATCGTTGTTCACCAAACTATCCAAGAATTATATATGATATAATTGACAACTGTTGTCTACCTAAATAATCATTTTCTAAGGACTTCCAGTGGTTGACTTAGGACATGACGAAATATGGATCTTGGCTCACTAGAAAGAATTATGGGATATACTTTCCAAATTAATAGTAAGGGCTATTAGTTTGATAAAAATAGTGGGAGGTATATGATGATATACCATAATCACTTAAACATAATTAATATTAAATTTGCAATCTAGTTTATTTTATGCACTTTAATATTGTAGATATCAAATGATAAACACAAACAACTTCTCTATGCGATCAGTTCTTGAGAAGGACAAGTTGACGAGAATATATTTCCTTGACTGACATAGGAGCTTGAGGATCGTCCTCGGGCACCACGATATTAGTCAAATCTCTTCCCCTGCTCTTAAAGTTGAGAATGTAACATGTGCAAATCATAGTGCTTATTGGAAGCAAATTGATGTTGCGACTGATGTTTCATGTCTCATGCTCGCAAATATATGTGCTGAGCTTAAGAAGCAATACAAGCATATAGATTCTTATGAAACGATTGAGCACAAGATATATTTGAAAGGGCACTATACACTTACAAGTAGGGAGAGTGAGACCCGGTTACACCACATGTTCTAAAGATTATAGGGTATAATGAATACCATTGATATTTTGGGTTTCCAGATTGGTCTGGAGACAGTTAGATTTGATCTTACAATCTTTGGACAAATATTATTCTTATTTTGTTATGAACAATAAAGTGAATAAGATTGGTAAAACACCCATTGAGTTGCTAAGCATGTTGAGAACTGCTGAAAGTAATATGATAAATGCATGAACTACTACTATATTGATGGTAAACATAGGGAATGCAAAATGGAAAGGAAAATGGAAAGGCAAGGAGAAGATTTGATCTAGTTCCGTTGTCAAACCAAAGTCCAATCCCTAAAGCAGACTCTAAAGTCTGAATGAGGTGTTGATAAAGAAGACGATTGTCACTTCTGTGGAAAGTTAGGAGACTGGAAATTAAACTGTCATGCTTAATTGGAAGATCGGAAGATGATGATCAATAAGGGTCAAGCTTAAGGTATCAGGTTGGAATTGGAGTAAAGATAGTTGCTCTGGTTCGAGGAACTCGTTACTTAATTTTTGGCCTATAAGGAAAATTTAGAACTTAATAATTGTTATAGCGTGCTTGCAATTGGCAGAGACATTATTTCAGTTTCTTGTTTGGACAAGAAAGGATTTTTCATTTTATAACAATAGTTGTTTATTCTATTTTGATGATGAGCCTTATAATGTTGCACATCTAATTAACAATTTATTTGTTCTAAAGTGACTCAAATCAAATATTACCTTTGGCACTGTTGTTGAGGCCGTATTAATAAGAAACGCATTTTCAGAATACATAAGGATGCATTCATGGATAAGTTTGATTATGAATCATACAAAAGGATGTGAATCTTGGTTTATTTGGTAAAATGACTAAAGTTCCTTTTATCGGACATGGTGAATGGATCATTGAATGAGTATGACTTATACATAGTGATGTATGTGGTCATATGTGTACGATGACAAAAGGTAGATTTTATTAACTTCATAAAATTTACTAATTATTTTAGTAGATACGGATATATGTATCTTTTGAAGAACTAATCCGAATCATTTGAAAAGTTCAAAGACTATAAAGATGAAGTAGAAAATATCAAAGAAAAGTTTTTTTTTTGATAGGAGAGATCACACCTTGTTGGACATGGTGCGATCAATGTTGAGTCAATGAATCTTCCAATTAGTTTCTGGGGTTGCACCCTAGAAACGGCTCCACATACACTTAACTGTGTTCCTACTAAATTGGTTCAAAAGACTCCTTATGAGATATGGACTGAGCAACGTCACAGCATGTCATTTATAAAATTTTAGGGATGTGAAGCGTTTGTGAAACGTCTAATCTCTGACAAGCTAGGACCAAAATCAGACAAATGTAATTTTGTGGAATACCCAACTGAAACAAGGGGTTATTCTTTCTATAATCCTTCCGAGAACAAAGTGTTTGTTGCTCGAACTGCTGAGAGAGAGTGGGAGGATAATAGATCTCAATGAAGTTTGAGACCCACATGATAACGTTGAACCAGTGGAGGAACCTGAGTAGAATGTACAAGAAAAATAATACTGCTCAAGAAACACAGGTGTTCGTAGGTTTAGTAGGATTCGCCATGAGCCCGATAGATAATATGGATTTCTCTTGACTCAAGATGGTGATGTGATGCTTGTGGATGAAGATGAGCCTCTCACCTACCTAGATACTATAAACACTCCAGATTCTAAGAGATGGCTGAATGCCATTAAATCTGAGATGGAATCCATGTATACTAATCAAGTATGGACTTTGGTTGATCCACCTGAAGGGGTAAAACCTTTAGGGTGCAAGTGGGTTTTCAAGAAGAAGACCGACATGGATGCTAATGTACAGACCTATAAGGCACGATTGGTGGCAAAAGGTTTCAAGAAAATTCATGGTATTGACTATGATGAGACCTTTTCACCAGTTGTTATGGTCATGTCCATCATGATTTTGCTTGCTATAGCTGCTTACTATGACTATGAAATCTGGCAAATGGATGTCAAAACCGCTTTCTTAAATGAGAGACTTGAAGAAGATATGGATGTGTACATGACACACCCTAAGGGTTTTGTTGATCTAAAGGATGTTGGAAATGTATGTAAGTTACGTCGATCCATTTATGGATTAAAGCAGGCCTCGAGCAGATGGAACATTTGTTTTCATGAAACAGTAAAAAAGAGTTTGACTTTATTCAGAATGAAGATGAAACTTGTGTTTACAAGAAGTTTAGTGGGAGCCATGTGGCATTCCTAGTATTATATGTTGATGATATATTACTAATAGGGAATGACATTCCTTCTCTACAGACTGTGAAGACTTGGTTGAGAAATAATTTCGCAATGAAAGACTTAGGTGATGTGACATATATATTAGGGATCGAGATCTATAGAGATAGATCAAGGTGATTGATCGGCCTAATTTAGAGTACATACATTGACAAAGTTTTGCATCGATTTCAAATGCAAAGAGACTAAAATGGATATGTCCCAATGTCTCATGGGATAGTGATCTCAAAATAAAATTTGTCCTAAATCATTGGATGATAGGGACTGCATGAGTAAAATTCCATATGCGTCAGCAATTGGTTTTATAATGATATGTACTTGTCCTGATGTCTCGTATGCTTTAACCATGATGAGTAGATACCGATCTAATCCAGGTGAAGGTCACTGGACGACAGTCAAGAATATTCTTAAGTACTTAAAGAGGACTAAAGATTCATTCTTGTTATATGGAGGAGATGTGAAGCTAGTTGTAAGAGGTTTCAGTGATACTGGTTTCTAGACAGATAACGATAATTTAATGTTTCTGTCTGTCTTTGTGTTTTATCTAATTTTATTGAGATGTTGTATGCTGGAATGGTTCACAGTAGAGACAATAGTTGATTCTACAATAGAGCCTGAGTATATTGATGCTTGCGAAGCAGCCAAGGAGGCTATTTGGGCATGTACTTAGGAGATATCACCTAATTAATGAGATTAATGATCAAGGAGATATACATATATGTAAAGTGCATACTAATAATAATATTGCAGACCCACTGACTAAGGCTTTGTCGCAGCAGAAGCATGAAAGTCACACTAGTTTCATGAGTATTGGATACTTGGGTAATTGGCTCTAGTGCAAGTGGGAGATTGTTAGTAATTGTGCTCTAGAGACAATACTTTTTATATTTTAAGGAAAATATTTATTATTAAGGATTATGTTTTATTGATTATTATTTATTTATTATGTTTTGTTTACTGCGTAATAAATTGAAGGCATAGTAAATGTCCTTGGAATTTTGATACGTATTCTATATCTTTAAGTATGTGACTTAAAAATGAGATTATATGAATAGTATCTTATTCCTAAAATTGCCTAGTCGAGTATTATTATTTAAGGACAATAATGATGCACAAAGACTAGTATGTTTCTTGACAGATGACCACATCTCATTGGTCATAGGTATGGGGATACTAAAGTCAAGAACATAAGTGCATGTCTCAATGCATGGCACTGGAATGACCCGCTGTGAGATTCTACATGTTAAGTAAGTGTCATAAGTAATTCTCACTGTGATAATGGTGTAATGATCCTTAGACCTGAAATCATTATATTTCTATACGATAATTAATATACTTTGATTACATTAAAAGTTACCTTTGACCGGGTGATGATAAAAGTGGACATTGGGTATATTATGAATCGTATGAGAAATATGAATGATCTAGATGGGATTTAATCCTCCTAATTTTAGGAGTGATATTATTGGCCTCTTGTTTGAGTGAGACTATGAAATGCACGGCCGTGCTCAAATGTTGATTTGATTTTAATAGTCTACTCATCGATCAAGAAAATAAAGATTAAATTATGAAGAGGATGACACGAGACATGCCTTGAGTTTAATCTATAATATCAAGATTAAAGGGATTATATTACATGGAACATTATTCATGAAAGGCTTAATCGAATCACCGATTTATTATTATTACTTGGGTAACAATGATGTATTACTAGATGCCGCTCATTGTTTACAATTTTAATTAGATAATAAAATTGTTGCCAACGTAATAATAACCTACAGGGTCACACACAAAGAACGCTTGAAGGAGAAATAATTTAAATTATGAATTTAAATTAAATAAGTAATTTATTTTATTTATGATATTAATTAAGTATGACTTAATTAATTATATAAATAGAATAAATGAATTACTTAAACTAATTCCAAAATTAATAATTAATTAATTAAGTGAGACTTAATTAAATAATTTAGAATTTTGGATTAGTATTAATTATAATTGGATTATTATTAGAAAATTTATTCCTCTCTCTATATAATCTCTTTATGGGCTGATTTAATAAAATAGAGATTTTACAAAAAACCCTAGCCGCTCTGAGAGAGGAGGAAGATAGAGAGAGAAGAAGTTTTCGGGTGATAGTACACATCAATCCTTCATGAAAAGTGTTCGTGTGGATACCGTAGAGCGTAGATCGCGAGAGCGGGATACGTGGTGATTAAACAAGCTTTGGACCTCCATTAATCTTCCATTAATGAACTGTTAAAGCTTCTAAAGGTATTTATTCTTTATCTCCGAATTATATATTTTGTTTTCGCATGGATCCTGCAGAGGGTTTCGCTATTTTGATTTATTTTTCGCGTTTATTCTGCTGCGTTTGTGTCACAAAACCCTACAGTCTATTGTAGCAAAATGTGTGAATGTAAGCATTGAAGTTAAAAACACAATACTTTGTAAGCAACTTAGTAATTTTACCAAGATTAATTGAAAACAAAAATACACTAGTGGAAAAACTAATCCACTAATAATTTTTATATTGCTTATCTTGTTTTCAATTCATAAGTATTACATTCTTAGTTCAATTAGTTTTTTTTACCATACACTCAAATACTTTTGTTGAACAAACTTAAATCCACAAGAATTTAAAATAATCTTTAAGTTTGTATTCAACCCCCCTTCTCCAAACTTATTGTACTCAAGGGCAAATAATAGCAGGTCAACAATTGAGGCAGTTTATTTAATTCGGAGTCTTATGGAAAAATATCGCGAGCATCGTAGGGATCTGCGTATGGTGTTTATCGATCTTGAAAAGGCTTATGACAGTGTATCACGGGAGGTTATTTGGAGATGTTTGGAAGATAAGGGGGTACCTCCAATGTATATTCATGTCATACAAGATATGTACTCAGGAGTAGGGACGTGTGTTAGGACCCCAATATGAGATACTGCTTATTTTTCGGTTGAGATAGGACTACATCTGAAAGTCATATGACTAGTCATATTTGTAATAAGTAGATGACAACTCAACTTAGATAAGAAAGCGAAGTAAATAATAAATATTGAATATAGAAAAAGAACAAAAAGAAGCCATAACAGGACAAGACAAGACACAACAGAAATGAGAATCAACATTATAGTTAGTCATCTGTGAACCAGACCAGTGCACAGACTTGAGGTAGAAATGAGCCCCTGTTCGACCTCAATCCAAGTCGATTTAGGGCAGGCCTACAAATACTCATCATTGACAAGTTTGCTAGAAATAAAGTCTTTTGGGGACCAGTTTATATAATATTAATTCTTTGAAAGGATTAATAATGAAAAGGCCTGAGCCCAAAAGACGAGATAAAATTGACTAAAGCGGGTCAAAAGCCCAAAAAGGAACTGAAAACCCTTTGAGAAACTTTTACGAAAACTCACAAAGTTTTCCCATAAGTTGGGGGGCAAATGATGTGGGTAAGAATAGCCCTGATGAAATAATAAATATAGTATTTATTATTTCATTTATTCGACCTAGTATGATCCAAAGGCTTGGCCCTTGAAACGAACTAGGAAAATAAATCTTAGGATCAACTGGATTTGTAATCCAAAGATCAACTAGATTTGTAAGTCCAGCCCACAAGTTCTGTTGAAGCCATATACCCAGTAAGCCTTTATTATTAATTAATTTCGTAATTAATTAATAAAGACTCAAGAAGCCTGTTGAAGGCCCTCATCCTAGAAGGATATAGAAACCCAAACGTAGGAAGATTCTAACGAGGACCTCATTCCTAAAAGGTTTCAACAACCTTGTCACTAGGAGACTTGGCCACCAAGTCTCCTAATTCTAATATGATTCCAAGGTCCTCGTGTACCTATATAAAGGGCCTAACCCCTCAACATTAGAACTATATTTTTTTGGCTTGATTCTCACACCCATTGAGATATATAGGCAGTTAACGAGGACCTAAGTTAGTCAAGAAACGTTAGTGCAACCATTAAATCTCGAAGCTCTCTCAAACCCTAGCATTAATTGCGTATTAAATACACCTTATTTTTTAATCCGTAATAGCTACAATCCATATTATCAGTTGATCTACATAAACATTTCAACTGATAAATGGTTTCATGATCAATCGATATTTATAATATTCATATCAATTGATCAGTTACATCAATTAAAATTTATATGATTCTAAGATTAAACTTATCATCAAGTTACATGTAGATTCATAACAATAGCCTCTTCAAGAGAGGACATTGGTGGTGCAATGAGGTTTTATAAATCCCCGTCCTCAATTGAATCTATCAAAATATTTGATGTTAATAACTGAATTGCTTAAAGAATAGATTCAATGAGTTGCTGATCATCTAAGATGATCTGTTCCGTTAGGAATCTAGATATGTTCCATCTGGGAGGGAGACAAGGATCTATAATGTAGCAATTGATCTAAGTTTCCTCCTAATTCCTGTGAAAGCATGTTGTTTTAAATACCCTTCTTAGTTCATCCGAAGAACTATTACCAAGAAGTTGCCTCCCATCCTCAGATTAATCAATACATAGGATCTCCCGTATGGGAGCCATGTATTTTCCACCTTGGAGGGATGATATGTTTGATTATGTAATGTATGGTAGTTGGGAATCTATATTTCCCTCGTATGCCTGTGAAGACAGTTACATTTCTGTATTTGCAACAACTTCATATACCGTAACAAATGGTAAATAAAGAAGTTGGAGGTGATGCATGTACCTCTCACTGTGCACGCCTTGCAATGTGTTCCTAGAATTTATCTATTTAGGCTTACCATCAACGTGAGTGTTAGTGGTGTGCTTGACTCATTACAATGTGCTCTGACTGACGAGCATGATACGGAATTTTCTTTAAGATACATATCCCATAATAAAACGCGGGAAGTTTTATCAGAGAAGAAATTTTCTATCCTTTATGAATTTCCTATATGGCAAACTTTCCATAAAAAAATACAGAAATTTATATCCCATGAGTTTTGAATTTTTTTTTACAAACCATCCTTATCAGATAGACGACTATGATTTTCTGACTTATAATACAAATATTATTTTCATCATTTTCGACCATCTGATAGTATCCCTGACGTAAAATAGAAAAGATCATGATAATAGGGGTGGATGTATTCTTAGCAATACAGTACAAGGCCTTCAAAGCAACAACCACTATTTAGGTACTTTGAATCAATGTGAAACATACATCGAAACAAGTATTTGAAAATAAATCATTTTATAAATGGTTGATACCTTGAAGTAAAAAAAATTTGGAAATATTTTTAAGCATATAAAATATTGAGAATTTTATACATGTAACTTAGAAAATACTTTGCCTCCCAGTATTAATGGTTTTTGAAATAAACATTAATTTCTTAGAACAGAAATTCTAAATAACATCACTAATACCTAAAGTGTCATAATTATTTGTAACAAAATATTTAAAAGTATTTAATATACAAATAATTATGATGCATATTATTGTAATCATTTAAATCATGAGACTGATGCGACATTAAATTGTGCAACATCATAATTTAAATTAATTAAAATACTATTCAAACTTATGCTAGAATATTTAACTACATATATGCATATAACATTGTAAGCATGATAATTAAATTAGTAGCAATAAGCACGATGTACTAGTTGTAAAATAAATTCACAAGTCATTTAAATATGAACGATTTAATACTTGTGAACTTATTTAAGAATTTCTTACATATGGGATTTTCAACAAATATGCACATTAATAATATCCTTAATTCACTAAACAACTTAGATAAAATGAATTTATCAAGATGTTTAGGAAATATCTGTAAGTTAATCTACTAAGGACTACTCTCGAAAGAAATGATACCTGGTATCCATGTGCTTGTTCCGGGAGTGGTGTAGAGATTATCCAGCAGAGTTGTTGGAGTTGATAGCTTCTAGGAATTACTTCCCTGTTTTTCTTACAAGCTGCTTTATCTATATCTATATAGTCATTTAGGTTAAACCTAGTATCTTTAGGGTACCTGATTATGAGAATTGGTAATCCCTTAAGATATCCAATAATTCATATCTTAGCTATAAGATTAGATTCTCTAATATCAACTTGGAAACTTGCACATAAGCATATCGAGAATAAAATATATGATCTTTATGCACTTGAATAATGAGCTGATCATACCTCTGTAGCTTGTCACTTCACTTATATACCTGATTTGCCTTAATCAAGCTTAGTGGTTTGTTGGCAAGAAGTCTTGATAGGTCTAGAATCTTCCAAATTTCGCATTTTCAAAAGATCCTTGACTTACTTTAATTGCCATCATTCTTTTGAATTTCTTATAATCCAAAAAGAATTGTAACTCTTCCAACATGCTCATCTTGTACCTATTTTGCATCAACTTAGCAAAAATCTCTTGCCAAATTTACGTTAGTAGACCCACATATAATATAATCATGGTATACTTGCACTAATATTAGATTATGTGTGTGCCTTGTATTCTAGAGAGATATGTGTATAACTACTCTAATATAAAATTATTTTCAAGTAATTAGCAGTTAGAGTGTCATACCATGACTTGATGATTGCTTGATTTCCTACCTTCGTCGTAGAGAGCTTATGAAGAGAATGATATACAAATTCTAATTGATATGTAACTTCAAAGTGCAGGAAATGTTGTACATCAACTTCAACTTCTAACTCACTATTCAGGAGTGCATTGGTTCACATTCATCTGATAGATATTTATGTTTGAATGTGTAGCAGGTGTTAGGACTATCCTACAGTTAGGACATCAACTTGTTCAGCCCTAATATGATCAAATCTGGTCACTGGTGCTTGTAGTTAGATCTTAAAAGTCTTGAAGATTTTGTTTCCATCATCATCGATACCTTCTACTTGATAGTAACCTGTAACAACCAGTTTGGATTTGTCCCTCATAACAATGCCAGTAATCATCCAGTCTCTGAAAACCTTTGTAACCTTGTTTTGTGGTCTGGGTTCCAGCTTCAGTAGATTATGCCTTTCGAACTGATTGAGATCATCTTGCATTGGCAATCAATCAGTGCTTCTTCAATCTTCTTTAGGATAAAAACTATTAACAATTGTTCTTTCTCAAAGATAATCATTTACTTTACATAGCACTTCTAGTCTTTAGTCCAGTATCCGGATCACTAAGAACTAGACTCTAGGAATGACTTTGACTTCAAACCCTTTGTCTTGGCATATATGTTCTTAATGTATTCTTTTGATCTTCATTGTGTAGAGTGCGACTAGTAGATCCTTCTTTTATTTTCTCTCCCTGATGTGCTGCTAGGATGTGTTATCCCAGTTTCACAAGTAGAAGGGGGTGGGGGATGAATACTTGTGTGATCTTTTCGCCTTAGTTTCGATCAATTATAGAAGAATCAAACTTGAACTATTTTAACAAAAATAAAAAATCAGAGAATAAAAATATTAGTGTTTGTATTAAAGAATATTGAATACAAACTCATTAGGGTGTACACAAACCCTATCAGTTTCTCTGTGTTTTCAAAACAACTCTCTCTATCTCTATGCTCTCATAAAAGTACGACTCTAAATTAGGTTACATAGAATGTTTATATAGAGAGCTGCCTATCAACTAATAACAGAAAATCAAATTACAATAGGAATAAAATTCCTAATTATTAGTTGACAGTTTCCTTCTAAAATTCTCTTTCCTTCCCATAGCATATCTGCAATATAATTGTCTTTATCTTCGAAGATTTCCCTTTCTGTTGATCACCTTCCAAATATAGCTTCAGCTTTATAGACTCTGAAGTTCTTCAGACCCTGCCAAACTGTTGACTCTGATAGTCTATAGACTTCGATCAACTCCCAGACTCTTATTTGCATCCAGACTTTGGTTTAATTCTCTTGAAAATATTCCAAGTATAAATGACATCTATAAACGGATGTTGACTATCTAGACTCTGATTATAGAAAAGTTCAGATACTAGAAAGACTTGTTACATATAAGCTATGCTAGACCCTGTTCTAGTATTTTTATACATCATCAAATGAATATATTCCTCACAATCTCCCCCTATTTATGCTTTATAAAATGTAAGCATAAATTAAGGTTTGATGATGTCAAAACTAAAGAATGAAACAATTAATCTAGAACATTATACACAGAAAAGAGAAAATTTATACTTAACTGATCTTCTCAAAGCCTTTGTTGTTTCTTAGAAATGAATTCAACATGTTTTCTTCAACAACGGCTAGAGCTTCCCCAACAAACTTTTTCAAATTCTTCAACTCATCAGAATCACACTTGATCTGACAGTAAGCTGCTCTCAGATCATTTGCATTGCTCTCCTACTCCTTCAAATCTTTGAGCAGCAGAACACTTGGCTTTTCATTCATGGGCTAAAATCCAATATAGTGACCCACACCTTCTTTAAATTTAATTTCCTTTTATTCAAGTGGCATGTTCTGGTCATTTCCATTTTCATCAATAAATTTCAAAGTAAATTTACCCATTTGTTTATTTACATGCATGTGCAAAGTCAGCTTTCTGTCAATTTCCTTGAACCATTTGTGTGTAACATCTTCTTTGTTTCTGTTCACTTTATAAGATATTTATAAAAGAAACCTGATATACTGTAGTTCTCAGCCTTTTTAAAGAAGATGAAGTTTGTTTGACTAATCCATCTAACAGTCCCTCCTTCTGGAAAATATACTAGCATTTTATTTTTCACCTTTTTTGTGCCTCACTGACCTCCTTGCATCTTTCTTTCAAACACATTATAAACACTCTGAGCAGACACCACTTTGTTCAAGTGTTTTTGTGTGATCTTCTCAAATTGCTTATCTGTCAAAGATTGAGGGTCCTTTGTTAGAGTAGAAGTCCTATTAATATCAGACTCTTCAAAGCCTCTAAGCCCTTTCTTTTTCCTGGCTGTCAATTGAAGATTTGATTGAATACATTGCAATAGCTATGTTCATGAACTTCTTGACTTTTATTTACATCAGAGTCTGTACTCTATTTTCTCTTATTAGAGTCTTTCTTAGTCTCTGATTTCCCACTTCCAGTCCCTCACTGGTGTGTTTGAGATGCAACCACTCGAGACTATTTTTTTGCACACTACTAGGTCTTTAGGACCATGAAAACCATCTTTATCATCATCATCATCATCATATTCTCTCCTCCTTTTAACTCCGCTTGATTTGTCTTTATCCCTACAATTTCCATCCTTATGACTCCTTGAACTCCCAACCTCTTTCTTCTCCTCCTTTTTGACATCATCACCACATGTGACAGCCAAAAGAATTTGTTCCAGTACTGAGGAGATGTTGGCCTAAGCAGCAAGCACAAAATTTGTTAGGTCCTAAATCATCATAGAAGGGGGGCTGAATATGATATTGGTAGATTTTCGTTTAATTGTAGATTAAGTGATTGTGTTCTTGAGATATAAAAATGGTAGAGATTGAAAAACAACAATTCGGGGAAATAAAGAGATATTATTAAATCCCTGAGGTGCTACACTTCTAATTAAAATATTAGCTTCTATGGGTTCCACCAATATTACAACAAAAATACATGTGGGTGTTTTATGTTTGGCTATTAATAGAGCTCCCGTAAGTTTGTTGAGTTTGCTGAAGAAGATGCACACCTATTCTTTCGAATTAAACCCATATATATTTGTGTAGACTTTTGGAAATCAATTGAATTGATTTTCCAACAATTGCGCAAGTCCTTTGTTGCGCCTTGTAGAGTGTGGACAGTGTGTAGGCGCCACTAAATCCCTTTGTTGCGCCTTTAACATTTTTGTTGTGGCACTAAGTTATTTTGTTGCGCCTGCACACTAATTTCCTAGTGCAGGCACCACAAACCACTTATATAATTTGCTAGATATTTTTCCTTGCGCCTAGCCTCATTTTCTTGCGGTTGTACTCTACAATCCTTGTGTAGGCACAACAAACCTTCCCTTAAACTTTTGTTGCGCCTAGGACAAGTTTAGTTGCTCCTATACATATGTTTTCTTGTATAGGCACCACATATGCCTTGAAAAATAACTTCAACCTTTTCCCTGCGCCTTGGTTGATTTGTTACGCTTAATACATGGTTTCATGAGTATTGGAACACCACAAATGATATAACTTTCCTTATGATAATTTCTTGTTGCTTGAAGTATTTACCACTTGGTTTTCACTCTTCTAGCTTGATCAACTGAATTTCTTCTGATTAAACATGACAATTCTTTTCTCATTGTGCTGAAACTTAGTGCACTGGTCTGGTTCATAAACGACTAACACTGAATTGAATTCCATTGACTTCTGTTTTGTTTCAGCTGATTAACTTTTGACTTTTGCATTGCTTCTGATCACTGAAACCCTTTGACATTTATACTCAAATCATTATACTGTCTTTAATATGAAATCTTCTGAAATCTTATTTGTTGCTGAGGCCTGAACATATCAATGAACTTCTCTCGCTGACCTTTGGTAAGCGTATCATCTTGAATGCTCTGCAATGATGTATGCATGATTTCTGTTTACATGTCCTTCTGGATTCCTATGCTGCATAATAGTATTATTTGATTGTCTTTGTTTCTTGGTTGAGTTATCTATACCACTATTATATATTACCTTACATTATGCTTTACAATCTCCCCCTATTTGGTTGTTAGAGTTCGACAAGCAAATCCTATGAGAGGATAACTCAACTGATACTTACAAGAAAAAGTAAAGTGCAGAAAGATAAGAAATAATATTAATTACATTCTGGATTGAATATTACATTTCCAGATTTCTTTACAAGTACAAGAAAAGTTTGTTCCTATAGCCTGAACATAAATTTCTATGATCTTCTACTTGCTTGTCTTGAATCCTGCTTCTTCTTTGATCTTGTCTCGGAGTAATGTTGCCTCAGCTCTTCTTCCTTTTCTTCTAATCTTTTTGAAAACACGAACACTGTTATTATTTTTAGAAAGCCTTTCACTCTATTAGTGTCATGTATATACTCTTCTGTTAATTTCTCCACCAGAACATCTTGTATGATCCTCAAAGCCTTCTTATCTGATTTGACAGTAGATCTCTTAACCCTAGAAAAGACTTTTCTGATGATGTCAGAATTGTTTCGTTTTAACTTTGACAGATTTTTTCTCTTCTCCACTCCATCTTTCTTGTACAAGAAGTACTTTGTTCCATTTGGTTCAGTTTGGATGCAAGGTTCATAATCCTTAATAGTTTCAAGTTCTTCAGTGCCATCCTCCTTTCTAACATACACTAGATCCTGATAGTATCTGCTTGTCTACATAAGATATCTTCCAGATGTTTTGATAGCTCTGTTCAGCCTGAAACCATAGATTAACTCAGCAACTTTAAGATCTTCTTCAGTTCTGTTCTTCTTGCTTCTAATCCTTCCCTCTACATATTGCATGAACATCATTTGGCTTGACTCCAGACCTTCATCAGACAAAGTTAGATTGTGTAGAGTTGTTGTTTTTATAGTACCTGACCACTAGAGGCTTCTCAAATGCTTCAACACCGATCTCAATAATCTTCTTTTCAATTAGATTTCTCAGTATCTCATTCGACTTGTGTCCCCCAAAGATGACTTTCCTTTTCAGCACATACAACTCCACTATATTCATTTTCTCAAAGCTCTTTGTCGACAAGATTCTTGATCCCAATGTTGTTAAATTGATATACATCTTCCAACCGGATTTGAATACACTGACTGACACACTTGTTATTTCTTCTGATAGAATAACATAGAACTCATGAACATCTTGAAATTTTTCCCTTATGGTTCTACCAGGTCAAGGACTTCTCTATCTTTCTTCTGGCTTAAAGTTAGTTCTTTCTTCTCCAACAGACTCCTTGCTTCATCCCATTCAGGACCAATCTTAGTTTCGATGTCCTTGATTCTATTTCTTCTTTCCATTGCATGTTGAACTCTTTTCTACTTTCTTTTCATTAAATCCTGAGCTTGAGCTACATCTTGAGTAATAACTTCATCCACACCAACTAGAAGATAGTCATTATCAAATGTATACTCCTCGACAAATTCCTCCTCAACATCAATACTTGCATCCTTTGCGGTCTCCTCTATCTCATTTTTAGTAGGAATATCCATTGGCACATATAGTTCAAAGATTTCACCTTTCTCCAGTTGCCTTACACCAGGCCTGTAAAAGATATTTGTCTCCCCCTGAACTATATATTCTATTATCATTTATGCTCCAACTTTTTCTTGCTCTCATTTCCCCCCCCCCCTCAGTTAGGTTATCCTCCCTTTCTTCCGGAATTTTTTGAGCTGTAGAAGTTGATTGTTGAGTAGTATGAGTTTTCTGAGCCAACAACTATTGGACTAAATCTTTAAGTTCTTTCATGTCATTCATCTACTACTCTTGCACTTACAAGATCTTTCTTAATGAATAGTGAATTTCATTTACTTGGGCCTCCAGATTTAGAATCCTTTGGTTGTGTGATGTGTGTGCATTGTGTGGGGTATTTATTTGGTCAGTGGGTGTCTCACTGCTCAGTGTTACTGTTTGTACACGTCTCTCAACACTCACACTCAGCTGACCAAGGCCAGGGAATTGAAGATCACTCAGGTTAACTGTATCACTCAAATCATTAATAACATCCTGATCTTCTGTACCTGCATGTAAATCCTTATCCCTTCTATGGGTAGGTTGCCTCTCCGCCTGACCGATTTGGGTGGGGAGAACCATTTTTTCAGCAATTGGGGGAATTAGACCTAGTGTGGTCACCATGATGGATTATGTAATGATTGGCAGAGTTGAAGAATCCGTGATGCCAGCTGAAGCTATTGAAAGCCTTACATATTCAGAGGCACCCTGAACAGGTTCTACTACTGAAGCAGCAAATACTCTATGTATAGAGTCCACATCCCTTCTATGGGTGTGTTGTCCCTCCGCTTGACCTGAAAAGGTGTTGAGGACCTCCTTTGAAGGAGCTAGATTTGAATATACCAGGGGGTCATCACCTCAGGAAATGTAATGATTGACAAATTAGAGCCTATGGTGCCCCGCAACACCTGTGAAGGAATACCACTTGAAGTGGTGATGCTGCTTACGCAGCTACTCCATGAATGGAGACCTCTTCTCTCCTAAAGGAGAGTTGCCTTTCCACTTCACCCAATTGGGGAGTGAAAATATCCTTACTAGGATCTGGAGATGTTAAGTCCAGGGGGTCACCACATTTGACAATGTAATGAGTGGCTCTTGAGAGTCAGTGTTGCCCCCTATTGTCTGTGAGGACAAGTTCTGAATTAGATTGACCAAAACAGTATTGGATACTGAAGTAGCTGAAAATGTTCCCGTCTCTATTTCAGTTCCCCTACCTTTCAGGAGATTGTCAGTTTCAGAATTGAGGTCACGAAGAAAAAGAAAGGTCTAAGAGATTGGAGAATCAGGTTCTTGGTTCACAGTTGCCTTAGGTTTAAAATTCATTTTACAACGTTTTCGAGAAGGAAGAGCTGTAGGGGATATTTCAATAATTTCCTGATTCGGTAGGGATTCACTCCTATCATCTATATCAAGTGATCTTTTTCTGGTTTCAGGAAAGATAGAGAGTGTTTGTCGATCTCTGACAGTGGTTAAAACTGGTTGGTCGCCAAGTTCATTGCCA
Source organism: Oenanthe sinensis (assembly GCA_028671895.1). Taxonomy (NCBI): domain Eukaryota; kingdom Viridiplantae; phylum Streptophyta; class Magnoliopsida; order Apiales; family Apiaceae; genus Oenanthe; species Oenanthe sinensis. The sequence continues at coordinate 41,486,468 of CM053810.1, read as the reverse complement.
GCTTCAAAGGCCACTGAGGGCTCAAGTGTGCGCACTGCCGTTTGAGGCATAAAAGTAGATATTGTGACAAATCCATCTCGAAGAAAAGCAGAAAAGTCAAAATCTAGGAGTGTACTTCTTCCATTTGTTCATCAGAGAGGTTAGGAATGTACACATCAGTTGTCTGAGTCACTTCCACTAAGTTCTATATAGCTACCTCCTCTGGTGCATTTTCAAGGCTTTACTGTTGTTGTTCTTCTTCGGGATCTGGTTCTTGTTCATTCCCAGAACCAGCTTCATCCATGCTTTATCTTCTTTTTCAGTTCCTGGTTCTTCTTCTTGTGATGCTTTTTTGCTTCTTAAGTCATCTGATGTTTCAGCTTCAATCTCCTCTTAAGAGGCTGCTTCTTCTTCTTCTTTGCTTGCTGACTCATCAGTTTGAGATACATGTTCTTCTTCTTCTACAGATTCTTCTTCAGCCTGTCTAAGAAGAGTAAAGTAATCTCGAATAGAATTAGTCATTGAAGCAGGAGTAAACCTGTTTGGGTAGTCATTCACATGTTATAGCAACAAGATTGTTTTGAACTGCAGTGAGGGTGATTCTTCCAAAGGACTATTCTGAAAAGATTGAAGTTGATCAGCGTTCAGTACTTGGTTCAACACCAATTGTAAAAATCTTGGATATAGACAAAAGTTCTCCATTTTTACTTGGTTCTTTAAGATCTCAGCCATGATCAATCTTCCAAAGTTGATTCTGACATTAGAAGCCACTGCATAAGCTATCATCTTATTGAATTATGTGATCCCGTGGAAACCACCTGTCTTTGGTGCAAAACCATGAGATAAGATGTTGAAAAATAGATTCCACTCCTTGGGTAGATGATGCTTGTAGATCTTCTTCGGGAGATTGTTGTTTTCCCTGGTGCACTGCAGAAACATGAAGAAGTTGTTTTACTCTGTTTGAGATGGTTCATCTTCAAAAATTTTAGTTGGCAAATGAAGGGCTTGATTGATGTCATTTTTTGTTATTTGCACTTTCTGTTGCTGAATTGAAAAAGTGAAGGCTGATACCCCATCTGCAGATGTGTCTTTAAAAGACCTGTACACCTGTCTAAGAAAGTTTCTATTCAAAGGCACATTAGTGGTTAGTGCATAATGGACTATTGAATTTTCATTTAAAAATCGTGCCCACATGCCTAACTCACCTGTTTCAGTCCAATCATCTACTGAAATAGATAAATAATTAGTCTTTTTAATCTCAAAATGGCCTGCCATTTAATTAAAAGAGAAAAGTAATTTTTAAGAATTAAAATTACTAATTAAAATCGAATTAATTTAGTAAATTACGAACTAAACCCTAATTTTAAAATTACTTAATTTGAATTGAAATTAATATATGATGATCTCCTAGTAATTCTAAGCACACAACTGATTTTATATTAATTTTTAATTAACTAAAACCTTAACAAACCCTAGCTAGCAGTTCGTGTAATTTGAAATATGAAGATTCTAATTACTTAACCAAATCAATTAATATTACTTGTAAATGATAGGCAAGCTTAAGGGTATTACATAACTGGTTTGGGATTTTAATTTGGACAAAGATTCGTGAAGATATTAGCAATTAAAAAATGGATCTATGTTGCGCCTCTAATGGTGTAAGTACTGTGTATGTGTACTAGAATCGCAACAAAAACAAATAAATTGAAAAATAATACTCACAGTTATTTATAGGCGCCACACAAAGAAAAGAAAAAAAATACTCCAAAGACTTTTGTTGCGCCTATGCAGTGCAAGTACTGTATAGGACGCCTATGTAGTTATTTTGTTGCGCCTACACAGTGTGTACACTGTGATGGGCAAACAAAATGACTTAGCGCAACAAAAACAAACAACCAAAATCTATGTAGTTTCTTGCACCTCAACAGTGGTGACACTGTGTAGACGCAACAAAACCTCAAGGCCCAACAAGATTTTCAAGAGATGCCAAGTACCTGTGCTAAGTTTTGTTGCGCCTATACAGTTAAACCACTGTATAGGCGCCACCAACCAATGCAGCACAACAAAGTACTTGATTAAAATTTCAAATTGCTCCTAGATTTTGCTACTAATAAATAATAATATTTATGAATAATTTGAATAATTAATCAATAATAATTAATTATTCACAAATATTATTTCACAACATATTTATTATTAATAATAATAACATTAATTGTTAAAATTATTATCATAAATAAAGTATGCTTCTTTATTATTTTATTTTTATTTTAAATATGAAAACAAATATAAATATTCATCCTTTCTATTTAAAATAATTTAAAATAATATTTAAATATATAAGTGCTAAGAATTTATTATTTAAACACAAGCACCTAAATATTTTCTAAGATCAAAATTAAATAAATACCAGATTAACAAGATTAGCAGGCATGCACAAGGTATTTTTCTAATATTTAATCTTAATAACTGGAAAATAATTTGGTAAATAAATTCACAAGTCCTAAAAATATTGAAATTAATCAACTAGTGAATTTATCAGCATCAAATTGCAGCTGTTGATTACTAACTAATTAGTTAGTAGAATTTAACATCTCAAGTTCACAAACCAGTCTAGTGAAGGTGATTTCATCTAGTGATTTAGTGAAAATGTCTGCAATTTGTTGCTCTGTAGGTATAAAATGTAACTCTACAGTTACCACTCATGACATGCTCTCTTATGAAATGATACTTGATATCAATATGCTTGGTCGTTGAGTGCTGAACTGGATTGTTTGTGATTTCTATGGCACTTGTGTTGTCACGGAATATTGAAATTTTGCTCAGCAACAGTCCATAGTCTTGAAGTTGGTTCCTTATCCACAATATTTGTGCACAGCAGCTTCCAGCAACAACGTACTCATCTTCAGTTGTTGACATTGCAACTGAGTGTTGATTCTTGCTATACTAGGACACCAATCTTCTACCAAGAAATTGACAGCTCCCTAATGTACTCTTTCTATCAATCCTACAACCTGCATAATCAGAATCTGTACAGCCAACAAGGTCAAAACCTGTATCCTTAGGGTACTAAATTCCAAGATTCGAACTTCCCTTAAGATACCTAAAAATCCGTTTAACAACTATAAGATGTGATTATTTAGGGTAAGACTGAAACCTAGCACACAAGCATGTAGCAAACATAATATCTGGCCTACTTGCAGTTAAGTAAAGTAATGAGCCGATCATACCTATGTAGCTTGTGATGTCCACCCTCTTACCAGGTTCAGCTTTATCAAGCTTAGTGGCAGTTGCCATTGGGGTTTTGGTTGGTGATGTTGGGTTCCGAGGCATAAAACGCAGCGGATTAAACGTAAATATAACAAAAATTCGGAACCCTAAACGCAGGATCATGTATAAGCCTAGACTGATTATTGTGAAACGGAATCATACCTTTGTTTGGTCTTGGTTTACACGAACTCAACGGAGATCCTAGCTTTCACGACTTGTGTCTTCCTCACGAAAACACCTCTATGGTATCCACACGAGCACCTTCAAGAACGTCCCACGATCTTGATTACGGAATGAATTATACTAGCTCCTTTGATGATTTCGAATTTGTTTCTGCCTTGCTATGCTTGCTGCTGCCTCTAGGGATTTTGTTTCTCAAAAACGTAATCCCTCTTAACCCTATCATTATCTATTTATAATGCTGGTTAAGAGACCCAATCAGCAAAACCTAACCCATGTAGGTTTAGAATAAATAATAAAACCGAATTTCTATTATTTAATTAATTACTAAGTCATACTTAATTATTAAGGGCAGAATTCAAATTCGAATTTTATTATTTCAATTAATTAAGTCTCACTTAATTAATATAATAAAATTCAAATAATCATCAATTAATTTAAATCTATAATTTAAATTAACTATTCCTTTAAGTGCTCTATGTGTGTGACCCTATAGGCTATTATTTAATTAGCAATAATTTTATTCTCCAATAAAATTATAAACAATGAGCGGTATCTAGTAATACATCATTGCTACCCAATTAAATAATAATTAAATCGTGATTCGATAAAACCTTTCGTGATTAATGTTTCCGTGTAATATAATCCCTTTAACCATATATATTATAGATTAAATTCGAGGCATGTCTTTAGTCATCCTCTACAACATTTAATCCGAGTTTACTTGATCCATGAGTAGACTATGAAAACAAATCATTATTTGAGCACGACCATGCATTTTATAGTCTCACTCAATCAAGAGGCCAATAATATCTCTCCTAATTATAGGAGGGTTAAATCCTTTATCTATCATTCATATTTCTCATACGACTCATGATATACCCGATGTCCACTTTTATCATTACCCGGTCAAAGGTAACTTTTAATGTAGTCAAAGTATATTAATCCTCGTACAGAAATATAATGATCTCAAGTCAGAGGATCATTACACCATTATCACTGTGAGTCTTTCTTATGACTTTATTAAACATGAAGAATCTCACTGTGGGTCTGTCCAGTACCATGTACTCCTGCATGTACCTATGTGTTGACTTTAGTATCCCCATACTTATAACCAATGAGATGTGGTTATCTGTCAAACAACATACTAGTCTATTTATGTATTATTATTGTCCTATAATAATAATACTCGACTAGGGACATTTAAGAATATGATCTATTATATAATCTCAAGTTCAAGTCATGTACTAAACTATACAATGTGTATCATGATTCTAAGGACAATTATTATGCTAACAAATATATCGCAGTAATTAAAGTCATAATAAATATGTTTATTGAATAATCAATTGACATAAAGGTCTATTGTATTGCCTCTAGGGCTCCTACACTAACAGGTGATGCATCTTCAAGACCATACTTCTTCAAAAGATCTCTGATGTACTTGGTCTGGAAAATAAAGATTCCATCTTTCCTTTGGCTTACTTGGAGTCCAAGGAAGTAATTCAGCTCTCCCATCATGCTCATTTCATACCTACTCTGCATTAGCTTAGCAAATCTACTACACAACTAATCATTACTAGAACCAAATATAATTTCATCCACATATACTTGTACTAATATCATGCCATTTTTACACATTTTATGAAATAGAGTCTTATCTATGATGCCTTTAGTGAAACCATTTTCAAGTAAGAATACAGATAGAGTGTCATACCATGTCCGAGGTGCTTGCTTTAGGCCATAGAGTGCCTTGAAGAGAAAGTACACAAAATCAGCAAATTCCGGATCTTCAAAACCCGGGGGTTGTTCCACATACACTTCTTCTTCAAGCTCTCTATTCAGGAATGCACTCTTCATATCCATTTGATATACTTTAAAGTTGGAGTGTGCTGCGAATGTCAGAAACAACTTTGGCAGTAAGGGAATTGATATCATTTTGAAGAGTAGCTTGTCTTGCCTTGAAATCAGCTAAAAATGCCTTCACAGTAGCATCCTTAGTTTGTTGAACAGAATATAAAGATTCAAACTTAGTTTTGAGAAGAGAAGTGGAGGTGACATTGGTCAGCTTGGTAGTTATATATGAAATATTTGTGACCACATCAACCAATTGATTTACAATATTTTCCCTAGCTACTTGCTTATCAGCAGATATTTCATGGTTTTCTTGAATGAGAGAAGCATCTTGTTCCTCATCAAGATCGACAATGACCATTCTTTTGAACAAAAGATTTTTTGTGAAAGGCTTGAAGTCTTTCAGATTGATGAATAGTCATAATGCTTTTAAAAGTGTCAAAATCATCAATGCCCCTGGCCTGTTCTGTTTCCTAAGAGAGAGAAAAAACTTGATCAAAGTAAATGAAAGATGGATTCACCCCTTTACCTTCAGAAGTAAAATCATCAGTCACAACATCAGTCGGATCCAACTTTATAACAAGAGGTGTAGACTCTGGTGGTGGAGTAGGCTCTGAGACTACAAAAAGGACTATAGATCCTGACTTCTTCTTAGAGTGATCAGACTCTGTAGACTCTGGAAGCCTAGCCTGGATAGGCATGATAAGAATTGATTCTCCTGACTTCAATCATGTAGTCTCAATTTGAATATGTGGTGCATCCACCAAAGCCTCCATAAATCTGTTTGCTTCCCTAGCTAGAGAATCTACTAAATGAAGTTGTGGTCTCTGAATGAATGATTTCTAAGCAGTTAGAGCTTCCTCCTTCTTTCCAATCTGCATAATCAACATAAATGAGCTTTCAACCATCCCCTACCCCAAATCATTGGACCAACTCTTAGGAAAATCTTGATCCCAATAAGTAAAGCTAGGTTCAGGATACTCTATTCTCTCATTCTCATAGTGGGGTTGGGTACCCACTTTCTCATTCTCACTCAGGCTCTCTACAGCCTTTTCTATCTCTTATTTTGCCTGGACCAATGCCAACCTCTCATTTTCATTTTTGTCACTCATATGGAAGGGTGAACTAAAAAATCTTACAGAAGAGGGTGTGAGAAAAGTAATAGATGCTTCAATACTTGAACTACCTTGATAGAGGAGAACCCCTTCAATTGTCTAAAGATTAGGGGTTTCTTCCAAGGGGTGAGCATCAACAGACTATGAACCCTTACAATCATCTTCTTTCATTTCAAGGTCTATTAGCTCTAGTATCTCAGTCTCAGGGTCTACTATAGACTCTGACTGCTTCAGTACAACTTCATTAAAAGCCAAAGCCTTAGTGTCAACATATTTGATTATTGTTGCACGAGACTCCCCCTTAAAGTGGTTAGACTCCGACATAATTGATTATGAATGTTCTTCATGAGCCTCCATCAGAGTCTTTCCTCCCATATCATTGGGGTTCTCATCAGCATTTTGGTAAGTTGGCAAAGAGGGCCACTCAGCATGCTCCTCTGTCCCATTATCACCCAACCTCTGACTATGTGGTTTTTGTGTGGGTGAGACAGACTGAGAACCTATTACACTAGTCACCACTGTTGCATTAATTTCTTGGGCATATGTAAGATTGAAACCTATTCCATTGGATTGCATTAATTTCCTGGGCATCTGTGATATTGAAGAGTTCCTGCAGTTCCCTTCTCACTTTGTGAAATTATATGCCCTTGAATTGATCCAATCTACTCTGGTAGGTTGGATAGATGTATTTATTGGCAATTGTACCTATATTATGGACAAGATAGTCAACCACCTGTCTTGACAGAGGTTGGAAGTGAGAAATCCATTTTATGGTTGTCCTATAGGTAACTTCAGTATCCCAAATTGCTTCATAATCAGAGACTGGTTGCTCAATCTCAGTCTCTGATTCAACAACAGACTATAATTATCTCCTTTTGAGGGCTTTTGTCTTCTTGACTTTCTTCATTTTGGGTTTTTTAGAGTCTGGCATACCAAGTGCTTTGAGAACTTCATTTGTCCTGCCTTCTATGATCCCAGCTGCTTGACTTTGTAATGAAGAGTTGAAGAGGTAGTTGTATAGATTGGTGACTGCATCATGTGCAGACATATGTAGCTCCATCTCTATTTTGTTCCTTAGGGCATCATATGTTGAGAGAAGATCCAAGACTTGTTGTTATGTCTTGTATGATTCTGGATCTTCAATTGATTCCATCAAAGGATATAGAAAGATAAACACCTCATCAGTTGGAACAATTATTGAGTCTATAAAACTTTTGGCTGCTTCCTTTGGCATTCCTTCCCAAAATGTGTCATGATCAGAGTCTGAAGGCAGTCTAGACTCTGACTCAACATTAGACTCTGGTTCAGGAACTTGTTGTTGTTCAGAGTCTGGCTCAGCAGGAGCCTTGAGAGCATCTATTTCTTACAAAATAAGGTTAGTAATAACAATAGGCTTTTGTGTGTGTAGAAGAAGCCTTCCTCAACCTCTTGTATTTCATAGCAAAAGATTTATCAAGAGACTCTAGTTGAGAATCCAGAGGTGCACACCTAGGTTTTTTAGAGACTGTAGCCTTTGGAGAATCTAAAGTCTTGGCTTTTGGTATAGAATCAGGTGCATCATGACCTTCTTCAACAACTTACTTCTCTAGGGGATTGAGCTCCTTATCACTTTGCTCATCTACCAGTCTGGTTTGGATCAATCTCCACCTCTTTACAACTGGTGTCTTTTTGAGAGACAACAGAGGTTGGTTTCTTTTTAGATTTGGGTTCTTGAGATTGTATGGTGGAAGAGAATTTGGCTACTTGGGTAGGTGCATGAGGACTCTCCATAATTTGTTCCTGCACCATTTTACCTCCAAAGAAAGAAGAATTATAGATAGAAGGTTTGTAGGTTGATAGTTTTACCTGCATTACCTATGGATATACCATGGCAGGCAGGTTGGTTCCCTTCTTCTCATCAATTCTCTTGATGTCAGAAAAAATTCTCATTTGCTGTATATAGGCTTACACACAACAATAATCTACCAACCTAGTTGATAAGTTAGGAATGAAGTGATTGGGGAGAATTATAAGAAATCTATGATAATAGACTTTCTTCCTCCCCTCTTGCACATTTTTTAATTTAGCTCCCATTTGAGTGAGCAACATATCACCAATATTGATCACTTTATCAAATAGGAGATTGTGGCTAATTTGATAAGTGATAAAAGTAAAAAAATCAAAACCACTACACTTACTAGCAAAACATTTTGTATGTTATCTTACTCATATTATCAATGCTAGCAGTGTAACCTAATGATTTAAGCATGCTCTTAATTTCAGAATCATCAACAGTTTCATCAAAATGTTGCTTCACAGGTAATTTAAACATAGAATTGATAATATCAGCAGTAACATAAAATGTAGTATCACCAAAGATAAACATAATTTTACTTGGTTGATCCTGAGTAGGATCAACAGCCTTAGTAGAGCTCCAAGCTTGGGAGACAACATCCATATGAATAACAGGATATGCTTTCAACACATAGCTAAGCTCACTTTGTTCCAAGAAATCCATCACTGGATAGTAATCTGCATCTACACCCTTCTTGTCTCCGAGGACTGCAACATGGTTTATTGTCATGAATTTAAAATCCCTAAAAGTGAAAGCAATTGCCTTGGGTCCCTCATGACGGTAGAAACAGCAGCCATTGAAGTAATTGAAGTGAAAGTAATGAAAATTTTTGGGAATTAAAAGTGTTGATCCCTGATATTGTAGAAGGGGGTTGAATACAATATCTAAAATTGGCACGAAATTTTGGATTTAAAAATATTATTTTAATTAATCATGAAATATTAATTTTAATGAAATACGGTTCAAGTAGAAGATATAATTTTAACTTGAAAAGTATTACAAAATTAATCTGATGAAAAGTGTATATAATTGATAAATTGATCAAGAACGAATTCGACATGAAGTGTTCGGGTTTAACAATTATATTCCAAACTTGCACAGAAATCTGTGAATATTAAAATGCATACAAATTTATGAATTTGAATTTTTTTTTCAATCGACACTAAAATATGAAGTGAAGGCCTCATATTTATAGAGGTAGAAAATCATGTATGACTTTCTAGCATATGACATTTTACAGACTTTATTTAAGTCAGTATGACATTTTTAACACTTGTATGACTTTTCAAAAGGCTGGGTATGACTTCTAAACCTTCGGTATGACTTTTAATCCTTCGGTATGACTCTCTGTCAAAGAGGCTCGGTATGACTTTTAATTAAAATCTCGGTATGACCTTTGATCAAGAAGCTCAGTATGACTTTCCATTATTCGGTATGACTTTCCATTATGGAGCTCAGTATGACTTTTAATCAATTAAATCAAAATCATCTCGGTATGACTTTTTCTGCAATATTTCAGTATGACTTTTTTTCTAATATTCCCTATGACTTTTAATTATAATTCAGTATGACTTATTTAAAAAGTCATTTGAATTATATTAAAAGTCATATTAAGTCTTATATTTTATAATAAATTAATTCTACTTAATTTAATTAGTTGATTTATAAATTAAATTTAAATTAAATTAAATTAATTAAATAAATTAAATAATTAATTAACTTTTGATAGTAAAATTAAAATACTATCTTGACTTGTATTGTGACAATCCAGATATTTTTCAAAAGTTATTTTTTTATTATTTAAATATTTTATTGGTTTTCTCAAAAGAGAAGGAATAACATTTTCATATTTTATTCCAGTTGGATGTATTTCCATATTTTTATTATTATTTTAGTAATTATTTTCGGTTCAGCGGAGCTGAGTTTGGTTTCAAATTTTTATATTATTTTACTGATCGAGTCAGTATCTCGAGTTGGTATTTTTCTTCAGGTGAAAATTTTATTTTGAGGAAATTATTTGAATATTCAAAATTTAGTATTTTTATATTTTTGAATATTCAAAATATTTAAATATTTAAAAAAAAAGTTATTATTTTTATTTAGTTTTAAAAATAATAAAATATATTTTTTTTATCCAAAAACATTTTTATTGAATTTAGTTTTTATAATTTGAAAACGTTTAGAAAAAAAAACAATTTTTTTTATATAAATCCTAATCTACCCGGCCCACCCCCATTTCCTAAAATCTATCCAAACCCCACCCCCTGCTATTTCACAACCCAGCCCCTCCCCCAATCTCATCTTCTGCCGAAAATTCCCCACCCCTCTTTCTGTTAAAACCAGTTGTTCCCTTTTTCTTATTTTTTTTATTTTGTTTGTTAAATACACGTAGCATGTCAACCGCGAACACCCTTATCTGACTCCGTTCTCTCCCTCCGCGGTACGTATTTATATACTTAAAGCTTTAAAAATTCATTATTTACAAATCGTACATCCAATATTCGATATCTATATATATAAATGACCAGCGCTTTAAAGCCTACACATATGTATAATTTTGGTTAAGTTTTGAGAAAATTATTTTCTGGACAGGTTTTCCTTTTTAATTTATTTAGGAGTATAGAAAGGTGAGTTGAAGATGGTGATCAAGCTAGGAGGCACTACAGCACGTGTATATGCATGAGTATTAATCTCGGATTTTTCTGTACATATCTTCCGGACATCCGAAAAGACTCGTGGGGTGTCAGTAATTGATCTTATGGTAAGATTTTTAAGATCCTGACTTGACGCTTGTAAATATTCGGGCATGTTAGTTTATATATATTAATTTCATAATTTTTAGAGATTATTTTTATACCCCGTAAATTTCCTGTTGATCAGATTTTGAATTTAGGTGACCATGTTTCTTGTTTCTGGTAATTTTATGTGTATAGGACTAATTTATTTTATGGGTTAAATTTATTTAATTTATTTTAGTATAGTTGGATTGTATTGTTTGGGATTGATTTTGAGGGACTGTGATCCCGGGAAAAGTTCATTTTACAAAGTCCTTATTTCGAAAAAACTTTCTTGTAATAAAAGATTTATTTTAAGTTTCAATTATTATTTGATTAAAAATATTAATTAGTTAAATATTTAAAAAAATGTTTAATGTTATGTTTAATTGTTTAATTTGATAACGTCATCGAGGGTAGACGTTATAATTTTTAAAGTATGAATTAGAATTGTTAGTTTTTATTCTTTTTTTGTTCGAGGATTAATTGTTAGTCTCGAGGATTAAATGTTTATTTATATTTGAGTCTGGAGGATTAATTATTTATTTATATGTGAGTTTCGAGGATTAATTGTTTAGTATATTCGAGTATCAAGGATTGTTTATTTATATTCGAGTCTCGATGATTAATTGTTTAATTATATTCGAGTCTCGAGGATTAATTATTTATTTATATTCATGTCTCGAAGATTAATTGTTTACTTGTATTCGAGTCTCGAGGATTAATTATTTATTTATATTCGTGTCTCGAGGATTAATTGTTGTTTTATAATCGAGTCTCGAGGGTTAACTAGTTGTTTGATGATTAGTTAATAATTGAGTTTATATTTTATTTATTGGTTTGTTAGACTTGATGTTAGTTTTCTTGTTAATAGGAATATGTATGTGATAAGTATATAAGTATAGTTAAGTTATACACGCTCGTAGAATATAGCGAGGTACTTCAAGGACTAAAGTACCATATTATATTTGACTATAGATATACACGCGCAGACTCGATCTCAATAGTTCAGATTCGTAGCAACCACAAGAGCGTCGGATTAAAGAATTATTAAAAGATGATACAGTGAGACGGACAGTGTAGTCTACCCATTCCAGCTTAGGACCGCATCTATATCAGGCAAGTATTTTCTCCTTGATCATCCTAAACATTTTTGTTTTACTGTTTCGATTATTCATATCATAATAAATAGTTATTGTTCAGAGCTATTTATGATTTCTGTTTTATTCTGTGCATCAAGTTACTTGTTATTCGTACTCTGAATATTGGAAGTTGATTATAATAAACACGTAATATCTAGTGTTATCGTAGTAAATAATGGAGATATGACCTGTATTTAAAACTAAGCATACCTTTATTTTACTTGGGTTGCTCTATTGGATTGGAAATTTTAGCATAAGAGATCCTAAGATAGGGGTCCAGCATTTTAGGAGGATATGATAACCAATCCATCTTCCTATAGGCTAACATTACTTGCCTATTTTGGTACCTATATTTGAAATCCTTGTTATATCTATGGGTATAGAAATGTACCGATGAGCTATAAAGGGGTCCTATTGCTTTTGAACCTGATCAGGGGGCAATAGTGTTTATTTGTGTTGGTATCCAATCCATATTGCCTGTATGGCTATTATATATTGATTTTGAGCAGTTGATTCATTTTGATGACATACTGCATTGTTTCAGTTTAAGATAAACTGTGATTTATTTACTGTTCAGTTTTCATAATAAACTGTGTTATATTCCATTCTCGATACAGATCTCATATCTTGATTTAATTTCAATTGTTCATATACTTGCTGAGCATTTCTTTGGCTCACTCTTTCTTTTCATCATACACTTTTCTAGACAGGATGAGAAAATATTAGCCTTTCAGAAAAAGTAGATCGACGAGATTTATCCGCGTAGCTTGGAAGAAGAAAGTAAGATATCTTTACGAAGAAGTTTTCATCAAGAAAGTCTGTATCTAGAGTAAGTTTTATTTATATATTATCATGTTATATATATGGTTTAGTATACAATAGTGTCGACTGCTAGTATACTTTTTATCGAAGTTATACTGGTAATATAAGATTGGTTTAAAGAGATTGTTGAAATCAATTGTGGAATTTTATGGATGGGGTCACAAGCGAGATTGGATTTGATTATTTAAGGTTTATAATAATCGATGTTTGGGTTTTGGATTCTTGTTTCTAGAACTATAACCTAAAAGATCTTGGTAATTGGGGTCGTGACTGTAGAATTCAAATATTGAATGACTACATGGAGTTTAAAATATTATTAAACAGGTGATTTTGTATTGAGGATTTTCAAGTGACGACCAGATCCCTGACCTCGGATTTGGGGGCGTTATATGTATAACCGTGCTGTCAGTTTTGAAATCTTCTATCATAAAACCACTTGGGCTAGATGATGAATATTTATTATTTTAGTTGACACACAAATGTACTGTCTGGTTCATTTTTTCCATACTATAATAAATATTCTCCATCTTTTAACTCTAAGTGGTGGTCTTCTGTCCTTCTTTAGCTTTACTGTCTTTCATCTTAGTGTTTTTCTTCTTCTGGAATCTTCGTGTAATAGCCACTATAAATCTTCTGTATCTTCTGATTTTTTCTGAAATACTACCACTTTATTTTCCATTGACGTTTGTACATATTAATGAACTTCGTCCAGTGTTGAGTAGCAATCTCATAACAATACTTCTGATAATCTGATTCTTCGTGTCTATTTTACTTCCTTCATCTTGATTCCTGTTTTGTATTTATTATTTACTTCTCTTTCTTATCTAAGTTGAGTTGTCATCTAATTATTACAAATAAGCCTAGTCATATGCCTTTCAAAAAGGTAGGGTTCTTGAGAAGCTCTGTAAGTAATTTTTTTCCTAGAAAATAGATTGCAATAAAAAATTGAGTTAATTGTATGCAAAAATTTGTATTTTGTTAAACTTGCATACAATAAACACGAGTCTACAGCCTGTAACCAGTAAAAATTAGCTGTTACCACCTATTTCCAGTCATTTGAATATATTAAAAGTAATCAGATCTGCAAGCGCGAATTCTAACCGTTTCTGAGTCTAAGTGTCTAAACCTTCAGACTCTATAGTCTCACAGAGTCTATAGACCCGTTAGAGTCTAGAAGTTAGACTTTTTCAAGATAAAGTACCTCAAAATTTTTACAATAACAAATTATAGTTTGATAAATAAGGAACTATAATTAAAGTACATACATTGCTTCCTTTAATGATTTATTACTTACATATTTAACATACCTAATTCACCTACTAGTTTGAGAAATGTAGACTCATCATGTGATTTTGTTAAAATGTCTGCAATCTGTCTGTCAGTTGGAACATAATGAAGTTCAGTAATACCATTTTCAACATGTTCTCTAATAAAATGATACCTGACATCAATATGCTTTGTTCTGGAATGTTGGACTGGATTCTTTGCAATTTTAATAGCACTAGTATTATCACAATACATAGTAATATTTGAAAATGTTAGTCCATAATCAAGTAACTAATTTCTCATCCACAGAATTTGAGCACAGCAACTTCCAGCTGCTATGTATTCAGCCTCAACTGTTGAGGTTGATACAGTCTGTTGTTTCTTGTTAAACCAAGAAATTAAGTTGTTGCCAAGAAATTGGCATTGTCCTGTTGTACATTTCCTGTCCACTTTGCATCCTACATGGTCAGAGTCTGAATAACTAATTAGTGAAAAATCAGACTCTCTAGGATACCAAAGTCCAAGAGTTTGTTCACCTTTGAGATATCTGAAAATTCTTTTCACAACTATCAAATGTGATTCTCTAGGGTCAACCTGAAATCTAGCACATAGGCATGTTGTAAACATTATATCTGGTCTTTTAGCAGTTAACTATAATAATGAGCCAATCATACCTCTATAGCTAGTGTTGTCAACTTTCTTACCCTTTGGGTCAGAATCTAGCTTAGTGGCTGTTGACATGAGAGTTTTTGCAGTTGCACAATCTTGCATATCAAACTTCTTCAGTAATTCTTTAACATACTTTGATTGATTGATGAAAATTCCATCATCAATCTGTTTGACTTGTAGTCCCAAAAAGAAGTTTAACTCTCCCATCATGCTCATTTCATAATTTGACTGCATTAACTTGATAAACTTTTCACAGAGTTTTTTATTAGTAGAAATAAATATAATATCATCAACATAGATTTGAACAAGCAAAATATCATCACCTTTATATTTTCTAATAAAAAGAGTTTTATCAATGGTACCTCTAATGAATCCATTTTCAAGGAGAAATTTTGATAGAGTTTCATACCATGCTCTAGGTGATTGCTTCAATCCATAAAGTGTTTTATTTAACCTATAGACATGATCATGATATTTTGGATCAACAAATCCTGATGGTTGCTCCACATAGATTTTTTCTTTTAATTTTCTATTTAAGAAGACACTTTTTTACATCCATCTGATAAACTTTGAATTTTGAATGGGCTGCAAATGCAAGAAACATTCTGATAGTTTCCAATCTTGCTACTGGTGAAAAGGTTTCATCATAGTCAATTCCTTCTTCCTAAGAGTATCCTTTTGCAACTAGCCTTGCTTTGTTTCTAATCACAGTTCCATTCTTATCAAGTTTGTTTCTGACACCCATTTTGCACCAGCAATTGATCTATCTCTGGGTCTTGGTACAATTTTCCACTCTTTATTTCTCTCAAATTCATTCAATTCTTCTTGCATTGCAATAATCCAATCAGGATCTTGCAAAGCTTCCTCAATTTTCTTGGGTTCATTCTTTGAGAGAAAACAACTATAAAGACATTTATTTTGAGTGGTTCTCCTAGTTTGTACACCTATCAAATCAGGAGTGTGATCCTTTGCCCATTTTTTAGCTAGTGGAAGATTGGTTCTTGAACTTGAAGCTCCCCCTAAATCATTGGCATTTCCTGTATGTGAGTGAAATTCAAATGAAGAGGCTCCCCCTGAATTGCTTGACTCTGAAAAGGATTCAAAGTTGTCTGATCCAGACCCTAATGAGTTAGACTCTGAATAACTTGATTTTGTCTGTCTAGACTCTGTCCTGGTAGACCTTGAACTGTTAGAGTTCGAGTTGATTGGAGTTGAATTTTCTGGCTCCCCCTCATAGTGTGCAGGTTCCTATGTTGTTTTAGGAGTAGTTTGAGACTCTTCATCCTCATCATCTTCTTCTATCTCAGAACTTTTAAGATTTTCAAATTCCAGTGTTGTAGACTCTAACTCATCCTTCAATCCTGTAATCTTTTTGTCATCAAATGCAATATGAATAGATTCCATAACAATTCTGGTTCTGAGATTAAAACTCTGAATGCCTTTGTATTTGGTGCATATCCAAGGAAGATAGCTTCATCAACCATGGCTTCAAATTTGCTTAGATTTTCAAGGTGTACTTTCAGTATAAAGCATTTGCATCGAAATATATGAAAGTGTTTCACACTTGGCTTCTTGTTCTTCACCATTTCATAGGGGTCTTTCCATGCATATTAATCAATGTAAATTTTTGAGTAAAACATGATGTACTAACTGTCTCAGCCTAAAAATATACTGGCAGTTTAGACTCTGTCAACATTGTCCTGGTAGCTTCTATGAGTGTTCTATTCTTTCTCTCCACAACTCCATTTTGTTAGGGTGTTCCTGGTGTAGAAAATTGTTGAGTAATTCCCTTTGATGCACAATATTCCTCCATGATTGAATTCTTGAATTCAGTACCATTGTCACTCCTTAGAACTCTAACCGTCTTCTTTGATTTTGTTTCCAGAAAAGTGATATGGTCTATTATGTATTATGTAGCATCATCCTTTGAATGCAGAAAGAAAACCCATGTGAATCTTATAAAATCATCTACAATGACAAGAGCATATTTATTTTTGTTAATTGACATCACATTTACTGGACCAAATAAATCAAAGTGTAATAGATAAAAGGGTTTAGAAATGGTGTTTATTGTCTTGCTCTTGAAGGATGTTTTCCTTTGCTTTCCAAGTGAACATGCTTCACAAAGTCCATCTTGCACAAAGTCAACCTGTGGTAGTCCCCTTACAAGATTCTATTTCACCAACTTGTTGAGTGTTTTGAAGTTGATGTGTGACAGTTTCTTGTGCCATTTCCAGCTTTCTTTAGGTGAGGCCTTGCTATATAAACATGTGACTTCCTTGTGATTGCAATCCTCTAAGCTGGCTTCATATATGTTACCATGTCTGAGTCCTTTGAAAACTAAAATGCCTGTTTCTTTGTGAGTCACAAGACACTCTTTATTGTCATAGCCAGTATGATAACCTTTATCTCTAAGTCGATTTATGCTGATCAAGTTGTGTTTCAAGCCATCAACTAGAGCTACTTCATCAATGATGACATTTCCAAGTACATTCTTGCCATATCCAAGTGTTTATCCTTTATTGCCATCTGCAAAGGATACTTCAAGGCCAACCATCTCCACAAAGTCTGTAAGTAGGGATCTTTTTCCTGTCATATGTCCTGAACATCCACTGTCCAGAACTAGGGATACTTTCTTTACCTTGGTTCCTTGCATAAAAAAGACAACTAGTTAGATGTTTTGAGGACCCAAACAGTTTTGGATCCTTTCTTACTAACTTTAGGGAGTCTTAACAGTGTCATACAAACTCTTATCAATAGAAGATTTTAGCTCATAGAAATTATAATACAAATCATGATAGTCCCTACACATATAAATAGAATGAAATATGCTACCACAGTGATAATAGGGTTTCTGTGGAATGTAGTGACTTTTCAGAGTCTGAGAAGGAATAGACTTTGATTTCTTCTCAATCTTTATTTTACAGTCTAGAGCTAGATGGTTGTGATTTCCACATCTATAACATTTCTTTCTAGGAGCATTAGGATCTTTCTGATAGTTATTGGTCTTGTTAATGTCCTCCTTGTCATTCATATTTCTCGTAGATTTGCTAGACTCTGGCAGACTTAGTCTTTCCTTTAGCTTAGACTTAGATAGAAAACCTATGTTAATATTCTTTAATGGTTTCTATTTTTCTTGTTCATCAATCTTATTAGTGTTTCTATTCATCCTAGCGGAATTATAGTCATTAGAAGTGTTGGATGTTGATTTTGATGAAAGAAATTTAACAAGAACAAAGGTTTTTCTATTTTTTATTAGGAATCTACATGTAATTTGATGATAACCTTAATCTTAGAATCATAGAAATTTTATTTAATGTAACTGATCAATTGATATGAAAATTATAAATATCAATTGATCAGGAAACCATTTATCAGTTGAAATGTTTATATGAATCAACTGATAATTTGGACTGTAGCATAGGTGTACTTAATCTATTTCAATCGATAAGGTGTAAATCAATTGATATTATTCTTATCAATTGATGTTATAGACGATTGATATAGATCATCAATTGATATGTAAATTAAACTGTCAAATTGTAATTATTTGAAGACAGAAAATTGCGCAAGTGAAGGATGATCGATTGATATTGAAACATCGATGAATGAGAGATCAATCGAAGAAGCCAAGTCAAGTATTGAAGACCATCGACTGATGTAAAGACCCATCGATTGATAACATCGATCAATCGATTAGTCATTATTTATCAATCGATGAATATAAAGACCAATCGAAGAAGAACATCAGTTGATGGATTAAAGGATGGATTAATTGATATGCTTAACAACAAATTATTAATTGATTGTGACAACACAGAAGAACTATCTGTTGTAGATCTAGAGGACAAAAGTAAACCTATGGAAGACAGTCAATGATGACTGTGAAGACTCAATCTGTAGCTGTCTTTCAAGCTTGTTTTCTTAAAAAGGAAAAAGGTAAAAAGAAAGGTAGATAGAAATAATCCTAGAATAGGAATTATAAAGACATACTTGTAGTATATAAACAAGTGTATTAGCATTGTTAGAAAATAGACAAGTTAGACAATATTTTCTTAATCAACTATTCTAGATTTAGAGCACATTGTCAGAACAGTTGATTTATTTTCTAACCTTGTAAAACGAAGCTAGGTTTCTTTTAACCTAGGAACATTGAGCAAAAATATACACTGATGGAACAACCAATCCATCAGTAATTTTAAAATCTCTTTGTTCAGTTTTAATTTTCAGTTTTGTTCAAACATATTCTCTCAACTCTCAAACATCAAGAACAAATATTAAAAGAAGTAAAAAGTTTCAATATTTATATTCAACCTCCCTCCTCTACAAATATTGGCATTGTTCTAAGGAATAACAATTGGTATCAGAGCAGACTTTCAACATACAAAAAGTTTAAAGATCAAGAATAGTCAATATGGGCCACAAGGATTCAGGTGTAAAGATCCCAGTGTTAGAAAATGATGAATACTTTCTATGGAAGGTAAAAATGCATCTACATCTTCTTTCTCTCGACCCTTCCTATGTTCACTACATAGAGAAAGGTCTTCATATTCCTATGAAGCTAGTCACAAGTGTAAATCCTGATGGAACTCATGCACTTGACAAACATGTTCCAAAACTCATCTCTGAGTTCACAGAAGAGGATGAAAAAGAATTACTCAAAGACAAGAAGGCCATGAACATTCTATTTAATGGTCTAGATAAAGATATGTTGGACAATGTGATAAACTGTACTTCATCCAATGAAGTATGGGACACTCTTCAAACTCTGTGTGAAGGAACTGAACAAGTAAAAAAGAACAAGATACAACTCTTGATTCAAAAATATGAATCATTTTATTTCAAGAGTGGAGAATCTATTAATGAAACCTATAGCAGATTCCAGAAGTTATTAAATGGATTAAAGTTGTATGGTAGGGATTATGCAACTGAGGATACAAACTTAAAATTTCTTAGATCTCTTCCAAAAGAATGGAAACCAATGATTGTTTCCATTAGACAATCTCAGGACTTCAAGGATTATACTCTTGAGAAACTTTTTGGCATTTTCAAGACATATGAGTTGGAAATCCAACAAGATGAGGAAATTGAGAAGAATCAAAGAAAGGAGAAAACTGTGGCTTTGATGGTCAAAAGAAATGAAGAGAGGAAGGAAACTGGCCGTGTAGAAGACTCTGTCATAGTGACTAGTGATGCTATTGAAGAGTCATCCAAGAGAAAAGGAAAGGGCAAATGTGAAGAGAATAAAACATGCTCACAAGATGATTTGGATGATATTGATGAGCACCTTACATTTCTATCAAGGAAGTTTTCAAAGCTAAAATTCAAGAGGAATCCAAATGCTCAAAGGCCTGGATCCCAGTTTAAAGGCAACAATCAAAACAAGAATTTAGTAGATAGATCTAAATTCAAATGCTTTAACTGTGGATTGGCTGGTCATTTCTCTAATGAGTGTAGAAGGCCAAAACAAGAAAAGGCAAAGTCATATGAAAGACTTTTATCACTGAGGAGAAGGACTGAGCTGCCGAGGACAGTGATTCTGAAGAGTTCATCAATCTAGCTCTAATGGCCAACCATAAAGACGAAGAAGCTAGTTCATCATCTAATCAGGTACTAGCTACCAACTTTTCTGAGCTTACAACTGATGAATGCAATAGTACTATTAATGAAATATCTAATGAATTGTATAATTTGCATGTCACTCTAAAATCTCTAAACAAAGAAAACCTCAAGTTGAAGAACACCATTGATGCCTTAACTGAGAGGAATATTTTTCTTGAAAATGAACTTGTTTGTTTAGATAGATTTAAGCAGGAAAGTAAGGATGCTAGAAATGAACTAGTGAATAGTTTGAAAAGAGAAGAATTGTTAAAAGAACAATTAGCTGAAGAAATAGAAACCATCAACAAATGGAATAGGTCTGCTAAAATTGCCAAATAAATTATTGATGTTCAGGGTTTAGATATTCTAGGAGAATCCCCTAAATCAATAAGCAAACCATTGGCTGATACTTCAATGGATAAAGATCAATCGACTGTTAATCCCTCATCAACTGATAATGATTATCAATCAATTGATGCTGAATCGATTGATAAGCATCCATCGACAATTAAATCATCAATGGCTAATAAAAAGAACAAATTTAGCACTCCTATCAAGTTTGTTAAGGAAACCAAAAATCAAATTGAGACTTAGGCTGAGAAGATCAACATAAGTAGTTTATCCAATAAACAATTGAAAGAGAAATTAGAAAAGTTAGCACCTGTGGAAGTTATCCAACCTAAGTCTGAGGAAAGGAAAAAGAACAGGAATGGAAAAGTAGGCATAAATAAGCACAACAATTACACTCTTGATATGTATGCCCCTGGAAAGGTATGTGCTAAATGTGGTAGTGTAAATCATTTGTCTATGCAATGCAAGAATGAAAAGAACTCAATATCTTCAAATGATTTAAATGCACATGCCATGACTGCATATGCCATGTTTACCAATCCTATGATCATGAATGTCATGTCTTCTAATTTAGTTACACCTAATGTTCATATGTCTTATGCACAAGTTCCATACATGTATAATCCTTTCTTTGCATATACAAATATGAACATGCCTAGTATGCCATGGAACATGCCTAATATAGATAATGAAATGCATGGAAATTCTGCCATGAGTTCCAAGGTATCTAATCCTCAAAAGCCAACTCCCAAAGTTAAAGTGGATTAAAACCCACCAAAATAAAAGGAATCAAAGTTGACAACCAAGGCTCAGGCTGAAACTAATAAAAGAGGACCCAAGGCAACTTGGGTACCAAAAACAACTTGATTGTTTTATGTGTGTGCAGGGAAACAGGAAGAAAAATCTCTAGTATTTGGATAGCGGATGTTCAAGGTACATGACTGAAGATTTGTCACTACTCACAAAGTTTGTGGAAAAGGCTGGCCCATGAGTTACTTTTGGAGATAACAACAAAGGTTTTACTCTGGGATATGGCTCGATTGCAAAAGAAAATGTTATCATTGAACCTGTAGCACTAGTTGATGGATTGAAGCACAATCTGCTCGGTATTAGTCAACTGTGTGATAATGGCAATGGTGTGTGGTTTACAATTGGATCATGCATCATAGCCAACAAAGAATCTGGTGAAATTCTCTTAACTGGAAAAAGAAAAGGAAATGTCTATGTGGCTGATTTTCACTCTGTAAAGGCAAACTCAATGACATGTCTACTTAGCAAAGCCAATACAGATGAAAGTTGGATCTGGCACAAGAAGCTAGCCCATTTGAATTTCAAAGTCATGAATCAATTGGTTGGAGAGAATTTGGTTAGAGGCATTCCACAGATGGAATTCACCAAAGATGGACTATGTGATGCCTGTCAAAAGGGAAAGCAAATGAAAGCATCATTCAAGTCAAAATCTGAATCATCAATTGACAAGCCTTTAGAATTATTACACATGGACTTATTTGGTCCAGTCAACATCATGTCAATTGCCAAAAAGAAATATGCCTTAGTCATTGTGGATGACTTCACAAGATTTTCATGGGTATATTTCTTACACTCTAAGGATGAGGCAAGTAAATTAATAATCAATCATGTGAAGAATGTTGACAATGGCACTGAATGGAAGGTCAAGAAAATGAGAAGTGAAAATGGTACTGAATTCAAGAATGCATCAATGAAAGAATTTTGTAAGGAAAAAGGTATCACTCATCATTTCTCTGCACCAAGAACTCCACAACAAAATGGAGTAGTTGAAAGGAAAAATAGGACCTTAATTGAAGCTGTTAGAACTATGTTAAAAGAAGTAAAACTTCCTACATATTTATGGGCAGAAGCAATTAATACTGCCTGCTACATTCAAAATATTTCCATGGTCAATAAACTTCAAGGCAAAACTCCATATCAGTTGATGAAGAAAGACAAGAAGCCAACTGTTAACTTCCCTCATGTCTTTAGCTGCAAATGCTTTGTACTGAGACATCAAGGTAAAAATCTAAGAAAATTTGAAGCCAAGGCTGATGAAGCTATATTTGTTGGATATGGGATAACAACCAAAGCATACAGAGTCTAATATCTAAGGTTACACATTGTTATGGAATCTATGCATGTAGTCTTTGATGACAAGAAAATTCAAGGGTTGTTTGATGAAGGATTCCATGACCTACTGCACTTTGAAAATGAATCCACAAATAATATTGAAGATAGTGATGATGATGTGGAAATTTTAAGAAATCAAGTACCTAGAATCCTCTCATCAATTGATGTCAATGCATCAACAGATAACTTATCAGTTGACAATCATCAATCGACTGATAATACATCAATTGATAATCATTCGATGGATAACAACTCTGCTCAACAATCTTCAAGTAGAGTGTCCATCTCAGGGGAAGGGTTCTCAAATGATGAATCACATCACAATGATCATAACACTTCCAATGATCATGAAGCATCATCTTCAAGGACAAATTTATCATTTCAAAGGAAATGGACAAAAAACCATCCCTTTGAATTAATTATTGGAGATGCAAATGATGGTGTCAAAACTAGAAGTGCAACTCAAAATGAATGCTTGTATTGTAGCTTCTTGTCTCAAGAAAAATCAAAAAGGATTGAAGAAGCCTTGAATGATCCTGATTGGATAATTGCTATGCAAGAAGAGTTGAATCGGTTTGAAAGAAACAAGGTATGGAAGCTGGTGCCCAAACCAAAGAACAAGTCTGTCATTGGTACAAAATGGGTGTTCAGAAACAAAATGGATGAATCTTGTACACTGACAAGGAATAAAGCAAGATTAGTGGTAAATGGCTATTCACAAGAAGAAGGCATAGATTTTGATGAAACTTTTGCACCTGTTGCAAGGTTAGAAGCAATCAGAATCTTTCTAGCATATGCTGCTCATGCTAATTTCAAGGTGTATCAGATGGATGTGAAAAGTGATATTCTCAATGGAGAACTAGAAGAAGAAGTTTATGTAGAACAACCTCCTGGTTTTATTGATCTTGCTCATCCTGGATTTGATACTATCTTCTCAAGGCACTTTATGGATTAAAACAAGCACCTAGAGCCTGGTATGAAACATTATCTAAATTTCTGATTGAGAATCACTTTACAAGAGGTACTATTGATAAAACTCTCTTTCATAGAAATGTTAGTGGCTCTATGATTCTTGTTCAAATCTATGTAGATGACATTATCTTTGGCTCAACTAATGAAACAATTTGTCAAAAGTTTGTTAAGTTGATGCAGAGTAAATATGAAATGAGTATGATGGGAGAACTTACCTATTTTCTTGGTTTGCAAGTCAAACAAGTCAAGGATGGTATTTTTATAAATCAAACCAAATATATTTCTGACTTATTAAAGAGATTTTATTTAAATGAATGTTCCTCTACTAAAACTCCCATGGCCACTGCAACTAAACTTGAATTGAATACTAAGGAAGCTAAAGTGGACATTTCAAGTTATAGAGGCATGTTTGGCTCATTACTTTATTTAACTGCAAATAGGCCAGACATAATATTTGCTACATGTCTTTGTGCTAGGTTTTAGGCTGATCATAGAGAATCTCATTTGATTGCAATAAAAAGAATATTCAGATATCTCAAAGGAACCCCAAATCTTTGAATTTGGTACCCTAGAGATTCTGGATTTGATCTAATTGGTTATTCAGATGCAGACTATGCAGGTTGTAGAATTGACAGAAAAAGCACTACATGCACCTATAAATTTCTAGGAAATAAGCTTGTATCTTGGTTTAGCAAGAAGCAGAATTTAGTGTCTACATCTACTACAGAAGCTGAATACATTGCAGCTGGAAGTTGCTATGCACAAATATTATGGATGAGGAATTAACTACTTTACTATGGGTTCAACATAAACAAAATTCCTATTTTCTGTGATAACACAAGTGTCATTGCTATAACAGAAAATCATGCGCAACATTCTAGAACCAAACACATTGACATAAGGTATCACTTCATTAGGGAACATGTAATGAATGATACAGTTGAATTACATTTTGTCCCTAGTGAAAGACAACTTGCAGACATTTTTACTAAGCCATTAGATGAATCTGCTTTCAATAGATTGGTCTGTGATTTAGGTATGCTTAATTATATTTAATCCTTTAAATGTCTGACAAGTTATGTATTTATATTAATTTTAGACATTAACTATGTTAATCTATTGATTCTTCAATAATCAATTGATAAACATTTTACTCATCAATGGATATTGGTAGCTATCGACAGATAAATATATCAATTGATGATATATTTACTTATCGATGGATAGTTGTAGCTATCGACGGATAAATATATCAATTGATGACATATTTATTTATCGATGGATAAAAGTACCTGTCGATGGATAAGTTAATTACCAATTGATGACCTGGAATTTAAAGGGGTCCATGTCATCAAATGACACGTACAAAATCTAGCCATTGATTACTTATTTTATCAATTGATTAATACATACATTCCTGTATGTATAACAATCGATTGTCAAAAATGGTAATTTCTACTTTTCTTTTTTCTTCAAACGGTCGATTAAGTTTTATTTTGAGTAAGAAATTGATTGAGAAATCAGTAAATATAAATAGTTAGATTAAAATATATGTTCATTCTTACTCGCAATTTTTACTAACGAATTCTCTCTCTCTCTTTCTCTTTCTCAATCTTTGAACTCACTCTGTATCTATCTCTTGTTAATAACCCTAATCTCTACTGTCTAATTCATGTTTTTGTATAATTACTAACAAGTTTGCCAGTTAATTCTCATCTACATCTTTAAACACAATTATGGCATCATCAAAGAAAGTCTTGAAAGTGTTTGACCTAAAACCAATCATGTATGATGAGTTAGGAAAAACTTTCTGCTACTCTTATTTGATTTCATTTGATAATAATAAAGTATTTATGTTACGGGCTTAATCTATTTGAAGTGTATTAAATAAGATGTTCCATAATTTAGAGCAAAGCTTCTAGAATTATAATGAGATTGTAATAATGAGATCTAGAAGATAATAGCTTTAGACTTAAACAGTTCCTGATCATAGGATAACTAATTGGAAATTGGTAAATCCGTAAAGATCAGTACATACTATGCTAGCTCTCTAAGGAGGATGTCTGTTCTCATAGACATTTGTATGGTGACACTATAGCTAGTATGTAGGTTCTTATTAAGGAATAAGTTCACTGAACATGACTCGATAAGTAGAACAACTAATGGAGTTTACTCATGTGTCGATAGTTGTTTATTAGGTAAATAGTTGTACAAGTATCCTTAGACTTGAGATCGTTAGAGTAATCTCGTACACAATGATTTATGCTTTGGTTTAGTCTTTAGTCTCTAGGACATTCATTAGGTCCATTCTGGGTACAGTGATTTGTGTATGGAGATAGTTAACAGATCAATAAAGGATCTGCCCCTTCCAGTAAAGGAAGTGAATATCCTATGTTATTCTTAGATATGCAAGTTCATGAATCTCTGGCCAGAGTGAATGAAATTAGAAAGAGTTTCTAATTTGCATTAAAAGGAACTTTGCATTATGAATAAGAAATCATATGATTAAATTAGATAGGCTTGACACGAGTTCCATGCCTTGTATTTAATCGGGATATTGAAGGGTAGAAGGAATTAATTGTATGATAACTAATTACTAACAGGTTCTAAGTATTCTAAGCAATGATTTCGTATTATCTGGATAGTCGCGATATGTTGAGAAGCATCACTCACGATGTAGAATAAATATAATTAATCAGATTAATTATATTTAATGAATTAATAGAATTCATATAAATAATAAATAAAATGTTTATTATTATTTATTTCTACTACCGGCTTAATATTGAACTTAAAGAGTCACGCCATAAAAGAGATTAAATTATAGATGAAGGAATAATTAATAATAGCTAGTCATTATTTATTTATGAAATAAATAATTACTTAGCAAATTTTATAAATTAATTAAATGAGATTTAATTGATTATAAATTATTTAAGATAAGATCTTAATATTATTCATTAAATATTTAATTAAAGTAATTAAATATGAAGAGATAATAATTTTCTAAAAGAGTTTAGAAAAAGGAATTAATGATTAAAATAGTTTTAATCATTAACTAATTAATTAATAAGATTAATTAATTAAAAAAAGAATTAATAATAAGATATTTATAGAAAATATCTCAGCTGAGATATTTGCCTATAAATATAGGATTATAAACCCTAATATTGGTGAGAAATATTTTAAAAGGGAGGCAACCCTAATTTCCTCTCTAGCCTCCTCCTTCATCATTTAGTTTGATTCTTGGTGGATATCTTTAGAGCACTCCACACTTGAGGGGTGATTGCAAGGATTGAAGAACAAGATCTTCTCTAGCTGTAGCCGGAAAGCAATCGAGGTATTCTTCAATTTATAAAATAGTTTTGTATCTATATGTATGTATACATAGAAATATATGCAAATAAATATTATTCAATGCTTCCGCTGGTGCATAAATTCCTTCAGTGGTATCAGAGAATATGTTGTATGCATATAGATTCGTGGTCAAGTTTCAGAATTTTTTGAGCATGTATGTATTTATTATGATTTATACAAGCAATATCATGTTTTAATTATGATTAATATGATACTGTTCATCAAAATTGTTTTGATAATTTTCCTGGGTTCTATAAGTGTTGTAGACCGTCCAGGTATTTTTAGAATATTTTTCTGAGCAATAGATTATTTATTATGGATTTTTAAAGTTGTTTTTAATTAATTCGTAATTAAATAATAATATCTATAAAAAAAAGGTGTAACGCATTCTGCGCATGCGTTACAAGCTAAAAAAGGGTTTTTGTCTTGTAACGCATACCCGAGATGCGTGACAGGGTGTCTTGCACGCGCCTGACGCACGTGCGCGTATGGGGATGCGTCAGAAACTTCTCTGGGCGCGTGTGAGAGCTCAGAATGGGGCGTGTAATATACTGTTGGATTCGTTTTTCCGAGACGGTTCTAATGATATATTACAATAATTTTTCTGAAATTGTTTCGGACTGTTTAGAGCTTCCGAAAGTGTTTTAAAGCAAGTTTTAACTGTTTTAAGTTGCTTTTAAATACACCATGTGATACATAGAGATGTATAATGCTTATATGTTGTAATATATGATTTAACATGCCTACCTTATGTTTATTCGTGATTATATATATGTGATATATGCTTGAATTTTCATGAGATGATAGATTTAGGTGAACTTAATTAACATAAGGCGTATGTTAGACAATCTAAAATAGTGAAATTGTTTCGTGACCTTTATTTACATATTATGAATACAATCATGAGATTTTTGTGTTTATGAAACACGTGATTGAATATGAATTTTCAACTTAAGTGAAAGGATGATTCTGTCAAACAACAGATGTTCTATCTGTAAGAAAGGGGGTTATTAAGAGACGCCTCTTGACAATGCTCCACCCCTGGCCTGGGATGACTCCAAGTATCAATAGTTGATTTGAAATATTTAATCCAATCTAAAAGAATCTCTTTATAATATGATTATGATTGTAACATAATATAATCCTCTAAAATATAAAGAATATCAAGTAGTAATTGGCCATAAAACACAAAGGGCTTGTGTTGGTCATAGCCTTCCAACATAATAGAAAGTATTTCTTGTTTTTGAAACTCTGTCGTTTCGTGCTACAGCCGAGGGCGTTATTTCCGAAAGAAGAGATACTTGTCTATAACATGAGATGTGTATGATGAATTGGAATCTTATGGTCGTTACGTGCTACAGCCATGGGCTATTTGAAACTAGTTTAATTATACGAGATGTTGAGATTGACTTGACTTGGAATATTGAGTTTGTCGTGCCACAGCCGTGACTCAAGTATTCAAGAGGCTAAAGTAAGATTAGGGAATAACATGAGATGTAGTTGACAAGAGTTGTCTGCCTATTGAACGTTACATGGCGTTTCGTGCTACAACCGAGGTTGTGTGATGGAATGTAGGATCCCTATCCCACTATCATTATGAATGCTTAATTTCAATAAGGGACAAAGAAATTAGATAGAATAGTGGGAGGCACTTATGAATAAAGACCCGATTCATATGGTGTTTTAGATAATGAAATAGAGTATTTGCTAAATGTTGTTATGTGTTTATTATTTGCAGATTTACTATATACATAATATCTTCTGCACTATCACTCCGTTGCATGCTCGATGCACACAAATTAACTGGTCCCAACTATGCTGATTGGCTTCGAAACCTGAGAATTGTTCTCAGGATTGAGAAGAAGGAATATGTACTAGACTCACCTAAACCTGATGAACCTGCTCAGGATGCACATAATGATGAACATATTGTGTATCATAATTGGATAGATGATGCAAGAGTTGCACAGTGTGTTATGCTGGGATCCATGAATGATGAGCTCCAAAAGCAACACGAGCATATGGATGCTCACTCTATCCTTATGCATCTACAAGATTTGTATGATGTGGCAGGAAGGACAGCTCGATATGAGATATCGAAGGAGCTCTTCCGTTGTAGCATGACTGAGGGATCATCTGTGAATGTTCATGTGCTCAAGATGATCAATTTGATTGAGCGTCTTGGACAACTTGGATTTGTTATGGATGGGGAGCTGAATCAAGATATGGTCTTGCAATCACTTCCAGATTCATTCTCGCAGTTCTTTGTGAACTTTCACATGAACAAGTTGGATGTCAGCTTGCCTGAACTCCATAGCATGCTGAAAACTGCCGAGTTGAATTTTCCCACAAAGAAGAGTTCTGTTCTTCTAATTGGTGAAGGCTCTAACCCTAAGAAGAGGAAGAGGAGCCCTCCTAAGAAGAAGAAGAAGGTAGGTGAAAAAAGGCCAGTTCCTCCAAAAGCTGAAGATCCCAAAAGCAAAGCTGTTTGCTTTCACTACAACTAAGTAGGGCACTGGAAGAGAAAAGAAGAAGAAGGGTGGTGAGACTACCGCTTCTACTTCAGGTATGTTCATGATCGAACTAAATATGTCACTTAATCAAACTTCTACTTGGGTATTAAATACCGCCTGTGGTTCTCACATTTGCAATTCGTTGCAGGGACTAAGGAGAAATAAGACTCTTGAAGAAGAGGAGGTGATCCTACGTATGGGCAATGGAGCAAGAGTTGCTGCTGTAGCTCATCATGGATCTGTTAGTGTAGATGCCCTAGAGGCAATACAATGTTTCTTTTAATAAACCTTTATGTCATTTGATTATTCAATAAACGTATTTATTATGACTTTAATTACTGCGATATATTTGTTAGCATAATAAATGTCCTTAGAATCATGATACACGTTATATAGTTTAAGTACATGACTTGAACTTGAGATTATATAATATATCATATTCTTAAATGTCCCTAGTCGAGTATTATTATTATAGGACAATAATAATACATAAATAGACTAGTATGTTGTTTAACAGATAACCATATCTCATTGGTTATAAGTATGGGGATACTAAAGTCAATGCATAGGTACATGTAGGAGTACATGGTACTGGACAGACCCACAGTGAGATTCTTCATGTTTAATAAAGTCATAAGAAAGACTCACAGTGATAATGGTGTAATGATCCTCTGACTTGAGATCATTATATTTCTATACGAAGATTAATATACTCTGACTACATTAAAAGTTACCTTTGACCGGGTGATGATAAAAGTGGACATCGGGTATATCATGAGTCGTATGAGAAATATGAATGATAGATAAAGGATTTAACCCTCCTATAATTAGGAGAGATATTATTGGCCTCTTGATTGAGTGAGACTATAAAATGCATGGCCGTGCTCAAATAATGATTTGTTTTTCATAGTTTACTCATGGATCAAGTAAACCCGGATTAAATGTTGAAGAGGATGACTAAACACATGCCTCGAGTTTAATCTATAATATATTTGGTTAAAGGGATTATATTACACGGAAACATTAATCATGAAAGGTTTTATCAAATCACGATTTAATTATTGTTTAATTGGGTAGCAATGATGTATTACTAGATACCGCTCATTGTTTATAATTTTATTGGAGAATAAAATTATTGCTAATTAAATAATAGCCTATAGGGTCACACACATAGAGCACCTAGAGGAATAGTTAATTTAAATTATAGAATTAAATTATAGATTTAAATTAATTGATGATTATTTGAATTTTATTATATTAATTAAGTGAGACTTAATTAATTGAAATAAATTCGAATTTGAAGAATTGTATTTCTGCCAATAATAATTAAGTGTGACTTAGTTATTAATTAAATAATAGAAGCATGTTTTATTATTTAATCCTATGCCTACATGGGTTAGGTTTTTGCTAAAAAGGCCCATTAACCAATCATTATAAATAGATAATGATAGGTTAAATGGCTTACACGTTTTTAACAAAACCCTAGAAGAAGAGGCAGCAACCAGGAAGAGGCAGAGATAATTCGAAACATATCAAAGGAGGCTAGTACTTCCGTTCCGTGTTCAAGATCGTGAGACGTTCTTGAAGGTGTTCGTGTGAATACCATAGAGGTGTTTTCGAGAAGAAGACACAAGTCGTGATAGCAAGGATCTCCGTTGAGTTCGTGACATTCAAGATCTTAATAGGTATGATTCTATTTCACCATAATCCGTCTAATCTTATACATGATCCTGCGTTTGGGTTCCGAAAATTTTCGTTATATTTACGTTTATCCGCTGCGTTTTATGCCTCGGAACCCAACAATGGCATCAGAGCTATGTGTATAAGGGACTGATTTGGTTACGTGTTTTATGTATATGATACATATGTGTTGTTTGAAACTGCCATGCCTGAGCCTTACAACTGCCTGTTATGAAACTGCCATGATTTTGCCATGCTACTGCCCACTGCTATCCCACTGCTATGCTACTGCTATGCCTCTGCAATGTTATAATCTGTTATGGCATGATGTGTGTGATGCACTGTATGTATATGATACTAGATACAGTCATACGAAGGTCATCGGAAACGTTCTGAAGCGTTTAAAACAAAACTGCATAAAGATGTAGGTTTGCTGTGAATAGTGATTCTGTAGTGAATAGTGTTTTTCGACGGAGTCAGAATGGGTCAAATTTACTCTTTCTGGAAAGGAAAAATCGCCACGAGCAATACTCATCGCTTTGCGGTGACCTATGGTGTTTTTTGGCCATTTGACATTGTTAAGGGCCTCAAAAATGCGATTTTCTGTTTATAAATCATGATTTTAAATTTTGTGAAATTTTCTGATCATGGTATATGTGATGTATGATGATATGCTTAAGTATTCTGAGTTGTCAGTAATTGTTATGTGAGCATGGTGCTGGTTATGGCCTTCAGACCCCTAGATTAATGGTTTTGGTTTTGGTTTTATAAATACGACTTGCATGTCGTTTTTTTCGTTCTTGTAATCGTTTAACCTCGAATGTAACTCGAGTCTTCTTATGTAAGTACATTAGATTAGGTTTTCTTGTAATGTACTAGAAGACTGAAGAATGATGCAGGAAGAGGAGAAGGCACCAGTGGATACAAGAAGCATGAAGACATGTAATTGTATTTATGTTTTTCCACCACCATAGACTGACTTTGATCCTTTCATTAGCTCGAAAGGATCACATAGGAAAGGGGCCATAACCAAGCACGTTTATATACTGCACTTTACATATTGATGTATGAATGATGCATGCTTTAATTAGATTAATCATGTATGTATGTATTAGATACGTCATCCATGCCATGCTTGTCATGCTAAACAAGATAAAATCTGTAACGATTTAAGATTTTAAAATCAACAAACGATCATGAGATTCTTGTGTTTATGAAATATGGATTTTTAAAACACGGAATTAAATATGAATTTTTGATATCTATAATTGGGATTTTCTGACAAAAACGGATATGCGTATTCGTAAGGCTGATGGGTTTTAAGTGTGACCACTGGTATCCTCCATCTACCTGGGAAATGAACAATTTAAGATGACAATTTGAAGTATTTGGTTCAAGGAAAAATTGAGGATCTCTTCATGATGTGATCATGATCGTCGTAAATTTTCTAAAACCCTTAACAAAATATTAATTTTTAATCGGATGCTTTCCAATGAATGAACACTCATCGAATCCTAGATCGGTTAGGGGAAAGACTGTCAGTGGCAGGGGACTCCTATCTATCGTGGTGAGATGCGACGAATATAAACGGTTATATTCGGCCGTTGTATCATTGGGTCTAACTTAACTAAGTCGTCATGATAAGGTGAAAATAAACGGTTATATTCAACTATTATGAACTTAGAAGCATGGAGTTTGGATAAAAGTCTATTAGATAGATAAGATCAATCGTTGTTCACCAAACTATCCAAGAATTATATATGATATAATTAACAACTGTTGTCTACCTAAATAATCATTTTTAAGGACTTCCAGTGGTTGACTTTAGACATGACGAAATATGGATCTTGGCTCACTAGAAAGGATTATGGGATATACTTTCCAAATTAATAGTAAGGGCTATTAATTTGATAAAAATAGTGGGAGATATATTATGAATATATCATAATCATTTGAACATAATAAATAACTCAGACAATCTAATGTTTATTTTGTGCTTTTAATCATTGTAGATACCAAGAAATGACAAACAACACAAACACACTATCCGTACGATCAGTCCTTGAGAAGGATAAGCTGACAAGAGGAAACAACTTCCTAGACTGGCAGAGGAATTTGAGGATTGTCCTCAGACAGGAGCGCAAGCTTCATGTCATTGATATTCCTCCGGCAGGTCCCCTTCCTGAGGGCGCCACTGTTGAGGAACAAGCGGCCCACACAAAGGATGAGAATGATGCAACTGATGTTGCATGTCTTATGTTGGCAACCATGAGTGCTGAGCTCCAGAGACAGCATGTGCATATGGATGCATATACTATCAATGAGCACTTGCAAAGCATGTTTGCAAGCCAAACTCGTCAAGAAAGGTTCAACACGAGTAAGTCACTCTTTAATTGCAAACAAGGGGCAAGTGAACCAGTTGGCCCACATGTTCTGAAGATGATTGGTTACATTGAGTACCTTGAAACTTTGGGTTTCCCGTTAATTCAGGAAATTGGTATTGACCTAATCATGAATTCTTTGAACAACAAATTCACTCAATTTGTTATAAACTACAATATGAATGAGTTTGACAAAACACCTACTGAATTGTTGGCTATGTTGAGAACATATGAGACCAACATGAAGACGGCTGAACCTGCTCCCATACTGATGGTGGGCAATAAAGGTAAGGCAAAAGGGAAAGGCAAGTGGAAGGGTAAGAAGAAGACAGTATCTGATTCTACACCCAAGCCAAAGTCAGGTCCTAAACAGGCTTTAAAGCCTAAAGGTGGGGTCGCTAAAGGTGAATGTCACTACTGTAAGAAAACTGGTCACTGGAAGAGAAACTGTTCAGTTTACTTGGAGGATCTGAAGAAGAAGAGGGCTGAGCAAGCTTCTGATTCAGGTATATATGTTATAGAAGTCAATCTGTCTATTTCTACATCTTGGGTATTGGATACTGGATGTGCTGCTCACATTTGTATAAATGTGCAGGAAATGCAGAGAAGTAGGACATTGGCTAAAGGAGAAATGGACCTACGAGTTGGCAATGGAGCAAGAGTTGCTGCTTTAGCTGTAGGAACTTATTATTTATCTTTACCCTCTGGGCTTGTTTTAGAACTGGAAAATTGTTATTACGTGCCTGCGATTCGCAGAAACATTATTTCTGTTTCTTGTTTGGACAAGAAAGGTTTTTCGTTTATTATAAGGAACAACAGTTGCTCTTTTGTTTTGAATGATTTAACCTATGGTGTTGCGCGTTTGTTTAATGGTTTATATGTTCTTGACTTAGATACTCCTGTCTGTAATATAGAAAACAAACGACTTAAAGTTAATGACTCAAATAAAACATACCTCTGGCATTGTCGTCTAGGCCATATAAACGAGAAACGCATATCCAAATTACATAAGGATGGATACTTGGATAAGTTTGATTTTGAATCATACCAAGAATGCGAATCTTGTTTGCTTGGTAAAATGACTAAAGCCCCTTTCACTGGTAAGGGTAAAAGGGCCACTGAACGACTTGAGCTAATACATAGTGATGTATGTGGCCCAATGCGTGTAATGGCGAGAGGAGGCTACTACTACTTCATAACATTTACTGATGATTTCAGTAAATATGGATATGTATATCTTATGAAGAATAAATCCGATTCTTTTGAAAAGTTCAAAGAATACAAGGCTGAAGTAGAGAAGCAAATTGGCGGAGGCGCAAGTATTAAAGTCTTACGATCTGATCGTGGAGGAGAATACTTGAGCACAGAATTTAAAGATTATTTAAAGGAGTGTGGTATTGTATCACAACTCACTCCACCAGGTACACCTCAATGGAATGGAGTTTCAGAGAGGAGAAATCGCACCTTGTTGGACATGGTGCGATCGATGATGAGTCATGCAGATCTTCCAATTAGTTTCTGGGGTTACGCTCTAGAAACAGCGGCTTTCACACTTAACCGTGTTCCTACTAAGAAGGTTCAAAAGACTCCATATGAGATATGGGAGGAGAAACGGTCAGGCATGAGCTTTATGAAAGTTTGGGGATGCAAGGCGTTTGTGAAACGTCAAGTATCTGACAAGCTTGGACCTAAATCTGAAGAGTGCAATTTTGTGGGATACCCTAAAGAAACAAAGGCGTATTATTTTTATAGTCCTTCCGAGCAGAAAGTGTTTATTGCTCGAGATGCTGTTTTCATGGAAAGAGATTTTGTTTCCAAAAGAAACAGTGGGATAACTATAGATCTCGATGAAGATCGAGAACCACAAAATAGCATTGAACCTGAAGTGGAACAAGAGCAGGATAATGATAATGCTCAACAAACACAGGTTGTTCGTAGAACTGGTAGAATTCGCCATGAGCCAGAGAGATATGGATTTCTCTTGACTCAATGTGGTGATTTGATGCTCATAGATGAAGATGAGCCTCTCACATACCAAGATGCTATGATCAGTCCAGACTCTAAGAGATGGCTAGAAGCCACGAAATCCGAGATGGATTCCATGTATGAAAACCAAGTATGGACTTTGGTTGATCCACCTGAAGGGGTGAAACCCATAGGGTGCAAGT
Organism: Oenanthe sinensis; assembly: GCA_028671895.1. Lineage (NCBI taxonomy): Eukaryota > Viridiplantae > Streptophyta > Magnoliopsida > Apiales > Apiaceae > Oenanthe > Oenanthe sinensis. The sequence continues at coordinate 41,450,398 of CM053810.1, read as the reverse complement.
GGGTTTTCAAGAAGAAAACTGACATGGATGGAAATGTTCAGACCTATAAAGCAAGGCTGGTTGCAAAAGGTTTCAGACAAATTCATGGTATAGACTATGATGAAACTTTCTCACCAGTGGCTATGGTCAAGTCTATAAGGATTTTGCTTGCTATTGCAGCATTCCATGATTATGAAATCTGGCAAATGGATGTCAAAACAGCTTTCCTTAATGGAACCCTTGATGAGGATGTGTACATGACACAACCTGAAGGTTTTGTCGATCCAAGGAATGTTAGCAAGGTATGTAAATTACGTCGATCCATTTATGGATTGAAGCAAGCCTCTAGGAGATGGAATATCCGTTTTGATGAAACAGTCAAGGAGTATGGCTTTGTTCAAAACGAAGATGAACCTCGTGTTTACAAGAAGGTTAGTGGGAGCCATGTGGCATTCATAGTACAATATGTTGATGATATACTACTAATGGGGAATGACATACCTACTCTCAAGGCTGTTAAGACTTGGTTAGGGAGCAACTTCTCTATGAAAGACTTAGGAGATGCATCCTACATTCTAAGAATGAGGATCTATAGGGATAGATCTAGAAGGATGATCGGTCTAAGTCAGAGTACATACATCGATAAGGTTTTGCATCGTTTTGGTATGCAAAATGCAAAAAGGGGATATGTCCCCGTGTCTCATGGGATAACGATCTCTAAAGATCAGTGTCCGAAATCATTGGATGATAAGGACCGCATGAGTAAGGTTCCATATGCCTCAGCAATTGGATCTATCATGTATGCAATGGTATGTACTCGCCCAGATGTTTCGTATGCTTTAAGCATGACGAGCAGATACTAATCTAATCCAGGTGAAGGTCATTGGACGGCTGTCAAGAATATTCTAAAGTACTTGAAAAGGACTAAACATTCATTCTTGGTGTATGGAGGAGAGGAGAAACTGGTTGTAAAAGGTTACACCGATGCAAGTTTCCAAACAGACAGGGATGATACTGTATCACAGTCTGGTTTTGTGTTTTGTCTAAACGGAGGTGTTGTAAGTTGGAAGAGTTCAAAACAAGAAACAGTAGCTGATTCTACAATGGAGGCTGAGTACATTGCAGCTTGTGAAGCGGCTAAGGAGGCGGTTTGGATTCGAAAATTCATTACTGATTTGGGAGTGGTTCCATCGATTGCAGATCCCATTGATCTATACTGCGATAATAATGGAGCCATTGCACAGGCTAAAGAACTTAGAGCTCACTCTCGAACCAAACATATACTCAGAAGATATCACCTCATTCGAGAGATTAATGAAAGGGGTGACATACACATATGTAAAGTACACACAAATGATAACATTGCAGACCCACTGACCAAAGGCTTGTCGCAGAAGAAGCACGACGGTCACACTAGTTCCATGGGTATTAGATACATGGGTGATTGGCTCTAGTGCAAGTGGGAGATTGTTAGTGTAGATGCCCTAGAGGCAATACAATGTTTCTTTTAATAAACCTTTATGTCATTTGATTATTCAATAAACGTATTTATTATGACTTTAATTACTGCGATATATTTGTTAGCATAATAAATGTCCTTAGAATCATGATACACGTTATATAGTTTAAGTACATGACTTGAACTTGAGATTATATAATATATCATATTCTTAAATGTCCCTAGTCGAGTATTATTATTATAGGACAATAATAATACATAAATAGACTAGTATGTTGTTTGACAGATAACCATATCTCATTGGTTATAAGTATGGGGATACTAAAGTCAATGCATAGGTACATGTAGGAGTACATGGTACTGGACAGACCCACAGTGAGATTCTTCATGTTTAATAAAGTCATAAGAAAGACTCACAGTGATAATGGTGTAATGATCCTCTGACTTGAGATCATTATATTTCTATACGAAGATTAATATACTCTGACTACATTAAAAGTTACCTTTGACCGGGTGATGATAAAAGTGGACATCGGGTATATCATGAGTCGTATGAGAAATATGAATGATAGATAAAGGATTTAACCCTCCTATAATTAGGAGAGATATTATTGGCCTCTTGATTGAGTGAGACTATAAAATGCATGGCCGTGCTCAAATAATGATTTGTTTTTCATAGTCTACTCATGGATCAAGTAAACCCGGATTAAATGTTGAAGAGGATGACTAAACACATGCCTCGAGTTTAATCTATAATATATTTGGTTAAAGGGATTATATTACACGGAAACATTAATCATGAAAGGTTTTATCAAATCACGATTTAATTATTGTTTAATTGGGTAGCAATGATGTATTACTAGATACCGCTCATTGTTTATAATTTTATTGGAGAATAAAATTATTGCTAATTAAATAATAGCCTATAGGGTCACACACATAGAGCACCTAGAGGAATAGTTAATTTAAATTATAGATTTAAATTAATTGATGATTATTTGAATTTTATTATATTAATTAAGTGAGACTTAATTAATTGAAATAAATTCGAATTTGAAGAATTGTATTTCTGCCAATAATAATTAAGTGTGACTTAGTTATTAATTAAATAATAGAAACATGTTTTATTATTTAATCCTATGCCTACATGGGTAGGGCTGTAAAACGGATAATACGGATACGGATCTGTCAATATCCGTATCCGAATCCGTATCCGAAAATCCGTATCCGTATCCGTATCCGAATCCGGAAAATTTTAAAGGTTAATATCCGAATCCGGATCAGACGGATACTATCCGGATCCGGATAATATCCGGATCCGGATCCGAATCCGATTTTTAATAAGTTTTTTAAATTTATATTAAAAATTCAAAAAAATTGCAAAAAAAATTAAAAAATTAATTTAATTTTTTTAAATAGAGTTAAGAGTTAAAGGGATTTAAGCCTATTTTATTTTTTTAAAAATTAATTTTTATTTATCTTTTCAATCTAATTTTGTTATCTTAATAATATTAAATTCAAATGATATTTTTATATATGTCTATAATATTTTTACAATTATATAAAATTTGTATAAATATATTATTTAATGAATATATATATACACTACAAAACTAATAGAATAAATTTTAAATTGTATATATATATTATTTATGTGATATATGTGATACGATTTAAAATGCATAAAATGCTATAGAAATATAAATTGATATATATTGAATATAGATTTTAAAGTATAACCATGTGTAGTTAGAGATGCAGAAATATTAATATTCTTTTAATAATATTTCCAAATTTTTAAAAAAATAAAAAATTAATTTGGTTGGAGATCTTAGTAGATCACTACTATATTGACTAGTACTCGGAACTATTGTTTTGTCACGGATTATTGTTTCTATTTTTTAAGAAATATTTATCGACAATCCAACCGTACGGATTTCAAGATATATCTAATATAATGTTATTCCCAAATTTTCAAAAAATAAAAAATTAATTTGGTTGGAGATCTTAGTAGATAACTACTATATTGACTAGTACTACTACTCGTAACTAGTGATTTGTCACATATTGTTGTTTCTATTTTTTAAAAAATATTTATCGACAATCCAACCGTACAGATGTCGAGATATATATAATATAATGATATTCCTAAATTTTCAAAAAATAAAAAATTGATTTGGTTGGAGATCACTATTATATTGACTAGTACTCGAGCTAGTGATTTGTCACAGATTGTTGTTTCTATTTTTTTAAAAATATTTATCGACGATCCAACCATACGGATGTCAATATATATATAATATAATGATATTCCCAAATTTTCAAAAAATAAAAAATTAATTTGGTTGGTTATCTTTGTAGATTACTATTATATTGACTAGTACTCAAGCTAGTGCTTTGTCATAGATTGTTGTTTCTATTTTTTTAAAAATATTTATCGACGATCCAACCGTACGGATGTCAAGATATATATAATATAACGATATTCCCAAATTTTCAAAAAATAAAAAATTAATTTGATTGGAAATCTTAGTAGATCATTATTATATTGACTAGTACTTCTAACTATTGTTTTATCACAGATTGTTGTTTCTATTTTTTTAAAAATATTTATCGATGATCCAACCGTACGGATGTCAAGATATATATAATATAATGATATTCCCAAATTTTCAAAAAATAAAAAATTAATTTGATTGGAAATCTTAGTAGATCACTATTATATTGACTAGTACTCGTAACTAGTGTTTTATCACAGATTGTTGTTTCTATTTTTTAAAAAATATTTATCGACGATCCAACCGTACGGATGTCAAGATATATCTATATCCAATATTTCATTACATATTTTTTTAAAAAATAATTAAAATTTAAATATATTTCGAATTTTATACGAATTTTTCGGATCGGATTTTTTCCAGATTTTTCCCGGATCGGATTTTTTCCAGATTTTTCCCGGATCGGATCGGACGGGCTTTTCGAATTCGGATTTTTTGTGCATCTCTATGTGTAGTGTATATATTAATTTATTAAATTAAAATAGACATTAGAGTTGATCTAATTAAAAAATATAATTGAATCAAATTAAATGGGTTTATAACTATAAGTGTATGTATAAAAATATATAAATGAGCTTATAACTATAAATGGGTTTAAAAATATATAATTATATATTATATATATTAAAAAAAATATTTATATATATTATATATAATTAATTTCGGATACGGATATTTTCGGATACGGATGTGCCTATATCCATATTCGTATCCGGAATCTTCGGATTCGGATACGGATAATATCCGTTTTCTTCCGGATACGGATAATATCCGTTTTTTTCCGGATACGAATACAGATATTTCGGACGAATATCGGATTTTTCGGATTTTTTTGACAGCCCTATACATGGGTTAAGTTTTTGCTAAAAAGGCCCATTAACCAATCATTATAAATAGATAATGATAGGTTAAATGGCTTACACGTTTTTAACAAAACCCTAGAAGAAGAGGCAGCAACCAGGAAGAGGCAGAGATAATTCGAAACATATCAAAGGAGGCTAGTACTTCCGTTCCGTGTTCAAGATCGTGAGACGTTCTTGAAGGTGTTCGTGTGGATACCATAGAGGTGTTTTCGAGAAGAAGACACAAGTCGTGATAGCAAGGATCTCCGTTGAGTTCGTGACATTTAAGATCTTAATAGGTATGATTCTATTTCACCATAATCCGTCTAATCTTATACATGATCCTGCGTTTGGGTTCCGAAAATTTTCGTTATATTTACGTTTATCCGCTGCGTTTTATGCCTCGGAACCCAACAGGATCTGCATAGCTCATCATGGATCGAACCATGTCCAACAAAGTTCGATTTCTCCTTTCGGGTATGCGTTACAAGCCAAAAACCCTTTTTTTAGCTTGTAACGTATGCGCAGAATGCGTTACACCTTTTTTCCCCAGATATTATTATTTAATTACAAATTAATTAAAAACAACTTTAAAAATCCATAATAAATAATATATTGCTCAGAAAAATATTCTAAAAATACCAGGACGATCTACAACACTTCTAGAACACATGAAAAATATAAAATAAATTTTGAGGAACATTAATGAATTAATCATAATTAAATCATTATTATTTCTTTCAAAATTTATAATAAATATTCTACGCATCAGAAAATTATGAAAAATTAACTGGACGATCTACAACACTTATAAAACCCAGAAAAATTATCAAAACAATTTTGACGAACAGTATCATATTAATCATAATTAAAACATGATATTGCTTGTATAAATCATAATAAATACATACATGCTCATAAAATTCTGAAACTTGACCACGAATCTATATGAATACAACCTATGATGTGATACCATTGAAGGAATTTATGCACCAGCAGAAGCATTGAATAACATTTATTTGCATATATTCCTATGTATACATACATATAGATACAAAAACTATTTTATAAATTGAAGAATACCTCGATTGTTTTCCGGCAACAGCTAGAGAAGATCTTGTTCTTCAATCCTTGCAATCACCCCTCAAGTGTGGAGTGCTCTAAAGATATCCACCAAGAATCAAAGTGAAAGATGAAGGAGGAGGCTAGAGAGGAAATAAGAGTTGCCTCCCTTTTAAAATATTTCTCACAAATATTAGGGTTTTTTTGTATAAGGGTTTATAATCCTATATTTATAGGCAAATATCTCAGCTGAGATATTTTCTATAAATATCTTATTATTAATTCCATTTTTAATTAATTAATCTTATTAATTAATTAGTTAATGATTAAAACTATTTTAATCATTAATTCCTTTTTCTAAACTCTTTTAGAAAATTATTCTCTCTTCATATTTAATTACTTTAATTAAATATTTAATGAATAATATTAAGATCTTATCTTAAATAATTTATAATCAACTAATCTCATTTAATTAATTTATAAAATTTGCTAAGTAATTATTTATTTCATAAATAAATAATGTGTAACACCCCCTTCTCAAAACGAGACGGAGAGTTACTTTTCAAACCACAAACCTGTATACAGAGTACTAAAATCCACCTCATAATAATTAAATAAATCCAACGGATCTCTAAAATAATATTAAAACCTCCAAAACAATTCAAAACGATAAATACTAATAATCCCAAAATCTCTAATAAATAATGTCTAAATAATAGCTAGAAGTCCAACTTCCTAACCAACTGTATTAAGGGTAGCTCTCCATCACACAACCCAAGATCCCCCTAAGTACCTGCTAGAAGAAAGAATACGGCATGAGCCAAATGCCCAGTACGGATTGAAATAAAGTTGACAAAACCGAAACAAGATATATAGTTTGACTGTTATAAATAAATATTAATTTTTTTTAAAATAAGGCTGAAGCAAATAGGGTTAGGATATTTCATACCGATACAAAACAGATAACAAATACACACATCATAGGGTACCTAATGCGTGCAACAAACCGGACAACGTGTACGGCATATACAACGTCACTGTCAAATATCAAATCACAAATCAAATCAAATCCTGGGTGCACCCACGTATCCTCAGACAAATATCAAAATGCGCAAAACTCACCACCTGAGCTATCAGAAGGATACGCCGTGACTAATCACACTGCTACGGAAGTGTCATGCCACTGGTGCCGCAATGACATGGCTGTAGTACCCCTACAGCTGGTTAAATCGGTATACCCTATATCATTCTAAGGGTTCAAATAAAATAATTTTCACAATTTTAAAATTACCTGAACAGATATTTCAAATATTCCACGCAAATATGTAACATACATAATTTTCGAAAATCGCAGAGACAAATATTTAAATATTTCGAAACAGACTTTAAAATAATTTTCGGAGAATCAAAACAGTTAAAACGGATATTAACGAATGAAACAGATTTACGAACGGAATGAATTAAATATAATTAATCCTAAAAAGAGTAGCGCTGAAGAGAAAGGGGACGAAATCCGTACCGAGAAAATAGCAATCACAAACACTAACGATATTCGTGAATGATCCACTAAACATCTGGCTCTCAATCTAATTTATATATATATATAGAAGAAAAAGATAATACATTAATGATTTAACCGCTATCAATTAAAATAATAACCTAGTGTATCAATTACAATCGCGTGGTTTTAGAACTTCAGAAAGCATCAGATGGTCCTTAAATTATTAATAATATTAACGCAGCACTCTAGTCCATTAGTCATCATACTTGAATTGTATACACCACAAACATATACTCATGTTTCTAATATATAATTTGTGATGTAAAACCATTACATCTCCTCGCATATACCATTGATAATCTATTAAATAAATAGTTAAATAACTAAGGTAACATGTATCTTGTCTATGTCTACATGATTAGCTGCTCCTCGAAATCAAGCAACCCAGCGAATTGAAGATCTGAAAGTCATGTCCTCATGTCCCTGTATTTCCTTCCTATGCAGACTCCACTTTAGGGTTTTTATAAAATTCACGCATGTATCTTATCAGGTTCGAGTATATATATATAAAGGTCCAATAAGTATTATTCTTTTTCTAATCTAATTATTAATTTGATTATATAATTCTATTTTAATCCTAATTTAATACAAATAAGTATTATTAAAAAAATAATTTATAAATCCTAATTCTAATTATTAATATTAATATAATTAATAAAATAAATAATTACGGATATTACATATATACCCCCTTAAAAATGATTCCGTCCCCGGAATCGAACGAAACTAGAACTCATTTCTGAATCAAATAAATGCGGATATTTATCACAGATAGATTCTTCTAATTCCCAAGTAGCCTCTCTCTCAGAATGGTTCTTCCACAAAACTTTAACAAATGGTATAGTTTTCTTCCTCAAAAGTCGTTCCTCTCAAACTAAGATAGTTTTAGTCTCCTCCTCACAAGAAAGATCTTCCCTAATCTTATATAACGAATATTGAACTACGTGCAACAGATGATACTTGTAGCCTCTTAAAACAGACATATGGAACACATTATGCATATGAGATAACTGAGGTGGCAATACTATTCTATAAATAACTTCATCCACTCTCTCTATAGCGTTAAAAGGACCAACATATCTTGGACTAAGCTTCCCTTTCATACCAAAATGTTTAACACCCTTCCAAGGAGACACCTTTAAAAAATACCTAATCACCAGGCTCAAATCCACCAAGTTTCCTCTTTTTATCTGCATATCTCTTTTGACGCGATTGAGCTTCCTTTAAGTTTTCTTTAGCCTGCTCTATCTTCTCGTTAGTTACCCGAACTAACTCTGACCCTTCAATGACTCTCTCTCCAACCTCATTCCAACAAGTCGGAGCACTACATTTTCTACCATACAACACCTCAAATGGCGGCATGCCAATGCTCGCTTGTCAAATATTATTGTACGCAAACTCCATAAGATACAAATATTTATCCCAATCACCAGAACACTTCAAAGCACTAGTCTTTAACATATTTTCTAATGTCTGAATCGTCCTCTCTGACTGTCCATCAGTTTGTGGATGAAAAGTTGTACTATACTTAAGCCTCGCACCCCAAGCCTGCTGAAATCCCTTCAAAAAAATGTGAAGTAAACCTCGTATCCCTGTACAAAACTATCGACAGAGGCACACCATGAAGTCTAACAATATCTCGCTGAAATATCTCTGCCAAATCATGAATAAGAGTAGTCTCTCTAATTAGTAAGAAATGAGTTGATTTTGTAAGTCTATCAACTACCACCCAAATAACATCATTTTTCCTGAAGCTCCTCGGTAAACCGGTCACAAAATCCATGGTAATGTTTTCCCACTTCCAAACCGGGATATCCAACTGCTGTAACAGTCCACTAGATCGTTGATGTTCAATCTTCACTTGTTGACATGTAAGATATTTTCCACGAACTCTGCTATGTCTCGTTTCATCCCACTCTACCAAAAGTGCTTCTTCAAATCTTGATACACTTAGTAGAATCCGGATGAATAGAGAATGATGAACTATGAGCCTCAGTCAAAACTGCATCACGAATTGCTACGTCTGCAGGTACACACGATCTACAACCCAACCATACCACACCATGATCATCAACATGAAACTCTGTTTGCTTACCATCTGCCACATTCGATCTAATAGCTTCTAACCCTATATCATTTTCCTGACCTTCCTTATCCCTTGAGACTAGATTTGATTCCACCTTCAAACTTGTCATGCTTGCAGTCGATCCTCCAACATACAGCTTCACACCCAAGCGCTCCGTATCTGAATAAGGTGGTGATGAGTGATAAGAGATGCAATACTTCCTAAATTCTTCCTACTAAGAGAACTTGTCACTACATTCGCCTTTCTTGGATGTTATTGAATTTTAGCATCATATTCTTTAATAAGTTCAAGCCACCTCATATGCCTCATGTTTAACTCCTTTTGTGTAAAAATGTATTTGAGACTCTTATGATCAATGAAAATGTCACAAGTTTCACCATACAAATAATGCCTCCAAATTTTAACGCAAAAACCACTGCTGCTAACTCCAAGTCATGGGTAGGATAGTTTACCTCGTAAGGTTTAAGCTGCATAGCGATGTAAGAAATTAGCTCCCCATGGTGAATAAAAACACACCCCAATCCTCTATTAGTAACATCACCATAAATCTGATGTCCTCCACTCCATGATGGTAAAACAAGTATAGGAACAAACACCAACCTCTTCTTCAACTCTTGAAAACTCTACTCACGATCATTATTATACTCGAACTTAACACACTTCTGCATCAGCTGAGTCAATGGAAAAACTATGGATGAGAAACACTCTACAAAGCGCCTATAGTAGACTGCCAAACCCAAGAACCTCCTCACCTTTGTCACAGTGCTAGGTCTCAGCCAATTTGTGATAGCCTCGACTTTCGCAGGATCCAACTCAATCCCCTTACTAGACACAATATGCCCCAAAAATGCAACCTACTCCAACCAGAATTCACACTTCAAAAATTTTGCAAACAACTTCTTTTTCCTCAAGATTTTAAGTGCAATGTGCAAATGTTCATCATGTTCTTCTTTACTCATAGAGTATATCAAGATATCATCAATGAAAACCACAACGAACTTATACAAGTAATCATGAAAAACCCGATTCATCAAATCCATAAATATTGTTGGAGCATTCGTCAACTTAAAAAATATCACAAGAAACTCATAATGACCATATCAAGTACGAAATGTTGTCTTCGGAATATCTTCATTTCTTACTTGTAACTGATGATAACCAATCTCAAATCTATCGTCGAAAGAAATAATTTTTTCCCTTGCAAATAATCGAACAAGCCATCAATGCTTAACAAATAATACTTGTTTCTAGCAGTCATCTTATTCAACTCCCTATAGTCAATACACAATCTCATAGACCCGTCTTTCTTCTTCACAAAAAATAGTGGAGCACTCCATGGAGATACACTCGGTCTGATAAATGCCTTATCCAACAAGTCTTGTAGTTATTCTTTTAATTCTTATAACTCTACTAGTATCATCGTATACAATCATTTTAAATAACTTCAGCCCTGGTGACAAATTCAAGAATAACATATACATGCTTTTGTGAAATAACACATCTTTCATGTCTCTCGAGTATTCTCAAACCTACAATTATAAAATCCATCCACTACTTTCTTTTTATACTCCAACATCCCTAGTTATATGGAACCACTTAGGTTAGATCTCAATTCATATTTAAATCTCTCATTTAAAAATATCTCACGACCCTTCGACCAATCCAACCTAACAAACTTTTTTTTATGTAATTTAAAATATTCTCATCATCATTCCACCTAATTAAATATAACATCCTAATGTAAGTTTCCTTATGCGCAACTGAGAAATATTGTCTCCTACACACACTATTAAATCATTTTCAATCCATTGTCATCTTGAAATCTTTTCATCTAGTCGCATTCATATTCCCGCACCACATTTCAAATGTTATATATCTGATTTCACATCCTACCATGGTAGCGAACATAGTATCTCTTTGCATTTAACTCATTGATAATCAATAATTCTTAATATATAGCTCATATCCCTAGTTGAAGTCTAAAAGCCATACAATCCTTAGCCAAAAGTTATCTTACTCATAAAGCCAAAATAATTCTAAATACATCTTTCATTTAAAAATTTTGATCTACAGTTACTAACATACTTGCATATTCATATATCGTTCGCTTTCCTTTTCAATCAATTGCTCCAAAATGTTAAATCAATAAATCTATAAGATTTAAAATCAAGGTCATGCATCACTATAGAAAACAAGTATTGCCTAAATACGGATATCCCACAAATTCAAAACACTCTTGATAATTGTCACAAAGGCATATAGGTTCATTTACGAAGACCAAATTAGAAGATTTTGAATATGAGAAAGAAATAACAAAATGAGTTGAAACATATTCAAATAATGGGAAAGCTCCACATCGAAAAAGGATTCACAATATCAAATACAGATACGAATGAATTCGCAGAAAGAGACAAGTTGAAGTATTTTATAAAATTTTATAAGAGTGAAATAATATTGAAATGAACACAACTAAATGAAATCTAAAAAATGAATACCCATCCTAATGACTACCCAAACTCACAGGTCAACCTAAATAGGTTTTCTACAAGAAAGAACCTAAGCTCTGATGCCATCTCTGTAACACCCCCTTCTCAAAACGAGACGGAGAGTTACTTTTCAAACCACAAACCTGTATACAGAGTACTAAAATCCACCTCATAATAATTAAATAAATCCAACGGATCTCTAAAATAATATTAAAACCTCCAAGACAATTCAAAACGATAAATACTAATAATCCTAAAATCTCTAATAATAAATAATGTCTAAATAATAGCTAGAAGTCCACCTTCCTAATCAACTGTATTAAGGGTAACTCTCCATCACACAGCCCAAGATCCCCCTAAGTACCTGCCAGAAGAAAGAATACGGCATGAGCCAAATGCCCAGTACGGATTGGAATACAGTTTATAAAACAGAAACAAGATATATAGTTTGACTGTTATAAATAAATATTAATTTTTTTTAAAACAAGGCTGAAGCAAATAGGGTTAGGATATTTCATACTGATACAAAACAGATAACAGATACACACATCATAGGGTACCTAATGCGTGCAACAAACCGGACAACGTGTACGACATATACAACGTCACTGTCAAATATCAAATCACAAATCAAATCAAATCCTGGGTGCACCCACGTATCCTCAGACAAATATCAAAATGCGCAAAACTCACCACCTGAGCTATCAGAAGGATACGCCGTGACTAATCACACTGCTACGGAAGTGTCATGCCACTGGTGCCGCAATGACATGGCTGTAGTACCCCTACAGCTGGTTAAATCGGTATACCCTATATCATTCTAAGGGTTCAAATAAAATAATTTTCACAATTTTAAAATTACCTGAACAGATATTTCAAATATTCCACGCAAATATGTAACATACATAATTTTCGAAAATCGCAGAGACAAATATTTAAATATTTCGAAACAGACTTTAAAATAATTTTCGGAGAATCAAAACAGTTAAAACGGATATTAACGAATGAAACAGATTTACGAACGGAATGAATTAAATATAATTAATCCTAAAAAGAGTAGCGCTGAAGAGAAAGGGGACGAAATCCGTACCGAGAAAATAGCAATCACAAACACTAACGATATTCGTGAATGATCCACTAAACATCCGTCTCTCAATCTAATTTATATATATATAGAAGAAAAAGATAATACATTAATGATTTAACCGCTATCAATTAAAATAATAACCTAGTGTATCAATTACAATCGCGTGGTTTTAGAACTTCAGAAAGCATCAGATGGTCCTTAAATTATTAATAATATTAACGCATCACTCTAGTCCATTAGTCATCATACTTGAATTGTATACACCACAAACATATACTCATGTTTCTAATATATAATTTGTGATGTAAAACCATCACATCTCCTCGCATATACCATTGATAATCTATTAAATAAATAGTTAAATAACTAAGGTAACATGTATCTTGTCTATGTCTACATGATTAGCTGCTCCTCCTCGAAATCAAGCAACCCAGCGAATTGAAGATCTGAAAGTCATGTCCTCATGTCCCTGTATTTCCTTCCTATGCAGACTCCACTTTAGGGTTTTAATAAAATTCACGCATGTATCTTATCAGGTTCGAGTATATATATATAAAGGTCCAATAAGTATTATTCTTTTTCTAATCTAATTATTAATTTGATTATATAATTCTATTTTAATCCTAATTTAATACAAATAAGTATTATTAAAAAAATAATCTTATAAATCCTAATTCTAATTATTAATATTAATATAATTAATAAAATAAATAATTACGGATATTACATAATGACTAGCTATTATTAATTATTCCTTCATCTATAATTTAATCTCTTTTATGGTGTGACTCTTTAGGTTCAATATTAAGCCGGTTGTAGAAATAAATAATAATAAACATTTTATTTATTATTTATATAAATTCTATTAATTCATTAAATATAATTAATCTGATTAATTATATTTATTCTACATCATGAGTGATGCTTCTCAACATACCGCGACTATCCAGATAATACGAAATCATTGCTTAGAATACTTAGAACCTATCAGTAATTAGTTACCGTACAATTAATTCCTTCTACCCTTCAATATCCCAATTAAATACAAGGCATGGAACTCGTGTCAAGCCTATTCAATTTAATCATATGATTTCTTATTCATAATGCAAAGTTCCTTTTAATGCAAATTAGAAACTCTTTCTAATATCATTCACTCTGGCCAGAGATTCCTGAACTTGCATATCTAAGAATAACATAGGATATTCACTTCCTTTACTGGAAGGGGCAGATCCTTTATTGATCTGTTAACTATCTCCATACACAAATCACTATGCCCAGAATGAACATAATGAATGTCCTAGAGACTAAGGACTAAACCAAAGCATAAATCATTGTGTACGAGATTACTCTAACGATCTCAAGTCTAAGGATACTTGTACAACTATTTACTTAATAAACAACTATCGACACGTGAGTAAACTCCATTAGTTGTTCTACTTATCGAGTCATGTTCAGTGAACTTATTCCTTAATAAGCACCTACATACTAGATATAGTGTCACCACACAAATGTCTATGAGAATAGACATCCTCCTAAGAGAGCTAGCATAGTATGTACTGATCTTTACGGATTTACCAATTTCCAATTAGTTATCCTATGATCAGGAACTATTTAAGTCTAAAGCTATTATCTTCTAGATCTCATTATTACAATCTCATTATAATTCTAGAAGCTTTGCTCTAAACTATGGAATATCTTATTTAATAAACTTCAAATAGATTAAGCCCGTAACATAACAAATAAATACTTTATTATTATCAAATGAAATTAAATAAGAGTAGCAGAAAGTTTTTCCTAACTCATCATACATGATTGGTTTTAGGTCAAACACTTTCAGATGATAATGGTGATGGTAAAGGCAGTGGTAGTGGTGGTGTTGGTGGTTCTGGTATGGACAAGACTAGTGGCATTGGTAGTTCTGCAGCAAAAAGAATTAAATGCAGAAGTAACAAGGATAATCAATCTTCAAAGAGATCTATGTCGTCTAATTCTCCCAAAGATGATTTAGAACAGAAAAAGAAAGAATACAAGAAGTTTGAAGATGATTTTGAAGCTAGAAGGATTTCTAGGGAAAGAGAAACTCAATCAATGATTGAAAGGGAAAGGAAAATGATTGAAGATTTGAAGAAAAACACTGAGTTGGTAACAGATGAAGGGTTTCGAGGCATAAACGCAGCGGAATAAACGGGAAAAATAAATCAAAATAGTGAAACCCTCCGCAGGATCCATGCGAACACAAAAGATTTAATTCGGAGATAAAGAATAAATACCTTTAGAAGCTTTAACAGTTCATTAATGGAAGATTAATGGAGGTCCAAAGCTTGTTTAATCACCATGTATCCCGCTCTCGCGACCTACGCTCTACAGTATCTACACGAACACTTTTCATGAAGGATTGATGTGTACTAGCACCCGAAAACTGCTTATCTCTCTCTATCTTCCTCTTTTCTCAAAACGGCTAGGGTTTTAGTAAAAATATGTCTCATTTATTAAATCAGCCCATAAAGAGATTATATATAGAGAGAAATAAGATTTCTAATTATAATCCAATTATAATTAATACTAATCCAAAATTCTAAATTATTTAATTAAGTCTCACTTAATTAATTAATTATTAATTTTGGAATTAGTTTAAATAATTCATTTATTCTATCTATATAATTAATTAAGTCATACTTAATTAATATCATAAATAAAATAAATTACTTATTTAATTTAAATTCACAATTTAAATTATTTCTCCTTCAAGCGTTCTTTGTGTGTGACCCTGTAGGTTATTATTACGTTGGCAACAATTTTAATATCTAATTAAAATTGTAAATAATGAGCGGCATCTAGTAATACATCATTGCTACCCAAGTAATAATAATAAATCGGTGATTCGATTAAGACTTTCGTGAATAATGTTCCATGTAATATAATCCCTTTAATCTTGATATTATAGATTAAACTCAAGGCATGTCTCATGTCATCTTCTTCATAATTTAATATTTATTTTCTTGATCCATGAGTAGACTATTAAAATCAAATCAACATTTGAGCACGACCGTGCATTTCATAGTCACACTCAAACAAGATGCCAATAATATCACTCCTAATATTAGGAGGATTAAATCTCATCTAGATCATTCATATTTCTCATACGATTCATAATATACCCAATGTCCACTTTTATCATCACCCGGTCAAAGGTAACTTTTAATGTAATCAAAATATATTAATTCTCGTATAGAAATATAATGATTTCAGGTCTAAGGATCATTACACCATTATCACAGTGAGAATTACTGATGCCACTTATTTAACATATAGAATCTCATGGCGGGTCATTCCAGTGCCATGTATTGAGACATGCACTTATGTTCTTGACTTTAGTATCACCATACCTATGACCAATGAGATGTGGTCATCTGTCAAGAAACATACTAGTCTTTGTGCATTATTATTGTCCTTAAATAATAATACTCGACTAGGGAATTTTAGGAATAAGATACTATTCATATAATCTCATTTTTAAGTCACATACTTAAAGATATATAATACGTATCAAAATTCCAAGGACATTTATTATGCTTTAAATTTATTATGCAGTAAATAAAACATAATAAATAAAAAATAATCAATAAAACATAATCCTTAATAATAAATATTTTCCTTAAAATATAAAAAGTATTGTCTCTAGAGCACAATTACTAACAATCTCTCACTTGCACTAGAGCCAATTACCCAAGTATCCAATACTCATGGAACTAGTGTGACTTTCGTGCTTCTGCTGTGACAAAGCCTTAGTCAGTGGGTCTGCAATATTATTATTAGTATGCATTTTACATATATGTATATCTCCTTGATCATTAATCTCATTAATTAGGTAATATCTCCTAAGTACATGCCCAAACAGCCTTCTTGGCTGTTTCGCAAGCATCAATATACTCAGGCTCTATTGTAGAATCAACAACTGTCTCTGTTGTGAACCATTCCAGCATACAACATCTCAATAAAAATAGATAAAACACAAAGCTAGACAGAAACATTAAATCATCGTTGTCTGTCTAGAAACCAGCATCACTGAAACCTCTTACAACTAGCTTCACATCTCCTCCATATAACAAGAATGAATCTTTAGTCCTCTTCAAGTACTTAAGAATATTCTTGACTGCCGTCCAGTGATCTTCATCTGGATTAGACCGGTATCTACTCGTCATGCTTAAAGCATACGAGACATCAGGACAAGTACATATCATTGCATACATTATAAAACCAATTGCTGACGCATATGGAACTTTACTCATGCGGTCCTTATCATCCAATGATTTATGACAAATTTTATTGTGAGATCACTATCCCATTAGACATTGGGACATATCCATTTAGCCTCTTTGTATTCGAAATTGATGTAAAACTGTCAATGTATGTACTCTAACTTAAGCCGATCAATCTCCTTGATCTATATCTATATATCCTAATCCCTAATATATAGGTCGCATCACCTAAGTCTTTCATTGAGAAATTATTTCTCAATCAAGTCTCCACAGTCTATAGAGAAGGAATGACATTCCCTATTAGTAATATATCAACAACATATAATACTAGGAATGCCACATAGCTCCCACTAAACTTCTTGTAAACACAAGTTTCATCTTCATTCTGAATAAAGTCAAACTCTTTTTGACTATTTCATCAAAATGAATCTTCCATCTCCTCGAGGCCTGTTTTAATCCATAAATGGATCGACGCAACTTACATACCTTTCCAGCATCCTTTGGATCAACAAAACCCTCAGGGTATGTCATGTACACATCCACATCTTCTTCAAGGCTCTCATTTAAGAAAGCGGTTTTGACATCCATTTGCCAGATTTTATAGTCATAGTAAGCAGCTATAGCAAGCGAAATCCTGATGAACTTGACCATAACCACTGGTGAAAAGGTCTCATCATAGTCAATATCATGAATTTTCTTGAAACCTTTTGCCACCAATCGTGCCTTATAGGTCTGTACATTACCATCCATGTCGGTCTTCTTCTTTAAAACCCACTTGCACCCTATAGGTTTTACCCCTTCAGGTGGATCAACCAAAGTCCATACTTGATTAGTATATATGGATTCCATCTCAGATTTAATGGCATTCAGCCATCTCTTAGAATCTAGAGTGTTTATAGTGTCTAGGTATGTGAGAGGCTCATCTTTTTCCACAAGCATCACATCACCATTTTGAGTCAAGAGAAATCCATAATATCTCTCGGGCTCATGGCGAATCCTACTAGACCTACGAATAACCTGTGTTTCTTGAACAGTATTATTTTCTTCTACATTCTATTTAGGTTCCTCCATTGGTTCAATGTTATTATGTGGGTCTCGAACTTCATCGAGATCTATTATCCTCCCACTGTCTTTCTTAGAGAGAAACTGTCTCAAGGAACATAGCAGTTTAAGCAACAAAAACTTTGTTCTCAGAAGGATTATAGAAAGAATAACCCCTTGTTTCAGTTGGGTATCCCACAAAATTATATTTGTTTGATTTTGGTCGTAGCTTGTCAGAGATTAGACGTTTCACAAACACTTCACATCCCTAAATTTTCATAAATGACATGCTGTGACGTTTCTCAGTCCATATCTCATAAGGAGTCTTTTGAACCATTTTAGTAGGAACACAGTTAAGTGTATGTGGAGTTGTTTCCAGGGTGCAACCCCAGAAACTAATTGGAAGATTCATTGACTCAACATTAATCGGACATGGTCCAACAAGGTGTGATCCCTCCTATCAAAAAAAACTTTTCTTTGATATTTTCTACTTCATCTTTATAGTCTTTGAACTTTTCAAATGATTCAGATTAGTTCTTCAAAAGATACATATATCCGTATCTACTAAAATAATTAGTAAATTTTATGAAGTTAATAAAATCTACCTTTTGTCATCGTACACTTATGACCACATACATCACTATGTATAAGTCATACTCGTTCAATGACCCCTTCACCATGTCTGGTAAAAAGAGCTTTAGTCATTTTGCCAAATAAACCAAGATTCGCATCTTTTTGTATAATTCATAATCAAACTTATCTATGAATGCATCCTTATGTATTCTGGAAATGCATTTCTCATTAATATGGCCTCAACAACAGTGTCAAAGGTAATATTTGATTTAGTCACTTTAGAACATATAAATTGTTAATTAGTTAGGCAACATTATAAGCCTCATCATCAAAATATAATAAATAACTATTGTTATTTAATTAAAATGAAAAAGCCTTTCTTGTCCAAACAAGAAATTGAAATAATGTCTCTGCCAATTACAAACACGTTATAACAATTATCAAGTTCTAAATTTTCCTTATAGGATAAAAGTTAAGTAACGAGTTCCTCTAACCAGGGCAACTACTTTTACTCCAATTCCAACCCGATACCTGAAGCTTGACCCTTATTGATCATCTTTTTCAGATCTTCCAAATAAGTATGACAATTTAATTTCCAGTCTCTCAATTTTCTACAGAAGTGACAATCGTCTTCTTTATCAACACCTCATTCAGACTTTAGAGATTTAACTTTGGTTTGACAACAGAACTAGATCAAATCTTCTCCTTGCCTTTCCATTTCCCTTTCCCTTTTGCATTCCCTATGTTTACCATCAATATAGTAGTAGTTCATACATTTATCATATTGCTTTCAGCAGTTCACAACATGCTTAGCAACTCAATGGGTGTGTTACCAATCTTATTCATTTTATTGTTCATAACAAACTAAGAATAATATTTGTTCCAAGATTGTAAGATCAAATCTAACTACGTCTCCAGACCAATCTGGAAACCCAAAATATTAAAGGTACTCATTATACCCTATAATCTTTAGAACATGTGGTGTAACCAGGTCTCACTCTCCCTACTTGTAAGTGTATAGTGCCCTTTTATTTTCAAATATATCTTGTGCTCAATCGTCTCATAAGCATCTATATGCTCGTATTGCTTCTTAAGCTCAGCACACATATTTACGAGCATGAGACATGAAACATCAGTCGCAACATCAATTTGCTTCCAATAAGTACTATGATTTGCACATGTTACATTCTCAACTTTAAGAGCAGGGGAAGAGATTTGACTAACATCGTGGTGTCCGAGGACGATCCTCAAGCTCCTATATCAGTCAAGGAAATATATTCTCATCAACTTGTCCTTCTCAAGAACTGATCGCATAGAGAAGTTGTTTTTGTTTATCATTTGATATCTACAATATTAAAGTGTATAAAATAAACTAGATTGCAAATTTAATATTAATTATGTTTAAGTGATTATGGTATATCACCATATACCTCCCACTATTTTTATCAAACTAATAGCCCTAACTATTAATTCAGAAAACATTTCTTTAAATGTTTCTAGTGAGCCAAGATTCATATTTCATCCATGTTTTAAGAGATAGCGTTGGCTAATACACTCAAAACATGACTATTTAGGTAGACAACATTTGTCGATTATATCAAATATAACTCTTGGAAAGTTTGGTGGAACAACCTTTGTACACATTTATCCAATAAATCTCACCAAACTCTATGCCTCTAAACCCACAATCATATTGTGATGATTTAGTTAAGTCAGACCCAATGTTTTAATAAACTAAGTAAACTTACTTATCATGTCTTCCCATGATTGATAAAAGTACCTTGCTTTGGCAAACCCACTCCTTCTCAATCTAGATCTTGACGAGTATTAAACATTGGAAGGCATCCGATTAACTTAATATGTATTTAGGGATTTTTATTGTTTATTTTAACGATCATGATCCCATCATAAAGAGATTCTCAATTTTTCCTTGATCAAATAATTCATTTCAATATTCGTCAATGGATTGATTTCCAGGTCGTCGGAGAAGTCACAAGCGGTCTCACTTAAAACCCAACTTCCTTATGAATTAAACTAATAATCCGCTTTTGACAAAATCTCCCCATATCAGAAAAAGAAAATTCATATTTAATACCGTGTTTTATAAACACAAGAATCTCGTGATCGTTTGTTTAATTTTAAAATCTTGAATCATTATAGATTTTATCTTTCTTAAGCAAACATGGCATGAGTGTCGTATCTAATACATACATGATTAATCAATATTAAGCATGCATCTCGATTATATCTACGCGTACATACCAATACATGCAATTATATACATATATGTAATGTGTGTAAATTAAATGTGTTTGGTTATGGCCCCATCCTATGTGATCTTTCCAAGCTAATGGAAATATCAAGGTCAGTCTATGGTAGTTTTAAAAATACTATCTATTACATGTCTTCTTTCTTCATTGCTCCATCATCCCCTTTTGGATCACCTCCTTGCTTGCAAGTCTTCATTGATAATTACATTGAATAATAAAAATAAAACTATTCTAATGAAATTACAAGAAGAACTCGAGTTACATTCTAGATAATTAAATTATAATGAATAAACGACATGCAAGTCGTATTTAGAAACCAAAACCATAAATCAAAACCACTATACTATGGGTCTTTAGGCCATAACCATCCACCATGATATCACATAACACATATAATATATCTCAGATTATATAAACATATCATATAATCATATATAACAAATTTCGAAATTTCAGAAATTAAAAACAGATTTCTGAAGACAATAAATCGCTGTTTCGAGGCCCTTACCGACGTCAAACACCTTACAGACCCGTCGATGATAGGTTAACTATCAGTTTTGTTCATTGGCCCAATTCCAGTCAGAAAACACATATTGTTTACGAAAATCAGATACGGCAATCAGATTTCACCAAATCTGACTGTGTTTCAGAAATCGTATCATATACAATCCTCATAACAAGAATAAGAATATATCATATATACATACACAGTGATACATACAATCATCAAATGATTATACATTATATGAATATCATATATTCATAATATATACATACATATACTCAAAATTTTAGAAAATCAAATAATTTTCAGAAAATAATAAATCACCGTTTTGAGGCCTAAGGAATGGAAACCAATGACTGTCTCTATAAGACAGTCTCTTGACTTTAAAGAATATACTCTTGACAAGCTGTATGGAATTTTGAAAACCTATGAGTTGGAACTACAACAAGTTGAGGAAATTGAGAAAAGTTAGAAGAGAAACAAGTCTGTTGCCTTAATGGTCAAGGATAAGCAAGTTGTAGAATCTGGTGAAGATGTTGCTGTCAAAGAAGGGAAGAAAGAAAGTCATGGCAATAGTACAAGTGGTGTTAGATATGATGAATCTTCAACTGGGAAAGGAAAAGAAATAGTTGAGGATGATGAATCATACACCAAGGATGAAATGGATGAAATAGATGAGCATTTGGCTTTTCTATCAAGAAAATTTTCAAAACTTAAATTCAAGAGGAATCCCATGTAAAGGTCTGGATCTCAGTTCAAGAGAGACAATCAACAAGGCAAAAATCTTGTTGACATGACTCAATTCAAATGCTTTAACTGTGGATTGGCTGGTCATTTTTTTAATGAATGCAGAAAGTCAAAAATGGAGAAGAAGTCAAAGTTTAGTGATGGTATTGACTATAAGAAGAAGTACTTTAACTTGCTCAAACAAGGAGAGAAGGTTTTTGTAACAGAAGAAAAGGACTGGGCTGCTGAGGATGATTATGAAGAAGAATAATAATACATCAACCTTGCACTAATGGCCAATCATGATGACCAGGAAGCTAGTTCTTCTAGCAATCAGGTAATTTCTACAAATCTATCTGAGTTATCCAAAGATGAATGCAATATTACAATTACTGAAATGTCAAATGAATTGTATAATTGCATGTCACTCTTAAGTCCTTAAACAAAGAGAACACTAGGCTCAAAATCACCTTAGAAACTCTCACCGAAAGAAACAATTATCTAGAGAGTGAGCTAGTGCAAATGGACAGACCCAAGGTAGAAAACAGAGATGCTAGAAAAGAACTAGTTGAGTATAAAAAGGAAATAAAAAATTTGAAAGAAAAATTGGAAGAAGAACTTAAAATCATTGATAGATGGAACAGGTCAAGTAAAGCTAGCAAAAATATGAATGACATACATGGAACAAATTCTTTCACCATGCTGTCCGAGAATCTTGAGAAATTAGCCATTGATGAGAATCAATCCTTGGAAAAGAAGCAATCAATTAATAATCCTGAATCAACTAAAAAGAATTATCAATTGATTGATGATGTTATCCCAATGGATAATTATCCATCGATTGATAATGTTATCCCAACAGATAATTACCCATCGATTGAGGAATCATCAATTGCTAAGTAATCTGTCTTAAAAACTAAGCTTAATAGACCTGTTAAATTTGTAAAAGAAGGTAGCTCCTCTAAATCTCAAGTCAAATTTGAAAAGGCTAATATAGGGTTCTTATCTAAAGATCAATTAAAGGAAAAGTTAGAAAAGATAGAGCCTAATATTAAGCCAAATGATAAAAAGAAGAAGAATAATAGAAATGGTATAGTAGGCATAAACAAGCACAATAACTACACACCTGATAAGTATGCTCCTAGAAAGATATGTGCTAAGTATGGTTGTAAGAATCACTTATCGATGCAATGCAAGTCCATTATGCCTGCAACAACCAATGTGCCTGTTATACCTAACATGCATTCTAATTCTATTTATCCTCATTTAATTGATCCTCATGTTATTCATGCTCAATATGCATCAATGACTTATATGTTTAATCCATATCTTGCATTTGCCAACATGAATATGCATGCTATGCCCTGGAATATGCACAACAATTTTCATGCTCTAAATTTCTCTAATTCTGCAAGCATGAATATTCCAATTATTAGCACTGAGAATCTTGAGGTGAGGAAACCAATACCTAAGGTAGAAGTGGAAGTAAAACCACCTAAACCAAAGGTATAAAAATTGGAAACCAATCCAAAGTTAGCAACTAATAAGAAAAGGCCCAAGGCAACTTGGGTACCAAAATCAACTTAATTTTTTTGGGACGTGTATAGGGAAAAAGAAGAAACCTTTGGTACTTAGACAGTGGGTGTTCAAGACACATGACTGGAGATAAATCCATACTCACAAAGTTTGAGGAGAAAGCTGGCCCTGGGGTAACTTTTGGAGATGACAGTAAAGGATACACCATGGGATATGGCTTGATTTCAAAAGAGAATGTCATCATTGAACCTGTTGCATTAGTTGATGGCTTAAGACACAATTTGTTAAGCATAAGTCAACTATGTGACAATGGAAATAAAGTTTGCTTCACAACTGAATCATGCATAATTTCCAACAAGAAAGATGGAAGCCTGGTTATGACTGGGAATAGAAAAGGAAATGTGTACATAGCTGACTTCAACTCAACAAGTTCAGATTCAATGACTTGTCTTCTCTCTAAGGCAAGTACAAATGAAAGTTGGCTATGGCACAAGAAATTAGCTCACTGAAATTTCAAAGCCATGAATCAGTTGGTCAAGAAAAATCAAGTGAGAGGATTACCATAAATGGAATTTGTCAAGGATGGACTATGTGATGCCTGTCAGAAAGGAAAACAAAGAAAGGCATCATTCAAGTCAAAATTGGAATCATCAATTGAGAAGCCACTTGAGTTATTACACATGGATTTTTTTGGTCCTATAAATATCATGTCCATTGCAAAGAAGAAGTATGCTTTAGTCATTTTAGATGACTTTTTAAGATTATCATGGACTTATTTTCTGCATTCAAAAGATGAAGCTAGTAATCTCATCATCAAGCACATAAGAGAAGTTGAGAAAAGTATTCGATTGGATGTAAAGAAAATAAGAAGTGACAATGGAACAAAATTTAAGAATTCCACCATGAAGGAGTTCTGTGAATCTAAAGGAATCATACACACCTTCTCTGGACCAAGGACACCTCAACAAAATGGGGTAGTTGAAAGGAAAAATAGGACATTGATTGAAGCAGCTAGAACTATGTTGGAAGATGCTAAATTACCAATATACTTGTGGGCTGAGGCTATTAATACAACATGTTATACTCAAAACATCTCCATAGTGAATCAAACTCAAGGAAAGACACCTTATCAATTGATCAAGAGAGACAAAAAGCCAAAAGTGGGGTTCCTTCATGTCTTTGGGTGCAAATGCTATGTGCTAAGGAATCAAGGTGAAAACCTAGGAAAATTTAAAGCCAAGGCTGATGAAGCTATATTTGTTGGGTATGCACTATCAAGCATAACCTATAGAATCTATAATCTTAGACTACACATTGTTATGGAATCTGTACATGTAGTATTTGATGATAAAAAGATTCAAGGACTGTTTGATGAAGGAAATCATGACACTGCATTTTGAGAATGAATCAAATGATGTAGATGATGATGAAGAAGCAGAAATTATAAAATCACAAGTACTCAGAAACCCAATATTAGTTGATGTTACAGCATCAATGGATAATTTATCAGTTGACAGAAATCCATCAACCGATAATACATCAACTGATAATTCTTCAATGGATAATCAACACTCTACATCAATGGTATCCAATTCAGGGGAAGGGTTTCAGAAACAATCCATAAATTCAAATCAATTTGAGTACAATACGAATGATCATGAAGCTTCATCATCAAGGCAAAATTTGCCTCCTTAAAGAAAATGGACAAAAAGCCATCCATTTTAACTAATAATTGGAAATGCAGAAGATGGTGTCAAGACAAGAAGTGCTACTCAAAATGAGAGTCTGTATAGCAGCTTTTTATCTCAAGAAGAACCTAAAAGAGTTGAAGATGCTCTTTTAGATCCTGATTGGGTTTTAGCTATGCAAGAGGAACTCAATCAATTTGAAAGAAATAAAGTGTGGAAGCTGGTGCCCAAACCAAAAGATAGATCAGTAATTGGTACAAAATGGGTACTCAGAAACAAAATGGATGAAACTGGTACTGTGACTAGAAACAAAGCAAGGCTTGTGGCAAAAGGGGTACTCACAAGAAGAAGGAATTAATTTTGATGAAACTTTTGCACCAGTTGCAAGGCTAGAGGCAATCAGAATCTTTCTAGCTTATGCTGCACATGCTAATTTCAAAGTCTACCAGATGGATGTAAAGAGTGCATTTTTGAATGGAGTATTAGAAGAGGAAGTCTATGTGGAACAACCTCCTGGCTTTGAAGATCCAAATTTCCCTAACTTTGTCTACTATCTACTCAAAGCACTCTATGGCTTGAAACAAGTACCAAGGGCCTGGTATGACACTTTATCTCAGTTCCTCATTGAGAATCACTTTATAATAGGTGCTGTTGATAAAACTCTATTTATTAGAAATGTTAATGGCTTTATCATTCTTGTCCAAATATATGTGGATGACATTATTTTTGGCTCAACTAATGAGGAACTTTGCAAAAAGTTTTCTAAATTAATACAGAGCAAATATGAAATGAGCATGATGGGAGAACTTACCTACTTTCTTGGTTTGCAAGTCAAACAAGTTAAGGATGGTATTTTTATAAATCAAACAAATTACATTCACGACTTGCTAAAGAATTTTGACTTAAGTGAATGTTCTTCTGCAAAAACTCCCATGGCCATTACCAGGAAGCTAAAGAGAATATTTCAAGTTATAGAGGCATGGTAGGTTCACTTTTATATTTAACTGCTAGTAGGCCAGATATAATGTTCTCTACATGTTTGGGTGCTAGGTTTCAGGCTGATCCTAAAGAATCTCATTTAGTGGCTATTAAGAGGATTTTTAGGTATCTCAAGGGTACATCAAATTTAGGTATTTGGTATCCTAGAGATTTTTGTTTTAATCTAATAGGCTACTCAGATGCAGATTATGTAAGTTGCAAAATAGACAGGAAAAGTACTACAAGCACCTGTTAGTTTCTAGGAAACAAACTTGTGTCATGGTTTAGAAAAAAGTAACACTCAGTATCAACTTCAACTGCAGAAGCTGAGTACATTGTTGCTGGAAGTTGGTGTGCACAAATATTATGGATGAGGAATCAATTATTTGACTATGGGTTCAACATGAACAAGATTCCTATTTTCTATGATAACACAAGTACCATTGTAATAACAGAAAATCTTGTGCAACATTCCAAAACCAAACACATTGACATAAGGTATCATTTCATTAGGGAACATGTAATGAATGGTACAGTTGAATTACATTTTGTTCCTAGTGAACAACTTGCAGACATTTTTACCAAACCTCTAGATGAATCTACTTTTAATATATTAGTCTATGAATTAGGTATGCTTAATTCTACCCAATCTTAAATGTATGCTAAGTTTTCTTTTTTCCATTGTTCACAATTATCTGTTGAAACAAAATGATCAACTGATAACTGTGTTAATTGTCAATGGATATTTTGCAGCCATCGATGGATATATTTGATCAACAGATAAAATATATTCCTATCGATGGATATTTATCTATCGATAGATTATTACCCTGGTAATTGTTTATCGATCGATAATTTTTTTTATTTATCGATGGTAATAGAATTTCTACAGTTTTACACATCCATTGATCAAATTTTAGCCATTGATTAATTACTTTATTTGTCAACAGATGAAGACATCCATCGATTGCCATTTAGAGTAATTTACTTCAACTCTTTTTATCTTTCAACGGTTATATTCTTAATTAAACTAACTACTCAATTCATTTTCATCTCAAAAATATAAATAGAAATATAACTAATCTCTGTATATCTATCTCTTCCTCTCAAGAACTTTTAAGTTGAATTCACTAACTTGTTTTCAAGCTTTATCTCCAATCTCTCTAAGAACAACGATGACGCCTCAAAAGAAGATTGTTTCTTCAACCGTTTCACATATGAACAAAACAATTTTGTAGCATGTCTAACCGTGGATGATGCTCCTGTAGACTTCCATCCATTGATGAGGTTTCTGGGAGACTGCAAAGTGTCCAAGGCTCTCAGTGAAGTACCAATAATAGTATGTTCATTTGTTAAAGAGCTATGGAACACTGCAGAAGTCTCACAAGATGGGAAGTTAATTTCCTATACTTGCAAAGGTAATTTCTACACCATTACAAGAACTACTCTTTCTGAATGCTTAGAATTGCCTGAAAATAATTGTGATAAGTCACCTACTGAGACTAACATTAGGGATATGTTAGAAGCTGTTAACTATGCTAATGCTGAAACTGGATTAGTTGAGGTTGTTAGGAAAAATCTTAGAAAAGAATGGAGTTACTTCTTTGATGCTATTATTAAAGTATTTTCTGGAAAAATAAGTAATTTTGATGCAATTACCACAAGTATGCAAGAAATTGCTTATTCTATCCTATTTGATAAGTACTTTAATTTTAGCACATTACTCCTAAATGAATTAACTGCTAAATTGGGAAATAAGACATCTAGGAAAAATAACATCTATTTTGCTAGATTTTTTATGTTGTTGATTAATGCTTCTATTGGATATTATGAGATTACAGCAGAGATGGAAACACTGGAGGCCTGAACACAGAACAAAAGGGTCTTCAAGGACTTGGTGAGAATCAACTTACACCCTAAGTTGTGCCTCATCTATCCTCCTTTTGTGCAGGTATATCTTAAGAAAATCAATTTCTCTTTTACTTCATCTGGTATCCCAATTTCTTTGCCTTCTGCAACAATGGAGGGAGATAGAAATGCCCCCATCCCTCCTACCCAAGTTGCATAACCTTTCAAAAACAAATCTAAACAAACCACCTCAGTAGTTTCTCAAAAGACTACTGTTGTAAAAACTAAAAAAGAAAAATAACTGAGGGGAGTGTGAAGGTGGTTGATAAGGGTAAAGGAACTGGCCAACATCAAGAAAGCTAGAAGAATAAGGAAGGAGAGTTTGAGATTGTCTAGCCAGCCACCAGCCCAATCTCTTAACAGATTGAGACTGTGATAAAGGATTTAAACACATCACTAGTTGCACCTTCTCAACAAGGTGTAGCTATCGAAAAGAGGTCTCAACCAGGACTAATTGATGGGGGTGAGGGACACAAAACAAGTCAACCATACAAAAGGAGAAAAAAGGACAATAACAATGCACATGGCACACACACTTACAAAGCCAAATGAAAATTTGGCAAAGCCTTCAGTTTCTTCTTTTGATGTGTCTCAGAATTTTCCTGAGGTACATCCCCACTCTCTGTCTATTTCATCTCCTCAATCTCATTTGAAATCCATTTCTTCAGAAACTTTGTTGATTGACAACTTCAATGTTTCAAATTCACCCTCTTTGCAACTCAGGGTGGAGCCAACACTCTCACCTGCATCACCAAATAAGGTTAACACCAACTCAGGGTTGATCAGGAAAACACTGAGACTTCTCACAAAATCAATGGATATTCCTCAATCAACTGATAATTTCCAACATCCATTGACCACTTCACTTTCATCGATGAATATCCTTACATTCATCGACGAGCTCCAATCAATGGATATTCATCCATCGATGGATATTTCTTATCCATCGATTGACACCTTCATTTCAATTTATGAATCATCAATGAAACACCTCAAGTGGCCAATACTCTACTAGGATTGAATGGAGTGGGTGAGATGTGTGAGAGGCAAGGTTTGCATAACTTGGCAAAATGTAACGTAAAGTAACATGTAACCGAGGTAACTAACTCAACACTACTAGTCGGTAACTTATATTAAAGTGAAGCACGGAATCGACTGCGAATCGTTTATAAGTTGAATATGAAAAACCAAATTCTTAGAGGAAGCTTTGAAGACATTGAAGATCACTGAAAGAAGTTCATTAACATGTTCAAGCCTCAGTGAAAAATAAAGTTAAAGTGTTTCAAAGGTTCTGAAGATGAAGAAGGTTTTATTACAGAGAAAGCAGAAGATTCCAGTGAAATTTAAGAAGCACTTCTTATCATGATGGAACAGGTCAATTGCATAGCAAAGAATATGTGAAGATCAAGTTCTTGCTAGTCGGTTGTGAACCAGACCATTTGCACCAATCGACAGCACAAAAGAGTTTGAGAACTGCATCACTGATTCAGAAGAATTGACCAGATACTGAGATGAGTAACCTAAGTGGTATGTGATTAAGCTCAGAATAAATCAAGGTCGAATTAACAAGGAAATATTTATTTGACTTGGTTGTAGTGGAAGAAATTATGTTAAAGGGCTTAACAAATTCGAAATATGGCTAAGTGAACAAGACTGCAGAAGCTGTATCCAGAAGTCATTGGTCAAGCTATTTTGTCTTATTCCTATTTTGTCTTATTCACCTATGGTTATTAACCATCGGGTGAGAAAGCTAAGTGAGAAAAGAAGTAGAAAAGACAAAGGGATACCACTAGCCGATAGTTAATTACTATCAGGTAAAAGAAAGAGAAAAGCTAGCAATTCCGATAGTTGTTAAAAACTAGAAGGATTTCCAATGCTTTTTAACTATCGGATAAATGTATTAAAAAGAATTAACAAGAAATTCCGATAGTTAATAATTCCGATAGTTACTCAGTTTGAAGTAATTAATTTTGTTTCATGAATTGTTTTAAGTGTCCGATAGTTGTTTTACAGACTCATCGATACTTAAACAATTACTCAGAAATTGTTCCGATACTTATAAAGAAAAGAAGCGAAGCTGCAACTTGTTTTACTTGGCACAAAATGGGCCACGTATCAAAAGTTGAAAAAGACTACACAAATAGCAGCAAAGCATCGTCTTTGAAGATTTATTCAGCAAAACAGGCAGAGAGATACACAGAGCGATTAAAGAGAGAAAACACAGAAAGCATTCAAGAGTAAACACTGAAG
This sequence comes from Oenanthe sinensis, assembly GCA_028671895.1. Taxonomy (NCBI): domain Eukaryota; kingdom Viridiplantae; phylum Streptophyta; class Magnoliopsida; order Apiales; family Apiaceae; genus Oenanthe; species Oenanthe sinensis. The sequence goes on along the minus strand of CM053810.1, from coordinate 41,419,544 downwards.
CCATTAACTTTGTACCCAGCTGTTGTTACCTTGTTTGTTTTCATTAAAGCTTGTAACCTAACTGACTGTACTAGTGAATCATTGTAACTAATCGAAAGATTAGATTTGTGGAGCACCTTAGGGTTTATATTAATAAAACGATATATTCCCCGAACGAACTGTTGTTGTGATTGCTTACCTTGTGTTTGATTTAATATCTGTTCGAACTGTATTAAGTCCTAAAAGAACCATTCCGCGAATATTTTATAAATTGAACAATATCGTATTCAACCCCCCTTCTACGATATTTAGGACTAACAATTGGTATCAGAGCTTACTGATTGAGTTTACAAATCAGGATCTATTGTTCGGACTTCAGTATTAAGCTTCTGGAATTTTTCGCGAATTTTTTAATTTTCAAAATATTTCACTCAGAAATTTTTTAAACTTTAAATAGTTTTGAAAAGTTCAATATCATGAGTTCTCAGAAAGTAGGAAGTATCAAGGTTCCTCAGTTTAATAGAGTGAATTATAATCTCTGGAAAAAGAAGATGACCCTGTTTATTAAGGCTGCAAATCTATTATACATGGGTATCTTAGAGAACGGACCGTTTGTACCAATGAAGATGATTTCTGAATCTACAGTGGACGGAGTAAGAGTTCCTCAAAGGTCTACTCCAAAGGATCCTACAGAGTTCACTGATACAGAGAAAGAAATTGTTGCATTGGACATAGGCCTTCAGTTGATTATTGTTGACTCAATGGATGAAGACATGTGCCATCAAATTCTAAATTGTATATCTGGAAAGCACATGTGGGAAACCATTGAACTGATTATGGAAGGAACAGAAGAAGTAAAAGAGAACCGGTTGGATATACTGACATCAAGATATGAAGCGTTCAAATCTACTCCTGGAGAAACAATCACTCAAGTTTTTGAGCGATATAATAAATTATTAAATGAGTTGAGTATCCAGGGGAAGAACTATCCATTAAGGGAAACGAACAGAAAGTTTATGTTGACTCTTCCATATCATGTTGAGCATAAAGTTTCTTCAATTAGAGAAAGGGACAACTTCAATGTCATGCCCCTTGAAAAGCTATATGGAAAATTGAAGACTTATGAAATGGAACAAGAACAGAGGTTGATTATCTATGGTTCCGGCTCAGTGGACAGTAAGAGTGCAGCATTAATGAAGACCACAGCTCTTGTGGCAGATGAAGTGAAGACTTCTGAAGCAAAGGTTGTTGAAACCAAGATTGGTAAAGAATTGATCATTGAAGCTGAAATGGCTACAGAATCACAAGTTGAAGAGGAAGATGATTTTTATACATTGGAAGAGCTTGATGAGATGGAAGACAAATCTATGGCGTACTTGGCAGGGTGTTTCAAACATATAAGATTCAGAAGGAATCCCAAGTTCAAGAAAAGTTTTGGTAGAAGATTTCAGAAGACAGGATCATTTTCGGGATCAATCTCAAGAGGTGGTTACAAGTCAAACATGGTAGACCATAGTAAGTTCCGGTGCTACAATTGCAATGAACTAGGGCATTTCGCCACTGAATGTAAGAAACCGAAACAAGCAAAAGACAAGAAGGTTTATGAGAAGAAGAGTTCATACGAGAAGAAAAGCTATGATGAGTTGAAAAGGGAGAATGAGAAGTTGAAACAGAGATTGGATGCTTTGGTTGCAAAACAACAAGGCAAGACTTACATTGCTGAAGGTAGAAGCTGGGATGACACAGATTCTGAAGAAGAAGAATATGGAAATCTTGCATTAATGGCAGACACTTCAGAAGAATCTCCATCATCATCACAGGTACCTATTCTCACCACTGTAGATATGTCTCTATCTGAATATAAAAATACTGTTAATGACTTGAGTATAGAGATGTTTAACATTCATACAAGCATGCTAGTTTCTGAAGCAGAAAATGCTAGACTAGTTGCGAAGATTAAAAAGCTAGAATCTGGAAAGGAACAACTAGAGCTTGTAGGAATCACAGTTAATAACCTTAAGGAAAGAAATGAATATTTAGAGAATAAGGTTATCTGTAATGCAGAGGTTGAGACAGCACTTATGGCTAAGATTTCTGAGCTAGAGTTAAAATTGGAAGCTTTTAAGAACTCGGCTAATATTGCTAAAGACATAATGGATAAGCAGAGCTTAGATAACAAGACATGTATAGGCTTTGACTACGATGAGCATAAAAGGAAAAACAAGAAGGATAAAAGGAATATAATTTTCAATGCTTCTAGTACTGTTTTATTAGAAAATGAAAATGTTCCTTTTGTCATTAAGAAGAGTAGTAATCCTATCTTTAAGCTCCCACTCTCAGAACCCTTAGATGAAGATACTATCGTATGGAAACAAGAAATGCTTGTTGAGGATAAGTTAAAAGAGAAAGAAGTTGAGGAAAATAATGTAGAATAAGTTACACCTAATAAGTCAGTTAAAATTGAATCTGTTAAAACTGAATTAGGTGGTAACAAGATTAAGTCAAAGAGTAATAGGAATGGGAAAGTAGGTGTTAAAATTGCTAATTCTTCTACACCTGCACCCACTGCACCTAGGAAATTGTGTACTATTTGTAATTCTGCTGGACACCTTAGTCATGCATGTAATAAGGTTAAAGTAGAATCTAATATTCCTGTTGTGCAGAACATGTTTAGCATGAAAAGTTCTCATTTGCCTTGTGGTATTACTGGATGTATGCCATGTGCTTTTAATATTATGCATGCTTATTTTAATTTGATGAATGCATCTACTTCTAGTAATTGCATAGGTATAGAAAGAAGCATGAATAAGAAAAAGGTAAGGGCAAAGACTGCTAGTCCTCCTAAGGTTAGGAAGGAGACTCAATCTCCTAAGCCAAAAGACAAATCTGTCAAGGCAAAGGAACATGATTCGAGTTCAGTCAAAGTAGAACTTAAAGATGTGAAAACTGAACCTGTTACACCATCTGCAGGAACCTCTAAATTTCTTGGACCCAAACAAGTTTGGGTGCCAAAGAAACATTAATCACTTTGTGGTTGCAGGGCATAAGTACTAATGAAAAAGTCATGTGGATTCTGGATAGTGGATGTTCAAGGCATATGACAGGAGACAAGTCCCTGCTGACCAATGTGGTTGAGAAGACCGGCCCAGTTGTAACCTTTAGAGATGACATCAAAGGCTTTACTAAGGGATATGGTAGTCTGGAAGTTGGAAATGTCATCATTGAAAATATCTCTCTTGTTGACGGTCTAAAGCACAACTTGCTGAGCGTCAGTCAATTTACAGATAAAGGATATAATGTGGACTTCAGGAAGGAAAAGTGTCTGATCACCAACAGGAAAGATGAAAAGCTTGCTCTTAAAGGAGTAAGAAAAGGAAATCTGTTCGTAGCTAACTTAAACACTGCAAGCAGAGGAGAAGCAAGTTGTTTCTACAGTAAAGCATCCTCTGAATTGAGTTGGTTATGGCACAGAAAACTATCTCACCTGAACTTTAAGGCAATGAATTCTTTAGTTAGAAGAGAATTGGTGAGAGGGTTACCCCAGATGGAATTCTACCAAGAAGGACTCTGTGAAGCATGTGAAAAGGGTAAGTCAAAGAAGGCGTCACATAGAAGTAAGGACATGTCAAGTATCAGCGAACCTCTCCAGTTGATTCATATGGATCTGTTTGGACCGGTTAATGTCATGTCAGTTTCAAAGAAGAAATATGCATTAGTGATTGTCGACGACTACTCCAAGTACACGTGGGTGTTGTTTTTGCATTCTAAGGATGAAGCACCTCAAATGGTAATCGATCACATTAAAAAGACTGAAGTGGAAGCTGGATTGCCTGTGCGGACGATCAGATCAGATAATGGAACTGAATTCAGAAATGCAGTTCTAAATGAATTCTGCACGGAGCAAGGCATTTCAAGACAATACTCAGCCCCAAGAACTCCACAGCAGAATGGAGTGGTAGAAAGGAAAAATAGGACTTTGATTGAAGCAGCAAGGACAATGTTAAGCCAGTCAAAGCTACCTACATATTTTTGGGCAGAAGCAGTCAACACAGCTTGTTACACTCAAAATAGGACCCTGATTAATAAAGATCTAGAAAAGACATCCTATGAGATTATGACCAACAGAAAGCCATCACTGAAGTACTTTCATGTGTTTGGTGGAAAATGCTATGTATTGAAAGATGAACATCTGGGCAAATTTGATGCTAAAGCAGATGAAGGGATTTTCCTTGGTTACTCACTGGAGTCTAAGACGTACAGGGTATATGTGATTGAAACTCATAAGGTCATTGAAAGCCTTAATGTAACGTTTGACGACACCAAACTCCCAAGTCTTCAAGAAGATAAAGATTCTGAATCTTTGAAAATTGAAAATCTATCAGAATACTACTTAGAAGATGAAGACATACCTGGTGTTGCATCTGGTAGTCATGAATACACGGAGATTGATAATCCAGAGCAAAGCAGTGGAAGTGTTGGTAATACCACACAGTCACAGTCACAGTCTGTATTTCAAAATCAGTCTGTTACTGAACCTGCTAGCTCAACTGGTGGATCATCAAATAATGAAGGCAACAACTCAGGGGGAGGTGAAGAAGGATCAGCTAGTCACTCTCAACACAACTACGAAGAAGGACAATCATCAAGGGCTAATCTGCCTAGACAGAGGGTATGGAATAGAGATCATCCCTTTGAATTAATCATTGGTGACCCAGAGAGTGGTGTGAGGACTAGAAGAGCAACAGAGAATGAATGTCTGTACTCTGGTTTTCTATCAGAGGAAGAACCTAAAAAGGTTGAAGATGCTCTAGAAGATCCAGATTGGGTGATTGCGATGCAAGATGAACTCAATCAATTTGATAGGCAGAAAGTTTGGAAACTGGTACCCAGACCTAAAGACAAATCTGTGATTGGCACTAAATGGGTATTCAGGAATAAGTTGGATGAAAATGGCATTGTTATGAGGAACAAGGCCAGACTGGTTGCTAAGGGGTATTCTCAAGAAGAAGGAATAGATTATGACGAGACCTATGCACCAGTAGCAAGACTTGAAGCCATCAGGATGTTTTTGGCATTCGCAACACATTCAGACTTTAAAGTTTATCAAATGGATGTGAAGAGTGCATTCCTGAACGGGGAGCTGGAAGAAGAAGTATATGTAGAGCAACCTCCGGGTTTCGAGAACAAAGACTATATAGACTTTGTGTACTTCCTTTTTAAAGCTCTTTATGGACTCAAGCAGGCACCTCGAACATGGTATGAAACACTATCTGAATTTTTAATTGAAAATGGTTTTATCAGAGGTGTTATAGATAAGACTCTCTTTCATAAAATGCACAAAAATAATTTGATATTAGTTCAAGTGTATGTTGATGATATTATATTCGGTTCTACTAATGATGAGCTTTGCAAGAGATTTGCTAAGTTAATGCAGAGTAGGTACGAGATGAGTATGATGGGCGAGCTGACATTCTTTCTTGGACTTCAAGTAAGTCAGAAGAAAGATGGGATCTTCATTTGTCAGACAAAGTACATCAGAGATCTTCTGAAGAAATATGGACTTGAAGATTCAGCTCCCGCCAAGACTCCAATGCCAACTGCCACAAAGCTTGATGAGGACAAATCAGGTAAATCTGTCGACATCACAAGCTATAGAGGTATGATTGGATCTCTACTCTACTTAACTGCAAGTAGGCCAGATATTATGTTTTCCACTTGCTTATGTGCACGGTACCAAGCTAACCCAAAAGAGTCTCACCTTATAGATGTCAAAAGAATTTTTAGATACCTGAAGGGTACTCCAAATTTGGGAATTTGGTATCCTAAAGGTACCGGTTTTGACCTAATCGGCTATACAGACTCGGATTATGCAGGTTGTAAGATTGACAGGAAGAGTACTTCTAGAAGCTGTCAATTCTTGGGAAGAAGATTGGTCTCATGGTATAGCAAGAAGCAGCACTCAGTGTCTACCTCAACAGCAGAGGCAGAATACATCGCAGCAGGTAGCTGTTGTGCTCAGATTCTATGGATGAGAAACCAGCTCCAAGACTATGGCTTTATGTTGAACAAGATTCCAATATACTGCGACAACACAAGCGCCATAGCTATAACCAACAATCCGGTTCAGCACTCACGGACCAAGCATATTGATATCAGGTATCACTTTATACGAGAGCATGTCATGAATGGAATTGTGGAGTTGCATTTTGTACCCACAGAACAACAACTTGCAGACATCTTCACGAAACCACTAGACGAATCCACTTTCTCTTGGTTGGTTAGTGAGTTAGGGATGTTAAATTTAAATTAATTTTTGTTTGCGAGAAGTTGTGTGGATTCACAAGTTATTGAATCTTTATATCCAAAGGACTTGTGAAATCCAGTCTAACTTATGAACTCGGGCTTATGAATATCAATATTAATTATCATAAGTATACCTGTTATGCTTTGTGGTAATTACTCGATATAGCATAAGTAGTTAACTGCTACATAATTGTTTGTAGTTAACAAGAAGCATAACAGTCTGTGGTTTAGAATTAATTGGTGGATTTCAATGTAATGAAATCTTGCTGAGAAATTCTATATTAGACAGTTGTGAACTTTGGTGAGAAAATGGTAGTACTGTCATGATTATCTAAGTTTGCTGGCTCTCACTGATAGAATTTGTAGCAATTACATTTCATGTTTTTCTTTTGCATAACTGACTGTACGTTCATTTTATAGTCTATCTGCTTATTTGATTAACTAAATTGTATTGGGTTGTTTGTTTTAAATTTTTTGGAAATCTCAACTGCAACAGAGTATGGAACAAAAAAAATTTTTGGTTTTCAAAATCTTTAAACAACCACCAGTAAATATTATATATTTATATGTCTGTATGTGTAATTCAAATTGAATTATATTTAATTTTTAGTTATTTCTAAATTAAAATTTTAATAATTCTATTTTAGAAATATTAAATTTTTAATTCAAGAAATCTCTATTTAATTAAGTTTATGACAATTTGAATTTATGTGTTTTAAATTATTTGATAAATGCAAGTTTATTTTATTTCTTAAATCATCAATATTTTAAATATTAATGATTTTCTAAATAAAAATTAAACTTACATGTATCGATAGTTGTTAACTATCGGAAATATTTTGATTAATTAATTGCATGTTCCGATAATTAAGAATGTCTTGTTTTATTATTTAAATTGCATGCATCGATAGTTGTTTACTATCGGGAAATTTGTTTTAATTAATTAATTAATTAAAAGCTTGCCCGATAGTTACAATTATATATTTTATATGTTTCTTTTCCCTGCATGTTCCGCTAGTAACTTAGTATCGGATAATTGTTTTTAATTTAAAAAAAAAAAACCCGATAGTTGTTAACTATCGGGTTGACTATTTTGTTTATTAATACATGCATGTTCTAGCCGCCATATATATAAGTACATGTCTTCCGATACTTAGCTAGCTGCTTTAATACTACATGTACATCTGCTTTAATATTACATATATATATACACCGACTGTAACCAAATATCGGAGACAAAATTGATTTTTAACTTCGAAAATCTACATTTCTAGTACTTGTTTTGCAAAACTAAAACCGTAGAAGCGTAGATCTGTTCACTAGCTTCATTTCCATACTAATTTTGTTTAGTTTGGTTTTGAAAAATTTACGAATATTTCAAACTTTGGGAATTTTTCTAGGGTTAACAAGAAGTCAAAAAATAAAAATAAAAATAGTGGTGTATTTCAAATCTCTCCTAGTTTATCATATATTATTTTTAGAATTTTTGGAGAAGTTTGAAATATAGGGTATTTTTGGTTCATAATCGAATAAACTAAGTTCGTTTTTGTTTCGAAAAAGTTAAAAATTTTGGTAATTTTTACTTGATAAAAATGGCTGGAATTTTTAATATTACTCGTACGAATTTAGTTGCCGAATATAATATTCAGACCCTACCTGCTGATTATCGGGCTTGGGCGCGAATATTAATCGAATATTCTAAGATCAGGTATGCTTTAGTGACAGATGTGCTATTAAATCATAATATGTTGCGTGACTGTTACTGCTCTGCTACTGACTCCTCAGTGGGTGAAGTGTTGGCTTTTACTTTTCAATTAGGCAATCGGGAAATTAGGATTACTGAACATGATTTGAATCGTATTCTTCGATTCCCACAGGATAATTTTGTTCAAGACCCTACACCCGAACAATTAGCTGATTTCTGTACTTTTGCCAACTACTTCAATTTCGAAGTTCGTGACTTGGGTGAAATGTATAAACAACATTTTCCTAAGGCATGGAATTTCTTTTTCCATACCATTATTCAGTGTTTTTCCTTTAAGAAGACGAGCACCCATGGTATTCCTTATTTTTATCAAGCTATTGGATATGGTGCTGCTAATAATCTTAGGTTAAACTATGGTCATTTGTTAATGCATAAGATTCTAAGCGTAATGGGACTTCCGGATAACAGAAACCTTCAACTTTGCAATGTGGACTGTTTCTTTCCAAGGTTCCTACAACTTGTTATTAATGATTTCTCTACTAACGAGGAAAAGCTACGCTATTATAGTAGTCCTACTTCTTTTCCTGTGAAGCAGAAGAACAAGATTGCTACAACGTTGCAGAACAACAATGGCTATAACAACAACTCACCAGCACTAATGACAGATTTTATGAGGAGGTGTGTTGTTGATATGGACAGAGACGTCCCTCTTGGACCACAAGAAGATATTCAAATCCCTGAACAAGATCAAGTGCCTACCCCTGAATTGGAGTTGTCACTAGAAGAAAATGTTCAGGTGACCGAAGAGGTACAAGTTACATCTGGAGGAGATTCACTTGGGAATGCTAATAGTCAAGATTCATATCATCCCATCTCTCTAACAGGTAGTCAAACAGGTAGTCCAACTGAATCCACATCTTCACTGTTTATTAATTTGCAGAATTTGTTTGAAGATACTGGAATGGAACTTGCTGCTGAGCCCTCTATGGCATTAGGAACAGGCAATGAATCTGCAAACCAACAGATTCTAACCCCTGCCTCAGAACCAAACACTACTCAATCCTTACCGTTATCTTCTCTCCAACCCCTAAAAAGAAAATTTGTGAGCGAGGGAGATAGTGCCTTAGAAGCATGACATAAGGAAGGTGAGGGAACCCAAACAGCTCTACCTCTGACTAGAAGGAGATTAGAAGAACCTGAGGTATCTGTTAGCCCATCTATGCCCTCTCAACAGGACATAGAGCTGAAAAAGGCAAATACACAGTCTCTGGGGACATCCTCTCAACAGGGTGAACCTATTGAAATTCGCCCGTCAGCTAGGGCATCTGAACGAGTGTCAATAATTGAGCCTTCAACCAAGTTATTTGTTGCACTGAAAGGAGCACACACACAGGAGGAATTGACGGATATTGCTACTACAGTAGCAGAACCTATGCAGGTAGATCCTGTACAGGTCATGCCTTCACAGGCTATTGCGGGAGTCACGGGTCCTTCATTGCTAAACATTACAGGATCCAATGTGATAAGCCCCCCAGGAGGAACATTCCTAGCTCCTCATAAGGAGGTCTCCACCACTATTAGTGGAACGGAGAAGCAACTACTTGGCAATAGTTCTTCGGATGAGCCATTTAGGATTTTCACTGCAGGTACAGAAGACTTGCTGGAGTCAAGGAGAGTGAGTGAAACACCAACAGAACGATTGAGTGATCATATTTCACCCACACCCCTAAGACCGAGTGAGAGAATTGAGAGACAAACACTTACAGAACCTGTCAGTGAGACACCTACCAACCAAATAAATACCCTCACAATGCACACACAATCACTAAGTCAAAGGGTTTATAACCTGGAGACTACTGTCACCGAAATGAAATCTGAATTTCACAGCAATGTCATGGAAATAAAATCTGTTCAGTACAACATGCTGCAGGATTTGCAGAATTTCAAGATGGATATGAAGAAGTTTGTAACAGATTTGTTTGAAAAGCATCAATCTCAATCTACTCAAATCCCTGCTTCGAAGGATAACACAACTAAGGGGGAGATGATAGTGCGAGAACAAGAAAAAGAATCTGGTGCAGAAATGAGGAGTAAAGACAGAGGTAAAGGAAAGTTGGTAGAGGAAGAAGCAAACATCTACACATCTCAGGGGGAGCAAGATATACCGCTGGAGGTCAGGCTTACACTTGAAGAAGGAGAAATATGGGAACCTTCTCATACAGCTCCTACAGCTCAGGAAGATGATGTATTTGATGAATTTGTCAATGATGCCGCTTATCAGTTCACCGAAACGGATTTTGTGGAAACATTTGGTTTGCTAGATGCAAATCAATCCATGATAAGGGCATGTGAAATAGCACGAATGTCTCAGGAGAAAATCAGGAAAGAACACTTCAACCACTACATTGAAAGAAGACAAAGGCCGTTGATGTTATCAAGAGAAGGAAGTGCATGGGATCAGGCTAGGAGTCTTTTGCAGAAACCAGAGTTAGGAATAATTCAAAATGAAGATCAAAAAGTTCTGGAAGCACTGCAAGAAGCTCACAAGAGTCATCCATCAATAAACCAGTTCTTCCATGCACTGAAACAAACTATCAAGTTGATATTCATCACGACCAACATAAATGGATGGCAGATTCAAATTCAGTTCAATAATTCGACCACAAAGACCATTTCTTCGAATTTCATCAAGTTGAGGTCTCTAACAGAATTGTATGTCATGAAGATTAGGACAGACAAGAGATCTCATGTGAATGAACTTCTTACTGATATGATTGAAGATCAGATGAGCAAAGAAGTAGCTGAAGTTCACACAACTCCTTACACAGTGATATTTTATAAAGACAAGTTGGTTCAGACACTGTGTTTGAGTGATGAAAGACTGAGTCTATATCCTCTGAAGCGTCTGAAATATGTTGAAGGGCTTCTTAGGAGTGAAGGACTTAGAACAGAAGAAAAATGGAAAGCTGCAGAGCGCATTTATGCTTATAGACTCAATGTCTTATCAAATCAATCTGTAGATATTTCCAAGGTCGGAAGAATAGATCCTTCAAATGGATCTCAACCAAAGTTGCCTGTGTATTCAAGAGAAGAAGGAAATTGGGACTTTGAAGAAGTCAAGGCAATGACTGAATTTAGATTTAATCATCTAGGGAAGGTGTTCGAATATGCAGAAAAGCCAAATTTTCCAATTGTCTTTCCAGATTTTGATATAATCAGGGAGACAGAGTCAATGGTGCTAAAGGATCCTCCAGCAATCAGGTATAAGAACCCCAAAGGAAAAACTGAAATAGTTGATATCCACAGGATGTCTTACATGACTTCTAGGGAACTGGGTGCTATACTTGATCAAATCAAGACTTCAACGAACTACAAAGACAAATCAGCATTGGCAGAGATCTCTAAGCTTTACATGGAGAAGTTGAGAGCAGAATCATACTACAACACTGATCGGGTTAAAGCAGTACCAAAAAGGTTGAGTGTTAAAGGAAAGACGAAAGTTCTTGAATTTACATTCGAACAAGTTAAGCAGATCAGAAGAGTAGCTGTCTTGCAAACACTTCAGGAAGCTTTGTCAGATCCCAAGCCAAGTAATATGCTAGAAGAAGAAGCGCTGGATCTAGTGAATGATCAGCTTGCAAGTCTTGTACAGTGAGAATGACTAAATGTATATCAGTTCAGGCTAGAGGAACATTCATTCTACATTGTAATTGTTTTTGAAATCTGGAAATGTATAATGTAATCCAGAATTTGGTTAATATTAGTTTACCGTCTTCTATTTACTTTTTCTTGTAAATTAGTTGAGTTATCCTCTTAAGGGATTTGCTTGTCGAACTCTAACAATCAAATAGGGGGAGATTGTAAAGCAAAATATAATGTAAAGTAACATGTAACCGAGGTAACTAACTCAACACTACTAGTCGGTAACTTATATTAAAGTGAAGCACGGAATCGACTGCGAATCGTTTATAAGTTGAATATGAAAAACCAAATTCTTAGAGGAAGCTTTGAAGACATTGAAGATCACTGAAAGAAGTTCATTAACATGTTCAAGCCTCAGTGAAAAATAAAGTTAAAGTGTTTCAAAGGTTCTGAAGATGAAGAAGGTTTTATTACAGAGAAAGCAGAAGATTCCAGTGAAATTTAAGAAGCACTTCTTATTATGATGGAACAGGTCAATTGCATAGCAAAGAATATGTGAAGATCAAGTTCTTGCTAGTCGGTTGTGAACCAGACCAGTTGCACCAATCGACAACACAAAAGAGTTTGAGAACTGCATCACTGATTCAGAAGAATTGACCAGATACTGAGATGAGTAACCTAAGTGGTATGTGATTAAGCTCAGAATAAATCAAGGTCGAATTAACAAGGAAATATTTATTTGACTTGGTTGTAGTGGAAGAAATTATGTTAAAGGGCTTAACAAATTCGAAATATGGCTAAGTGAACAAGACTGCAGAAGCTGTATCCAGAAGTCATTGGTCAAGCTATTTTGTCTTATTCCTATTTTGTCTTATTCACCTATGGTTATTAACCATCGGGTGAGAAAGCTAAGTGAGAAAAGAAGTAGAAAAGACAAAGGGATACCACTAGCCGATAATTAATTACTATCGGGTAAAAGAAAGAGAAAAGCTAGCAATTCCGATAGTTGTTAAAAACTAGAAGGATTTCCAATGCTTTTTAACTATCGGATAAATGTATTAAAAAGAATTAACAAGAAATTCCGATAGTTAATAATTCCGATAGTTACTCAGTTTGAAGTAATTAATTTTGTTTCATGAATTGTTTTAAGTGTCCGATAGTTGTTTTACAGACTCATCGATACTTAAACAATTACTCAGAAATTGTTCCGATACTTATAAAGAAAAGAAGCGAAGCTGTAACTTGTTTTACTTGGCACAAAATGGGCCACGTATCAAAAGTTGAAAAAGACTACACAAATAGCAGCAAAGCATCGTCTTTGAAGATTTATTCAGCAAAACAGGCAGAGAGATACACAGAGCGATTAAAGAGAGAAAACACAGAAAGCATTCAAGAGTAAACACTGAAGCCATTAACTTTGTACCCAGCTGTTGTTACCTTGTTTGTTTTCATTAAAGCTTGTAACCTAACTGACTGTACTAGTGAATCATTGTAACTAATCGAAAGATTAGATTTGTGGAGCACCTCAAGGTTTATATTAATAAAACGATATATTCCCCGAACGAACTGTTGTTGTGATTGCTTACCTTGTGTTTGATTTAATATCTGTTCGAACTGTATTAAGTCTTAAAAGAACCATTCCGCGAATATTTTATAAATTGGACAATATCGTATTCAACCCCCCTTCTACGATATTTGGGACTAACAGATCCTGATGCAAAAACAGAGAGAAGAGAGTGAGAGAGAAGAGAATAGAGAGAAACCAATTTCACCATCTCATGAAGTATCAACTTCTAAAACTGAGCAGATTGCAGCAGAACTTACTCAGGAGTTGGGGTTGGAGTTAGGGGGAGATGGATGAAATGGAGAAGATGGAGTTCCTACAGGAGGTGCAGATGCCCACATGGAGGTGGATGATGAGATTGAATTCAACATTTATGCTACAACTTTTCAACATGAAGATCCACAATATCAAGAATTAGCAACAGCCACCAATCAAGAGGCTGAAAAGATATTGAGATTAGTGCAAACAGAAGAACAATTCAGGAGTGGCAAGGAGAGTTTGGCAAGACAACCAGATGATATATCTTATATGAATCCTGAAGATTTTGAAGATTGTTCTGATGATGAGTTATTGGAACCTGCAATGGCTAGTGATGAAACTAGTTTGGCTGACATTGAAAGAGTCACAGTTTCACACTACAGGAGATCCATTATTGAAGTAAATATAGAGGATCCTTTACACAGAAGAATTCTCAACTTTTACAGAGATAACTTGAAGATCCAGAAGATGCTTGTAACAGGTTCCAAGTATGAACTCGAGAAGATTAGGGAAGAAATTGATAGCTCAAGGATACATTTTGACTCCAACATTGATTCAAGACTCAGCCTCACAATGTTAACAAGAATCAAGCAAAAACTTGATACTGAGTCTACAACCAAGGACAAAGTAGTGGCATTGGAGGAAAGAGTGACTTCCATGGATGTTAACATGGAATAAATTTTGAAGAATCAAGTCACTCAAATCAAACTTCTGAGCAGACTATTGGATACCCCTCTTATTTCTCAATCCTTAGCTCAAGAGCATGTTGCTGATAACAAAAAGGGGGAGAATGATGAGGAGCTAAGGAGGAGGGAGAGTGAAGAAGTTGAAGCTGTAATCAAGAATACAGAGAATGCCATTCAAAGGAAAGATCCAAAGAAGGCATTGGCTCAACAAATTGTAAGGCAATTTGATTCAATTTCTAGCAAAAACAAGGAGATTAATGCACAAGAGCCAATTGCTTTAATGCTAGAAATTCTTGAGGTAGTAAATAAAGGAGAAATAAGGGTAGATGAAAGTAGCTCACAGACTGGTGACAGAAAAGGAAAGGGCATTGTAATAGAAGAAGAAAAGAATAAGAAGAATTATGCCATGAGTGGAGGTGAGAAACTATTGAGCTAAGCTATAGTTGTTGGTATGAAAGAAAAGGGAACAACAAGATAAGTTATAAGAAGAAATAACTATTCAATTGCAAAGGAAATTTGAGGAGAAGGATAGGCTAATTAGATAGGCCAGAAGAAAAGAAGGTAAAAGGAGGCCAAGAATGAAACAAAGAGCAAATAAGCCTGTAGATGAACCAAAAGCTTCTAGAGTTAAAAGGAAACTTGTTGTTGATGAAAGAATGGCTAAGGAGGAGAAGTCAACAGAGGTAAAGTTTGAGAGTCAAGCATCTGGGAGTAGTCAATCCAAGGATATAGAAGTGTTCAAATCCAAACCTTAAAATTTTGTTTCAATCAAAGTTGAGGGAATGACTGCAATTAAAGGACAAAGGAATAGAGATGTAGATCTACTTCACATAGACTATGAAGATGGGTCACATTCTATCTTCACATTTGATCAAATCATGGAACAAGGCTATGGTGTTTTAAGGAAAATATACACAATGCTCAACAGAAAATATTATCTAACTAAAGAGCTAGGAAAAGCGATCCTTGAGAAGATGAAGAAAATAAGGGAAACACCTCTTCAAGTAGAAAGGGATGACAGAATCAAGATTTGAAACCCTGAAGGAAGGAAGGTACTTTATGAACCATTCTACATGATGATCTACAAGGACAGAGAAGGCAGAGAAAAATGCATTGATATTTGTCAGGAAATAGACAAATTGCCTCATCTGGAATTAAACCATCTTGCAAGCCAACTAGACTACAGGGTGGAGGATGAGAAGATTTTGAAGGGATCCCTATACAGAAAGATGAAGGAAAATGAAGACAAAATGAATGAGTCAAGGGGAAGAAGAAGAAGATAGAAGAATCATACTCAACATCAAAATTATCAGAATTCATCTTTTACTGGTATTTGATCACTCTGTCTCAAAAATTACTTTTGTCAATATTGTAATTCCTGCTCGAATGAAAATGTTTAGGAGTTTTGTTATCATCAATAGAAAATTTATGCATATTTCACATATTCATAAATAGGGGGAGATTGTTAGGAATTATGAGATTTGATGATAACAAATTACTTAGAATTACAATAGGGATTTAAAATTCATTGTAACTAGTCGATGGATATATGACTTATAAATATTCATTGACTAGGAAACCAGTTATCAGTTGAAGCTTGTTAATCAACTGATAAATTGGATTGTAACATTTGATTCATGTTTCATTATCAATTGATTGTATTGCCTCGATGGATGTTGTGAAGTAGTCGACTGATGTTATTGACTTCAATTTATAACTTCTCAACGGATGTGAAGAATGAATGATCAATTGTAAATATTCTAAGTTAGAATTTTCATAAATGAAGTTATCAACAGATATTGGAGTCGATGGATAAAGACACTACTCAATGGATAAAAGCTATTAACGGATAAAAGCTATCAACGGATAAAAGCTATCAACATATAAAAGCTATCAACGGATAAAAACAATCAATGGATAAAGGACCATCAATGGATAGGGAGTCGATGGATAACTCAATTAGCCATCGATACATCAATTGATCAATGGACATCCTATCCATCGATGAATGAGTAAAGGAGAATCAACTGATAAGCTTAAAAACATTTATCAGTTGATTAAGGTTTCCCAATTTAGTTAAAGACAAAAGGAATGAGAACTTTGCAAAAATTGAATCAATGGAAGACAGTCATGTCAGGATTATGAAGACTTTCAAGGCAACACAGTCTTCAAGGAATGAATCAAGACAAAGATATTTCCAGGACTAGACAAAGTCTAATGAAGACTGTGAAAGTAACTAATTTCTATTTTCATGTAAATATTATAAAGTGTATTTTATAATGTTATCAGTCGATAGAAAATAGAAGTAGAAGAAAACTACTAAATAGTAGTTTGTAGTCTATTGTAACAAAATGTGAGTGAATGTAAGCATTGTAGTTCAAGAACAACACTTTGCAAGCAGCTTGGTAATTCTACCAAGATTATTTGAAAGCAAAAACATACTAGTGGAAAAACCTATCCACTAGTAATTTTTATATTGTTTGTCTTATTTTCAATTACATAAGTATTTCACTCTGAGTTCATTTAGCTCTATATTAACCATATACTTCAAAACACACTAAAATCTTGAACAAACATAAATCTGCGAGAATTAGAATTAATTCTTAAGTTTGTATTCAACCCCCCCCCCATTCTCCAAACTTCTTGTACTCAAGGGCAAATAACATACTCGACTAGAGAATTTTAGAAATAAGATACTATTCATATAATCTCATTTTTAAGTCACTACTTAAAGATATATAATACATAACAAAATTTCAAGGACATTTATATTGTTTTTAATTTATTATGCAGTAAATAAAACATAATAAATAAATAATAATCAATAAAACATAATCCTTAACAATAAAATATTTTCCTTAAAATATAAAAGTATTGTCTCTAGGGAACAATTACTAACACACCTTCCTTGAGTTGAAGTGTAACACTTTCATCTTCATCAGTAACCTCTTCAATCTTGATTTGTTGATGTTGAGACTCATGTAACTGTAGCATCTTTGTATCTTAAGCCACTAGAGCATTTGAGGTGTTGATCATCTTTCCTCTTTGGCCAGACTAAATAGCTCTCTTTTGTAATAGCTCTAGCTCATAGGTTTTGAGAATGCCATACAAAGTTTCCAGATATACTTTTGACATATCTCCTCCTTCTCTTATAGCAGTAACCTTATGCTCCAAATGGTCAGGAAGTGTTAACATGAATTTCATGTTTACCTCCTTCTTATCATAGAACTTTCCATGCAACTACAAGTCATTTATCAACATGTTGAACCTCTCAAACATCTCAGCCAACCCTTCACTTGACTTGGCCATAAAGGCCTCATACTGAGATACTAGTATTTATCTTTGGTTGTCTTTTACCTCTTCTGTACCTTCACAGAGTATCTCAATGGTTTTTCATATTTGTTTTGCACTTGTGTATTTGACAATGTTGTTGTACATAACATTGTCAAGTGCTTCAATGATTATGAACTGCAAACAATCAACTAGAGATACTTTTTCTTTTTTAGTATCGTTGTATTCTGAAACCTTTTTAGGAACCCAGTAGACAGTATTGTCTCACCTTCTACTGTGGTTTCAGGTACATATGACTGAGGTATAAAAGGACCATTTTCCAAAATACTAGGATAAAGTGGGTTGGTTGTTTTTATGAAAAACATAATTTTTCTTTTCCAAAGATTATACTCCCTCCGTCCCGGCCAAATGTTTACATTTGGTCCGGGCACGGAGACCAAGGATAGTGGGTGTAATAGTGATTTTATTGTTAAAATAAATGAAGTAGTGGGTGTAATAGTGTAAAGTGTTGAAAAAGTGGAGTGAAGTAGTGGATGTAATAATATATTTATTGTTAAAAGTTACTATTTTTAGTAATGTAAAGAATTGGGTGGGACGTCCCAAAAAGGAAAGTGTAAAGAATTGGTTGGGACGGAGGGAGTAATGTTTTTTGTCAAAGTTGGGTATTTTTATACTGCTTACTTTCTATGTACTCGTCTTGGATCTTTTCAGGTTAGATATGTTAAGCCTACTGCTATGATACCACTTGTTAAGTAAGATAAGTGTTGCAGAAGGGGGGTTGAATGCAACTTGATTAATTATATTTCTTGCTAACAACAAACAAGATTTATAATTAACAAGTTTAAGATGCAAATAATCAAAACAGATAAAGAAGATAGTGTTTTTAAACTTCAAAAATAATTTTATTATTTTTTGTTTGCTACAACTGACTGGAAATGAATTCCAGCTTCGATAAAAACAATAAAAATGAATTTGCTAATGTTTCTATACTTGAGAGAAAATCTAGCTCAGTTGTATAAGAAAAAGTACTTGTGAGATATGTGTATTTATACTAAAACACATATCCCACTTACATGTGCACTTTTCCTTGGTCCTAGAACAAAGCTTGAAATAGAAACTGTGATTTTCTCGTTCAACCTTGTCTTCATTCCATTTATAAATAAAGTAGCTCTGAGATATGCAAAAATCTTTGACTCCTTGAGCACACTTTATCTTTTGATTGTCATCTCCCAAGTTACAGTAGTAGACTTGATAGACTAGATAGACATGTCCAAATCATTCCTTGTGTTTTCACTATCTTAGTCTACTACCTGAAACAGACTGGCAGCTTCACTAAAATTTTACTATCAACTTTTAGCTCCTCTGTGGTGACAATATTTTCGGCTCCGTATACTTTGCTGTCAAACCTTGATAGATCATTGAAACATACTGTCTCCAAAATTGTTGTCAACTATCTCCGCCAATGATTTTGTTAATAATACTTGTTGTCTTCAAGTTTTCATTCTCCGCCAAGTTTATTGTCGAGAGAATAGTTGTTGTCATCTATTCCTTTGTGTTGTCATTTGAATATGTTGTCATAGGCTTGAGCGTCGAATGTTACTGTCGTGAGTATGATCCATGTTGTGCATAAACACTTTGTGAACTTCTACTTCATGGATCATGTTATTACATTTGTACAAGACAATAACTATTAAATTTATTATCACCTACTTATGCTATGTTAAGCATACTATTTCAAGTGACTGGCTAAACATACTGTCAATATACATATGACAGTACATTTTACTTAGCTTATTATAAATTTAGACTAAGTAACTTTAGTTGATTATACTGTTAACACCATAATCCCTAACACTCTTCATATTTCTCCTATATTTCTAGTTACATCTCTTCATCCCCTGCCATCACTAGCAACCGTCGATATCTGAGATCTAAAATATTGATTTTAATATTATTGAATCGCATTTTGTTCTCGAAATTGATGTGAAGTTTTTTAGAGCAAAGAGGCAATGATGATATCTTTCGATACTTATTAATGGCTTTATTTACGAAGGAGATGATATGTATAGATCTGAATATTTTTATTGTTTTTAGGTTTTGTATTTTAGTGATTTGCGTTTAAAATTTTGTGATTTATTTTCAAAATTTAGTGATTTGCGTTCAAAATTTAGTGTCATGTTCAAATTTTTTGATGATTTAACTTTATAATTGATAGATCAATAAGTTGTGGCGATGACGGTATAATTATTGTTTAAATTTTGGTGATTTGTGTTAATCTAATGATTTGAAAATGGTAATGGTTGTACCATAACTTTTAATGATTTTAGTTTTAATTTTAATTTGTTAATTCTGGTTTCGATTTGGTGATTGTAGTGGTGGTAATGGTATTGGTAGTGTGGTAGTAGCGATGAGATGAATGATGATAATTGTGGAAACATAACTCTGATGGTTGCGACACTTTGATGATAGTGAAAGTGATATTAAAGGTGTTGTGTTGATAACGTGTATGATGATATATATATATATATATAATTAGGAATTATGTATGTGTGTATATTTAATTTTTATAATAAAATAAATTGTTTTAATCATAAAATTATATTGAGTTCTTAATTCTTATTATAAGAGAGTTCTAATTAGAGTAACACCATATATATATATATATATATATATATATATATATATATATATATATATATATATATATATATATATATATATAAGGGTTTTGTCCGGTAATAATTTTGTAATATAGTATAAGATACGGTCTTGAATTAGTAGTTCATTTACTTCATATATATATATATATATATATAAGGGTTTTGTCCGGTAATAATTTTGTAATATAGTATAAGATACGGTCTTGAATTAGTAGTTCATTTACTTCATATAATTTTTGCTTAAAGATATAATAATAAAAGGGAAAAAGGTATTCAAAATTAATATTTGATAACTTACCTAGAATTACTAGTATTTTGAGTATAAAAAGTGGATGACATTTTTGTAATAATAGAATATGCCCCTTATATTTATAAAAATAATTTTGATGTTAAATTTAGATAGTTATTTAAATGTAAATTTAATATCATTAAACTCATAATAAAATATGCAATATATTATAAAGATTTGATGCCCTTAAATCAAAGCAACTCGTGTAATAATTAATTATTCAAACAGACATGAGGAAAGTCAAAACACTACCACACTGATGCACAACAGATACACGTAAAGAAAAAAAATGAAAAGTAATGTGCAAGTTATAAACACGAGATGTAACACTAATAACCGAAGAGTGTGAATCTATAAATCTGTAGAAGAACTCTCTGACTTGGTAAGAAGGTCTTCAAGTAAATCCGCTCCCAAATCCTCTAAGACAAGCATATTGTTATGTACACTTCTATCAACCGAGGAATTACCAGCAATCTTTCTAGTTTTACTTCTCTTGGTAATACTTCGAATGTTATGTGTCTCTTTTAAGGCCGCAGCAGGCGAAGATCCATCTTTACAGTAATACTTCAATTCTCGGAGAGAATCTTGTACTCTTTCCGTCGAAAAATTGAGATTAGCCGAAGATCCACGCATCAAATAAGCAGCTTGATCATAAACCAGCCCGGCCTCCTCAGCACTATTAAATGTTCCAAGCCAAACCCTTTTTCCACTTCTTGTAGAATCCCTAATCTCCGCTGCAAATTTTCCCAAGGGACGCTTTCGAACGCCTATGTAACGTTTTTGATCAGCTACATCCTGTTCCTGCTTCACCTTTGAGATAAGCTCGTCGTCGTTGTTCGTGCACCTCGACGAATTTGTATCGGATGAGTCTTTCGGTTCTGGAACTGTTGAAACAGTGAAGAGTGAAGAGTTGTTTTGTTGGAAGTCATAGTGATAGACCTCTTTCTGAGACTGAAGGAAGCTGTGGTGATAAAGTAGTTCATCCCACGAACAAGGAGAAGAGGGAAAGTTCATCTATGAATTGATGGATTATAATTTTAATTCTAAAATTGGGTTAGCTAGGTTTGTGTTCCTTTAAGTTCCTATATGGAGTATGAAAAATGTTTCTTGGAGCCCCACGACTTAATTGCTTACACAAGTGGGGCGAGATATATGGAAACTTTATAATAGAACAGCAGAGTTATATATTACTTCCTCTCTTTCAAAATATCAGTTACTTGACTTTTTGATACTGGGGTGTTTTGATAGTATAAATAGAACTGTTATTTTTAAAAATTTCTTTCTGTGAATAATAATATTAAATAAATACTTTTATTTATAACGTTTTAAAAAAAATAACATTTTTA
This sequence comes from Oenanthe sinensis, assembly GCA_028671895.1. NCBI lineage: Eukaryota > Viridiplantae > Streptophyta > Magnoliopsida > Apiales > Apiaceae > Oenanthe > Oenanthe sinensis. The sequence goes on along the minus strand of CM053810.1, from coordinate 41,397,821 downwards.
ACTATATGATCAAAGTATTTTAAAGTATGTGCCAAAAAGTGCCAAAAAATTAAGAGACATATATTTTGAAACAGATGGAGTAATATGATCAGAAACAAGAAGACAAAAACAGATTAAAATGGATTTATTAATTTTATTTCTAGCTAAAATGGGCCATACTAAGAAGTCGACACAGATACTATGCGATTTTTAATAACATCCTCACATTAGTTTTGTTGCATGTATGCGTATAACATGCTCGCTCTATTTTAAAATATCTGATTCTTAATTTTTTGGCACACAGTTTAAGGTGTTTTGACAATATTAATAGAGGTCTTATTTTTAAAATTTTATTTTTATGAATAATAATATTAAATAAATACTTTTATTCATAAAAATATATTTTTAAGAATAAAATTTCTAACTATGCAGTCAAATCATCTTAGAGTGTGTGTCAAAAAATCAATAGACGGATATTTATAAACACAAGGAGTATTAGTTTTGTTGTATGCGTTTATTTTGTTACACACTTCTTTAGTTAAATTATTAAACCATTTTAATTCGAACAACTACCTAATTATCGAACAACTACCTAATTATCGAGTATGCGGTTCATAATTTACATTGTTTGGGGCTAATTACTAAGAAATTTGAAAAGACGGAAGGGAAAAATATCATTTAGCGCGCGCTAATAGTAACGAGTCCTATATTTTCGGCCGAAGATCGGGTGTTGGGTTCGGCAAAAAAACCAGGCCCGACCCGCAATTTTTAGAAAAAAGCCTAAACTCAGTCCGAAAATTTCGATTAAATCCTGAAAGAAGTTTACATATGTATATTTATAAAAATATATTTACATACATATGTATATATTTACATTTATTACAAATTAAAAATACTTTCGACACATATATATTCACATAATAATGACTAAAAAAAATTAAATATGCTTATATTTATCATTCGTAAATACATGTCATGTACACAATTAATAGATTAATTTTTTAAAAAATCATCGAACTATTAAATAAACGATAATGCATATAATAGTGGACCATATATCATCTAGTATATATATACAGTTATTTATTTGATGAGAAAAATGGCTTTTTCAGGTCTGGTCAAAATTCGGTCCAATGGACCTTTTGTGCATTTCTAGTCCAGTCCACTGAATTTGTCTTACGTTTTTCATCATAAATAATCTTATTTATTGAAATGTAATTATATGGAAATTCGTAGGGCTAATAGGAATTCAACTTAAAGCAAGTATGACTATAATATACAGTATGAACAATTTAAACTGTCATCACATATAACATAAAAATTATTTGTATACAACGATGACATTGTTAACATTGATGACATTGCCACTTAAAACTCTTGGAATTGTATTGCCAGTTGCGCAAGTTGTGCATTTAGGCCTGATATATGATCTTCGTCCTGCGGATAAAAACAGGGCCGGTCATCAGGGCAAACATACAAGCCATAGCCCATCATTGAGGGGTGATTTTTTTTAAAAAATCTAGAGAATAATTTAGAAATGAAAAAAGAAAAAGAAAAATTAAGTTGGATATTAGAAGTTAAAAAATCAAAGGGGCATATTTTAATTATAAATCAGAAAAAGGGTATGTCACAACAATGATTGGACGGTTTTGATAATGTTATCAATTAAAAATGAAATACTAACAAATTCTAATTTTTAAGGTTTGATTAATAATTTTTAAAGTAAAATTGTGAGGTAATAAATTTTAAGTCGTGAGAGTTTAGTATATAGTAATGAGAACGGAGTGTTGGGCCATATATCATCTAATATATATATATATATATATATATATATATATATATATATATATATATATATATATATATATATATATATATATATATATATATATATTTGATGAGAAAAATGTTCATAAAGATAATTTTAGGTCACTTATCTAAAGTTATGAGTGTATTTTAGTATGGAAGTTGAATTTTATTTTTTAATAATAGAACACATACCTTAATATTTATAAAAATGGTTTCTTTGGGTTCGGTCAAAATTCGGTCCACTAAACCTTTTGTGCATTTCTAGGTCTGTCCACTGAATTTGTCGTACGTTTTTCATTGTAAATAATCTTATTTATTGAAATATAATTATATGAGAATTCATAGCGCTAATAGAAATTGAACTTAAAGCAAGTATGATTGTCAATATATCTATATCTATATATTCTTAATAGCTGCTAATCTTTTTCCTCAAGAATTCCTATTTTATCCTTCTTAATTTTAAACTCTTTTTATAATTTTTGGTATTATAGTAATTTACTCTTCTTGGATTATCCACATATTCAAATTTTTACCCATGGGTTGGAATTTATACTAGTTTTCCATACATTTTGAGACGACCCGCATATATTTGAATATTTACCCATGGGTCAAAATAATTACCCATGAAATTCAAATTTTTATCCACTTTCCATATTATTTGCACCTAACAATTAAATTCAAAATAAAATCTTTCCTTAATCTGTGGATCAATCAACTAACAATATCCTTTGTCAGTAGCTCACAATTATTTTCAAAATCAATTTGATCTTCAGTTTCAAAAACACTCTCCATCTAAATAATTAATTTTTTTACGTGAGTTTGTGTGTGTTTCTTCCTGGTACATTCATTATTTTTATCATTTTTTCTGCATTATTTTGTATTGTTCGCTATATGTTTATGTATGGTGTAGCTTCGTCACTATCCTATTTTTATTGTTTGATGTCGGTGCTGATATATTTATTATTTTTATCGCTTTTATCGCTTTTTTCTTGCATTATTTTTGTTAGGCCCGAAATGGGAGGTATAAGCTAGAAGGGGGGTTGAATAGCTTAATACCCCTTTTTTTTAAAAAAAAATTGAGCTTGGCGTTTTAAAATTTTCTTTTCTCCTTTTTAAATATTACCAGTCAACTAGTAATACAAGTGCGGAAAATAAGAGCAGAGAAAAGAAATAGAGTACACAAAGGAATTTTTATCCTGGTTTGCGATGGCGCAATCCCCTAACGGATCCGCTCACCCCTAGTCCAGTCCCCGAGTCCCTCCCTGAACTCGAGATTTTCCACTATAAAAAGATGTACTCCTTATAATGGCGGAGAAGCCTTTTACAACACTTAGTATTTATCTTGGACCTTAACTACCCGTTAACCCCTCAAAATACAAAGCAAAACCTACTTGATTTATCTTGGAGCGTAACTCCCCGTTACCTCCTCACAATCAAAGTAGAACCCCTACAAGCTGGTCTTAGAGCGTAACTCCCCGTTACCTCTTCACAGGCAAGTAGTACCCCTACGAACTGGTCTTAGAGCGTAACTCCCCGTTACCTCTTCACAGTCACGTAGTATCCCTTACGACCTTATCTTGGAGCGTAACTTCCCCTTTACCTCCTCAAAGATACGTAAAAATCCCTGCGTAGACTATGTTCCTCTACTACAATGTAGGTCTTGGATCTGGGTCTTAGGTCTTGGGTCTTTCCTTTTCCTCACGGTGCAAAGACACCCAACTCCCCGTTGGCGTGTCTAGGACTTGGGTCTTAGAACAAGGATCACCTCACTTCACTTTCACCTCACTAACAAAGTCTAGACAACAAGTACTACGACTTTTAATATCCCTGTTTCAGAAAAGAAAGTGGTGGACTAGTATGTTACAGTACTAGACCAAGGTGACAAACAAATATATATAAAATAGCCGAAGCAACAGTATATATAAATGTGAGTCGGGGTAAGTCACCTAGAGACAAGGACGAACCACTCGAAAGGGTAAGTCACTTAGTCAGAAGGACGAACCACACGTTGTGTGCTAACGTGTATGCAGTAAAGTAAATGCGTATGCTAAAGTAAATTGCGTATGTAAAGCGTATGAATGCAAGTACTTTAAAGTAAACGTGCTAAAGTAAATTGCGTTATGTAAAGCGTATGATGCAATGCAAGTACGGAATGTAAATATATATATAGTATATATATAGGAAATATAAGGTCAAGATATAGACCAAATATTTTTGACTTGAATGAGATCAAGTACGTTTTCTAACTACTTTGTTTATAAGGCCTTAACACTACTACTAAACTATGGCCTTAAAACAATCAATAATAAACCTACAAATATTCTACGAGTTTGATTCGATTATGTCTCTAAATAATATAGGAGACTTATTCGAAATATTATTACTCGGAATGTATGTTGGTTTCTTTCACTTTGTAATTCAACAAGGAGTATTTATGTTTATGTCGTACCTCGACTTATACACAAAAACTCAACTCGGAATTGAAGTGAGCTACCTTGCAAATATTCGAGGAGCCTTTAGTTTATATCTCTATATGAGATTTATACCATTCGGTTCAAACCCGGAATAAGAGCTTGGTTTAGATACTAAAACTCAACAAGGAAGCCTTTTGCTTATGTCGTATATATATTGACTTATACAACTAGCCTCGACTCGGAGTTAAAGTAAATGGTCGTTGTATCTAACCCTTAAATTATAAGTTTAAGGATATTAACAACTATTTAGTTCACTCTTTATATATACGAGAATAGAAGAGAAGATTAAAGCTCGTGTATATATAAAAATGAGGAACAAGGCCAAATATATATACTTGCAACAAATCAAACAAAGCAAGCTCTTGTATATATTATTAGGGCTGAATATTATATATATAATATAGACAAGAAATAACTAACTTATGACCCTTGTGCTCTATAGTGAGAGACAACAATATTTCTTACGAAATCAAGGGATACGAGTTAGGATCTTGTACAAGAGTTCGTGTACACACTTAAAAATCAAGCAAGCAAGGTGTATACACTACTAAACATGTACCAACTGATATTATATATATAATCTATAGAACCAACTTATAACCCTTGAGATCTAGAGAGAAATCAAGAGATAAAGCTAGTTTGAAGCCTAAAACACACAAAAAGGGTTGCCGGAAAAAGTCGCCGGAAAATGGCCGGAATCTTAACTTTTGGTACAACTTTGGGGGCAACAAAACAAGTCTAGGGGCTGCTAAGATATGGTAAGTGGGTAGCCTAAAGATACTTGTGTGATGTGTGTGTTAAATGAGCATGTAAATGTGTTTATAAGCTTGGTAGGGGTTAGATCTATGGATGAACTAAGCTTATAACTCAAGAACTCTAAGGGATGAAATATTTCTGGACTAGAGAGTGTTCTTGGAGAGAAAAATGCAGCATTTACTTGGCTCAAATGGCTTGAGGAGAAGTGTGGGGGGTGGGGGTGTATTTAAAGAAAGAGATTAGGGTTTTTGGTGGGGGATGGGGAGACATAAAGTACAAAGGGATAAGGTATGGTACAAAAATTCAAATTTGTGTTCCCTCAGCAGTACTAAGCCACTAGGATGCATGGAAAAACGTGCAAACAACATTCAGTTAATTGATAAAGCTAATAAATGCGAAACTGAACGATACAATGACGAATATGACGTTTTTCAAAACATGCTCCAAAAATTATGAAAATTTGGGAACCATCTGGAAATATTCCAAGTAGGTCATGGTCAAAATCCTACTCAATTTGGAGTTGACCTTCATTGACTTTTAATTAACCGAACAATCAATTACGTATCGAAAGTACAGGCCAAAAATAAAAGTCACCCAAAAATCATGAAAAAAATCCTAAAATTCTTTTTAAATATTCTAGTGACATTCCCCAAGTTTCAAGTCAATTGGACATGTGTAGCTATTATTTTGAGAAAAAGATCGTTTCGTTGTCTCTACAGCCCGAAACAATATTCGATAGCCATTTGTCGGAACTTGTCGACGTTTGGACTAAAGTTTTGACTTGAAATATATTCAAACATAATATTCCTAAATTAATAATGACTATAAAGTCTAAGGAATATTTATGCTTGAATTAAAACACATTTTATCCGAATAAATAAGACAGTTAGGGACTTTCGGGATAAAATCTGCATTTTACATTTGGGCAGGACTTTGTTGAAGACAATTTGAACAAATAAATTTAGAAAATATATTCATAATATATTCCCTTGAAAACCTTTAAAAACAGACACTCTTTTAATTTAATAACACATTTTCTGTTTCGTAAAAGTAGTGTCAAAAATACAATATTTGTTCATCTTCAGTCTTTGCCTCAAAATATCACATATATAAATTAGATTTGATTTTATCATTATTTTGATAAATCTTGTCTAATTATATGTCGAGAGAAAATCATTTTGTTTCGTTTATAAAATAGTTTGACCAAATTTGACTTTCCACTCGTTGACTATCACTTCGAATAACCTAAGGGAGGATTACTATATTAATTAGTAACTTCCTAACCCTAATTTAATTTACACTTAGCGTTAAGACAAAATTAATCAAAACCTAATGAAAAGGCTGTATCTCACAATCTTCCCCTTTTTGATATTTTGTCGAAACATTCGAGTGTAAAATTAAATTTGTGTGTGACAGCCTAGAACTTCCCCTACGTGTATGCAACTATCTAATTTATGCATTTTTAGATTATTAAAATCTAATTAACACTTCCCCTACAGTGTTGAAAATCTTTTCCAGTTTTAAATGCATAACAAATAAGCATATAAATATCATGCAGCAAGTAGGATGCATAGAAGAAAAATTGAGTATATACCCCTTGATAAGTTAATACTTATCATTTTTCCATTTCCAGCTTGGTATACTCCATTCCATATGTTCCAAGTGCATTCCATGTTTTGATGAGAATTAACAATTCAGTTATCAATTTTCCATTTATACTGCAAGAATATTATATATATGTGAGAGTTCTATTTTTGAAAATGAACTCTAGTTAAAATTTAAAATTTTAACTCCCTTAGAAATTTTAAAACTCTCTCTTTTTAGAATATGGTTTTACTCTCTCATAAATAATTTTACTCTCTCATCTTCCCCTTTTTGACAAACTATCAAAAAGATATTTTTAAATAGTAATTGATTTTTGAAAAATAACTTGCTAATTAAGCATCAATTAAAATTGAAGTGAGTAGAGTGAGAGATCTTCCCTTTTTAATTTCAAATATTAAATTTGAAATTGCAACTTCCCTTTTTAATAATAAGCTTCCTTGTTTTCCAGTTGCTGGAAAAATTCAAGAGTTCCACTTGAGATAAATCGAATTTGGTACCTGTTTTAAGCTTTAATAATTCAAGTGTTGATCATTCAAAATGTTAACCTGTGAACTCATTGAATTCTGCACTTTTTCGAAATATTAACACTTGTTAATACAAACACTTTTCGAAGAGAAATCTAGTGACATAAACAATTATGTAGACTAGCATGCATATGAAATTCAAGTGCAGGGGATGGGGAATGATTAGCAACTGTTAGGCCCAAAATTTTCAAAGCTCATTACACCTAGGTACTTAATTATCAATTTAACATCTGTAGCATACACAAAAGAATGCAGTAATTTCAGTTATAGAGTGTATTGTTTAAATACACAACAATCCCAACAGTGGATTACAATAAATCCTTGAGATATAGTCAGTCCACAACTGCAAGTTCAAGTATCTTCAACCTGAGAATAATTGAAGTGTTAGTATGTGTAGACTGAACAACCTATATGTTTTTGAACAATTAAACTTGAAAATGTAGTAGTTGCTATAAACAGATTGCTATAATTATTTTGAGATGTCAAAATGAATATAAATTACACCACTTGACTGTTTTACACTTTACAACTGTCAATCAAGGAGTACCAAAAATTAGTACTAAGAATTTATCATTCTAGCTTGCATCTTCTTTGTATCCTGCAAACATTGTACCATTGGTGACATGAATGAAAAGGCTGTAGCAGTTTTAACAAACTCAGGAAATATGTATCAATGATTCTAATAATGATCCTACAGCTGTCATAATCAATTAAAGTGTTAATCTACACTTTACATAATTAGCAAATAAAAATGAGTACTAGTTGACAAGCATCTCATTCTTGCAATCCAACTGCAACCTGTAAACTTAATGTGTTGGTTAGTATACAGAAACAATTTAAGATCAAGTGAACTAAAACCAAATTTTCATTGCATAGAGACTACAGCTGATACTTCAGACATTTGCAGATAATGGAAGACAACAAAAGTGTTACTAGAGTGACCACTGACCACTTGGTCAACCTACACACTAATTAGCAGGAAAACAGCTTAATCAAACAAGTAGATAAGATAACAATCAAGTGCTCAAAGAACAGATATGAGCAGCCTTGATGCACACATAAGCAAAACAATTCTAACAAGATTGTAGACAGTCAACTAAATGCATATTCTAGACCTAATACCCCAAGGTCTTCATACCAAAAACAGAAATCAGATTCAAGGTAAATTAACTAATCCATAGCATCATAATCAGTGTTGTTAATCACTGGATTAGTTGTTAAATCAGTCTCCATGTCTCTTATCCCTTCCTCTACTGGGTCATCATCCAATAAACTTGCCATCCTAGGGTTTGGCTCAAGCTCAGGCACCATAGGCAAAGAAGAACCATCTGCCATTGCCATTTGCAGGTAGATGTAGTGAGATAGACCAGTTTCAATTTGACCAGCTCTTTGCATAGTATTGCTAAGGATATTCAATAGAACACCAAGCTTAGCTTCTGTGATTTGATGCTTCTCCACCAGCACCTTAAAAGAAGCTTGAAGTTCCTTAAAAAGAGCTTCAAGTTCATTATGTTTGTCAATGAGGGCAGTGAACTCTTTATCAAAATCAAACTTGGGACCAGGCTCAAGAGGTGGCATCACAGGGACTATGGGGTCTAAAGATGCTTGAGGAATGACAGGATCCAAGTCAATGATGGGAAGGCCAGTGTAACCAGCCAAGGGAATTACAACCCTATGAGTTTTGTCAGAAATGGTTGAAGCTACTTGGAAATGAGGGATTTGATTGATATTGAGTTTGAAATGATCAAATACCCTTGTCAACAAGAGTCCATAAGACATGTATCCCTTCTTGAAGGAATGAATCATATGCACCAAGATCATGTAAGGCAGGTTAAAAGTAATTTTGTGACTAGCAAGCTTATACATGAGTTTTATCTCAGCAAAAGACATGAGTTTGTCACCAGTTGTGTTTGGGAGAATGTTTCCTCTTAAGATTAGTGCTAGGGTTTGAAAGACAGGAGTAAAATGCTCATAGTTGACACCACAATCAGTTGTGAACAGATTTTGTGGCACCTCATAGCCACACAAAACAGATAGATATAGCTTAAGCTCACTAGGATTGAACACAAAGGCTTGTGAGATGTCAAGGTTGGGTAGATTTAGTAATTTTGGTGTAAGTCTCAAGGCCTTTCCTAGCTCAATGTGGTCAATTAGCAGTGGTTTCCCATTAACCATGCTAGTGATGAACACAGCCCCATGCACACCATTCATAACTTCCATATTGTTATAGAAATCAGTGACCATGTTAGGAAGTACCCTTCTATTATTGTAATACAAGAGTGGTTCCCAATTAGCCTTACTAAACATGTTGTAAAGCTCAGATTTCTTCTCAATGTGTATGAGACACCCTGGTTGCAGTTTATGGCTGACAGACCTAAGTGGATGAGGTGGGAGAGGGTTGGAGAGGAGATCAGTCATTTTCCTTTGTTTCTTCCTATTCTTGTTTCTTTGGTATGTAAGAATTGGGGTAGGTTTAGGTTGTCCTAGACATAAAGTAGTGCTTACAGATTCATTCTCCATAGAAATGAATGCAGCAAACAGGAGTTAAGAACAAGAAGACAACTGATATGAAGGCACAGTGACAAAAGAAATGAATGCAACACTTAGGACATTTATCACAAGGCACATAATAAATGAGCAGGCAAACAAGTTCTTAAATAGCCAAAAAGAAATAATTTAAATTTCCCAGATCAGCTAGATATTGCAGACAATATACTTTGACAAATCACAGGAATATGTGTGCAGAGGCATGTATATTAGGCACAGAGTACAAATAAGCATGTATGTATGTGGTGCCAAAAACAACTAAAATTAATTCCTGCACAAAGACTGAGCACTCTGCAGTTAATATTATAAAACTATGCAGTCAAGTACATTTCAAACAGTGACAGTGCACAGAACATCAGTGAAGTACATCCACACAGTACAAGGTACAACAGTTCAACAGTGAAGAACAAGTAGTTGGTACATTCTCATTTAATGAAATTCACATCTGCTTATCAAAGTACCAATATAAAATCTCAAGTAAGCTGCCAGCACATGCTATAAAATCTCAAGTAAGCTGCCAGCACAAGCTATAAAAATAGACTAGAGCTCAACTAGAATCAGACTATGACATATATTCAATTAAATGAAATCAATTTTGGCAGACAACATATTTGTTAAATTCACCAAGTTCAGAGACAATTAATTGTATAGAGAGACTCTGCATACAGCTTTATCACTTAAACAAGCAGGCACAATTAATTATATTAATATATAGCACAAAAGATCCATGCTTGTAGCAGAAAAACTGACAAATTTATATGATCCCAGAGCATCCACAAGATAGAGCAAGTAAAATGCACTCAATATTGATCCTACATATGCAAATGTATATTAGTAAGTGAGATGGATATTACAAGTAATCTCATATACAAATAGCATGTAAGTATGACAATCAATTAATTTTCAACATATGAGTGACAAGTCCACATGTAACAATTAAATAACTGGACTCTATACTTAATCTCATGTAAAGAGCATGGCAAGAGTACATATAAACATTTAGTCATATTAGCAAGAAAAATTCATTTTAATTAGTCATGCTAATTAACTAGGTATGTAGATGTCAAGGCAACTACAACTGACAATATTTTATCCCACAGACAAAGTACCAACTATTGCAGATAGACCAATTAGTTAATAGAAATTACACACAATATGTTATACTACAAACATGCATCATACTACTCAGTAAGCAGTAACAAGGCATAAATTGATCTGCATTTGGCACAGGAATAAGAATTCAAGACTTAGATCAGAATTAATTCAATTAATTATAATGCAAATGCATTCTAAAAGTGATCTGCTAGGCTGGGAACAGATCAAGGAGTAATCTTGTTACTCCAGGCAGTCCATACCTAGGAGATATTGTTGTGAAGCCAAGTGTCCTACATATGATGCACTAAAAAGAATAATTCACATATGTAATGCACACAAGTCTGCAAATCTAATTTCTAGGCACTTAAAATTCACAAAGGCCCAACATATGTGCTTAAACAGATGAAACCACATAGAGAATTAGAGTACATAGATTACCTTAACATAATAAGATAATTTTATGAGGCCTGATCATGTAAGCACATAAGATTTCTAATACATAGATAGATCAAGCATAGCAAATTTCTTGTCAAGTATGCATTAAGTGATGTTCTATTCAGATATCAACTGCCACAAAATATCTTGAGAGAAGAATAGCTACATTATCCAACTAAGATCAATACAAATAAGCACTGAGAGATGTTTAATCTTGTCATAGGAATGTAGACCAGTTGTACACATGTATAATCTCATTAAAAAAAAATCACAACTGTGACACATTATCAAGAACACCACTTAGATTAATCAAGAGATTATTTACATACTAGAGCCATGCCCTCTTTTTGGACCATGGTCTTACCTGTATGTATCCTCGCAGAGGACACATAACCTGCACTCCCTTTTAAAGCATAACCCTTGATTGCTCTTGATTCTACTTCGATCTCTTCCCTGTTCAAAAAAAATTGGTTAGTATTATATATAATTCAATAAACCTCAATGAAACAGTGTAGTTGATGAGATTGAGTTTAGAGGTGTGATATTCTCTTTCGATTTGATACACAATCTGTGTGAACATCACATCAACAGTCCTGATTACATCGAGTATCATCATTTTGAATAGGGGCAAGCCTATATTCAAGCAAGTCGATGCATCTCAAACTAATTTTGCGAGACAGCCAAGCAATTGAGACGGATAGAGATATAGATTCATCACTCAAGCATCTTCAAATTAGACTTATCAGCAAGAGTTGCGGATTGACAGTTAGGGTTTGGACTCAAATGAGTTTCAGTCGATTGGATTTGTCTAGGGCTCAAGTGATGGCGATTTTGGTATGAATCGATAGCTTAAAACATGAATAATATGATTTTATCATCATATTAAACGATGGAATCATGAAACTGAAGGGATTGAAGTTAGATCAATTAGGGTTTAGAAGAACACGATGCAACTGTGCGGCTAGAATTGGGAAAAGATAATGAAAAATAAAATCTTATTTTCTATTTATATTTTGGAAATGAACGGCTGTGATTGAATCCTTATTCAATCCAATGGCTGTTAATAATCAGCTCAAAAATTAGAATTAAAATTGTATTTATATATTAACAATAGTATATATATATTACAATCTTAATTTTATATTTTATATTTTAATTACAATTAAATTGTAATCAATTTATAAAATATTCTCTCATTTTTATATATTATTTTATAATTTTAATTGCAAGAGAGAGTACAATTAATTTTATAACATAATGTTCAACCAAGAAAAGTATTTTCTAAAATTTGAAATTTATTTCTAAATTTCCATAAATTTATTTTGAAAATAATTCTTGGGACAATTTAACTAACACTCACTATTTTTCCGAGTTTTGAAATACAGAATATTTCAAGGCCAATAAATAGTTGTGTTAATTAAAATTATTTTATTGAGCTTAATTTCACAATAAAGCTTGAACAACTTATAATCAATTTTATTATCGACAAATCTGAATTTCATATAGAAATCCGATCGACTAATAACCTTAATCACAAGAGGAGCAAATTTTATTGAAAATTAATTCAACAAAATTAAAGACACTTAGTGTCTCACTTTGAGCACTCAAGCATACCTAACTCCAAACGGAGTTTGTTGAATCTTTCCGAGCTCAAAGGTTTTGTAAAAATATCGGCGATATTATGTTCGGTATCTATGTATACCATCTTAATATTGCCCTTCGAGACATGGTCTCGTAGAAAATGATGTCGTATATCAATATGTTTTGATAATGAGTGCAACACAGAATTTTTACTCAAATTGATTGCACTTATATTATCACATTGAATTGATACCACATCAAATTTCACAATATAGTCAGCTAGTGTTTGCTTCATCCAAAGGATTTGAGCACAACATTTTGCAGCTGCTATATACTCAGCTTCTGTAGTGGATATGGACACAGAATTTTGTTTCTTAGAAAACCAAGAAACTAGGCATCCACCAAGAAACTGACACGTACCACTTGTGCTTTTTCTATCAATTAAGTGACCGGCATAATCCGAATCAGAAAAGCACACTAAGTCAAATGGTTGTCCTTTCGGATACCATAGACCCATTTCAGTGGTTCCCTTGAGGTATCTAAATATCCGCTTTACAGCGGCTACATGAGATTCCTTAGGGTTCACTTGAAAGCGGGCACACTTACACACACTAAATTGTATGTCAGGCCTACTAGCAGTGATATAGAGAAGACTTCCGATCATTCCTCGATATTTCTTTGTATCTACAGAAATACCACTAGGATCTTCCGTCATCTTTAAGGCAGGTGACATAGGGGTACTAATTGTTTTACAATTTTCCATATCAAATTTCTTAAGCATTTCTTTACAATATTTCGATTGCGAAATATGAATGCCTTCATCAAATTGCTTAATTTGCAATCCTAAAAAGAAATTTAATTCCCCCATCATGCTCATTTCAAATTCTTTACTCATAATATCTGAGAATTCCTTACATAGAGATTCCTTGGTAGACCCAAAAATAATATCGTCTACGTAAATTTGAACGAGCAGGATATCATCACCTTCATACTTCGTAAAGAGAGTGGTATCAACAACTCCTATTTTGAAACCATTTTCAATTAAGAATTTGCTTAACCTCTCATACCAAGCTCTAGGAGCTTGCTTTAGTCCGTATAAAGCCTTGTATAATTTGTATACATACTCAGGATGTAAGTGATCTTCAAATCCCGGTGGTTGTCTTACGTATACTTCTTCTTCTAAGACACCATTTAGGAAAGCAGATTTAACATCCATTTGATAGACCTTGAAACCCTTATGACAAGCGTAGGCTAAAAACATCCGAATCGATTCAATTCGAGCCACCGGAGCATAGGTTTCATCAAAATCTATTCCTTCCATTTGAGTATAGCCTTGAGCAACTAAACGTGCTTTGTTTCTTACCACTGTTCCACTTTCGTCTAATTTGTTACGAAAGACCCATTTTGTTCCAATAATGGAAGTCTCAGGGGGATGTGGAACTAGTTCCCAAACTTTATTATGAGTGAATTGGTTTAACTCTTCTTGCATAGCAAGGATCCAATCCTCATCTAATAAAGCCTCCTTTGCGGTTTTGGGTTCTATTTGTGATAGAAAGGCCAGGTGACTCACAATATTTTGAACTTGAGCACGAGTTTGAACACCTTTAGTTAGATCTCCTAAGACACAGTCAATAGGATGATCTTTAAGCAACGGTATTTCTGTAGGCAATTCAAGTTCGTTCTCAACTTTCTCAAGAGGATTCTTTGGAATTGCAGATCCAAGATTCATATCTACAATTTGTCGAATAACATTTTCAACATCACTTGGAATTTGACCATTTGAATCTGGTTCTTCCTCTATTAAATCTTTATACTTTGAATTTGGTTTAGATTCATCGAATACTACATTCATTGATTCTTCCACAACCAAAGTATTAAGATTGAAAACTCGATAAGCTTTGCTATTACTAGAATATCCTAGAAATACACCCTCACCAGATTTAGGATCGAATTTCGTTAGGTAATCCTTAGTATTCATAATATAGCACCTACTTCCAAAAACTTTGAAGTAACTAAGCTTAGGAGTTTTGCCAAAATAAAGCTCATAAGGAGTCTTCATTTTGATAGGTCGTAGTAATACTCTATTAAGAACATGGCATGCAGTAGACATAGCTTCGGCCCAAAAATATTTTGGTCGACGATATTCATTAAGCATAGTCGTTGCCATTTCTTGTAACGTTCTGTTTTTCCTTTCAACTACCCCATTTGATTGGGGCGTATAAGGAGCAGAAAAGTTATGAGTAATACCATACGCCTCACAAAAATCAACAAATTTTACATTTTCAAACTCTTTTCCATGATCCGTCCGGATATAGATAATCGAGTTATTGTGTTGATTTTGTATGCGTTTGCAAAGAGCCGCAAAAGATTCAAATGCGTCACTCTTTGACCTTAGGAACTCAGTCCACGTGTAGCGAGAGTAGTCATCAACAACCACTAGGGTGTATTGACTTCCTCCTAGGCTTTGCACGGGAACAGGTCCAATGAGATCCATATGTAATAGCTCAAGTGGTCTAAATGTAGACACCATGAATTTGGCTTTATGAGTTGCTCTTATTTGTTTGCCAATTTCACAAGCTTCGCATATGTGATCTTTAACGAAATTGAGTTTCGGTAATCCTCGTACATGTTCTTTCGAACATATAGTCTTAATGAGTTTCATGTTTATATGACCCAACCTTCGGTGCCATAACCATGGATCATCATTAAAGGATACCAAACAAACATTCTCATATTTCGTAGTGTCACACGTATATACATTTTTGTTACGTGGACAATTTAAGGCTAGTCTTCCGTCTATATTGTAAATAGAACAATGTGTTGACCGGAAGACTACTTTGCAACCATTATCACATAGTTGACTTATTGAAAGCAAGTTGTACTTTAGTCCCGTGACTAATTGAACATTTGTTATTTTAAAGCTTTCATTTCCAATATCCCCAATGCCAATGATGTTGCCTTTACTGCTATCTCCAAAGGTTACACTTCCGGCGGCTACCTTTCTAATGTTGTTCAACAATGACTTATTACCGGTCATATGACGTGAACATCCACTATCAAGATACCACACATCTTTTGCAGCAGTAAGGCATACCTACACAAAGGATTAGTTAAACCTTTTGGTACCCTTTTGTCTTAAGGGTCCTTGGGTTAGTACATCATGAGGCATATTTGAACTAGCATGAACAAATCTAGGCATGGGATAAGTTTGCATATAATCATGTATATTTCTAGATGCTTCATTCCTAGTAGATATATGATAAGGGTTTCTCCTAGGAGTATATTTGTTATGTCTAACATATTCATGATTATTTCTTGAGGGAAAGATGGTAATAATCGAATCTCTAGAATTAGTATTGGCATTGTATTTCGAATTATTACTTCTAACATGAGCATTTGAAGTACTAGGGTAATCATGATGACTCATATTAGCATGATGACTCGATCTAGCATGATAACTCGCATTCCTAGGCATAGGTACATTTATCTTACGAGTTTGACCATGATAGTTAGGATTTTGAGTCATAGAACCTTTTCTTGGTCCATAGGGAATTGGTTCTTGATGATACAAAGACCTTGGTTGGTTTTGAACATTCACTTTAGAATCATTCTTCTTTTGAGATATTTTCTTTCCATCTCTATTTCTAGAAGTTGATCCTTTTGGAATCCACTTGTACTTCCCTTTAAGTTCACCTTCTTTAGCTTTGCAAAATAGACGAATATGTCCACTTACATTGCAATATGTACACTTAGGTGTAGGTGAATTAGATGGAGTACTAATCGGAGGATTGGGTTTATGATCTTCCTTTTTAGTAGGACTCTTGTATTCATAACCCAAGCCTTCACGATTAAATGATTCCCGAGAACTAAATACCATCCTTTCTAAAATGGCATTGCTCTTAGTGAATTGTTTCAAAGTGGATTCAAGATTTTCTTTTTCCTTAATCAAGAGGTTAATCTTGTTAGTTAAGAATCTCTCTTTATCCATAACTTGAGCCAAGAGCTTTTGATTTTCATCATTAAGCTTTTGATTTTCCAACTTCATCGTTTCTAATTCCGAGACAAGTCTTTGACGACTTTCGAATTCAACATTGATCTTGCCTTGAAGTTTGGCATAGTCATTGTCTTTATTCATTAATTGAAGTTGGTAATCAAAGTCAAGTTCTTTTAAAGCTTCATGAAGCTCTTCCTCTCTATCTCCCGTAAGAGATTGTGCAAGGTCATTTATACGTTCGCATCGTGAAGAATTCTCTTGAATCAATGATTCATTTTGAATTTTCAGATTTAAAAGCTCAACATGGAGCTCACGATTGCGTTCGTTTAAATGGAGCTTATCATTCTCAATCTCTTCGGCTTGAAAAATCAGAGACACATTTTCGACTTCAAGAGTACGAATTTGGTCATCCTTTCCGTTCGCCTCAATTTTCAAGCTTTCATTTTGAGAGAGAATGTTAGTAACGTATTCCATGTCTTTGACATGTACGTCGGTCAAACTAGTGACCTCTTTTTGAAGTTCAAGACACAAATCCTCATATTTATCTTTTTCGGATTTTGTCTTAACATAACTTCGATTTACTTCATCATAACCAATTTTCAAATTTTTGACCAAGTTTCTAAGCTCAGAAATATCCATACTATAATGATCTACTTTGGACAAGCTAACATCACTACTATCACATGATGAAATCAAGATTGGTTTAGATGTTACCTCTTGTAGAGAAGTAGAGCCTTCCGTTGGAGTAGCTTCATCTCCGATTGCCATCAAAGCAAGGTTTACAGTTTCCTCATTTTGTTCAGGAGTTTCCTCATCCTCGCTAAGATCCCATCCACTCTCGGCTACAAGAATTTGTCCTTTTGACAAATTTGGACATTCCCTTTTAAAATGACCCGGTTGTTTACATTCAAAACAAACAATCTCGGTTTCCTCGGGAACTGCCTCTTTAGGCTTAGGTGCATAATTACTCGTAAATTTAGAGTTATTGTAAGCATTGTTTGCTTGAGGTTGTTGCACACCTTTGCCTTTAGCATAGCTCGTAGTAGGAAAATTGTTCTTATAGTTCGGCCTACCTTTAGAGTTAAAAACTCGTTGTTGGTTACCCGATTTAAGAAAGCCCTTTCCGTACCTTTGAGCTTTGCTTTGTAAAACGCGACGGAGTTGTCTTGATAATAAAGCAATTTCATGCTCATCAAGATTTTCTAACTCTTCATTCAAATCGTCGTCGTTTTCATCTTCATCGATAAGTATTGCCTTTAAGGCCATACTCTTTCTCTTCTCTTCAACTTTAGGAAGAGGTTTATCCGGAGCATTATCTTCTTCGTAAGCACGAAGGTTTCCGAATAAACTATCGATGGTATATGCATTTAGATTATGCATTTCTTTTATAGTGGTAACTTTAACTTTCCAACTCGGAGGCAAGGCTTTTAAGACCCTTCGATTTTTCTCATTAATAGAGTATACCTTTCCGAGTTGAGCAAGTTCATCGATAATACGAGTGAATCTCGTTTCCATATCGATGATGGTTTCACTCTCGAGGAGTTTAAAGTTCTCGTATTCTTGGATCAACGTGTCCATTCGAGAATCTTTAATATCCATGGTTCCCTCGTAGGTGATAACCAATTTGTTCCACATGTCTTGTGCAGACTTGCAGTTATTAACACGTTTGTATTCTTTTTCTGCAAGTGCACTAGTTAAGACCATTTCTGCCTTGGCGGCAATGTTCATTAACTCTTCCTCTTCACGGGTGTATTCACTGACTTTCTTTTCGATGACTATTTCGTCAACTACTTTTGTCGGAACTACAACACCGTCTTCGATAGCCATCCACACTTTGACACCTTGGGATTTAGCATAAATTCTAAATCTTGTTTTCCAAGTAGCAAAGTTGGTGCCATCGAATAGAGGGGGTCTCGAACTCGAGAGACCTTCACCACAACCAATGGTACTCAAATACGCCATAAAGATCTACTCTTTGTTGCGTTCGTAGGCACTGAAAAAGGCCACGGAACACGATTAAGAGCACTGCTCTGATACCAACTGTTAGGCCCGAAATGGGAGGTATAAGCTAGAAGGGGAGTTGAATAGCTTAATACCCCTTTTTTTTTAAAAAAAATTGAGCTTGGCGTTTTAAAATTTTCTTTTCTCCTTTTTAAATATTACCAGTCAACTAGTAATACAAGTGCGGAAAATAAGAGCAGAGAAAAGAAATAGAGTACACAAAGGAATTTTTATCCTGGTTTGCGATGGCGCAATCCCCTAACGGATCCGCTCACCCCTAGTCCAGTCCCCGAGTCCCTCCCTGAACTCGAGATTTTCCACTATAAAAAGATGTACTCCTTATAATGGCGGAGAAGCCTTTTACAACACTTAGTATTTATCTTGGACCTTAACTACCCGTTAACCCCTCAAAATACAAAGCAAAACCTACTTGATTTATCTTGGAGCGTAACTCCCCGTTACCTCCTCACAATCAAAGTAGAACCCCTACAAGCTGGTCTTAGAGCGTAACTCCCCGTTACCTCTTCACAGGCAAGTAGTACCCCTACGAACTGGTCTTAGAGCGTAACTCCCCGTTACCTCTTCACAGTCACGTAGTATCCCTTACGACCTTATCTTGGAGCGTAACTTCCCCTTTACCTCCTCAAAGATACGTAAAAATCCCTGCGTAGACTATGTTCCTCTACTACAATGTAGGTCTTGGATCTGGGTCTTAGGTCTTGGGTCTTTCCTTTTCCTCACGGTGCAAAGACACCCAACTCCCCGTCGGCGTGTCTAGGACTTGGGTCTTAGAACAAGGATCACCTCACTTCACTTTCACCTCACTAACAAAGTCTAGACAACAAGTACTACGACTTTTAATATCCCTGTTTCAGAAAAGAAAGTGGTGGACTAGTATGTTACAGTACTAGACCAAGGTGACAAACAAATATATATAAAATAGCCGAAGCAACAGTATATATAAATGTGAGTCGGGGTAAGTCACCTAGAGACAAGGACGAACCACTCGAAAGGGTAAGTCACTTAGTCAGAAGGACGAACCACACGTTGTGTGCTAACGTGTATGCAGTAAAGTAAATGCGTATGCTAAAGTAAATTGCGTATGTAAAGCGTATGAATGCAAGTACTTTAAAGTAAACGTGCTAAAGTAAATTGCGTTATGTAAAGCGTATGATGCAATGCAAGTACGGAATGTAAATATATATATAGTATATATATAGGAAATATAAGGTCAAGATATAGACCAAATATTTTTGACTTGAATGAGATCAAGTACGTTTTCTAACTACTTTGTTTATAAGGCCTTAACACTACTACTAAACTATGGCCTTAAAACAATCAATAATAAACCTACAAATATTCTACGAGTTTGATTCGATTATGTCTCTAAATAATATAGGAGACTTATTCGAAATATTATTACTCGGAATGTATGTTGGTTTCTTTCACTTTGTAATTCAACAAGGAGTATTTATGTTTATGTCGTACCTCGACTTATACACAAAAACTCAACTCGGAATTGAAGTGAGCTACCTTGCAAATATTCGAGGAGCCTTTAGTTTATATCTCTATATGAGATTTATACCATTCGGTTCAAACCCGGAATAAGAGCTTGGTTTAGATACTAAAACTCAACAAGGAAGCCTTTTGCTTATGTCGTATATATATTGACTTATACAACTAGCCTCGACTCGGAGTTAAAGTAAATGGTCGTTGTATCTAACCCTTAAATTATAAGTTTAAGGATATTAACAACTATTTAGTTCACTCTTTATATATACGAGAATAGAAGAGAAGATTAAAGCTCGTGTATATATAAAAATGAGGAACAAGGCCAAATATATATACTTGCAACAAATCAAACAAAGCAAGCTCTTGTATATATTATTAGGGCTGAATATTATATATATAATATAGACAAGAAATAACTAACTTATGACCCTTGTGCTCTATAGTGAGAGACAACAATATTTCTTACGAAATCAAGGGATACGAGTTAGGATCTTGTACAAGAGTTCGTGTACACACTTAAAAATCAAGCAAGCAAGGTGTATACACTACTAAACATGTACCAACTGATATTATATATATAATCTATAGAACCAACTTATAACCCTTGAGATCTAGAGAGAAATCAAGAGATAAAGCTAGTTTGAAGCCTAAAACACACAAAAAGGGTTGCCGGAAAAAGTCGCCGGAAAATGGCCGGAATCTTAACTTTTGGTACAACTTTGGGGGCAACAAAACAAGTCTAGGGGCTGCTAAGATATGGTAAGTGGGTAGCCTAAAGATACTTGTGTGATGTGTGTGTTAAATGAGCATGTAAATGTGTTTATAAGCTTGGTAGGGGTTAGATCTATGGATGAACTAAGCTTATAACTCAAGAACTCTAAGGGATGAAATATTTCTGGACTAGAGAGTGTTCTTGGAGAGAAAAATGCAGCATTTACTTGGCTCAAATGGCTTGAGGAGAAGTGTGGGGGGTGGGGGTGTATTTAAAGAAAGAGATTAGGGTTTTTGGTGGGGGATGGGGAGACATAAAGTACAAAGGGATAAGGTATGGTACAAAAATTCAAATTTGTGTTCCCTCAGCAGTACTAAGCCACTAGGATGCATGGAAAAACGTGCAAACAACATTCAGTTAATTGATAAAGCTAATAAATGCGAAACTGAACGATACAATGACGAATATGACGTTTTTCAAAACATGCTCCAAAAATTATGAAAATTTGGGAACCATCTGGAAATATTCCAAGTAGGTCATGGTCAAAATCCTACTCAATTTGGAGTTGACCTTCATTGACTTTTAATTAACCGAACAATCAATTACGTATCGAAAGTACAGGCCAAAAATAAAAGTCACCCAAAAATCATGAAAAAAATCCTAAAATTCTTTTTAAATATTCTAGTGACATTCCCCAAGTTTCAAGTCAATTGGACATGTGTAGCTATTATTTTGAGAAAAAGATCGTTTCGTTGTCTCTACAGCCCGAAACAATATTCGATAGCCATTTGTCGGAACTTGTCGACGTTTGGACTAAAGTTTTGACTTGAAATATATTCAAACATAATATTCCTAAATTAATAATGACTATAAAGTCTAAGGAATATTTATGCTTGAATTAAAACACATTTTATCCGAATAAATAAGACAGTTAGGGACTTTCGGGATAAAATCTGCATTTTACATTTGGGCAGGACTTTGTTGAAGACAATTTGAACAAATAAATTTAGAAAATATATTCATAATATATTCCCTTGAAAACCTTTAAAAACAGACACTCTTTTAATTTAATAACACATTTTCTGTTTCGTAAAAGTAGTGTCAAAAATACAATATTTGTTCATCTTCAGTCTTTGCCTCAAAATATCACATATATAAATTAGATTTGATTTTATCATTATTTTGATAAATCTTGTCTAATTATATGTCGAGAGAAAATCATTTTGTTTCGTTTATAAAATAGTTTGACCAAATTTGACTTTCCACTCGTTGACTATCACTTCGAATAACCTAAGGGAGGATTACTATATTAATTAGTAACTTCCTAACCCTAATTTAATTTACACTTAGCGTTAAGACAAAATTAATCAAAACCTAATGAAAAGGCTGTATCTCAAAATTTTGTATTGATCGATGTATGTTTGGTTAAGATGTGTAACTTCCTATTTTTATTGTGTGATGTCCATTGTATGTTTTGTGTTTGTTTTGGATCTGATGCTGCATGTCATCACACGATTAGTCAGAGCCATGGATTCAGATTTTTCGAAGCAAGCAAGTAATGCTATTTGTTCTTTCTTTCATCATTGTGTCTCAGCCTCACAGATAATATGTGCAGCTGTATTTGTGTTTATATGTTTATGATTTGTTTATTTGGATTAATGTTTGACCTTTGATTCTTATCAGATGAGTGATAGTGGATTCTTACATGATTGTTTAAGGTACAAATCTCTTACAAATATTTAACATCTTTAATTTATTATTAAAAAATTTGACATATATGTGTGTTTGTGTGTATAAAATCGTTGTCTCTTTTGCTTCAATAATATAAAATGTTTATTTTTTTTGATTTTCTAATTGTGTGATTAAACTACCCTTTGTTGGATCTAGAAAGGGGATATATGATGATTAGGATAAATGGGGGATGTGTGGCAGTTGGGAGGCCGGAAGATATGGGGGATGTATACACGTGTAATTTATATTTTATTATGTGTAATTTAATTTTACCTTAGTTGTGAAATCAATCAAAAATAAACATCTATAATTTGATTTTATCTTCAAAATTTTGAATTGTACATTAATAAATGAATATATACATACTTAAAAAAATGTTTCTTCTCTTTTAAAATTCTTTCCTTATACGCGGCATCAATTAACTTCAATTACTCATTTTTAACTTTTATTTTTGAATATATATAAAATGAATATATATATATATATATATATATATATATATATATATATATATATATATATATATATATATATAATACAAGTAACTCATATCCTTATATATGAGTTAAATTGTTATTTGTTCAATTAAATATATAATATATGTGATAAATTTTATTTTAATTTCAATTGAGAGTCAACAAAATCTTTCAATAATTTTTGCTAAATCGAAAATTTTTGAATTTTAAATATAGTAATGAAAAGTTTATACATCTATTTCAAAATCTATATTGACTTTCTTCTATCAATTTTATATTTTTTTTTAGTTCAAAATTTAAATATGAGCAAATGGTGATATAATTATTCCATGATATTTACTTTTGTTATAAATAACTGAATTTTTTAAATAAATTCTTTCCTTATATATATATATTATCATTTAACATCAATTTCTTTTTTTAAAATTTTTCCTTAAAGGTAATATCAATTAACATTAATTAATCAAATTTTCAACTTTTATTTTTGAATAAAAAATAAAAAATTACATAAAAATAACTCATATCCTTATATATGAGTTAAATGTGTTATATATGTAATTAAATATATAATATATATGTGACAAATCTTTCCTTAATTTCAAAATCTTCCAATAAATTTTGGTAAATCGATTTTTTTTGAATTTTAAACATAGACATGAAAAGTTTATACATCTATTTCAAAATCTCTATTGACTTCTCTCTATCAATTTCATATTTTCATTTAATTTAAAAGTTTAAATATGAGTAAATGGTAGAATAATTATTCCATGATATTTACTTTTGTTGTAAAATAACTAAATATTTTTTTTTTAAATTCTTTCCTTATATATGTATATTATTAATTTACATCAATTACTCAATTTTTTATTTAAAAATTTAATCAAAATAAAAATATATAAATATTTATACAAGTAATTTATAATCTCGATTGAAATTCTTCCACTAATTTCATTAATGTAAGATATTGAAAAATATTTTTAAGATTAATTCACATTTATCATCCCAAAATTTAAATATTATAAAGTTACATATGTTAAATTTAATTGTTCATTATCTAATGACTACCTTTTTATTTAATCTAATCAATTAAAATATTTACTCTGATTGATATTTTTAGGAAATTTTATCATATTTTTTATTATTTGGTTATTTAAATTATGATATGATTAAATTCTTGAATCTTATTATATGTATATATAAAATATGAGTTTTATTTTCATTTTTATTTATAATTTTTGTGAAACCAAAATTGTAAGGAGAAATTTTATATTAAACTTTACATGTTTAATGTATATTAGAATTATGAATAAAATAATTTGGTCTCAAATTTATATTGAAAGGATTGAATTTATATATATTATTTAAATATTACATTTATATTATAGTTATATTACATTTGTTTTAAAATTTTAATTATTTTAAGTTACGATGATAAAAATGTCCTTCTAAAATTATTAAGAGGAAGAAAATTGTTTATGAGACATATTTGAAAATACAACTAAAAATATGAAATATTTTTAAACAACTTTTAAATTTGAGATTTATCAGGAAAATAGCTTATTTTATACTTGATAAAATATGATCGAATTATTTTTTACTCAACCTTCTTTCTTAATAATGAATTAATTTTTTACATTATTTAAATTTCTCTTCATTTATAATAATAGTTTTTCAACTAATAAAATGCGAGACGACGCCAGACATTGAGTAACATTTATTATGTGTTTTATAAAAGTTTAATACATATTTTTCTAAAGTAATATTTAACAGTATAAAAAATCTAATAGTCACAAAAAAGTTAGAGTAGAATAAATCTTGGTTTTTCAAGATACATTTAATCTCTATGCTATTTATAATAATCAATATCTTATACTTGATGAAAATAAGATCGAATATTTTTTTGTCTTAACCTTCTTTTTAATGAATTAATTTCAACATTATTTAAATTTGCCAGTATAGATTATAATTATTTTTCACATAATAAAATGCGGCGCCAAGAGGCGACGTCGAGAAACGTTTATTTTGTATTTTATCAATTTTATTTCATATTTTTCTTATAATATCAATGTAGAATATATCATACTTTTATAAAAGTATTGATTTATTTTTAAAATTATTTAATATTTATTAATGTGTTATACGGTATATTTAACATTTAATACCTATAACATTTATCTATTAACTATATATTTCAAGTTCTAAACCATTGCTTCTGCTACCAAATCATAATGTCTAAAATTATAACTCAACTAATACATTAAACTGCAATATATAAATTTAGTATTTAATTGAAATGCAATTTATTGAATTAGTGATTTTGAGCGTAGTGATGGAACTAAGAATGCATTGTTCAAAACAATTGTGATTGAAGTAGGAATAATATGCATCTATGCAATTAAATGTATCAATAATTAAAACACATGCAGTATCATGTTATTGAATCAATGATGACATAAAACAAGATTTAATCAAGCAGTTCAAGTGCGAGTAAATATAATTATTGATGAAAATTCTCAGAATTTGCACCTCTATTTGATGAAGTTAAGTATGAATTTATTTACATTATTTAAATTTGTCTATATTGCTAATAATAATATTTCACATAACAAAATGTGAGACGGCGCCAGGAGGCGACGTCGATTAACATTTATTATTTGTTTTATATACGTTACTGCATTTTTTCTTATAATATCGATGTATAATGATACACCTTTACATTTTCCCATTTATTAAAAAATATTTTAATAATAATTTATTAACAAACTTTTAATTATGAAATAATTTTAGAAAAAGTTAATTAAGAACAATAACAAAAAGTCCAAACAGTAACACTTATATTTTTCTTTGATAATAATTAATAACATAAAAAATCTAATAGCAAGAGAAAAGTTAGAGTGTGAGTTAGATAACAGTTTTTCGTGATCTATTTAATATCTATATGCGTTTTATAATATTATGTAAATTGAAAAATAAAACATATATACATAACGAAAAGTCCAAACAGTAACACTTATATTGTTCAATGATAATTTTTAATGATATAAAAAATCTAATAGCAACACAAAAGTTAGATTGTGAATTAGATCACAGTTTTTCCTGATCTATTTAATCTCTCTACACTATTTATAATATTATATAAATTGAAAATAAAACATATATACATAAGATTTAATCAATATAATTAATAAGATGTTATCGATATAATTAATGAGTATTATTATAATTTTTCTTGATAAACAAATTAAGAACCTATATAAATATTAATAATAATTTTATATTTTAAATAGTTTTATAAAGATCATGAAAAATGGATGTCTTATTTTGTAGAATTCTATATTTTATACTTGATGAAAATTTGATCGAATTATTTTTATCTTAACCTTCTTTTTAATGAATTAATTTCTACATTATTTAAAGTTAGATCCATGAATTATAATTATTTTTCACAAAATAAAATGCAAGACGGCGCCGTGAGGCGATGTCGAGGAACGTTTATTTTGTATTTTATCAAGTTTATTTTATACTTTTCTTATAATATCGATGTAGAATGATATCATGCTTTTATACAAGTATTGATTTATTTTTAAAATTATTTAATATTTATCAAGGTGTTATAGGGTAGATTTAACACTTAATACCTATAACATTTATTTATTAATTATATATTTTAAGTTCTAAACTATTGCTCCTACTACCGAATCATAATGTCTAAAATTGCATCTCAACTATTACATCAAATTGCAATATTAAAATTTAGTACTCTCTCTGTCCCTTTCATTTGTTTACATTTTTTAGAGAGTGTCCGACACCAATTTTAAGGTGCATATAAAGTATAGTTCTATAACTTATTTTAAAAAATTTCTTTTTCTGAATAAATATTTAAACATTCAATATTTATTCAAAAAAAGAAAAAGTCTAAATTAAGTTATAGATTTATATTTTATATGCACCTTTAAATGCGTGCCATACACTCTCTAAAAAACGTAAACAAATGAAAGAGACTGAAGGAGTATTTAATTGAAATGTAATATATTGAATCAATGATCTTGACCGCATTGTTTTGAGCAACTGTGACTAAAGTCGGAATAATATGCATTTATACAACTAAATGTATCACTAAATAAAACACATTTAATATCATGTTATTGAATCAATGTCAATATAAAACAAGATTCAATTAAGTAGTTCAAATGCGAGTAAATATCAGTTATTGATGAAAATTCTCAGAATTTGTACCTTCATTTGATGAAGTTAAGTATGAATATCTTTGTTATTGAATAGATGACATAATAGAGTAATAATTTATTCCTTAAGTTTACATTATTATTTAACTTATTATAGTTAAAAAAAGACTTCAAAATCAATTTGTAAAGTGCGCAAATGCACTCATAGTCAAAGTTCAAAAAAATTTGTCCGTTTATTTTGTGTTTTATACAAGTTTACTGCATATTTTTATTATTATATCGATGTAGAATGATACATATTTACTTTCTCCCAACTATTTAAAAATATTTTAATATAAATTTAGTAACAAGCTTTTAATCAAAAATTAATTTAGAATAAATTAATTAAGAATAATAACGAAAAAAACTAACACTTATATTTTCTTAATATAATATTTAATAATATAAAAACATAACAACATAAATTATCGTGTTTCTTTTTTCAATATTTTAAGTATTTAATCAAATTATAAAAATTACAGAAAATTCACTAAATTATTTCCCGTGTGCGTAGCACGGGCTTATTCCCTAGTTTTCTTAATAGGTGCTAATTTTTTCCTCAAGAATTACTATTGTATCCTTCTAAAATTTTAAAATTTCCTTTTCATTCTTGGGTATTATAATAATTTAATCTTCCTGAATTATCCAAATATCATATGGATCTTACCCGTTTGTAAAATATACTATCAGTAACTTTGTTTCCTTGACCTATGGGTCACCCAGATTTAACCCGTATTACTCACCTACTTTAGCACTTTCCATATTTTTAGCAAATACTCATGGATCTTTTCATATAATATATGGGTTTTTCCGCTAACAATTAAATTCAAAATTAAAATCTTTCCATATTATGTGGATCAATCAACTAACAATATCAGTTGATATCACAATTATTATTAAAATATTTTCAAATTTTCAGTTTCAAAACACTCTCTCAAACTATTACAATCTCAATTAATATTTTTTTACATTTTTTTTCTAGAATATTCATTGTTTCCATCATTTTTTTCTGTATTATTTTTTCTTGATTTTATGTTGTTTGATGTGTGCTTGGTTATATGGTGCACTCTAGCTTCGTCCACATTGTGTTTATATCGTTTCATGGCCTGATGATGCATTTTATTGATATATTGTTTGTGCATTGTATTACGTGCTCTAATTCTAATATGAAAATATTGATGCTTGCTTTTTATTTATTTTCAGTCTAATTCTGCCTGATCATCTCAACGCAAAAAAGAGCCATGAATTCAGATTCTTCAAAGCAACCATGTATCGTTATTTGTTTTTTCTTTCATCTAGATCAATAATTTTTAACGTATAATTTGTGTATATATTTTTTGCTGGTATATTCATTATTTTTATTGTTTGATGGATATTATTTCGCTTGTTTTTTGTTTGTGTTTTTGTTCATTCTCTTCCTCCGTATAATTAATTTTTTTTTTATGATTGTATATACATGGATTATCAATGTTGTCACAGTTACTAATACTTTTTCTTTGTGTTTTGACATCGTTTTAGGTATTATATGGTAAAGAAAGGTTATAAATTTCAAGGTGCGTATATAATCGAAGCATTAGTTTAACAGATTATATGCATTTCTTTATTATGCAACTAATATTTTATTTCAATGGTATAGAGTGTTTATTCTTTTTTATTTTTTGATTGTGTGATTGAACTAATCTTTGTTGGATGAGCAAACACCTTATATGATAATTAGGATGAATGGGGATGTAAGTGATTATGGGAGGTGGGTGGTTGGAAGCTATGTGCCAAGAATTTATAGTCCTGGAAAATAATAAACAATGGTATATAATAAATCTAATCTGCATGTATTCCTATGATCTTATGATAAATTTGTTTCTTTGATTTTTGTTTGAGTTTGGATCCGAATAAGTTTTATTCATTGTATATAGAACAGTGTTATGTGGTTATTTCTAACATATATGGTGTTTTCTTTTTCAAAATTTCCGTGTTTGTGGGTTCCTAAAATCAATTAATTCTTCAATTTTCATATTATCGTTGCTATAGATTTATGGATGAGAACTTAAGTCTGAGTTAAAACATTTGCACATTGTTGGGTCCCGAAGTATCGTAGAAGGGGGGTTGAATACGATACTCACTAAATTAAAAAATTCTTTCGAATCTTTTGCGGATAAATAATTTAGAGTTCGGTTAGTGGGTTATAGTTCATGAGGTGAAATAGTGTTTAGGAGGCTGGCTTACTAATTTCCTGTATTTATGAATAATAATTAATGTTCTAAAAAATTAGCAAGTAATTTAACGAGACAAGTTTCGGGAAATATATCTTTCATATATAAACCCTGAGGTTGCTACACCTAGTTAAAAATATAATTAGTTTCCAAAGAACAAATTAGTTATTTGCTTCTACAAAAATATACAAGCCAAATCATATACAATATTTGTATCTATAATTTTGTCTAAGGATTTAACTACTGGGAGTATTTTGTAATGGCCCTTAAAATATTATAAGGTTTATCCGACCATTAGCAAAAGACTCCGGTAAGGAGTAATGGATATAGCTTTGATTTGTTTTGACCCCTCTGTATATTATTTGTTATGTTCTTCTCCGACACTTGATAGGAAGAGATGAACCAGAACACACTTCAAAATGAGCTCTTCATTTTGTTTATATAGTGTAGTCTATTAAATCAAAATGAATTGATTTACTTCACGATGCTAACTCATTTTGTTGCGTTTGTAGAGTGAGTGCAGTGTATAGGAGCCACCAAGTACTTAAAATTCTTTTATTACGCCTAGAGGAGTTTTGTTGCGTCTCTACTCTTGTGGCCTTGTATAGGAACCACGAAAGTACTTAGAATTCTTTTCTTGCGCCTAGAGGAGTTTTGTTGTGCATCCTACATTGCTTGCAGTGTATAGAAACAACAAAAGTACTTAGAAACTTATTCATAAGTATTTTGTTGCACCTAAGGTGTTTGTTGTGCCTCATACATTGCTTGTAGTGCACAAGAACAACAAAAGTACTTAGAAACTTATTCATAAGTATTTTGTTGTGCCTAAGGTGTTTTGTTGCGCCTCTACTCTTGTTCCTTGTATAGGAGCCACAAAACTCTTGGTTTTGCCTTTATCTCTTTTGTTGCTCCTAAGGTAAAGTTTTGTTACGCCTACACTCTATGTCCCTTGTATAGGAGCCATGAAACACTTAGAAACTTATCCATGAGTGTTTTGTTGCGCCTACACTCTTTTGTTGTGCCTCATAGAGTGCTTCAAGAGTACAAGAGCCACCAAATGTAGTAATACTTGCCTTAAACAATTTCTTGAAATGCTTGAAGTATTTACCACTTGGTTTTCACTCTTCTGGCTTGATCAACTGATTTTCTTCTCATAAATCAAAGTAATTCTCTTCTTGTTGTGCTGACGCTTAGTGCACTGGTCTGGTTCACAAACGACTAACACTGAATTAAATTCACTTGAATTCTATTCTGTTTCAGCTGATTAATATTGACTTTTGCATTGCTTCAAACACTGACTGTTAATAAGCACCGTACTTTCACTGGAATCTTTTCTGGTACTTAGACAACATTTTTATTACTACTATAATCTTGAATACTTCATTCTCTGTTCTTCACTGACGCTTGAAAATTCAAATAAACTTCTTTCAGTGAGTATAACTTCAAGACTGCAGCTGTCTTCTTTAACCTTTGTCTTTACCCTTCTAGATTCCTATGCTTCGAACACTGTCTATCTTCAATCAATGCTAGTACACTGAAATCTTGTAGTGACACTTTATACTGAATCTTCAACACTTCTGAAACCCTGAAAGTCTTTACACATTATTCTTTACTGAGGCTTGAACATATTAATGAACTTCTTTCAGTGACCTGTAGTAGACTTCAAAACTTCTTCTAATGTCTTGATTCACTGTATTTGCCTTGTTTTCATTTCTTCCTGATTTCTGTGTAGACGTAGTATTATTTACCTGTCATGTTCTAGTGTTGAGTTATCATGATTACTATTCATACGACTTCATAATTTCACCAAAAATCTCCCCTTATTTGATTGTTAAATTTAACAAACAAATCTCATAGAGAGGATAACTCAACTAACAACTAGAAAAAGTAATGGTCCGGGACTGTAAATAATGTTACTGGTTTTTCTGGATCAGATTCTACATTTCCAGATTTCTTGTATAACTAAAATGGAAGATGTTTGTTCCTCTAGCACTAAACTGATATTCAAGTAGTATCATCTTCATTTCTGTCTGTATTTGAGCTTTCTCTGCTTCAAAATCCTTCATAGTTGAACTTAAAGAACTTATCATAAACAGAGTTTCATAAGAATTAAAATTCCTGGGAACGTCTTCAATAGAACATAGCTCAAGTAATGTTCTCCCCCTAAGAATGTGATTCTTCTTCTCTATCTTCTTCTTCTCTTTAGATGATTAATAGAAGTGTCAATTCTTTTCTGTACATCCTACTTGGATGAGGAATCCTCTACCGACAACTCCTTTCAAGTATAGGATACAGTTTATTTATTCTCCCAAATTCTTTTATTTCCCATAAGGATCAGAAGATAAGATTTTCTTCTTTTTCTTGTCTAAATTCTCCCCCTTAGGATATTAACTTCTCCCATGAGGATATGAATATAAGACCTTCTCCCTTTTCTTCTTTTTCTTGTCTAAATTCTCCCCCTTAGGATATTAACTTCTCCCATGAGGATACGAATATAAGACCTTCTCCCTTTTCTTCTTTTTCTTGTATACTAAATTCTCCCCCTTAGTTGAAGAATCCTCCAATGGCCCATGATCTTTCAAATGGCTTGTCTTCTAAAGAAGGTTATCGTCTGTCATTGATTAGGAAAACATAGTAGCTTTTCTTTCAGAAGTAGCAAGTAGCAAGGGTAAGTGTTTGGTCTATGGTTTCCTCTCTTCTACTACGTTCTGTTAGTGTTTATACTTAAGTGTCGAGCACTTTGAAGTGTTTCACTCTTTCTCTCCCTATCTCTAACTCAAGTGTATCTTTTTCTCACTTTTACTTAAGTGTTTCTCTCTTTCACTTCCACTCTGCATTTCAAATATAGCTTTCTGTACCTGCAAGTGAAATATGTCAATTCATCTATATTCTCATCACCTGATTCATCAGAATGAACTGAATCACTATCAAGTGGAGAATTGCTTTGTAGAGGTGTTCTTGATCTATCATGCATAAGCACTGTCTCGGCACCAGACTTAGTAGCTTTTGCTAAATCGCTGTCTAGTGGAGCCTCACCTCTTTGAGATGGGTTATCCCAAGATTTTAAAATCTGTTAGGGAATCCTACCTTGTTCTATCAAGGAGTTGCCTCACACCTTCTTCGTAAACGGGAGTGGACATTCCTTTTCATGATATGGAAATGTTCCTTCCAGGAGGGGTGACGTAGTAGGCAATGTAATGAATGACAATTTAGAGTCTACGTTTCCTTCGTAACCCCGTGACGGGAATTTTGGGTAAATTACCCTACTTGACTCATCCAAAGAATTCTTGTCAAGTAGTTGCCTCTCAAACCCAGATAAATCTGAACAAGAGATCTCCCTTTCGGGATACAGAAGATTAAGTTATGTTTGAGGTAGATACCTTGGACAATGTAATGAATGGCTAATTAGAGTATGTATCTCCTCTGAATGCCTATACCTCTCATTGTGCACGCCTTGCAATATTTTCCTAGAATTTATGTGTTTTGGCTTACCATCAGCGTGAGTGCCGGTGGTGTGCTTGACTCATTACAAGATCCTCTGGCTGATGAGCGAATTTCAATGGATTCACCCTTTTGAGATAATGATTTCAGAGACAGTTTTATTACATTTTCAACTTTGCATCCTTTTGAGAAGATGCAGATGAGCTTACAGTTACCTCAGTTATATACAACTTTTCTTCTCTGGAGGTAGAGCTGTTGGTGCACTTCCGACTTCATCCTTATTTGCTGCATCAAGTGCAGCTTCTCCCTTATCAACTTCTGACTTACAAAGTTTCCTTATATCTCCAAGAGTTAATATATAGAAGTAGATGAATTAGTGTTTGGTATTATGGTCTGGGTAAGAGATTGATGGGTTTTCAACCAAGACAAAAGAGAATGAAACTAATAGAATCAATCAAGACAAAAGAGATAATTATCTTAACATTCCTAAACATATTTTTCATCTCAAAGAGAATGAAAAGTATAAGAGGGAATGGTAAACGATTTCATTAACACGTTTTTAGTAAAAGAGTTTTATCAGATCTAAAGATTTATCATTTAAGAGCATGATATGAAATTTTCTTTAAGATAAAGATCCCATAATCAAATGCGGGAATGTGTATCAGAGAAGAAAGTTTCTATCCCTTATGAATTTCTTATAAGGAAAACTTCCCATAATAAAATGCGGGAATTTATACCAAAGAAGAAATTCAACTCTCTTACCAAATTATTTCTCAATAAAATGACTCATTTTCTTTAAAACTTAAGTACTGTAAGTTTTGAAAATAGTTTTGCAAAACATTAATAATCGGGTTTACTAAGAACTAGACTCCAGGATTGACTTTGACTTCAAACCTTTTGTGAAAGGCATATGACTAGGCCTATTTGTAATAATTAGAAGACAATTCAACTCAAATAAGAAACATATGTAAATAATAAATATGATAACATGAATCAAGACAAAAAAGTTTACTAGACACAAAGAATCCTATTAATCAGAAGTGTTCAAATGAAGCAACTACTTTTTACCGGAAGAAGTTCATTAAAATGTTCAAGCATCGGCGAAAAATAAAGAAGTAGTGTTTCAGAAGAATTCAGAAGATTTCAAGTGGCTACTATAGAAAGATTCCAAGAAAAGAAGATATTGAAGACAAAGCGAGCAACAAGAACAAGACAGAAGATCACAACTTTTAAAGTTAAAAGGTGAAAGATATTTATTTAGTATGACACAAATGAACCAGACAATACATTTATGTGTCAACTAATTAAATAAATATTTATCACCTAGCTCAAGTGATTTTCAGACAAAAGATATGAAGATTCAAGTCAAATTTACAACGGTTGTGCAGTGAAGAAACTAAATTAATTATACTATCAAAAGTTAATTAATTATTTAATTTATCTACTTAAATTAATTCACCTTGAATTAATTTAATTTATAAATTATTCTATTAAAAATTTGTGGAATTAATTCAGTTAAAAGAAGATTTAATTTTACTTTTTTAGAAAGTCTTGCTGCATTAAATAGAAGGTTCTACCGAATTAAATCGCTAAGACATTTCAAAAGTCTTACCGAATTAACACGGTAAAACCATTTCAAAAGTCTTACTGAGTTTACATTTGGCTCGGCAAGACTTTTCAAAAGTCTTACCGAGTTTATGAAAAGTCTTACCGAGTTTAAAAGACTTGCCCAACTTATATTTATAAAGTCTTTTAATTTTTTAAATAAGTTTTATTCAAAAGTCTTGCTAGCTTTTTTCTCAATAAATATGAGAAGATTGTCTTCATTATTTACAGATTGAAAATATCACAAACATTCAAATTTCAGAAATTTGTATGCATTGTAATATTCACAGGTTTCTGTGTAAGTTTGGGAATATAATTGATTAATCCGAACACTTCATGTCGAATTCGTTCTAGATCACTTTATCAATTATAAACTTTTCATCAGATTAATTATTGTAATACTTTTCAAGTTAAAAATAATATCTTCTACTTGAACAGTATTTTATTAATATTAATATTTCGTGATTAATTAAAATAATATTTTAATTTAAAATAATTTTTTTAGTTATTTTATTCAACCCCCCTTCTACAATATCAGGGACCAACAATCGGCATTAGAGCTGGTTAATATTTTTAATATCAGATCCTAACCAAATATTCAGCAACTCATACAGATCTCACAAATTATTTTTAATTCGAAATAATTTTTTATTCAAAATAATTTTTTTTCTCTAAATAAAATTATTTTTGATCAAAAATTATTTTAATTCAAAAATTAAAATATTTTTTGAAACACTTAATTTTTAATCTTATTAAAGATAAGTACACAAAAAGTGATGAGTATCAAAATTTCATAATTTGATAGAGAACACTACAATTTGTGGAAGCACAAAATGCTATTATTCATTGGGATTGCCAATCCCATGTATGCATTAGTATTGACCAAAGGTGTTGAACTCCCAATGACAGTTATTCTCGAACACGAGATAGATGGGGTCGTAATTCCTCATAGACAATTTTTGAAAAGTCTAGCAGACTATACAGAAGAAGAAACAGAAGCTGTGTCCCTGGACAACAAACTCAAACTCATATTGATTGATTCCCTAGACTACGTCATGTACAATCACGTGGTCAATTGTGAAAATGCAAAACAGATCTGGGAAATAATAGAGATTATTAATGAAAGGACTGAGGAAGTCAAAGATAATAGACTGGAAATCCTGACCTCCCAGTATGAGCAGTTTAGATCCAACCCTGGTGAGGGCATCTCTGAGGTGTTTCAGAGATTAAATAAACTGATCAACATGAATGAGAAGTACTATTAGAATCACGAGGTAAACAAAAAGTTTTATTTAACCTTACCCGAGCATCTGAAACACAGGATCGCAGCATTCCGAGAGTCTACAGATATGAAGAAGGTAACCCTAGAAAGACTCTACGGAGTATTAAAGACATATGAATTGGAACAGATCCAGAGAAGAGAAATGTATGACATAGGTAAGGTTCTGAGTTCCTCCATAGCATTCCTCTTATATTGTAAAGAACCTAGTTGATCAACAGGAGATAAACTAAAAAGTTAGAATAGGCTTCAAGTACAATAAATCAGTAGGAAAGCCAAGCAACATAACCTCATTCAGAAAAAGTGCTGAAGAAAGGGGTATCCCACATGTTGTTAAAGACACACCTAAACCTCTTTTCATAACACCTATAGATGAACCAATCCTTGAGAGCTCTATACTGATTGCTTATGAAATGAAGTTAGAGGATCTCGAGGAAGAGAAGAAAATAGAGGAACATGCTAAGGACATACAAGGAGTTAATGTCTAAAAAGAGAAGAGTGCACCTCAGACACCAGTGAAAGATGTGGGAACTTCTAAATCGCTCAATCCTGGTATAGGTACTAAAGACTTAAAGAATAATGTGAACAGACCTAATATGTTTGTTAATAGTAGGATTAGTAACAACAGATATCATTCTACTAAAAACTTTAAAACTGCTGATAAAGTTGAAGTAGAAACTGTTAAGTCACATATTGTTTTGAATAACATGCCTATTATTGATGCATTCTATAAACCTTATGGTATTTTAAATTGTATGTTATGTGCTTTTAATGCCATGACTGCTTATTTCAAACGCATGATTGCTAAGAAAGATAACATGACACCTAGACAACACATCAATAATAAATTTGCAAAATCAAATAATGCGATTCCTTCACCTATCAAAGAAGGAAACATATATTCTTAAGTCTAAACAGAAAGTTTTTAAGAATGTTTATTGGAAGGTAGGTACATTCAAGGAGGATGATGCTGTTATTCGAAAAGGATCTGTTGTCAAAGCTAACAAAGGTCAATTCTTTAAGTATGCCGGCCCCAATCAGTTTTAGATTCCGAAGACGAATTAATCCATTTGATATTTACAGGGAGTTAAACAGGTAAACCGGGATATATGGATCCTGGACAGTGGATCTTCAAGGCATATGACTGGAGATAGAACCCTGCTATCAAACGTGATTGAAAGAGCTAGCCTAATCGTCACCTTTGGAGATAACATCAAAGAAATGACTACGGGATATGACAAGTTAAATACTGGAAATTTTATCATTGAAAACGTCTCTTTAGTGGAAGGACTTAAGCACAATCTACTAAGTGTTAGTCAATTCTATGATAAAGGATACAAAGTAAACTTTATCAAGGAGAAGTGTTTAATAGCTCATTCTAAAGACGACAAACTGGCCTTACGTGGAGTAAGGAAAGAAAACTTATATGTAGCTGATCCCAACTCAGGAACTGAAGATGAAGAAAACTGTTTCTATTCAAAGGCTTCATTAGAAGAAAGCTGGCTATGGCACAAGAAACTCTCACATCTGAATTTCAAAACAATGAACTCTCTAGTCAAGAGGGATTTGGTGAGAGGACTGCCTCTGATGGAATTTACACAAGAAGGATTGTGTGAGGCATGTCAAAAAGAGAAGTCAAAGAAAGCAAGTAACAGAGGCATATACACTACAAACATCACTGAATCACTTCAATTCCTACACATGGATTTATTTGGTTTAGTCAATATTATGTCTATATCAAGGAAAAAAATATGCCTTAATGATTGTAGATGACTTCACAAAGTACACGTGGGTTTTATTCTTGAACTCTAAGGATGAACTCCACAATTGGTGATTGATCATGTAAAGCTGATTGAGTTAGATTCAAATTTAGTTGTCCGGGCAATCAGATTAGATAATGGAACATAATTCAAGAATGAAATTATGAATAACTTCTGCTCAGACTAGGGGATAACAATACAATATTCAGCACCAAGAACTCCGTAACAAAACAGAGTTATAGAAAGGAAAAATAGAACCCTGATTGAAGCTGCAAGAACTATGTTAAGTGAATCAAGGTTACCTATCTACTTCTAAGCTGAAGCAGTAAACACAGCATGTTATACCCAGAATCGAACTCTGATCAACAAAGATCATATGAAGACACCATATGAGTTAATGGCAAGCAAGAAACCAGCACTCAAGTACTTTCATGTATTTGGAGCCAAATGTTACTTACTGAAGGATGGAGATGAACATCGTGGCAAGTTCGAGGCCAAAACACATGAAGCTATTTTTCTCGGTTATTCAAGAAGAGAATATATTGTGTACATAATTGATCAACATCAAGTAAAAGAAAGTGTCAATGTTACTTTTGATGACACTAAACTCCTAAGTATCCAAACTGAAGATTCTTCTGTGTCATTAAAATTTGATTATTATCCAGACTCACATTCTGATGATGAAGAAGAACCTGAGGTTGCAGCAGGAAATGATGATGACAATAATGGTAATGATCCAGGTAATAGTGGTGGAAACAATGGAAACACTGGAGATACTACTAATACCCGTGGTGGATCAACATGTCATCCTGGCGGCAACTCAGGGGGAGATGATGGATCTACTTGCAGAACACAACATCATAATGTATATCGAGGCGAATCATCAAGATCAAACCTACCAAGGGAAATGATATAGAGCAGAGATCATTCTTTTGAATTGATCATAGGTGATCCAGAAGTTGTAGTTAGAACCAGAAGTGCAACTTCTATCTAAAAAAGAACCAAAGAAGATTGAAGACACAAAGAATCCTAGGAATCAAAAGTGTTCAAATGAAGCTGCTACTTTTCACCTAAAGAAGTTCATTAAAATGTTTAAGCGTCAGTGAAAAATAAAGAAGTAGTATTTCAGAAGAGTACATGAGATTCAGAAGATTTCAAGTGGCTACTATAGAAAGATTCCAAGAAAAGAAGATATTGAAGACAAAGCGAGAAACAAGAACAAGATAGAAGATCATAACTTTTAAAGTTAAAAGGTGAAAGATATTTATTTAATATGACACAAACAGAAGATCACAACATTTGTATGTCAACTAATTAAATAAATATTTATCACTTAGCTCAAGTGATTTTCAGACAGAAGACATGAAGATTCAAGTCAAATCTACAATGGTTGTGCAGTAAAGAAACTAAATTAATTCTACTATCAAAAGTTAATTAATTATTTAATTTATCAACTTAAATTAATTCACCTTGAATTAATATAATTTATAAATTATTTAATTAAAAATTGGTGGAATTAATTAAGTTAAAAGAAGATTTAATTTTACTTTTTAAGAAAGTCTTGTTGCATTAAATAGAAAGTTCTACCAAATTAAATCGGTAAGACTTTTGAAAAGTCTTACCGAATTAACACGGTAAAACCATTTCAAAAGTCTTACTGAGTTTACATTTGGCTCGGCAAGACTTTTCAAAAGTCTTACCGAGTTTCTGATTAATTAAAATAATATTTTAAATAAGAAATTCCATGATAATTTTTAGATATTGTATTCAACCCCCCTTCTACAATATCAGGGACCAATAGTTTGTCTTGGCAGATATGTTCTTAATGTATTCCTTTGATCTTCATTGTGTTGAGTACGACTAGTAGATCCTTCTTTAATTTGCTCCCCTAAGTTGTTGCTAGGATATGTTGAAGATCCTTCACCTTTTTTAGTGGATTCTGTTAAAGTTCACGAGTTGTGTAGTTCCAGTACCATTTCCACTAATAGAATCTGAATTACCATCATTATCATTATTTCCTTCTGCAACCTCAGTTTCGACATCCGTATCTGAATTTAGATATGACGGGATGTCAAACTTCAAAGATTCAGAATAGTCTTTCATTTAAATGCTTGGGAGCTTGTTGTTGGTGTGTAGAACAATACATTCAGACTTTCAATCACCTTTTAGTTTTACATCATTTATGCCTTATAGGAATTTGACATCAATGAGTAGCCGAGGAGAATTGTTCCATGAGCCTTAACTACAAACTTGCTAAGTTACTCATCTAGATCTTTAATAAATATTAATTTCCTCCAAACACATGAAAGAGCTTCAGTGTTTGCTTCTGGTTGGCCATTAACTCATAAGATGTATTTTCACGATCTTTGTTGATTAAAACAGCATGCTGTGTTAATTGCTTCAGCTTCAAAGTACCTTTATAAGTTTAGACCTTATTTAGAACTTTATTCATAAAATTCAGTTCCATTATCTGACTTGAAAGTCCTCACAGCTTACTTTGCTTCCAACTTGATCTACCTGATGTGATTAATTACCATCTGTGATATTTTGTCTGTTGAATGCACGAACATTACCAACTTGTAACTAGGGTCGTCAACATCCACCACTAAGCATATTTCTTCCATGTCATGATTTGCTTTAGTGTGATGTTTTCATTGACTTTCCCATATGACATACTTCAAAATGTCCTTCAAGATAAAATTCCAAATGAAGCAGTCCTCTCACCAATTTAATCTTTATCGGAGAATCCATTGTCTTGTTCACCAAGTGTGAGGGCTTCCTATTCCATAACTAACTCTTTACTGATGAAGCTTTACTGAAAAGTCCGCTTCACCTTTTCATATTGAATCCATATTAGCCACAAACAAACTTCCTCACTCTCAGATGAGTGAGCTTCCATCTTTCTTGCTTCAAATGAAACACTTTTCCTTTTCAATGCTTTTCCAGAAAACCCTTGACAAAGAATTCTCTAGTGCTTAAGTCCGTTGACAAGAAAGATGCTTCCATTGATGAAAATTCCAAAAATCATTATAGCCAAATCCCTTGTACATCCTTTGCTGTCATCTCCAAAGATTACCCTTGGGTAGGCTTTCTCAACCAACTGTGATAACAGAGCTCCAATCTTGATCATATGCCTCAAACAATAAATGTCACAAAATCACATAACTTTTATCTTTTGTTACATACTCTTCAATCATAAATGATTAAGCTTCTTGGTACTCAACTTAAATTGAGTCTATTTAAGTAAGAGATATTGCATTAAATAGTGGTAACAACAGCTTCAACCTCAACATACAAAACTTATCTTTGACTGATCACTTCTCATATACAGCAGCCTTGACAAAGTAGTCTTAAGGCTATGAGACTAGTGATTCCAACCTAACTTAAAGTAGACTAGCAGTCTTTACTCTATTGTGATTCTTATACATGTTTTGCCTAAGAGTATGCAAGTCCTAAGATGTGCATTTTCAAATTTAAACAAATAAGCATGAAAATAAGAACACATGGTAAACATTCAGCTTCAACTCATTATAGATAAGAATTATGCAATTCAGGCATGTTATGCATATTAGAAAATTCAGTACTATCTACTTTAATCATTCTACACAAGTGTAACAGATGTCAAGCAGATTTACAGATATTCAATAATTTTCTAAAAAGCACATAGAATAGAAGAACTAATGAATTAATTATTAATTCTTCTTAATCCATTTCTGTTGTTGTCTAACATTTTTAACTATCTCTAATTACCTAAGTCAGTTTTAGATTAAGCTTTGAATCTATAAATTTTACTGACTACTTAGATAATTCTACCATCTTTTAGTCTTATACTCCTTAACAAGCAATACATGATATGATATGACATTTAAGTGCAACTATGTGAGTAGGAGCAAATCATATGAAAATAAGCACATAAACAATTGAAGAATATGCAGAATATTTGAATAAAACATTATGAGTAATATCCAATTCCACATACACTTAAAAAGCCATTTATCACAATAAGAACAAGTATAAAATATCTGATCTATGACCTGTTTGTCTATTTAGAAATTTTCACAACATTAGCAGAGGTATTAAATCACAAAAGATTTAAATCAAGTTCCAGCAAATGTTTAGGAAAACACCTAACTATCTGGAACACCTTATCTAATTCTAGATATTCATTTTACTGCATAGACAATCAAGTATGAAATGTACTAATCAAACTCATGAACCTTAGCATGCAATCTTATTCTTAACAATCAATTAAGCATTTAAGTCCTAAGATGCTAACATGCTGACATGAATATAATACATTTCATACAGTTCTGGATTAGAGAAACGTATACTAGTTAGAATGTGTACTTGTGAAGTGCTTAGTGATTCATCATTTGCTTGTACAGGCTTCTTCAAACTGTGTAGCAAAACCTGATCTTGTCTTCTATAATCAACCATTCATGTCTTATAACCGCCTCTTGAACTGGTCTTGAAAATCTCCTTTACGGAATCCATAGGTAATGACCTTAGATTTAGAATTAGGATTCCATCTGAATCTGATGTCACTGAACTTCCTATTTCCCTGCAGGCTTGACT
This sequence comes from Oenanthe sinensis, assembly GCA_028671895.1. NCBI lineage: Eukaryota > Viridiplantae > Streptophyta > Magnoliopsida > Apiales > Apiaceae > Oenanthe > Oenanthe sinensis. The sequence goes on along the minus strand of CM053810.1, from coordinate 41,355,497 downwards.
TGCTGTCCAGATTCTCAAGTTATTCCAAAGTATCAAATTATAACACCTTGACCATTACTTTGAGCTACTACATCTTCAATTCAGCTTCTTAGATCATTTCATTTCTGTACAGAGGTTCTCAACCTTAACATCAATCAAATTTGGTTCCTGGGTCAAAAATATAGTGGATATGCTAACAACCTTCTTTACCAAATTTTATCTTCTTCATCTCTTGTTCTAGTTCATAGGCCTTCAGCACATACAGTTCTTCTACAGACAATGTGGTTGTATCCTTAAATACCTGTTGGCTGTAATCATGTGTTCCAGATGATCTGCAATTTAGCACGAATTTCCTGTAATCTCCCTGTAGAATAATTTTTAAGGCTTGTACTGAGATGTCAGGTAGTCTAGTCTGTTCTCCTTCACTACTTCAACCCCTATGATTTTTCATCCAAAAATACAACTCAAATTAATCAAAAACTGTACCCAAATTAATTTCTTCTTTTGCAGCTTCCAAAATATTAGTGGGGTTCTATGGAGTAAACCTCTGAGGAAATTAATACCACTATTTCTTCAACATGTTCCAGAATTAACTTCATTGGAAAATATTCAGTCAATTTTACTTGTCTTCAATACCCGGAAAAATCTTCAACTACAAACCCTCGAATACCCTCGAATTAATATTTAAGAAAAATTTAGATTTACTGAATTTTTAATTTTCTTTGAAAATAAATTAATCAAAAATAAAAATTTACATTAAATTAATTTTAAAGAATTTCAAATTTTCTTAAAAATTAAAATATAATAAATTAATACTTAAGAAAAAATTTAGTTTTCAAGAATTTTAAATTTTCTAGAAAAATAAATAAATCTAAAATAAGAATTAAATTGAGATGTAAACTTGAAGTAGACTGTAAATGGTGTGAGTGACGCTGAAATGCTGTAAACCTAAAATAGACAAAACAAATATATTTATGTTATAAAACTAAATTTACTTAAGTTTAAATCATAGGTTTATTTTAAATTTAATTTATAAAATAAATTTATTTAAATTAAGTTTATGAAATAAACTTATTCAAGTTTAAATAATAAACTCATTTAAATTAAATTTATAAAATAAATTTATTAAAAATAAATATATAAAATAAACTTATCAAAATTTAAATTTATAAAATAAATTTATTTATCAAGTCCTCTAATCTGGTGTAGTCCAAATAGTTTCGACACTCTGAGCTTCACTGAGTTGTGGATCTTGATTTATATATCAATCAATTTGCTCTGATACTAATTGTTGGGTCTCGAAGTATCGTAGAAAGGGGGGTTGAATACGATACTCACTAAATTAAAAAATTCTTTCAAATATTTTACGGATAAATAATTTAGAGTTCGGTTAGTGGGTTTGAGTTTATGAGGTGAAATAGTGTTCAGGAGGCTGGCTTACTAATTTTCTGTATTTATGAATAATCATTAATTTTCTAGAAAATTAGCAAGTAATTTAACGAGACAAGTTTCGAGGAATAGATCTTTCGTATATAAACCCTGAAGTTGCTACACCACCCAGTTAAAAATATAACTGGTTTCTAAAGAACAAATTAGTTATTTGCTTCTACAAAAATATACAAGCCAAATCCTGTACAATATTTGTATCTATAATTTTTTCTAAGGATTTAACTACGGGAATATTTTGTAATGACCCTTAAAATATTACAAGGTTTTTCCGGCCATTAACAAAAGACCCTGACAAGGAGTAATAGACAGAGCTTTGATTTGTTTTGACCCCTCTGTATATTATTTATTGTGTTCTTCTCCAACACTTGATTGGAAGAGATAAACCAGAACACACTTGAAAATGAGCACTTCATTTTTTTTATATAGTGTAGTCTTTTAAATCAAAATGAATTGATTTACTTCACAATACTAAGTTATTTTGTTGCGTTTGTAAAGTGAGTGTAGTGTATAGGAGCCACCAAGTACTTAGAATTATTTTGTTACGCCTAGAGGAGTTTTATTGCGCCTCTACTCTTGTGGCCTTGTATAGGAATCACGAAAGTACTTAGAATTCTTTTGTTGCACCTAGAGGAGTTTTGTTGCGCCTCTTACATTGCTTGCAGTGTATATAAACAAAAAAAGTACTTAAAATCTTATTCATAAGTATTTTGTTGCGCCTAAGGTGTTTGTTGTACCTCCTACATTGCTTGCAGTGTATAGGAACAACAAAAGTACTTAGAAACTTATTCATAAGTATTTTGTTGCGCGTAACGTGTTTTGTTGCGCCTCTACTCTTGTTCCTTTGTATAGGAGCCACCAAACTCTTGGTTTTTCCTTTAACTCTCTTGTTGCTCCTAAGGTAAAGTTTTGTTGCGCCTACACTCTGTGTCCATTGTATAGGAGCCACGAAAAACTTGGAAACTTATCCATGAGTGTTTTGTTGCGCCTACACTCTTTTGTTGCACCTCATAGAGTGCTTCAAGAGTACAAGAGCCACCAAATGTTGTAATACTTGCCTTAAATAATTTCTTGAAATGCTTGAAGTATTTACCACTTGGTTTTCACTCTTCTGACTTGATCAACTGATTTTCTTCTCATAAATCAAAGTAATTCTCTTCTTGTTGTGCTGACGCTTAGTGCACTGGTTTGGTTCACAAACGGTTAACATTGAATTAAATTATCTTGGCTTCTATTCTATTGCAGCTGATTAATATTGACTTTTGCATTGCTTCAAACACTGACTGTTAATAAGAACTGTACTTTTCCTAGATTCTTTTCTGGTACTTAGACAACGTGTTCATTACTACTACAATCTTGAATACTTCATTCTCTATTCTTCACTGACGCTTTCAGTGAGTATAACTTCAAGACTGCAGTTGTCTTTTTTAACCTTTGTTTTTACCCTTCTAGATTCTTATGATTCGAACACTGTCTATATTCAATCAATGCTTGTACACTGAAATCTTTTAGTGACACTTTATACTGAATCTTCAACACTTTTGAAATCATGAAAGTCTTTACACATTATTATTCACTGAGGTTTGAAAATATTAATGAACTTCTTTCGGTGACCTGTAGCAGACTTCAAAACTTCTTCTAATGTCTTGATTAACTGTATTTGCCTTGTCTTCATTTCTTCCTGATTTCTGTGTAGACGTAGTATTATTTACCTGTCCTATTCTAGTGTTGAGTTATCACAATTACTATTCATACGGCTTCGTAATCTCACCAACACACATCAAGCGGATTAGTAACTTTAGTTCTCGGTATAATTATTGATTATATATATGAACTGATTGATTAAAACAAGTGATGGTTACATTGATTACTACAGCAACTGTGGCAGCCACATCAATCGTATACTTGGCTCACAACGGATATTCAAATGTGAACTCGCTCCCCACCTGTTAGGAGTTCAATTATTTCTGCTAGCGTGTTAATGGAGTTGGAAGAATCAATTCACATATATAATCAGTAATAACCCGAATAGGAAGACAATCAGGCCTAACATATTACAGTTGGAGCCTTATTAGACCCATGAAGAGCAGATCTGATAGCTGCTTTAGGGGAGACCATTGGAAAGCCTACTTTTCGATCCTTCTAAAACTCTTTACTTTCCCTGTAAGTACACCTATGTTAAGTTACCGGTTCTCCTAAATTTTTGATGAGTTAACATGATCTTATATATTATTATTTTTTCTTTTGATTATGTATGTTTGTATTTGTGTGTATTATTGATTGTATGGTTGTGTGTTATAGATGAAGCATGTAAACATGTGAGAAGTGTTGTGAGGATCAAGAATGCCACCAAGTCTCATGTGGCTTTTAAGGTATTTTATTTACTTATTTGGTCTTGCTTTTTGTGTAATTGTTTATGTAATTAGTTAGCAATCTAATTTAAATCATTTAACTAATAGGCTTGATTGGTAAAGATTAGGAAGTTAGTGCAGAAGATTTTCCTATTCTTATATTCATTTGCATTTCATATTAGAATGTTAGAATAATTTTGATGAGTTGCGAGTTATCTACTACAATTTTAGCTCTTTAATATAATCCATATGCTGAATTTATCACCTAAATTTTGTTGTTTCATTAAAAATTTGGTCATTGTGCTTTAGTTTCAAACCACAACACCAAAGAGCTGTTTTATGCGACCTCTTGGTGGAATACTTGCTCCTGGCGAAAGCCTTATTATCACTGGTAATTATCATGTATCATTTTATTTTTTAATATTAACTTAAACTTTAAATCCCATTAGAAATATAGTAATGTCTATTATTTATTGATGTAAGGTTTAAATTATATATATCATAAAATTATTTATAAATTGCAATTAATAATATATTATTGAATATGTAATAACATAATGAAATATATTCAAATGAATAATTATATTTTCATATTATTAACATATACATATATATTATATCTCATATAACATAATATCTATTAAATTTTATATAAAATAAACGTAATAGAGATATTATCAAAAATATATTTTAATCTAATATGTATAATCTTAAATATATTAAAAAAATATTTGATATATTAAAAAAATATTTTAATCTAATATGATTATCAATTTTAATTCCAGAGCATGTTGAGATGCTGTAACTGCACTTTGAATAGAAGCAGAAGTTTTGTTCACAGATTCCTTAAGATCACAGACTTCATTTTGAAGTCCCTTGGACAACACAGTGGTAGCCTTCAAGATTGTCTTCATCTCTTCAAAATTGATTTCCTTATCAGCTTTATGGATTAAGTCATGAACATGTGGCCAAGAGATTTCTTCTTTTGTAAATTTCCATGACGTCCCAGACCTTTTGTCTGTGAGAGGAGATAAGATCTTCATTAGATGGCCCTGCTTTAGAATTGAAATCCCTCTTTATACCTTCAGCATCTAGGGCAGCTTCAATCTCAACCTTGAGGGTTTCCACAACCATGCAATCAGGATAAGCCATTCTTAATCTTTCATGAGCATCATATGAATTGACAGGCCACCTTTTGGAGTTGTACCTTTGTGTGTAGGGGATTGACATGTCTGTGACTTCTTCATCAGCAAAAATTGGCTCATCAGAGTCTGTGTCCTCCCCACCAAAGTTTGTGACTTGATTAAAATTAACTAACTCTCCTTTTGCCAGATTCAGTATCTGCCTTTCATTATTAATTCTGTTTTTTAAGAGTTAGATTTTGCTCACCAGAAGTAATTAACTTCTTTCTTAATTCTACCTCTCCTTTTGCCAGATTCAGTATCTGCCTTTCATTATTAATTCTGTTTTTCCACATATTTTACCTCATTCTCACATAAAAAGCTCAAATCATAGTGTCCTACAGAAATAAGAGGTGGCTGAGAAAGGTGGTATGTAGTCCCATGAATAGGGTTATCCTTTTCAAGACTATTCATGATCATTCCAGCAGTTAAAACAGGAAAGGTAAAATTTGAACTTATACTATCAGAGAATACAAATTCTGAAGAAAATTTAGAGTTTATACCTTGAGTATTTGTAGATGTGGAAGGAGTCTCAATTGATTGTGCAGAGAGTGGTTGCACCATGATTGCATCAGAGATTGCCATTGGAGTTGTCTCAGAGTTTGTCTCACTTGCATCAGCAACAGCATAATATTAATTAATGGTAGTTGTGCATGTATCCAAACTTTGATTGGATGGTTCTTGTGTGGCAGGAGCCTTAACAACTTCTTTAACCCTTTGAGCTGAAGGTTCTTGAGAGTTGTGTCCCTGATTCCTGCTGGCTTCATCTGCTTCTACTTCATTGGCTACTATTGAACTTTGATCAACAGGTTCTTATGTGCCTGGCCATATAGAGATTACTGCCTCACTTTGAGAAACAGGTTCTTGTGTATCTTGGCCAAAAGAGACATATTTTTCTTCTTTCTTGAAAACTGCTTGGAACTTGGAGATACTGAAGATGATTAAGATTTCTTTGCCTCCATTTCCTTTCTTACTTCTTCAGCCAGTTCCCTCACTCTTTCATAAGATATCTCTTTGATAATTTGCTGAGGGGAATGAATAGGAGAGTCAGATATTGTGAAGGAATAGCTTCCTCTGGAGTGACATATGGCCCATCTTTCAAATAATTGTGTTGTCGCTCATGTTCATCCTTGAGCCAAAGATCAGTCAATTTCCCCAAATTTTTCTTGTAGACCATCTTGTCAACAGTAGCCCCCGTTTAATATGTTCACGGTTATAATTGGCAACATTTGTACACCAATCAGCTTTTGACTTGACATACCTAAGAATCATGTTCTCAATTGGAAATGGTAATCCAGGTTCCTTCTAAGGAATATTTGCGTTCTAGCAACGTCATGCTTCATCAGAATTTATCAAGATATCAAAGTTTATTGGTTATGTTGGCTCAGAGTTTAGGATGTCTTCAGAGTTTAAATCTGGAAGATTTGGTTGATCAGAGATTAGGACATCAGGGTTTATTACTGCATCAGAGTTTAGCCCTTCAATATTTGCAGCATTAGAGATTGCAGCCTTGACCAACCTTCTCCTTTTCTTTTTCATTCCAAGCATTTGATTCATTGTGAATGGCTTCATAAAAGGTGCAGTAGGAATCTCAGAATCCTTCTTAACAATCTTTCTCTCAGGAAAAACCAAACCTTCATTAGAATCTGTATCTTCATCAATTAATTTCCTCTTTTTAGGAGAAGATTCTTTCACTGATTTTCTTTTCCTTTTCTTCGTGCCCTGTTGAGAAGTCTTTTTTTACAACTACAGTCTTTTGGGAGACTTTAGAGGTTGGCAAAAGTATTTGGTTATTAGTGTTTGGAGGGTGGCTTGGGTTTGAATCAGAGGGTGCTAAACTCTGATCTATAGCCACAGAGAGAAAATCTCTTCCATACATGGTAGACATTCTTTGATTTAAGAGAAGCCTGACCCATGTGGGATAAAAGAGAGGAGAGAGATTACATTTCTTTGCATCCTTCCTAGCTAAGTCAGCAAAAATTCTCTTATTCATACAAAAAATAACTAGACTCTGATCATTCTCAAAATTTATATTAGGCAGCAAATGGCTAAAAATTAATTGTTAAAATCTAGTAAAATAAACAGTAAGAACATCATCTTAAATTTTGCTAGCTAATTGCCTAATAATTAAACAGGAAAAATTGAAATTTAAATTATGGGTCAGAGAATACCCAATCTGTTGTGATAGCTGTGGAATTATATCAAAGTTGGTACATTTTGCTGTGAAGGCTCTTCTGATGCAATCAAAGAAGAAACTCCAATTTCTTCTTAAACGGGGCCTTGTCATACTCCCCAACTTTGATAGACTACCTCCATAGCCTATTTCTCTGAAAAAATCTTTTATTTGATCATCCCTCACTAAGTCATCATACACGGCCACTTCTGGAAGATGAAGGGCCTGTCTCACAACAATAAGAGTGATAAAGAGTTTTCCGTTGCACTGAAATGTGATGATGGGCTCTTCATCATCACTTGCATTATTAAACTTTGTAGTTGACCAGATTTTAAGTAGAGATTGAGCATAGAAGTTCAATGGTTCCTGTAGTGCATACCCAATGTAACTTTTTTGAAGAAAATCCTGCACTACATGAAAATCTTAAGGAGCATTAGTCTTATTTAAAAGAGATATTTAGTTTGTAGCAGCAAAATAGTAGTTTTGGAAAGTATGACATTTGGATGCCATTGAAAAACAAAGATTTGCAGGTCTGAGAAGTTAAGGTTTATATGAAATGAGAGAGTAAGAGGAATACTAGATACGAATGAATAATTCAAAGTAAAAATAAGAATTAGACTATGCCCTTTCATTTACATATACCCTATAATGGGACACGTGGAAAAAACTGATTAGAAGAGTAATGAGTAGTGTAATTCTCAAAATACAGCTGGTGTGTGTGTATCTGTGTATACAACTGAAACATTTTTCGTGAAAGACACGCGCCCTATGATTAGTCCAATCAGATAATAGCTCAGAGTTTAGTGCAGATAGAGTTTATCATGTAATCAGAGTTTAAAACAAACAGAGTTTAACATATAATCATAGTTTATAGAAATCAGATTTTGCATAATCTGTCAGAGTTTACCAGACTTTTAACAGAGTTTACCATAAACACTGATAACTTATGATCAGAGATTAGATGTTCCAATGATCAGTGTTTACTACTATTTCCATCAGAGTTTATCACATACTCTAATAGAGTTTGTCATATACTCTGATTGTCTGCTATTTGCCATCTGGAGTTGATCCACTTGTTATCATTCCTAATTCAGAAACCAATATTGTAAAAGTTACTTCACACAGTGGCTTGGTAAATATGGCTGATAACTATTTATCTAAGGGAATAAAATGCATTTCAATTGTTCCTTCCATGACATGTTCCCTTATGAAGTGATATCTGATACTGATGTTCTTTATTAGAGAATGTTGAACTGGATTTCCTGTCATTGCAATAGCATTTTGATCATCACAATAAATAGGAATTTTAGAGAAGTTCAAACTATAATCCATCAGTTGATTTTTCATCCATAAGATTTGTGCACAACAGCTTCCTGCATCTATATATTCAGCCTCTGCTGTTGATGTAGAGATTGATTTCTGTTTCTTACTGAACCATGAGACAATTCTTCTTCCTAAGAATTGACAATTGCCACTTGTGCTTTTCCTATCAATTTTGCATCCTGCAATGTCAGCATCTAAATAGCCTATTAATTTAAAATCAGACTCTCTAGGATACCATAAGCCAAGATTAATGGTGCCTTTAAGATATCTGAAAATTCTCTTGACAGCAATCAAATGTGATTCCCTTGGATTTGCTTGAAATCTAGCACATAGACAGGTTACAAACATGATATCTGGTCTAATTGCAGTCAAATAGAGTAGAGAACCAATCATGCCTCTGTATGTTGTAATATCAACAGGTTCACCAGTGTCTTGATCAAGCTTTGATGCAGTAGCCATTGGAGTTGTAGCAGATGCAGAGTCTTGCATTTGGAATTTAGTGAGTAGATTCTTTGTATATTTAGACTGATTAATGAAAATTCCTTCCTCAATTTGTTTTACTTGTACTCCTAGAAAATAACTCAATTCTCCCATCATGCTCATTTGATATCTGGACTGCATTAGCTTTGAAAATCTTTCACAGAGTTTCTCATTAGTGAAACCAAATATAATATCATCAACATATATTTGTACCTATAATAAATCCTTACCTTGAGTTCTATAAAACAAGGTTTTATCAATTGTACCTCTAGTGAAACCACTTTCAAATAAAAATTGAGCCAGAGTTTCATACCATGCTATTGGTGCTTGTTTGAGTCCATATAAGGCTGTATCCAGTCTGTAGACATGATTTGGATATTTTGGATTGATAAAGCCAGATGGTTGTTCAACATAAACTTCTTCTTCAAGTTCTCCATTTAAAAATGCACTTTTAACATCCATCTGGTAGACCTTGAATTTCTTATGTACAGCATAAGTAAGAAAAATTCTGATTGCTTCAAGTCTAGCTACATGTGCAAAAGTTTCATCATAATCAATGCCTTCCTGTTGAGAATAACCTTTGACTACCAGTCTTGCTTTGTTTCTTGTAATGATTCCATCAGAGTGTGTCTTGTTTCTAAACAACCATTTTGTTCCAACAATAGATCTGTTCTTTGGCCTTGGAACTAGGGTCCAAACTTCATTTCTTTCGAACTCATTCAATTCTTCCTGCATTGCAGTAACCCAATCTGCATCCTTCAAAACATCTTCAACCTTCTTTGGTTCTGTTTGAGAAAGAAAACTATGAAATAGAAATTTATTCAGAGTAACTTTCCTTGTCTTTACTCCAGTTTCTAGATCACCAATACTTAAATCAGGTGTGTGATCTTTTGACCATTTTCTTGGACGTGGAAAATTTCTTGAACTAGATGTTCCCCTATGATTTGTGCCTTCATAGAATGTTTCTTCTGTAAATGTTGATCCTCCCCCTAAAGATGTGTTTCTATCAGTGTTTGATATCTCAGAGTTTATGTACTCAGTGTTTGAATTATCAGAGATAGAGGTCTCGGAGTTTGATTGATCAGAGTTTAGGGTTTCAGAGTTTGTGTTGTTCAGAGTTTGGTTAGACTCTGATATTTCAATAACTGTGGTTTGTTCTCCAATGTTAATATTTGTTTGATGTTGCTCCCCCTCAACATGTACATATTCTTCAATTTCTATTTCAATCATTTCTGAATCAGAGTATAAAGAATCAGAGTATACCTCACCAGTGTTTGGTTGAACAGAGTTTATCTCATCAGAGTTTGGTTCAACAGTGTTTGACTCATCAAAGTTTAGTTCAACAGTGTTTGACTCATCAGAGTTTAGTTCAACAGAGTTTATATTCTGCAATTCATTATCAAATCTCAGAGTTTCCTTTGCATCTTTATCATGTAATCCATCTATCTTTCCTTCATCAAAAGAGATATTAATTGATTCCATGACTGTCCTTGTCCTTAGATTGAATACTTTGAATGCCCGTGAAGAGGTTTTAGAAGTTGTTGCATAACCAACAAAAATTCATTCATCTACCTTAAGTTCAAACTTCTTCAATTGTTCAGGATGAGTTTTAAGAATAAAACACTTGCTTCCAAAGATGTGAAAGTACTTAACATTTGGATTTCTTCCCTTCAAAGATTCATATGGAGTCATTCCATGTTTGTTTATTAAAGAACAACTCTCAGTAATGCATGCAGTATTCATAGCTTCTGCCAAAAAATAAGTAGGTAGCTTTGCTCCTTCTAGCATTGTTCTGGCAGCTTCAATTAGAGTTCTGTTCTTTCTTTCAACCACACCATTTTATTGAGGAGTGCCAGGTGTTGATAATTGTTGAATAATACCTTTTGTTGAGCATAATTCCTCCATTGCAGAGTTCTTAAACTCTGTTCCATTATCATTTCTTAGATTCTTTATCTTGTGTATTGATCCATTCTCAATCATTGCAATATGATCAAAAATTATCTCTGCAGTTTCATCCTTCTTATGCAAAAAGTACACCCAGGTAAATCTAGTGTAATCATCAACTATCACTAGAGTATATTTCTTCTTTCCAATGGATATAATCTTGACATGACCAAATAAATCAAGATGCAATAGATGATAAGGTTGATCAATTGAATTTTCAGTTTTGCTCTTGAAAATTGTCTTCTTTTGTTTAGCCTTTTGACATGAAACACAGAGTCCATCGGGATGAAATTAAACTTTTGGAAGACCCCTAACTAGATCCTTTTTCACTAATTTATTAATGTTTCCAAACTTCAAGTGACAACTTTTTGTGCCAGTTCCAGCTTTCCAAGGATGATGCCTTTCCAAGTAGGCAAGTTAAGGGACCATCTGATTTTACATCTAAGCTAGCTTCAAATAGGTTGTTATGTCTGTGACCAATAAGAACTACTTTTCCATCCTTTTTTCTTTTCACTTCACAATGAGTTTCATGAAATTCCACAGAATAACCTCTGTCTATCATTTGACTCACACTTAGTAGATTATGTTTGAGTCTTTCAACCAGAACTACATCTTCAATGATGACATTTTCAATTACAATATTGCCATATCCCAATGTTCTTCCTATGTTGCCATCTCCATAAGATACTGTTGGGCCAGCCTTCTCCTCAAACTCTGAAAGCAGGGATTTATTTCCAGTCACATGTGCAGAACATCCACTATCAATCACTAGGATATTTTTCCATTTTCCCTGGAATCAGTAAATGCAAATTAATTAGTAGGTTTGAGGACCCAAACTAGTTTGGATCTTTTCTTTTAAAACTTGTTAACTCTTGCAGAAGAAGTATTTTTATCAAAGTTTATGTTAATAGAGTTTACATGATTAGAGTTGCATTTTTAGAGTTTATACTATCAGATTTTACTTCTCTTTTATCAGATTTTATCACATAAATTTGTTTGACAACATGTTTTGGAGATACATTTATTTGAGGTAATGGTTCATAATAATTATAATACAAACTATGATATTTTTTGCATGTATAAATGGAATGCCACAAACTACAACAATGAAAACATGGATTTTGTGGTCTATATCTAGTTTGTTTTCTAGCCTCTGTATTAGGTTTCCCAGATTCTTTCTTTTTATTTTGTTTATAGTCAATGGCAAGGTGATTTGAATTTCCACAATTAAAGCAGGTTTTTCTAGGAGTATCAGGGATATACTTATAGTTATTCTCCTTAGTGTTATTCGCCCTTAAGTACACTAAGTTTGGAGAAGGGGGGGGGTTGAATACAAACTTAAGAATTGATTCAACTTCTTGCGAAAATAAGTTTGTACAAAGAGAGTGTTTAATTAAGATTGATGTAACTAAGAACTGGATAACTAAAGTGTTGAAAACAGAAACAACAAGATTAAAAATTACTAGTGGATTGTTTTTCCACTAGTGAGTTTTTGCTTTCAATTGATCTTAGTAAAAATACTAAGCTGCGTACAAAGTTGAATGTAGAACTTAGAAAAGCATTACAAGTTCTGCCTGATTTTCTACTTTGCTTTTCTTGAGTTCTTCTTAAAACTTCTTACTTTGCTACTGTGTTTTTGCTTCTTTATATAAACAAAAACTACTTCTCTAGTTCTCTATCGACTGATAACAATATAATATTACAATTTATACTGTTTACATAAAGATAGAAACTAGCTCCTTTTCACAGCTTTCCTTGTAGAACTAACTAGCTCTGGAAGTATCTTTTGTCTTAAGATATTCCTTGGATGCTGTGTTGCCTAGAAAGTCTTCACAGTCCTGACAGGACTGTCTTCCAATGATTCAGTTTCTGCACTGTTCCCGTAATATCTGGCTTTTAGCTAAATAGGGAAACTTTAATCAACTGATAAATGCTGTTAAGCTTATCAGTTGATTCACCTTTGCTTATCCATCGATGGATAGGATATCTGTTGATCAGTTGATGTGTCGATGGATAATTGAGTTATCCATCGACTCCTTATCCATTGATGGTTCTTTATCCGTTGACTATAATTATCCATTGATGACTTGTATCAGTTGATAGCTTTCATCCGTTGAGTAGTGTCTTCATCCATCGACTTCAACATCAGTTGATCACTTCACTTGTGAGAATTCTGACTTAGAATATTTACAATTGATCAGCCATTCTTCACATCTGTTGAGAAGCTAGAAATTGAAGTCAATAACATCAGTTGACTACATCATTGCATCCATCGAGGTAATACAATCAATTGATAGTGAAACATAAATCAATGCTACAATCCAGTTTATCAGTTGACAAACAAGTTTCAACTGATAACTGGTTTCCTAGTCAATGGATATTTATAAGTCATATCCATTGATCAGTTACAAAATAATTTTGAGCCCCTATTGAAATTCTAAGTAATTTGTTATCATCAAAACTCATAATTCCTAACAATCTCCCCCTATTTATGAATATTTAAAATATGCATAAATTTTATGTTGATGATAACAAAACTCCTGAACATTTTCATTCTTAGCAAGAATTACAATATTGATAACTAAAGTTTGAGACAGAGTAATCAGATACCAGACAAGGATGAATTCTGATAATTTTGATGATTGAGGTTGAATCTCCTATCTTCTCCTTCTTCCCCTTGACTCATTCATCTTGTCTTCATTCTCCTTCATCTTTCTGTAGAGGGTTCCCTTCAATATCTTCTCATCTTCAATCCTGTAGTCCAATTGACTTGCCAGATGATTTAATTCCAGATTTGGCAGTTTGTCTATTTCTTGACAAATATCAATGCATTTTTCTCTGCCTTCCCTGTCCTTATATATCATCAAGTAGAAGGGCTCATGAAGCACTTTTCTTCCTTCAGGATTCCAGATCTTTATTCTGTCATCCCTTTCTTCTTGAACAGGTGCCTCCCTTATCTTCTTCATTCTTTCAAGGATGGCCTTTCCTAGCTCTTCAGTTAGATAATACTTCCTGTTGAGCATAGTGTAGATTTTCCTCAAGATGCCATATCCTTGATCCAATACTTGGTTGAATGTGAAGGTTAAGTGTGATCCATCTTCATACTCAATGTGAAGAAGATCAACATCTTTCTTCCTTTGCCCTTTTGCTGCAATCATTCCCTCATCTTTAATTGGCACAAAGTTTTCAGATTTGTGTTTGAACACCTCTATTTCTTTGGCTTGATTACTCCCAGAAGCTTGACCTTCAGTCTTGACTTGTTTTGGCTTCTTCTCCTTGTCTTCTTTGTCTTCATCAGCTAATGGTCTTTTATCTCCAGATGATTTTGGTGCATCTTTGGGCTTGTTTGCTCTTTGCTTCATCCTTGGCCTCCTTTCACCTTCTTTTCTTCTGGCTTCTCTTATTAACCTATCCTCTTCATCATATTCCCTTTGCAATTGAATGGCTAATTCTTCTTGTCTTCTTTCTTGTTGCTTCTTTTCTCTTATGCCAACTACTATGGCTTTGCTCAACAATTTTTCACTTTCCCCTCCACCTGTGACAGCTTTCTTTTTATCATCTTCAATTAGCTTTCCCTTTCCTTTCCTGTCACCAGGTTGTGAGCTACTGGAACTTGTTTCCTTGAATTTGCTAGCACTTGCAGCAATTGCATCAAATTTCCTTACTATGTCTTGAGCCAACTCCTTCTTGGGATCTGTAGTCTTTACCACAGCTTCAGTACCACTTGCTTTCTCCAATGCATCAGCTTCTTGCTTCTCCCCCTTTTTGTTATCAGCAACTGGCACTTGTGCTACTGATTTAGAGAGTATGGGAGTCTCTAAGAGTTTACCCAGAAGATTGATTTGAGTGACTTGATTCTTCAAAATTTGCTGCATGTTAAGTTCCATGGAGGTTACTCTTTTCTCCAATTCCATTACCTTGTCCTTTGCTGAAAACTCAGTGTCCAACCTTTGCTTGATTCTAGTCAGCATTGTGAGGCTGAGTCTGGAGTCAAAGGTGGTGTCAAAATGCATCCTTGAGCTATCAATGTCTTCTCTTATTTTCTTCAATTCATACTTGGAGCTTGTGACATGCATTTTCTGGATCTTCAAATTATCCCTGTAAAAGTTCAGAATTCTCCTGTGCAGGGGATCCACTACATCTACTTCAGCCATGGACCTTCTGTAAAGAGAAATGATGGCCCTTTCTGTTTCAGCCAAATTAGTTTCATCACTAGCCACTTGTGGATCTAGAAGTTCATCATCAGAATTATCATCAAAATCTTCAGGATTCATGTGGGATATATCATCAGGTTGACTGGCCAAAAACTCTTTCCCACTCCTGAATTGCTCTTCTGTCTGCACTAAACCCAGCATTTGCTCAGCTATTTGATTAGATGCTGCTGCTAGTTCTTGATAATGAGGATCTTTATGTTGAAATGTTGAAGCATCAAGATTTACATCAATTTCATCCTCCACCTCCATGTTGACTTCTGCACCTCCTGCAGGGACTTCATAGTCTACAGCTCCTCCTGACTCCAGCCCCAACTCCTGGGTGAGTCCTGCTTCAAACTGCTCAGTTTTAGAAGTTGATGCTTCATGAGATGGTGAAATTGGTTTCTCTCTATTCTTTTCTCTCTCACTCTCTTCTCTCTTTTCTTGCATCAGGATCTCATCCTGGATTCTCACCTCTCCCTTACTTTCCTCCCCTTTTTCATCACCTGCTAAGGTGGGACTCTCTTTTCTCACACCCTCTCCTTTTGCCACCTCAGAAGAATTTGAGGGCCCCTCATTCACACACTCTCCTTTTGCCAAGGTATGCAAACCTTGCCTCTCACACACCTCACCCACTCCACTCAATCCTAATAGAGTATTGGCCACCTGAAGTGTTTCAATGGATGATTCATGAATTTTCATTAAGGGATCAATCAATGGATAAGAAGTATCCATCGATGGATGAATATCCGTTGATGGGAGCGCGTCGATGGATGTAAGGATATCCATCGATGAAGGTGAACTAGTCAATGGATGTTGGAAGTTATCAGTTGATTGCATAATATCCATTGACTGGAGAGAAATAACAGTATTTGCCTGATCAACCAAGGTGTTAACCTTATTTGGTGATGCAGGTGAGAGTGTTGGCTCCACCCTGAGTTGCAACGAGGGTGAATTTGAAACAATGAAGTTGTCAATCAACACTGTTTCTGAAGAAATAGTTTTTGAGGGAGATTGAGGAGAAGATTCAGATAAAGAATGGGGCTGTGCCTCAGGAAGATTCTGAGACACATCAAAAGAAGAAACTGAAGGCTCCACCAAATTTTCATTTGGCTTTGCAAGTGTGTGTATGCCCTGTGCAGTATTTGTAACCTTCTTTCTTCTTTTGTATGGCTGTATTATTCGGTGACCCTTACCCCCATCTGATGGTCCTGGTTGAGACCTCTTTTCAATAGTTACATCTTTTTGAGAAGATGCAACTAGGGATGTGTTCAAGTCCTTTACTACAGCCTCAATCTGTTGGGAGATTGGACTGGTGGCAGGCTGGTTCCTCTCAATCTCACTCACCTTATCCTTCTGGCTTTCTTGATGTTGGCCAGTTCCCTCACCCTTATCAACCACCTTCACTCTCCCCTCAGTGGTTTTTCTTTTCTTAGATCTTACAACAATAGTCTTTTGAGAAACTACTGAGGTGGTTTGATTAGACTTGTGTTTTGAAGGTTGTGCAACTTGGGTAAGAGGAATGGGGGCATTTCCATCTCCCTCCATTGTTGCAGAAGGCAAAGAAATTTGAGATTTTGAAGAAGAATGTAAAAGATTGAGATTTTGAAGATATACCTGCACAAGAGGAGGATAAATGAGGCACAACTTAGGGTGTAAGTTGATTCTCACAAGATCCTTGAAGACCCTCTTGTTTTGCATCCATGGCTCCAAGGACTCCATATCTGCACTTATTTCATACTCTCCAACAGAGGCATTAATAATCATCATGAAAAATCTTGCAAAGTAGATATTATGTTTCCTAGATGACTTGAGTCCTAACTTGGCAGTTAATTCATTTAGGAGTAATGTGCCAAAATCAAAATATTTATCAAATAGGACAGAATAAGCAATTTCTTGCATACTGATTGTAATTGCATCAAAATTACTTATTTTTCCAGAAAATACTTTAATTATGGCATCAAAGAAATAACTCCATTCTTTCCTAAGATTCTTCCTAACAACTTCTCCTAATCCAGTTTCAGCATTTGCATAATTAACGGATTCTAACATGTCCCTAATTTCTTCTTCAGTTGGGGGCTTGTCACAATTATTTGCAGGCAACCCTAAACATTCAGATAATGAAGTACTAGTAATTGTATAGGTATTACCTTTGCAAGAATAAGAAATTACCTTCCCATCTGGTGAAATCTCTGCAGAGGTCCATAGTTCTTCAACAAAGGAACACACGATTGTTGGTGCTTCGCTGAGAGCTTTGGAAACTTTGCAATCTCCTAGGAATCGCATCAATGGATGAAAGTCCACAGGAGCATCATTCACCGTTAAACATGCCGTGAAGTTGTTCTGTTCATAGGTGAACCCAGTGGAAGAGACGATCTTCTTTTGTGGTGCCATTCTTTCAGTTGATATTCAAGAAATTAAAGTGAACTTGAAAGAATTTGTGAGAGCTTGTGAGAATTAGATAAAATTAGCTTGAGAGAGAGAGACAGAGATGAATAGTTTAGAAAAAAAATAGCAGGTAAGAATGAATTTTTAATTGTAACTGCTATTTATATTTTCTAGTATTAAAAAGACTTGAAAGGACTTTTTAATTAGGCAGATAACCGTTGATGTATAAAAGACTGTAATTTATTACCCTTGATGGTAATTCTCCAACGGCTATAATCTAATCAACGGATGAATAAAACTGTAGAAATTCTATTACTATCGACGGATAAAAATAGAGAATTAATCATTTATCGATCGATCACTAACTACCAAGATAATTAACTGTCGATAGATAAATATCCATCGATAGGAATAACATTTATCTGTTGATCAAATAAGAAGGGATTTATCCGTCGATAAACAATTACTTAGGTAATTATCTGTCGATAGATAAATATCCATTGATAATTGTGAACAATGGCTACAAAACTTGACAGACATTTTAAGCATGAGCATAATTAAGCATACCTAACTCACAGACTAATCTATTAAAAGTAGATTCATCTAGAGGTTTGGTAAATATGTCTGCAAGTTGTTGTTCACTAGGGACAAAATGTAATTCAACTGTACCATTCATTACATGTTCCCTAATGAAATGATACCTTATGTCAATGTGTTTGGTTCTGGAATGTTGCACAGGATTTTCTGTTATTGCAATGGCACTTGTATTGTCACAGAAGATGGGAATTTTGTTCAAGTTGAACCCATAGTCAAATAGTTGATTCCTCATCCATAAAATTTGTGCACAGCAACTTCCAGCAGCAATGTACTCAGCTTCTGCAGTTGAAGTTGATACTGAGTGTTGCTTTTTGCTAAACCATGACACAAGTTTGTTTCCCAGAAATTGACAGGTGCCTGTAGTACTTTTCCTGTCTATTTTGCAACCTGCATAATCTGCATCTGAGTAGCCTATTAGATTAAAACCAGAATCTCTAGGATACCAAATACCTAAATTTGATGTACCCTTAAGATATCTGAAAATTCTTTTAATAGCTACTAAATGAGATTCTCTAGGATCAACCTGAAATCTAGCACATAAGCATGTAGAGAACATTATATCTGGCCTACTAGCAGTTAAATATAAAAGTGAGCCTACCATGCCTCTATAACTTGAAATATCCACCTTAGCTTCTTTGGTATTTAATTCAAGTTTAGTGGCAGTGGCCATGGGAGTTTTTGCAGAAGAACATTCACTTAACTCAAATTTCTTTAACAAATCATGAATGTACTTTGTTTGATTTATAAAAATACCATCCTTAACCTGTTTGACTTGTAACCCAAGAAAGTAGGTAAGCTCTCCCATCATGCTCATTTCATATTTACTCTGCATTAGTTTGGCAAACTTCTTGCAAAGTTTCTCATTTGTTGATCCAAAAATAATGTCATCCACATAAATTTGTACAAGAATGATAGAGCCATTAACATTTCTACTGAATAGAGTTTTATCAACAGTACCTCTTGTGAAATGATTCTCAATGAGAAACTGAGATAAAGTGTCATACCAGGCTCTTGGTGTTTGCTTCAAGCCATAAAGTGCTTTGAGTAAAAAGTAGACAAAGTTAGGAAATTTTGGATCTTCAAAGCCAGGAGGTTGTTCCACATAGACTTCCTCTTCTAGTACTCCATTCAAAAATGCACTTTTCACATCCATCTGGTAGACTTTGAAATTAGCATGTGCAGCATAGGCCAGAAAGATTCTAATTGCTTCTAACCTTGCAACTGGTGCAAAAGTTTCATCAAAATCAATTCCTTCTTCTTGTGAATAACCCTTTGCTACAAGCCTTTCTTTGTTCCTAGTCACAATACCAGTTTCATCCATTTTGTTTCTGAATACCCATTTTGTACCAATTACTGATCTATCTTTTGGTCTGGGCACCAGCTTTCATACCTTATTTCTTTCAAACTGATTAAGTTCTTCTTGCATAGCCAAAACCCAATCAGGATCCATGAGAGCCTCTTCAATTCTTTTGGATTCTTCTTGAGACAGAAAACTGCTATACAGACACTCATTTTGAGTAGCACTTCTTGTCTTGACACCATCTTCTGCATTTCCAATAATTAGTTCAAATGGATGGCTTCTTGTCCATTTTCTTTGAGGATACAAATTTTGCCTTGATGATGAAGCTTCATTATCATTTGTATTGAACTCAAAGTGATCTGAATTTGTAGATTGATTCTGAAACCCTCCCCCTGAAGTGGATACCCTAGATGTAGATTGTTGATTATCCGTTGAGGAGTTATCAGTTGATGCATTATCAGTTGATGGATGTCTGTCAACTGATAAATTATCCATTGATGCAATAACATCAACTGATATTGGGTTTCTGAACACCTGAGGTTTTATAATTTCTGCCTCTTCATCATCATTTACATCATTTGATTCATTCTCAAAATGCAGTGTGTCATGATTTCCTTCATCAAACAAGCCTTGAATCTCTTTATCATCAAATACTACATGTACAGATTCCATAATAATGTGTAGTCTGAGATTGTAGATTCTATAGGCTACGCCTGATAGTGCATACCCAACAAATATAGCTTCATCAGCCTTGGCTTCAAATTTTCCTAGATTTTCACCTTGATTTCTTAGTACATAGCACTTGCAGCCAAAGACATGAAGAAATCCCACCTTTGGCTTTTTGTCTTTCTTGATCAATTGATAAGGAGTCTTCCCTTGAGCTTTATTTACTAGGGAGATGTTTTGAGTAAAACATGCTGTGTTTATGGCCTCAGCCCAGAAGTATGTTGGAAGTTTGGCATCTTCCAACATGGTTCTAGCAGCTTCAATCAATGTCCTATTTTTCCTTTCAACTACCCCATTTTGTTGAGGTGTTCTGGGTGCAGAGAATGTGTGTATGATTCCTTTTGATTCACAGAACTCTTTTATTGTGGAATTTTTGAATTCTGTTCCATTGTCACTCCTTATCTTCTTTACATCCAATTCAAGATTTTTTTCATTTTCTCTTATGTGCTTGATGATGAGATGACTAGCTTCATCCTTTGAATGTAGAAAATAAGTCCATGAGAATCTTGAAAAATCATCCACAATGACTAGAGCATACTTCTTCTTTGCAATAGACATGATATTTACAGGACCAAACAAATCCATATGTAATAACTCAAGTGGCTTTTCAATTGAAGATTCCAATTTCGACTTAAATGATGCCTTCCTCTGTTTTCCTTTCTGACAAGCATCACAAAGTCCATCCTTGACAAATTCCATTTGTGGTAAGCCTCTCACTTGATTTTTCTTAACCAAGAGATTCATGGCTTTGAAATTCAAGTGAGCTAATTTCTTATGCCACAGCCAACTTTTATTTGTACTTGCCTTAGAGAGAAGACAAGTCATTGATTCTGCATTTGTTGAGTTGAAGTCAGCTATGTACACATTCCCTTTTCTATTCCCAGTCATGACCAGGCTTCCATCTACCTTGTTGGAAATTATGCATGCTTCTGTTGTGAAACAGACTTTATTTCCATTGTCACATAGTTGACTTATGCTTAACAAGTTATGTCTTAAGCCATCAACTAATGCAACAGGTTCAATGATGACATTCTCTTTCGAAATCAAGCCATATCCCATGGTGTTCCCTTTGCTGTCATCTCCAAAAGTTACTCCAGGGCCAGCTTTCTCCTCAAACTTTGTGAGCAAGGATTTATCTCCAGTCATGTGTCTTGAACACCCACTGTCCAAATACCAAAGATTTCTTCTTTTTCCCTGCACACAGTCAAAACAAATCAAGTTGATTTTGGTACCCAAGTTGCCTTGGGTCCTTTCTTATTAGTTGTTATCTTTGGCTTGGTTTCCAATTTTTGTACCTTTGGTTTGGGTGGTTTTACTTCCACTTCAACCTTAGGAGTTGGTCTCCCTACCTCAGAATTCTCAGTGCTAATATTTGGAATGCTCATGCTTGCAGAGTTGAAAAAATTTGGTGCATGAAGATTGTTAAGCATATTCCATGTCATTGCAGGCATATTCATATTGGCAAATGCAAGATATGGATTAAACATATAAGGCATTGATGCATACTGAGCATGAATAGCATGAGAATCAACTAAATGGGGAAAAACAGAACTGGTATGCATGTTGGGTATAGCAGGTACATTTGTTGCTGTAGGCATGGTGAGTTTACATTGCACAGATAAATGATTTTTACTACCACACTTAGCACATACTTTCCTAGGAGCATATTTGTCAGGTGTGTAGTTGTTGTGCTTGTTTATGCCTACTTTACCATTTCTATTTTTCTTCTTCTTTTCATTTGGCTGAATATTAGGTTCTATCTTTTCCAATTTCTCTTTCAATTGATTTTTAGATAAGAATCCTATATTAGCCTTTTCAACTTTGATTTGAGCTTCAGAGGAGCTACTTTCTTTGACAAATTTAATAGGTCTGTTTAACTTAGTTTTAATATCACATTTCTTAGCAATTGATGACTTCTCAATCGATGGATAATTATCCGTTGAAATAGCATTATCAATCGATGGATAATTCTTATCAGTTGATTCAGAGTTATCAATCGATTGCTTCTTTTCTAAAGATTGATCTTCATCAATGGCTATTTTCTCAAGAGTTTCAGACAACATGGTGAAAGAGTTTGTTCCATGAATGTCATTCATCTTCTTACTGGCTTTACTTGACCTGTTCCACTTGTCAATGGTTCTTAGTTCATCCTCTAATTTTTCTTTTAACTTCTCTATTTCCTTTTTACTGTCAACTAGTTCATTTTTAGCATCTTTGTTTTCCATCTTGAGTCTGTCCAATTGCACTAGCTCACTCTCTAAGAAATTGTTTCTTTCAGTGAGAGTTTCTAATGTTAATTTGAGCATAGTGTTCTCTTTGTTCAAAGACTTAAGAGTGACATGCAAATTATACAATTCATTAGACATTTCATTAATAGTAATATTGCATTCATCTTTGGACAACTCAGATAGATTTGTAGAAATTACCTGATTGCTAGATGAACTAGCTTCCTGGTCATCTTGATTGGCCATTAGTGCAAGATTGATGTGTTCTTCTTCTTCTTCAGAATCCTCCTCAGCAGCCCAGTCCTTTTCTTCTATCACAAAAGCCTTCTCTCTTTGTTTGAGCAAGTCAAAGTACTTCTTCTTATAGTCAATACCATCACTAGACTTTGACCTCTTTTCAACTTTGGGCTTTCTGCATTCACTTGAAAAGTGACCAGCCAATCCATAGTTAAAGCATCTGAATTGAGTTCTGTCAACAAGATTTTTGCCTTGTTGAGTGTCTCTCCTGAACTGTGATCCAGGCCTTTGCATTGGATTCCTTTTGAACTTGAGTTTAGAAAATTTTCTTGATAGAAAAGCTAAATGCTCATCTATTTCATCCATTTCATCTTTGATGAGTGACTCATCACTGTCACAAAGTTCTTTTCCTTTACCAGTAGAAGATTCATCATATCTAAAACAATTTGCACCATTGCCATGACCTTCTTTCTTCCCTTCTTTGAAATCAGCATCTTCATCTATTTCTGCAACTTGCTTTTCCTTGACCACCAAAGCAATGGACTTTTCTCTCTTCTGACTTTTCTCAATTTCCTCATCTTGCTGTAGCTCCAACTCATAGGTTTTCAAGATGCCATACAGCTTGTCCAAGGTATAATCTTTAAAGTCAGGAGATTGCCTTATAGAGACAGTCATTGGTTTCCATTCTTTGGGTAGGGACCTCAAGAATTTGAGGTTGGTGTCCTCAACAGCATAAACTCTTCCATATAGTTTAAGCTCATTCAACAGCTTTTGAAACCTACTATATGTATCATTTATTGTTTCACCACCCTTGAAGTGAAAGGCCTCATACTTTTGAATCAAGAGTTGCATCTTGTTCTTTCTTACTTGCTCAGTACCTTCACAGAGGGTTTGAAGAGTGTCCCAGACTTCTTTGGAGGTTGTACAACTGATGACATTGTCAAACATGTCCTTGTCAAGACCATTAAACAAGATATTCATGGCCTTTTTGTCCTTGTGTACTTCCTTTTCTTCTTCATCTGTATACTCACTCACAGATTTAGGAATGAGTTTGTCTAGTGCTTGAGTACCGTCTGCATTTACACTTGTAACTATTTTCATAGGCACATGTGGACCTTTCTCTATGCAATGAACATAGGAAGGATCAATAGATAGCAGATGCAAGTGCATTTTTACTTTCCAGGGAAAATATTCATCTTTCTCTAGAACTGGAATCTTAACTCCTGTTTCTCTTTGACCCATTCTTGATGTACTTTTAGATCTTGACTTTCTGTTTGTTGAAAGTTAGCTCTGATACCAATTGTTATTCGCCCTTAAGTACACTAAGTTTGGAGAAGGGGGGGTTGAATACAAACTTAAGAATTGATTCAACTTCTTGCGGAAATAAGTTTGTACAAAGAGAGTGTTTAATTAAGATTGATGTAACTAAGAACTGGATAACTAAAGTGTTGAAAACAGAAACAACAAGATTAAAAATTACTAGTGGATTGTTTTTCCACTAGTGAGTTTTTGCTTTCAATTGATCTTAGTAAAAATACTAAGCTGCGTACAAAGTTGAATGTAGAACTTAGAAAAGCATTACAAGTTCTGCCTGATTTTCTACTTTGCTTTTCTTGAGTTCTTCTTAAAACTTCTTACTTTGCTACTGTGTTTTTGCTTCTTTATATAAACAAAAACTACTTCTCTAGTTCTCTATCGACTGATAACAATATAATATTACAATTTATACTGTTTACATAAAGATAGAAACTAGCTCCTTTTCACAGCTTTCCTTGTAGAACTAACTAGCTCTAGAAGTATCTTTTGTCTTAAGATATTCCTTGGATGCTGTGTTGCCTAGAAAGTCTTCACAGTCCTGACAGGACTGTCTTCCAATGATTCAGTTTCTGCACTGTTCCCGTAATATCTGGCTTTTAGCTAAATAGGGAAACTATAATCAACTGATAAATGCTGTTAAGCTTATCAGTTGATTCACCTTTGCTTATCCATCGATGGATAGGATATCTGTTGATCAGTTGATGTGTCGATGGATAATTGAGTTATCCATCGACTCCTTATCCATTGATGGTTCTTTATCCGTTGACTGTAATTATCCATTGATGACTTGTATCAGTTGATAGCTGTCATCCGTTGAGTAGTGTCTTCATCCATCGACTTCAACATCAGTTGATCACTTCACTTGTGAGAATTCTGACTTAGAATATTTACAATTGATCAGCCATTCTTCACATCTGTTGAGAAGCTAGAAATTGAAGTCAATAACATCAGTTGACTACATCATTGCATCCATCGAGGTAATACAATCAATTGATAGTGAAACATAAATCAATGCTACAATCCAGTTTATCAGTTGACAAACAAGTTTCAACTGATAACTGGTTTCCTAGTCAATGGATATTTATAAGTCATATCCATTGATCAGTTACAAAATAATTTTGAGCCCCTATTGAAATTCTAAGTAATTTGTTATCATCAAAACTCATAATTCCTAACACTTAGTAATTCCTACTTTTCCATTTCTATTTCTTTTAACCTTTTTCGATTTGTCTTTATTAGTGGCTGTCTTCAATTTTTCTTTAAGTTGCTTCTGTGAAAGTAATCCTATAATGACAGGTTTATTTTCTTGCACACTAATCTTTTTAACTATGTTGTTATTAGAGTATTTACCAGATGTAGATTTCTTGTCATAACTAGCTCTAACAAATTTCACAGGTTCACTCAAAGTTCTTTTTGTGTGTGCTTTAGTGTGTGTTTCTTTATCAGATTCATAACCTAAAGCAGAAGTCCAATTCTTGTTTGAAATTATTTGTTGGACTTTCTTGCCAGAGTTTGTCCAAACTCTGAAAGTCTCTTTCTTTAGCTATTTCAGATTTCAAATTTCAACTTGAATTTCTAATTGAGTTTGCATGTGTATGGCATTTTCACAGTCTTTCTTAATGCTAAGCATATTAGAATTTTCAGATTCAAGAGACTTATTCCTAGCAGTCAGAGTTTGCATCTCAGATTTTAATATTTCATTTTCAAGAGACTGTGATTTAAAACTAACATGAAATGATCTAAGGAAAGACTTTAATTCAAAGATATTTTCAGTGTCAAAATTAAAGACAGAGTTTGGTACCTTGTCAGATTTTAGGATGGGAGCATTAGAGTTTGCTATAAGGGCATAGTTTGTTTCTTCTTCAGAATCTGAGGAATTCATCCAATCTTTCTTTGATGTGATGAGTACTTTTCTAGATTCCTTGCTTCTGTATTCAGTAGCAAAATGTCCCATTTTATTATACTTGTAATACTTGACTTTTGATTTGTCAAGAGTTTTGACTTTCCATCTCTGTCTTCCCTTTTTCTGAATCTTTCTTTCCTGTCTGATTCTCCTTGTTTCTTTTGGAAGTTCCATTGCTTTCTATACTTCCTATACTTCATTCTTTTTGAAGCCTTTGACAATCATAGAAACCATCTCCATTATGTCAGAATCTGAAAAATCATCAGAGTTTATATCAGAGTTCGTCTCAAACTCTGATTCACTATTTTCTTGGACCACTACAGCTTTTCCTTTTCTTGTTGATGCTTTAAGGACTTTTTCAACAGGTTCTTCAATTTTGTCCTCAACATTCAAGATAACAGATTTTGCCTTGCTACTTTTCTTGTTTCTTCTTTGTTGTAATTCCAAGTCATGAGTTTTTAATTTTCCATAGAGTTCATCTAAAGACATCTCATCCAAATCAGCCCTGTCTCTTATAAAGGATGTATGCAGATCCCATTCTTCGGGAAGAGCCCTTAAAAATTTGGTGTTGGAATCTTCATTGTCATAAACTTTATCAACCAATGCCAAATTATTTAACAGAGTAAGAAATCTGTCATATATATCTGTGAGAGATTCATTCTGTTTTGCTTCAAAATATTCATATTCTTGTATCAAGACAGATCTTCTATTTTTCTTGATTTCCTTGGTTCCTTGACATTGAACCTCTAGTGCATCCCAGATCTCTTTTGCTATTTTGCATGCTATTACCCTGTTAGACATAACAGAGTCAAGACTATTGTGTAGAATATTCCTTACTTTTGCATCCTTGAGGACTTCAAGTTTTTCTTCATTGGTTCATTCTTTCTTGTCCTTTAGAGTGTAATATTCAGGGATTTGTCTTTCTTCCACAATTGTAGATGACACTAATTTTGTTGATAGATACTGACCTGTATGGATTTTGTCTAAATAATTAGGATCAGTTGCTTCCAGGAACATCATCATCTTCACCCTCTATGTAGGGTATTCCGATTTCTTAAAGATTGGAATTATTATGCTCTCATACTTGTTTCTAGACATATTTTTATGATCTTTTAGTTGAATTTAACTGCCTGCTCTGATACCAATTATTTGCCCAGAAAGATAATCTATTACAAAAGGGGGGTGGAATGTAATAGTACCTAATAATCGAATATGAACAAAAGTATGTAAAAAGAATCACAGTTTTGTATTGATGATAATGAATGAAATACAAAAATCTCTCAAGAAATTATTTTTTCTCAAGAGCTGCTAGGTTATGAAAAATAAGACTTGTAAAGTTATATAATGTTAACATATGTCTGTGTTTATATAGACACAGTTACAATTCAATTACAAATCAGATTATAAAAAGAATAGCTTTAATAAGGTAATAGACTTGCATTAAGAATCATTCTTCACTATCCTAATCATATTTTAATTTGTTTGTTTCCTCTCCAAACTCTGATTGTTAAACTCTATCGGTTTGATATTCTCTGATAGAGCATTCTCTGTTAGAGTAAACTCTGATTGAGTATTCTCTGATAGAGTAAACTCTGACCGACAGCTTCTTTAATCTCTGATGACGTTGACAATGTAAACTCTAATTTTTATTCTTTAACAACATCAGTGTTTGTTTCCTAACATTATTACATTTTATAAAAAATAATGTGTCAACTTATTTAAGAAATAGAATGCTACTAAAAAGAATTAATAATAAATAATTTATATTAAAATAATATATATTATTCTGATTGTTTTTATAAGAAAATTTTGTTCTAATTTTTTAAAATTGAAAATTTCGACTTAACACGAACAAAACTATTTTCAATAATTCATTTTTAAAGTAATTGGTATTCTACTGAATATTTGATTCTAATTAATAATTTTAATGTTGAAATATTTGTAAACTTGTGTAACTAAATTGTTATTATTTGGAATTAAAAAATTGTGTAATACTTTTATTTATTTATTTGTTGGACTTGGTTATATATAATTATGTTTTTATTTTATAAAAATAAATATAATAATAAATAGTTATAATTTATGTTTTAATAATATAAAGTTAAAAATTTAATTACAAATATATTGTAATTTTTTTTTAACCATACTTAAGTTAAAATTTTATATTTGTGATTCAACTTTCATATTATTAGCAAAAAAGATTTTCAAATTATTTTTAACGGATTAATACAACTACATTTTATAAATAATTAAAAATAAAAAATTTAACCACGATTAAATTAAAATATAATAACTATAAATATATATTCCCTACATCCCAATTTATATTTGATTTTTTCGGTCAAATTGACCAAATTTTGACTAAAAATTATACCTATTATATAATTGAAAAAATATAAAAATTATATCATTAAAAAGTACATATAATCTATTTTAAATTGTAAATTATAATGTTTTAAGAGTAGAAAAGAATAATCTATAAATTGCATAAAGGGTAAAATGAAAATGGGTATTTTAAATTATAAAGGACAAAAACGTATTTTAAAAAATTATTATTATCATAAAATATTAAATTACATCTTTTAAGTTAAATTTTAAAAAATAATATTTTGTTAAATTTTAGGTAAATATTACGCATAAGTGTTTAAATGTTTTATGCTTTTAAAAAACCCGGCACATACATATTTATTTAGGTTGAGTTAAATATATTTTAAATATATAATATGAAGTACATATTTGATGTTTAAAGATAGATATAATATTTTAACTTAATTATAATTAAATTTTTGTATTTGTCATAATTTATATAATTTGGTTGTGTTAATTAATTAAAAACAAACTCGAATAATATCTTTGTTAATAATTTGAAAATTAAATGATAAATATGATATTTTAACTTAATCATGATTAAAATTTTTATTTTTTTTCAAAATTAATGTAAATTGGTTGTGTTAATCCAACAAAAATAATTTTGAATGATTTTTTTGCTAACAATATAAAAATTGATTGGTTTTTTTGTGTGATCAACTCATTTAACTATATTGCTCATAATGCAAATAGAAGAGTTTCTATTCCCCAGTTTTTGTAAAATTCATGCCGTTTGTAACTTAAAATATATATATGGGTTGCACTCATGAAAAATACCATCATAAAACATCATTTAAAAAAATTGATTATTAAAATTAGAATCACAAAATTTATTAATAATAGTAACATTGAGGGTCTGCCCTGAAGAGAGTGTTAGATATGAGTTATGTTAGGTCTAAACTTTTGTAGAAGGCGGGGTTGAATATGATATTGGTAGTTTTTCGATTTGGTTCGTGTTTATAGATCTGTTCTTGGTAAGCAATAAAAATAGCAGTTATGATTCTGAACAATAAGAGCAATTTTCGGGAATATACTTTGTATTATATAAACCCAAGGTGCTACACTTTCACACAGATGTATGAGCTACAATGAATCTCATAACAAGAAATAAATACAAACTTTAATGGTAGTGCGTATTCTCTATGTCTCTCTCTAAGCTGTAATTATTTGTGTGTGTTGTGTTCTGATTACTTTCAAAATGAAAATACATTTTCTTTATATGTAGACTTTACAATAAAGTGAAATACAATTTTAAGTCTTGAATAATTCTTCTTCTGTATTGACTTGAGTTGACCATTGGATAATTATCTATGTGTCGAAGAGTATTGCCTTGTATATTATACTTAGAAAATTATCCAATCTTGAGAGAAGTTGAAGTGTCGAATCCTAGCTCCTTGTATGCTTACTTTAGTCATTTTGATGCCCTTGAACTCAAGTGTCGAATTCTCTTCACTTTGTAGAGGTATGTGTCGACTTTAACATATTCTAGTAATACTTAGAATATTTTTGATCATATATAAAGTATATATGTCGAATTATCTCTCCATGTAGTCCATGTGTTGACTTGGATGCACTCTACATTGCCTTAGAATCTTTCTCATCATTCATCTAGATTGTGTCGAATTCTCACTATGTAGAGTGCATGTGTCGAATTCTTGTCCATGTGAAGGTATGTGTTGAATTCTAAGTCATATGTTATGACTTTAAAAATTCTTCACTCTTTAAGAAATTCATGTGTCGAATTTCACGGCCTTGCAAGATGACTTTGACCACATGTGTCGAATTCTATGCATAGTGTTCCTATGTTTCGAATTCTACACATGTATTTTCCTTAGAATAATTTCCATCACATAAAAAATACATGTGTCAAATTTATTCCCTTGTACAATGACTTGGAATATTTTGACATCCTTAAAAGCCATGTGTCGAATTCTTCTACTATGTACTACTTGACTTGGATTCTTTTGGCTTTGTTAGGGATTATGATGTTAACATTGTAATCGACTAATATTTTACTTAGATTAATTAGAAATTAACTAAGTAAAATAGACTATCATTTTCTTATTGACAGTATATTTTAAATGTCACTTGTAATAGTATGTATTAAAGCCAAGAAGGTGACAGTAAGTATCAATAGTTATTGTCTTGTAAAAATGTAATAAATGATCTATGAAGTAGAAGTTCACAAAGTGTTCATACACAACATGAATCAAATCATTGACAGTAACATTCTGCAAACTGAAGCCTACAACAGCATATTCAAGTGACAACACCTTTTGAAACAACTGATATCAACTATTCCTCGATAGTAAACTTCGAGGAGATTAAAGAATCGAAGACAACAAGTTTTACTGACAGTAACTATTTCTCGATAGTAAACTTGGTGGAGATTGAAAAATAGAAGACAATAAGTTTCTCTGATAGTAAATTTGACAGGGATAGTTGACAGCATGTTTGGCGGAATAGGTGACAGTACCTTTGGACGACAGCAAATTAAGAAGACTTTCAAGTTTGATAATAAAGTATGCGGAGTCGAAGATACTGTAACCAAAGAGAAGCAAAAGGTTGACAGTAACCTTTTGATGAAGCTGACAGTCTGTTTCAAGTAGTAGACTAGGCAGGGTTAATTCACAAATTGATCTTGATGATTCTACCTAGTCTGTCAAGTCTACTACTGCAACTTGAGAAAAAACAAGCAAAAAGATAAAGCATGCTCAAGGATTCAAGAATGTCAAATCATCTTAGAGCAACTTTATCAACAAATGGAATGAAGACAAATTTGAATAGGAAAAGTGAAGTTTCTATTTCAAGCATTGTCCTAGAAAGAAGGGAAAATACACTTATAAGTGGGATATGTGTTTTAGCATAAATACACATATCTCACAAACACTTTCCCTTATGCAACTGAGCTTAACTTTTCTAAAGCATAGAAATACTAGAAAATTTCTTATTATTGTATCTATTGAAGCTGGAAACATCTTCCAGTCAGTTGTAGCAAAAACTAAAATTAATAAAATTAAATTTTGAAGTTAAACACATTTTTTCATTTACTTGCTTACTTGTTGGTGAGATTATGAAACTGTATGAATAGTAATCGTGATAACTCAACACTAGAGCATGACAGGTAAATAATACTACGTCTACACAGAAATCAAGAAGAAATGAAGACAAGGCAAATACAGTGAATCAGGACAGTAAAAGAAGTTTTGAAGTCTACTACAGGTCATTGAGAGAAGTTCATTAATATGTTCAAGCCACAGTGAAGAATAATGTGTAATGACTTTCAGGGTTTCAGAAGTGTTGAAGATTCAGTACAAAGTGCCACTAGAAGATTTCAGTGTACCAGCATTGATTGAAGATAGACAATGTTCGAAGTAACAAAAGTATGAAGCATAACATAAATGGTTGTTTCTTATTCAAGTCGTCAAGGCGCCACATATATTTATACAGGCAGACAATGTGACAGGAGCAATATAATATGCAGACGTAACAAATTAGTATTACTTGACTTGGTTAAAGAAGCTAAGGCAATGTATTCAACTTGTTTGTGGCTCTACTACAGGGTAAACATTGTACAAGGCGCAACAAAAGTAATAGGCGCAACAAAAATGTATTAGCATAACAAAATATTTCTTGGCCCCACTTAGCCCTCAGTCAATCAAATTACAGCAGCTACTTTATTGATTTAAAGTCTACATAGATAAGAAGAAGAAAGCCACTCATTCAAGAGTCATCTTTGTTAGGAATATATTCATTTGATGATGTACAAAATACTAGAACAGGATCTAGATTAGTTTATCTGTAATAAGTCTTTCTAGTCTCTGAAATGTATAATCAGAGTCTAGATAGTCAACATTCATGTTATTTGTACTTAGAAGAATTTCTGTAGAAAGTGAAACCAGAGTCTGCATGAAGATCAGAGTCTGGAAGGTGATCAGAGTCTATAGACTATCAGAGTCTATGATCTATCAGAGTCTACATGTGATCAGAGTCTGAAGATCATCAGAGTCTGAAGATTTCAGAGTCTATACAGTTGAGGATAAATTTGGAAGAAGATCACAGGAATGAAAAGTCTTCGAAGATCAAGATAAATATATTGCAGATATGCTATGGGAAAGAAAGAGAATTCTAGAAGGAAACTGTCAACTAATAATTAGGGATTTTATTCCTATTGTAATTTTACTTTATGTTATTAGTTGATAGGCAGCTCTCTATATAAACTCTATGTAACCTAATTGTAAAGGTGTGGAAGTCGAAGCATAATTGTCTGAGTGAAATTTTGTGAGAGCATAGAGATAGAGAGAGTTGCTGTGATAAACACAGAGAAGCTGCTAGGGTTTGTGTACACCCTAGGAGAGTTTTGTATTCACAAATCAATAATACAAAATAGTACTTATTCATATTTTTGTGTTTGAGTTTGTTTTTAATTTGATTTTAAATCAGGCAGAAAAGACATACAAGTATTCAACCCCCCATTCTACTTGTACAACTGGGAAAACAATTGGTATCAGAACCTAACGTTTAAAATCGATCAAAGATGTCTGGAAACAAAGATGGCAATTCTAAGATTCCTATGCTTAAGATAAACGAGTTCACCCACTGGAAGGTTAAGATGCTGCACCATCTGGAAGCAACAGACCCTGACTATCTTGACAGGATTAATGAAGGACCCTTTGTGCCCTTAAAAATTGTGCCTCAAATCAACGAGGAAGGCAAAATAACTGAAGAACACCTCGTTGAGAAACCAAAGGCTGAATGGACAAAAGAGGACAAGGAAAATGTCCTTAAGGAGGCAAAAGTAAAAAACATTCTCTTTAACAATTTGGATTCTGTTCTAACTAACTGTGTCATATCATGCAAGACTGCTAAGGAGATGTGGACAAAACTTGAGGTGCACTGTCAAGGGACTAAAGATGTCAAGAAGAATGCTAGGTCTTTGCTAATTCAAGAGTATGAGTACTTTGAAGCAAAATCTGGAGAATCTATCACTGAGATGTATGATAGGCTTACAAAACTCTTGAATGAAATGGCTATGCTTGGTAAGGTTTATGATTCTGAAGATAAAAACACCAAGTTTCTGAGAGCACTTCCTGAAGAGTGGGACAATAAGACTACAACCATAAGGGAAGCTAGAGATTTGGATGAACTAACTCTAGAAGAATCGTATGGCAGACTCAAGACATATGATTTGGAGATGCAACAGAGGAAGAATAAGAAGTCTGTGAAGACAAAATCTATGGCACTCTTGATGGAGTCTGAGAAAGAACAACAGGAACAACCCACAGAAGCAAGAATCAAGGATTCAAGAAAGAAGGGTAAAGCTGTTGTGGAGTCAGAGTCTACTGACACAGACTCTGATTCTGATGAAGAGTTTGATCTAAGTCAAATGATGGCTATGTTTGCTTAAAATATCAAAAGAATGAAATTCAACAAAAGAACTGGCAAATTTAGCAAAAGGCCATCATTCAAGAAGGAAGATGAGAAGGTTGAGAAGAGCAAGAGTTCAATAATCAAACTTGACAAAGCAAAGGTCAAATATTTCAATTGTGGAATATTGGGGCACTTTGCCAGTGAATGCAGAAAGTCAAAAAGTCAAGGAAAAGGAAAAGCACTTCTATCAACAGGAAAAAATTGGGCAGACTCAAGCTCAGATGATGAAATTGATTATGAAAATCTAGCATTGATGGTATCCTCCTCAAGAAAATCACAGTCTCCCAAAGAACCCTCATCTCCTAAAACTCAGGTATCAATCTTTACTCCTGAATCCTTAATTAATTTAGACTCTGATGGCATAGAGATTGTGAAAAGTGAGGTTAATAAAATAATGACAACATGTAGGTCTCTCACTAGTGAAAGTGAAAGGTTGAGAGAAGAAAATTTAACCTTAACTAAAAGGAATGGTCATTTAGAGTCTGAGTTATTAATGGAACAATACAAAAAGGATTCTGAGAAATATAGTCATAACTACACTGAAATTTTGAAAGCCTATGACTATGTTAGGAAAGAACTAGAAGAAGAAAGGCTTAAGTTTAAAGTTTGGACAGACTCTGGAAGAAAAGTTCAAGAAATTCTCAATAATCAAAACGTGTGTCAAACTGCTGGTCTAGGCTATGACAAGAGTCAAGGCAAAAGACCTATTGTTGAGAATGATAACAATGAAGAAGCTAGCAAATTTAATAAGACTAAAGACAAAAGTACATTTGTTCCTATTAAGTTTGTGATCCCAAAAGAAAAAACTGAAACCACAAACTCATCTGTCAATAGTCCCCCTGTTGTTGACAAAAAGACAGATGAAACAGGGGCAAATAACTCTAAGAAAAATATAAACATAGGGTACTTGTCTAAGTCTAAGTTGAAAGAAAGGCTAGAGAACTTATCAGAGTCCACCAAAACTAGGAGAAATAGGAATGGTAATGAAGGCATCAATAAGGCTAATAATTATCAAAAAGATTCTAATGCTCCTAGAAAGAAGTGTTATAGATGTGGCAACCACAACCATTTAGCTATAGATTGTAAAACAAAAATTGAGATAAAATCAGAGTCTAGTCCTTCTCAGACTCTGAAAAGTCACTACATACCACAAAAACCTTGTTATCACTGTGGTAGCATATTTCATTCTATTTATATGTGTAGGGACTATCATGATTTGTATTACAATTTTTATGAGCTAAAATCTTCTATTGATAAAAGTTGGTATGACACTGTTAAGACTCCATCAGAGTCTAGAGCAACAAAAGAGACAGGTAAGCTAATGGTGAAAATTGTTAAGCCTGTTTCTCCTAAAATTAGTAGAAAAGGATCCAAAATTGTTTGGGTCCTCAAAACATCTAACTAGTTGCTTTATGTATGCAGGGAACCAGGGTAAAGAAAGTAACCCTAATCCTGGACAGTGGATGCTCAGGACATATGACTGGAAAGAAATCCCTGCTTACAGACTTTGAGGAAATGGCTAGCCCAGAAGTATCCTTTAGAGATGGCAACAAAGGACAAACACTGGGATATGGCAAGATTGTACTTGGGAATGTCATTCATCATTGAACAAGTAGCTCTAGTTGATGGATTAAGGCACAATTTAATAAGCATAAGTCAACTTGGAGAAAAAGGTTACCATACTGGCTTTGACAACAAAGAGTGTCTTGTGACTCACAAAGAAACAGGCATTGTGGTTTTCAAAGGACACAGACATGGTAACATTTATGAAGCCAGCTTGGAG
This sequence comes from Oenanthe sinensis, assembly GCA_028671895.1. Lineage (NCBI taxonomy): Eukaryota > Viridiplantae > Streptophyta > Magnoliopsida > Apiales > Apiaceae > Oenanthe > Oenanthe sinensis. Next base: position 41,320,154 of record CM053810.1, on the reverse strand, counting down.
GATTGCATAAACAGTGAAGTCACATGTCTATACAGCAAGGCCTCAACTGAAGAAAGCTGGAAATGGCACAAGAAATTGTCACACATCAACTTCAAAACACTCAACATGTTGGTTAAACAGAATCTTGGAAGAGGATTACCACAGGTTGATTTTGTGCAAGATGGACTTTGTGAAGCATGTCAACTTAGAAAACAAAGGAAATCATCCTTCAAGAGCAAGACAATAAACACCATTTCTGAACCCTTTTATTTATTGCATCTTGATTTATTTGGTCCAGTAAATGTTATGTCAATTAACAAAAATAAATATACTCTTGTTATTGTAGATAATTTTACAAGATTCACATGGGTTTTCTTTCTACATTCAAAGGATGAAGCTTCACAACACATAATAGACCATATCACTTTTCTGGAAAGAAAATCAAAGAAAACAGTAAGAATTCTGAGGAGTGACAATGGTACTGAATTCAAGAATTCAATCATGGAGGACTACTGTGCATCAAAGGGAATTATTCAACAATTTTCTGCGCCAGGAACTCCTCAACAAAATGGAGTTGTGGAAAGAAAGAATAGGACACTCATAGAAGCTGCCAGAACAATGTTGGCAGAGTCTAAGCTGCCAGTATATTTTTGGACTGAGGCAGTCAATACATCATGTTTCACTCAAAACTGCACTCTAATAAACATGCATGGAAAGAATCCCTATGAAATGATAAAGGACAAGAAGCCAAGTGTGAAACACTTTCACATTTTTGGATGCAAGTGTTATGTACTGAAAGTACATCCTGAAAATCTAAGCAAATTTAAAGCCAAGGCAGATGAATCAATCTTTCTTGGATATGCATCGAACACAAAAGCATTCAGAGTGTTTAATCTCAGAACCAAAATTGTTATAGAATCTATTCATGTTGCATTTGATGATAAAAAGTATACATGATTCCAGGATGAGTCAGAGTCTACTACACTAGAATTTGAAAATCTAAAAAGTTCTGAGATAAATGAAGAAGAAGAGGATGAAGACCCTAAAATAAATCCTGAACCAATACAAGAACCTGCACACTCTGAGGGGGAGCCAGAAAATTCAACTCCAAATAATTCAGAGTCTAACAGGTTAGGGTCTACCCAGATAGAGTCTATCCAGACAGAGTCTAGACAGACAGAGTCTAACTCATCAGGGTCTGGATCAAGCAACTCTGAACTCTTGTCAGAGTCAAGAAATTTAGGGGGAGCCTCTTCATTTGAATTTCACTCAAATACAGAAGATGCAAATGACTTAGGGGGAGCTTCAAGTTCAAGAACCAATCTTCCACCTGCTAGAAAATGGACAAGGAATCACACTCCTGACTTGATAATTGGTGATCCTGAGAGTGGTGTACAAACAAGAACAACCACTCAAAATGAATGTCTTTATAGTTGTTTCCTCTCAAAGAATGAACCCAAGAAAATTGAGGAAGCCTTGCAAGATCCTGATTGGATTATTGCAATGCAAGAAGAATTGAATGAATTTGAGAGAAATAAAGTATGGAAACTTGTACCAAGACCTAGAGATAGATCAGTGGTTGGTGCAAAATGGGTGTACAGAAACAAACTTGATGAGAATGGAACTGTAATCAGAAACAAAGCAAGGCTAGTTGCAAAAGGATACTCACAGGAGGAAGGAATTGACTATGATGAAACTTTTGAACCAGTAGCAAGATTGGAAGCTATCAGAATGTTTCTGGCCTTTGCAGCTCATTCCAAATTCAAGGTGTATCAGATGGATGTGAAAAGTGCATTCTTAAATGGAGAATTGGAAGAAGAAGTCTATGTGGAGCAACCACCAGGATTTGTTGATCGAAAGTTTCCTGATCATGTTTATAGGTTAGACAAGGCACTATATGGATTGAAGCAACCACCTAGAGCATGGTATGAAACTCTTTCAAAATTTCTTCTTGAAAATGGATTCACAAGAGGTACCATTGACAAAACTCTCTTTATTAGAAAATATAAAGGTGATATTTTGCTTGTCCAAATTTATGTTGATGATATTATATTTGGATCTACTAATGATAATCTCTGTGAAAAGTTTAGTCAACTAATGCAGTCAAATTATGAAATGAGCATGATGAGAGAATTAAACTTCTTTTTGGGGCTTCAAGTCAAACAGAATGATGATGGAATTTTCATCAATCAAATAAAGTATGTAAAAGAACTGTTGAAGAAGTTTGATATGCAAGATTCTGCAACTGCTAAAAATCCCATGTCAACAGCTACTAAGCTAGACTCTGACCCAAAGGGTAAAAAAGTTGACAACACTAGCTATAGAGGTATGATTGGCTCATTGTTATATTTAACTGCTAGTAGACCAGATATAATGTTTGCAACTTGTCTGTGTGCCAGATTTCAAGTTGACCCTAGAGAATCACACTTAATAGCTTTGAAAAGAATTTTTAGATATCTCAAGGGGGCACAAACTCTTGGACTTTGGTATCCTAGAGAGTCAGATTTTTCACTAATTGGCTATTCAGATTCTGACTATGCAGGATGTAAAGTAGACAGGAAAAGCACAACAGGACAATGCCAGTTTCTTGGCAACAGATTAATTTCTTGGTTTAGCAAGAAACAACAAACTGTATCAACCTCAACAGCTGAGGCTGAATACATTGCAGCTGGAAGTTGCTGTGCTCAAATTCTGTGGATGAGAAATCAATTACTTGATTATGGACTAACATTCTCAAATATTCCTATGTATTGTGATAATACTAGTGCTATTAAAATTGCAGAGAATCCAGTCCAACACTCCAGAACAAAGCACATTGATGTCAGGTATCACTTTATTAGGGAACATGTTGAAAATGGTACTGTGACACTTCACTATGTTCCAACTGACAGACAGATTGCAGACATTTTGACAAAACCACTTGATGAGTCTACCTTTCTCAGACTGGTAGATGAATTAGGTATGTTAAATATGTAAGTGATCAAAAATTACAAGAAGCAAGGTATGTACTTTAATTATAGTCCCTGTCTTAACACACTGTGATTAATTATTATTGCAATATTTTGTTTGGTATTTTACCTTGACAGAGTCTAGTTTTTAGACTCTGATGAGTCTATAGACTATGACGAATCTGTAGACTCTGAGAAAATTATCAACTAGACTCTGAAACGGTTAAAATTCGCGCCTGCAGACTCTGATTGCGTTTAAAATGTTCAAATGACTTGAAATAGGCGGTAAAAATTATCTTTTGAATGGACACAGGCTGTAGACTCGTGTGTATTGTATGCAACTTGAACAAAATAGAATTTTTCATACAATTTACTCACTTGTTTATTGCAATTATTTTCTAAGGCAAAAATATTCACAGAGCTTTTTACGAACCCTAGCTAATTTCTTCAAGCTTTTCCATCACTTTCCACTCAACAACTTTAATGGCTGCCGTTTCTACTGTCATGAGGGGACCCAAGGCGATTGCTTTCACATTTGGGGATTTTGATTTCATGACTACAAATCATGTTGCTGCTCCTGGAGATAAGAAAGGAGTAGATGCTGACTACTTCCTAATGATGGATTTTATGGAGCAATCTGAGCTCAGTTACATTCTGAAAGCATCTCCAGTGATTCATATGGACGCCGTCTCCAAAGCTTGGAGTTCTGCACAGGTCGTTGATCCTTCTCAGGATCAACCAGGTAAAATATTGTTCACCTTTGGCTCGATTACATTTGATATTACTGCAGATGTGCTTAATTCTGTGTTTAAATTGCCTGTTAAATCTTCTTTTGATGAAACTGTATCTGATGATGACATTAAAAACATGTTTAAGGCAATAAGTTATTCTGCTAGCTTAGATAACATGAGCAAGATAACTAGGCCTTACTTAAGAAAAGAATGGTCATTTTTCTTTGATCAAATTGCTAAGTGTTTCACTGGTAAGTGCAGTGGATTTGATGCTATTACTGCTATTACTTGTCAAATTGGTCACAGTCTCCTATTTGATAGAATAATCAACATTGGTGATTTGCTCACTCAAATGGGAGCAAAATTAAATAATGTGCATGAGGGGAGGAAGAAAGTCTACTATCATAGATTTCTTATGATTCTCCTTAATCACTTCATTCCTGACATGTCAACCAAGTTGGCAGATGATTGTTGTGTGCAGGCCTACAAACAACAAAGGAGGATATTCTCTGACATCAAGAGAATTGATGACAAAAAGAAGAGTCTACCTGCCATGCACTATCCACAGGTAATGCAGGTAAAACTCTCAACCTACAAACCTTCTATCTACAATGATTCTTTTTTTGGTGGTGACATGGTGCAGGAACAAGTACTGGAGAGTCCCCCTGCACCTACCCCAGTCACCAAATCCCCTTCAATTACACAATCTTCCAAACCAAAATCCAAAAAGAAACCAACCTCTGGTGTCTCTCAACAGACACCAGTTGTAAAGAGGAGAAAATTGGTTCAAACCAGGCTTATAGATGAGCACAGTGATGAGGAGCTCAACCCTCTAGAGAAACAAGTTGTTGAAGGTCTTTTTTTGCTAAAAGAAGGTCATGATACACTTGATTCTAACCTTCCATCCAAGTCTGTAGTCTCTGAAAAGGCTACAGACTCTGAAAAACCTAGGGAAGCACCTCAGGATTCTCACATTGAGTCTCCTGAGAAATCTTTTGCTCAGAAGTACAGAAGGTTAAGGAAGGCTTATTCTGCACACACACACAAGCCTGTTATTACTACTAACCCTGTTTTGCAGGAAACAGATGCTCCCAAGGCTCCTACAGAGCCAGACTCTGAAATCAAGAAAACACCTGAACCAGAGTCTAATGTTGAGTCAGAGTCTAGACTGCCTTTAGACTCTGATCATGAAACATTTTGGGAAGGAATGCCATTAGATGCAGCCTCATGTCTAATTGATGAGATCATTACTCCAAGTGATGAGGCACTGCTATTCTTATATCCTTTGGTGGAATCAGTTGAAGATCCAGGGCAATATCAGACTAAATCTCAAGTCTTGGATTTTCTTTCAACCTATGAAGCCCTAAGGAAGAGAATGGAACAGGAGCTACAAATGTCTGCACAGGATGTGGTCAAAAATCTCTACAGCTACCTATTCAACTCTTCATTCCAAGTACAAGAAGCTGGGCTCATAGAAGGCAGAACAAATGAAGTTCTCAAAGCACTAGGTGTGCCAGACTCTGAACAGCAAATCACAAAGAAGCCTAAAAAGCTTAAGGTCCACAAAAGGAGAGTATCAGAGTCTGTTGCTGAGTTGGAAACTGAGATTGAGCAACCAGTTTTTAACCATGAAGAAATTTGGGATAATGGAGTTACCTACAGGACAGCCATTCAATGGATCTCTCAAGTTCAACGTCTGTCAAGACAGGTGGCTGACTATCTTGTCCATAATATAGGTACAATTGCCAATAAATACATCTATCCAACCTACCAAAGTAGACTGGATCAATTCAAGGGCACATATTTTCAAAGAGTAAGAAGGGAACTGCAGGAACTCTTCAATCTCACAGATGCCCAGGCAATCAATGCAATCCATCTCAGGGCCTTTCATCACAAGTTGGATGCATTTCTTCTTGAAGAACAACAGGAGGTAGCAGGTGATGCAAGGCAGTTGGAGGTTGGGACTAGTGCACCAGTTGTGACTAGTGATAAAGATGCTCAGTCTGCCTCACCCACACAAGAACCACCTAGTCAGAGGTTGGGTGATAGTGGGGCAGGGGAGTATGCTGTTGGGCCCTCCTTGTCAACTCATCACAGAGCTGATGAGAACCCCAGTGATATGGGAGGACAGACTCTGATGGATGCTCATGAAGTAATTTCCCAATCTATTCTATCAGAGTCTATCCACCTTGAGGGGGAGTCTCATGCACAAACAGTCAAAGATGGTAACACTCAGACTCTGGCTTCTAATGAAGTCATACTGAAGCAGTCAGAGTCTAGAGTAGACCCTGAGACTGGAATACTGGAGCCAACAGACTCTGAAAAGAGAGAAGATGCTAGTAAGGGTTCAGAATCTGTTGATGCTCACCCCTTGGTGGAAACCCCTAGCCTTCAGACATTTGAAGGGGTTCCCCTCCATCAAGGTAGTTCAGGTATTGAAGCACCTTTATTATCTCTCAACCCCTCTTCTGTAGGTTTATTGAGTGCACCCTCCACATTGAGTCACAAAATATCTGAGAGGTTGGCACTGGACCAGGCAAAAGGAGAGGTAGAAAAGGCTGTAGAGAGCCTGAGTGAGATTGAGAAAGTGGGTGCCCAACCCCACTGTGAGCGTGAGAGATTAGGGTATCCTGAACCTAGCTTTACTTATTAGGATCAAGATTTTCCAAAGAGTTGGTCCAATGAGTAGGAGCAGGGGATCGATGACAATTCATTATGTCTGATTGTGCAGATTGGCAAACAGGAGGAAGCTCTTGCTGCTCAGAAATCATTTACACAGAGACCACATCTTCATCTGGTGGATTCTCTAGCAAGGAGAGAAGATAGGGTCATGGAGGCTTTGGTGGATAATCCTGTAATTATAACTGAGGCTGCATATTCGAAGTCAGAAGAACCACTCTTAATCATGCCTATAAGGGCTAGACTTCCAGAGTCTACAGTCTCTGATCACTCTCAGGAGGAGTCAGGGTCTATAGTCCCGTTTGCAGTTTCGGAGTCTACACCACCACCAGAGTCTACACCTCCATTCACAAAGCTAGAACATGTTGCTGAGGAGTGCACCTCTGAAGATGATGATCACGTTACTCCTTCTTTTATCTATTTTGATCAGGTGTTTCCTCAGTCTTGGGAGTCTGCACAGCAAAGAGGCATCAATGATAAAGATTGTTTTGAGTGTATTTTGGATATTCATCATTCTGAGAGACTTAAAGCTTTTCAGAAAAAATCCTTTCAACAGGAACATGGTTACTATCCTGGTGAAGAAGATCAAGTCTTAGATGGAGCTGTTAAAGCTGAGTTACCTGATGTTGCTGCTCAATTATCCAGTGTGGTCCAGGACATTTCTCATATTAAAATCAATCTCACTGGTGTTGATAATACAACTTCTCTGCTCAATACAAGATTTGACAGAATTCACTCCCTTCAATTATCCAAAGACGTAGCTTTTAAAGATGCTCTAGCTGCTATCACTACAACTCAAGCCTCTCTTCAAACTACAGTTTCTGATTTGACCACCAAGGTTGATTCAGTTATTGCAGCCCAGGCAAATATCTCCACTATTCTTGAGCAGATTCTTTTGGCTGTCACCAGTAATGATGATGTCAAAAAGGGGGAGAAGGAGAAGCAAGGTGAGTCCTCCAGGAGACATAGGATGAGGGATGCAAGGATAAATCAAGGGGAGTTAAAAGGAGGAGAGATGGTGATGATGGTGATAGTTCTCATGGTCCTAGGGGTCTTGATGATGTGCAACAAAAGCAATCTGGAGTAGCAAGAACTCAAACACATCAGTCAGGGACTAGACATGGGAAATCAGAGTCTAAGTCAGACTCTGATAAGCAAAGAAAGAAGTCAGACTCTGATCAAACTCAAGAACCTTCATACTGGAAGTGCAGTCAATCAAATCTGCAACTTAGAGCTAAAAAGAAGATAGGTCTTGGAGGATTTGAAGAATCTGACATTGACAGAACATCTACTCTAACCAGGGATCCTCAATCCTTGATAGATAGGCAGCTTTAGAAGATCACTCAGAAGCACTTAAATAAAGTGGTGTCTTCTCAAATTGTTTATAATGTTTTTGAAACAAAGATACAAGGAGGTCAGGGAGGTACAGAAAAGGTGAAAAATGAGATGCTGGTTTACTTCTTAGAAGGTGTAAGTGTAAGATGGATTAGTCAGTCAAATTTTATCTTTTTCAAACAGGCTGAGGAACTACAGTATATTAGATTCCTACTTCAAATTGCTTATGAAGTTAACAAGAGCAAAGAAGCTGTCACACACAAATGGTTCAAGGAGATTGATAGGAAGCTGATTTTGCACAGACAGGCAAATCGACAAATGGGCAAATTTTCTTTAAAATATGTTGATACTGAGGGAAATGATCAAGTCATGCCATTGGAAGGAAAATAGATTAAATTTCAAGAAGGTGTGGGTCATTACTTTGGGTTTTAGCCTATGAGTGGGAAAGTTAGTGTTCTGATGTTGAAGGACTTAAAAGATCAAGAAAGCAGTGCAAATGATCTTAGAGTAGCTTATTGTCAAATTAAATGCTCAAGTGAAGAAATGAATAAATTGAAGAAATTTGTTGGTGAGGCTCTGGCAATTGTTTAGGAAAATATGCTGAATTCATTTTTGAAGAATAATCCAGCCTTTGAGAAGATTAAATAAGAAGTAATTCTTGTTCCTTTATAATTCTTTTATACTGTTCTAGATTAATAGTTTTATTCTTTAGTTTTGACATCATCAAACCTTGATTTATGCTTACATTTTATAAAGCATAAATAGGGGGAGATTGTTAGGAATATATTCATTTGATGATGTACAAAATACTAGAACAGGGTCTAGATTAGTTTATCTGTAATAAGTCTTTCTAGTCTCTGAAATGTATAATCAGAGTCTAGATAGTCAACATTCATGTTATTTGTACTTAGAAGAATTTCTGTAGAAAGTGAAACCAGAGTCTGCATGAAGATCAGAGTCTGGAAGGTGATCAGAGTCTATAGACTATCAGAGTCTATGATCTATCAGAGTCTACATGTGATCAGAGTCTGAAGATCATCAGAGTCTGAAGATTTCAGAGTCTATACAGTTGAGGATAAATTTGGAAAAAGATCACAGTAATGGAAAGTCTTCTGAAAGTCATATTACTAGTCCTATTTGTAATAAGTAGATGACAACTCAACTCAGATAAGAAAGCGAAGTAAATAATAAATATTGAATATAGAGGAAGAACAAAAAGAAGCCAAGACATGACAAGACAAGACACAAAGACCACTACAGAAGAAATGAGAATCAACATTGTAGTTAGTCATCCGTGAACCAGACCAGTGCACAGGGTGTCAACAATGTCAATGAAGATTCGTCATCAAAAAGTTCAAGTGGTTAAAAAGAATGACAGAAGACAGAAGCTGAAAGCTCAAAGAGATACAGGTTTGTTTGGAATGTAGTGTACAAGAGTCAGAATCCAAGATTGAATATTTGACTGGGTACATGCAGTGGTGAAAAGAAGTATTGTCTAGTTTAAAGAGTGAAATTATTTAAGGAACAGATGTACTTCTAATTGCAACTGTAGATACAGCTAAACAGGCCTGGCGGTACTGACTTGAAGACAAGACGGTAAAAGAATTGACACGGAAGAAATGCAGAGTCATATATTCATAAAAGTGGAACCCCGGTTGGAATTGATTTATCATTTGCAAGTCAAAAAGAGTTTGGTTCCAGACATTCCAAAGACCGCAGATTAGAGCGTAAGGATTTATTTTTATTAATAAATATTTTTTTATTTAGTAAATTATATTTATAAATATCTAAATAATATTAGATATTTATTTTTATAATTTCTGAATTAAATTAATTATTTATTAATTAAAGATTATAAGCTGTGCGGGTCTAAAAGCATTTCTACGGAGCCAGTCACTAAAAGACGAAATAGGCCCCCATTTTTACTTCAATTTAAGTCGGTAGGTTTTTCTTTAAAGATCCAATGGTAGGCTTCCAAGTGTCCAAAATAAAAGAAAGAGAATTGAAGTGACCAATGGAAGCTTGCCACGTGTCCAATCAAGTGGAAAAGAAATAAAAAGCATGCTGATGAAAGAAGTCATACCGAGAGAATGAATTGGCAGTTGAATCAAAGTCATACCGAGGCTTGTATTAATAGTCATACCGATTTTATTTAATTAAAAAGTCATACCGACCTTTTTAATTAATTAAAATAAGTCATACCGAGCTTCTGCCGACCTTCCTTTTTAATAAGTCATACCGAGCTTATTAAAGAAAAGTCATACCGAATTTCTGATGAGTCATACCGGATTCTAAATGAGTCATACCGAATTTCTGAAGAGTCATACCGACAGAAATCAGTCATGCCCAGCCTTTTTGTGAGTCATACAAGTGTTAAATCAATTTGGAAAAAGGTCATTTTGGGATGAGTCATGCTGGCTTTCCACCTCTATAAATATGAGGATAGGGGCTTCATTTTTCGAAGTAGAAAAACAGTCAAATTCAGCAATTTGTCTGCAACGTCATATTCACAGACTTTCTGTGCTGGTTTGGTTTTAATTCCTTAAGTAGAACAATTCATGTCAAATTTGTTCTAGGAATTAAATGTTTATTCTACCGATTATTGTAATACCCTTTCAAGTTTAATATACATATTTAACTTGAATCTTGTTTACTTACTTACTAATTTCTATATCTTAAATGTTCAATCATAAAAATAGAAAGCTAGTAAGTCTGCCTTCCAAACACTACAAAGACTCGAACCCTCAGCTTAAACAATAATTTAATTCCGCAAATTCTGAAAAGAATTTCAAATTGTTGTTAGTATCGCATTCAACCCCCCTTCTACGATACTTCCGGGACCCAACAATTGGTATCAGAGCAAGCTGATTGATATACAAATCAAGATCCGCAGTCCAGTGAAGCTTAGGGTACGGAAGCTGTTTTGAACTTTGAATGTCTAGAGGCCTTGTTAAATAAATTTAGTTTATAAATTTAAATTTAGATAAATTTATTTTATAAATGTTATTTCAAATAAATTTATTTTGTGAATTTAATTTAAATGAGTTTATTATTTAAACTTGAAAAAATTTCTTTTATAAACTTAATTTAAATAAGTTCACTTTATAAATTTTAATTTAAATAAATTTATTCTTTAAATTTAAATAGATTTCCTTTTATAATTTAAATTTGTTTAGATAATTTTATTTTATAAATTTAAATTTAGATAAATTTATTTTATAAATGTTATTTAAAATAAATTTATTTTGTGAATTTAATTTAAATGAGTTTATTATTTAAACTTAAAAAAGTTTCTTTTATAAACTTAATTTAAATAAGTTTACTTTTTAAATTTTAATTTAAATAAATTTATTCTTTAAATTTAAATAGATTTCCTTTTATAATTTAAATTTGTTAGATAATTTTATTTTATAAATTTAAGTTTAGATAAATTTATTTTATAAATGTTATTTAAAATAAATTTATTTTATGAATTTAATTTAAATGAGTTTATTATTTAAACTTGAAAAAGTTTGTTTTATAAACTTAATTTAAATAAGTTTATTTTATAAATTTTAATTTAAATAAATTTATTCTTTAAATTTAAATAGACTTACTTTTATAATTTAAATTTATTTAGATAATTTTATTTTATAAATTTAAATTTAGATAAATTTATTTTATAAATGTTATTTAAAATAAATTTATTTTGTGAATTTAATTTAAATAAGTTTATTATTGAAACTTGAAAAAGTTTCTTTTATAAACTTAATTTAAATAAGTTTACTTTATAAATTTTAATTTAAATAAATTTATTCTTTAAATTTAAATAGATTTCCTTTTATAATTTAAATTCATTTAGATAATTTTATTTTATAGATTTAAATTTAGATAAATTTATTTTATAAATATTATTTAAAATAAATTTATTTTGTGAATTTAATTTAAACGAGTTTATTATTTAAACTTGAAAAAGGTTTATTTTATAAACTTAATTTAAAATGAATTTATTTTATAAATTTAATTTAAGTAAATTTATTAGTTAAATTTATATTGATTTAATTTATAATCTAAAGATATTAAAACTTGGTCCATTTTTCCAAAAGGGTTTGTAGTTGGAAAATTCTTCGTTTTGGCTCAGAATTAATTCGCAGAGCATATGACCCGGTTTCGAGAAAAGTGGTCATTTCGTATTAGTAGGTTTATTCCGGAGCATTTGGATTTTATTGTGGATGATATGATTGTTCATGTTATAGTTCCACAAACTGCTCAAATATAAAGATATGATAGATTTATTAGTGGGGAACTCTGAAGATTTTTTTCTGACTCTAATGATCATTCTAGTTTTTGTACTTATACAAAACGGATTTAAGAATCGTTAGAGGTCACAACTGAAGAAACATATGAGGCTAAAAGTAGTAAGGCAAGATCAGGGCTGTGTTACACTATTCAAGGAGCTCCCGAGCATTAAAATAAAAGTCTATTCTGAATCTGTGAAGCTTGACATCTTGTCAGAGTCATATTCAGATATTGATGATGAAACTGAGTTTGCAGAAGGAATCAACGCTAATGATGATGATTCAGATCCTAGTAGTGGAAATGGTAGTGAATCTACACAACTCGTGGACTTTAACAGAATCCACTCAACAAGGTGAAGGATCTTCAACACATCCTAGCAGCAACTCAGGGGGAGCAAATAAAATAAGGATCTACTAGTCATACTCAACACAATGAAGATCAAAGGAATACATTAAGAACATATCTGCCGAGATAAAGGGTTTGGAGTCAAATTCATTCCTAGAGTCTAGTTCTTAGTGTTCCGGATACTAGAGTAAAGACTAGAAGTGCTATGAAAAGAAAATGGTTACTCTTCGGGAAAGAACAATTGTTAAACAGTTGGAATCCTAAAGAAGATTGAAGAAGCACTGATTAATCCAGATTGAGTGATTGCAATGCAAGATGATCTCAATAATTTCGAAGGCAGAATCTACTGAATCTGGAACCCAGGCCACAAGACAAAGTTGTAATTGGTACTGTAAGGGTTTTCAGAGACTGGATGAAATTTGGCATTGTTATGAGGGACAAAGCCAAACTGGTTGCAACAGAAGGTATCGACGTTGATGGAAACAGAATCTTCGGGACTTTCACGATCTAACTAAAGCACCAGAGACGAGACTTGATACTATTAGGGCTGAACAAGTTGATGTACAACAACTCCTGGACTTTGAAGTTTCATATCCACTAGAATTTGTATATCATTCTCTTCACAAAGCTCTCTATGACGGAGGTAAGAGATCAAGCAATCGTCAAGGACATGGTATGACACTCTAACTGCTAATTACTTGAATATGATTTTATACTAGAGTCGTTATACACATATCTCTCTAGAATACAAGGCACACACACATAATGTTTAGTGCAAGTATACCATGGTTATATTATATGTGGGTCTACTGTGCATAAAGACCATATATTTTATTCTCAATATGCCTATGTGTAAGTTTCCACGTGGATACTAGAGAATCTAATCTTATAACTAAGATATGAATTGTTAGATATCTTAAGGGATTACCAATTCTAAGAATCAGGTACCCTAAAGATACTAGGTTTAACCTAATTGGCTATATAGATATAGATAATGCAGGTTGAAAGAAAGACATGGAGGTAATTACCAGAAGCTGTCAAACTCCATCAACTCTGCTGGATAATCTCTTCACCACTCACGGAACAAGCGCATGGACACTAGGTATCATTTATATCGAGAGTAGTCCTTAGTAGAATAACTTGCAGATATTTGCTAAACAGCTTGATGAATTCATTTTGTCTAAGTTGGTTAGTGAAGTTGGGATATTATGTATGTGCATATTTGTTGGAAATCTCATCTGTAAGGAATTCTTAAATGAGTTCACAAGTTTTACATTTTCCATATTTAAAGGACTTGTGAATTTATTTGAAATCCAGAACCTCGTGCTTATTGCTACTACTTTAATTATCATGTTTACAATGTTATATGCATATGTGATAATTAGGTGTTCTAGCATAAGTTTGTATATTATTTTAATTAATTTAAATTATGATGTTAGACAATTCGATGTCATATCAGTCTCATGATTTAAATGAATTAAAATAATATGCAGCATAATTATTTGTATGATAAATATTTTATGAGTATCAGTTAATGATATCTTGCTTAATTGTTTTGATATTTTTCTCTGATATTTTTAAATGTTTTGTTACAAATAATTGTGACACTTTTAATATTAGTGACATTATTTAGAATTACTGATCTAAATAATCAATGCATATTTCAAAAACACTAATATTGAAAAACGGAAGTATTTTCTAAGTTATGTGTATATAAAATTCTCAATATTTTATATACTTAGAAATATTTCCAAAATTGTTTTTACTTCTAGGTATCAACCATTTGTAAAATGATTTGTTTTCAAACACTTGTTTCAATGTTTGTTGCACATTGATTCAAAGTACCTAAACAGTGGTTGTTGCTTTGAAGGCCTTATACTGTATTGCTAAGAATACATCCACCCCTATTGTAATGAAATTTTCTATTTTAAGTTAGGGATATTATCAGGTGGACGAAAATGATGAATATCATAATTGCATTATGAGTCGGAAAATCATAGTCCTCTATCTGATAAGGATGGTTTGCAAAACTGTTTTCAAATCATACAGTATTAAGGTATAAAGGAAAAGAGTCATTTTAACGAGATATAATTTGGTAAGAGAGTTGAATTTCTTATTTGGTATAAATTCTCGCGTTTTATTATGGGAAGTTTGCCTTATAGGAAATTCATAAAGGATAAAAACTTTCTTCTATGATACAACTTTCCCGCGTTTTATTATGGGATATGTATCTTAAAGAAAATTTTGTATCATGCTTTTAAATGATAAATCTTTAATTCTGACAAAACTCTTTTATTGAAAGTGCTTTAATGCAATCTATTACCATTCCTTATTATATTTTTCCTTCTCTTTCGGATGAAAAATATGTTTTGGAATGTTAAGGTGATTATCTTTTTATCTCGATTGATTCTTTCCAGTTAGCCCCTAGTGGCTTTAGAAACTGGCCAAGAGGTTGAAAACCCATCAATCTCTTATCCAGGCCATAGTACTAAACACCAATTCATCCACTTCCATATATTAATCCCTGGAGATATAAGGAACTCATGTAAGTTAGAGGTTGATAAGGGAGAAACTGCACTTGATGCAGCAAATAAGGATGATGTCGGAAGTGCACCCACAACTCTACCTCCAGAGAAGAAAAGGAGTATATAACTGAGGTAACTGTAAGCTCATTTGCATCTTCTCAAAAGGATGCAGAGCTGAAAAGGCAATAAAACTGTCTCTGGAATCATTCTCTCTACAGGATGAGTCCATTGAAATTCGCTCGTCAGCTAGAGCACTTTGTAATGAGACAAGCACACCACCGGCACTCACGCTGATGGTAAGCCTAAATATATAAATTCTAGGAACACATTGCAAGGCGTGCACAGTGAGAGGTACTTGCAACATTTTTAGTTTTGTACAGTATTATTTAATTGGCATTCATACTGTAAATATATATATATATTTTCCTTAAGAGAGTTGAATTTCTTCTTTGGTACAAATTCCCGCATTTTATTATGGGAAATTTGTCTTATAGGAAATTCATAAGTGATAGAAACTTTCTTCTCAGATACAATTTTTCCCGCATTTTATAAAGGGATATGTATCTTAAAGAAAATTTCGTTATATGTGTGTAAGTTTGTTTTTATTTTGTGTTTATTTTTTATTATTATTAAATTGGCATATTTTTATTTTATAGTTTATTTCATTTTATTTTTAAATTTTATTTTTGTCTACGAGAAATTGTTCTAAGAATCATAAGTATTAAATGTCAATATTTAAAGGACTTGTGACTTTCTTTACATCTACTTTCTCGAGCTTACATATATCTCTGATATAATGTATGAAGTTAAATGCTAATTTTTATTCCTATGATTATTTAGTATTTAGCAAGATTATTTTATCTTATTAAAATTATGAATTGAAGCAATTAAATGTTTATTAGCTTCATAGTTTTAATACGATGAGATATTAAAAGAATAATTACTTGCTTTTTGAAATTATTATTAATTATCATATTTTGATAGTTTGTTATTATTTCGTTGCAATTAGTTATGATTTTTGTTATTAGTGATAATATATATATATATATATATATATATATATATATATATATATATATATATATATATATATATATATATATATATATATATATATATATATATATATATATATTGTTTATCTGAAAGTTACTAATAATAAAAGCATATCTGTGTCCTGCCGAACAAGAGCAATCGACTCGAGGTAAAGCAGGTAATATCGATCTTGATATATTGTTTAATCAATTGATATAAATATATATACAATTGTTATATTGAGCCCTCAGTGGCTATAGGACAAGATCAAGGGGTTGAAAACCTACAATCTCTAACACAGATCATAGAACCAAACACTCAAACAGATACAACTTCATCTACTAAACCCCTGAAAAGAAAAGTTTATCAACTAAAGAGGGTGAGAGAGTAAGTGCCTCTAGTGCACTAGAAAAGAGAAGTATCTATGAGTGTTCCAGCAGCTCTGCCTCTAGTTAGAATATGAAATTGAAACCAAGGCAACTGCTAACTAATTTATATTCTCTCAAAAGGGTATAGATTTTCAAATGGCAAAACTGTTACTAGGTTCATTCTTTCAACAGAGTGAGTCTATTGAATTCGGCCTGTCAGCCAAGGCCATTTGTAAAGAGTCAACTTCATCTGGACACATTCAAACACTGCCGACCATAAATGTATATATTCAAATGCATTGTAAGGATTGTCACACACTAAGGATGAATTGACGGAAGCAATTATTCTAAACTTCCATATCAAGGAAGGAAGGATGATTGATGATTCTGACTGAATCAGCATGCCTTCACAGGCGTATAGATCCTTGTCTGACTCCCCAGATGGAACATATCTGGATTCCTAACGGAATAGATCATCTTATATGATCAGCAACTCATTGAATCTATTCCTGAAGCAATTCAGTTATTAAAATCAAATATTTTAATGGATTCAGTTGAGGACGGGGATTTACGAAACCCCATTGCACCACCAGTGACCTCTCTTGAAGGGGCTATGGTGATCTTTCTTGCAGGTACAGAAGACTGTGTCATTCGTACTGAGAGAGATATAGTGTTGTGAGAAAAGAGTGAAACACAATTGAGAAAGAGTGAAAACATATATTCTATGAGTGAAACACTTAGAGAGTATATGAGCGAAACACTTGTCAGAAACACAAAGGAAAATCACACTCTACCACAATTACCAAATCCCATTCCCAATTCTCTGTTAAAGATTTCTAATGTTACTCAACTGAGGGGGATGAAATTTCTTCTGTTATTAAGGATTCTGAAGAGGATTACTCAACTAAGGGGGAGAAGTGTTGAACAGTTCGAACTGTTGAACAAGATCCAAAAAGGGAGAAGTAGATCCAAAAAGGGAAAAGTGTTGAACAAGATCCAAATGAGAGAATTGTTTAACTGAAAGGCAGAGTGTCTAAACTTGTAACACTATAACTTATGTAACTCAACTAAAAGAAAAGATACTTAACCAGAAGACAATCAAGAACATGAAGCCACAAAGAAATCAATGCTAAATGAAGACAGGGTAATTGATACAATTCAACATGTTAACTATGATCAAATAAAGAAGAAATCATTGAAAGAAGTTCAAGACAGAGTTGTTCATGCCTCAGTGATTTGTAACTTAAAGACTCAAGATCATAACTATCAGTATCAATAAGACTAATTGATTTCAAGTGAACAAGAAGGAAAGCAATATTTGGAAAGCCACATTACTAATTGAAAATGGTAATCTATTCAAGAAGCAGAGACACTATCAAGACTAGTCACTTATGAATCAGACCATTGCATCAAGTGTCAGGACATTGATAGTATGTTTATGTCAGTAATAGAGAACCAAGTTCAAGAGCTTGTTGAAGAATTTGGAAGACATAAAGAAATCACAAGCTCAAGATGCTGCATTGAAGTTTCAAGTTAAAGCCCAGAATTTTTCTAAGTACAAAATATTCGAGATAGAATATTCGAGATGGCCAAGTAGAACATTCCTATGTAGAATATTCGAGATAGAATATTCGAGATGGCCAAGTAGAACATTCCTATGTAGAATATTCGAGATAGATATTCGAAATGGCCAAGTAGAAGTTCTCAAGTAGATGTTCTACATGGAGGGCAGTTTCAACATGACACATGGCATCATCTAATTGGCAGATTTCCAAGCTTTCAAGATAAGATAAGATTTATGTGGATATCATTGGGCCACGTATATTTTAATCTTTGAAGACTACAAGACATAGATTACAAGTAGTATAAATAGAAGTACTTGTGTATTAGTTTAAGAGAGCAATATTTTCAAGATAAACACTTGTAAAAGAGAGAGAGAGTATTCACAGAGCTAAGTATCATTTACTACTCTCTTTACTTCTAGTGTACTGTGTAATGAATGTTGTAGCAACCCTTTCAAGTTATATATAAGACATATATTCCTTGAATCATTGTGTTCATTTATTACATAGTATTTATTGCTTTATTAATTCGAAAAGTTGTATTCACCCCCCCTCTACAACACATTTGGACCTAACAATTGGTATCAAAGCCTCATGTTTAATATACAAAACATAGATCCTTCTGTTTGGTAGAAGATTAGTGAGTTTTCATCTATAGATCTACTTTTCAAGTTCTTCTCGAAAAGTGTGCTCAAATTTGTTTGGCAGAGAAAACTCACTCTAAAAATTATTTAAATACTCCAGGAGTAATTATTTAGCTTGGGAGGACTTTAGATAATTTTTGTGAATTATTCTGGGTACTTTGATTTTTGGTGTTCTTCAAGGAGACATTACTGTTCTTGATAAAGAAGATAAACCCAGCAACTTTTGATTACTTTTTCAAGAGACATAAAGTTAAAAAAAGGTGTTATTGGCTTTTGATTTGACATAAATCTCACAACAAAAATGTTACAGAAGATATTCAGTACCTAGCATGTGGGTTAGGTGAGTTAGGTGAGAAAAGCTACAAAAGTCAAAAAGTGTGAAAAGTAATATTGTTTATTCAATATTAAAAGTGACCTGCAGAAAATTTCTTCCAAGGACAAAAGTTCTACTTGGAATATTCTACTTGAATATTCTACTTGAATATTCTACTTGGAATATTCTACTTGGACAGAAGTTCTACTTAGAGAAATTCGACTTGGGCAGTTCTACATAGATATTCTACTTAGCCTAGTCTTGGGTACTTAGAATTTTTTTTGGTGTCCAGAATTTGAACCTTGATTTATTTTAAGATAATTTAATTTTCTTTTAATTACTACTCAAGTAATAAGAAAAATTTATTATCTTTACTTTAAATCCGCATTAAGATGGCACCTAAGAACAATTTCAAGATTCCAATGTTCGACCGAGATCATTATGAAGAATGGGTGTTGAGAATGAAACTTTACCTTGAGTCAGTCAATCCTGAATATCTGGAAGTCCTCGATAAAGGTAAATTTGTACCAATGGTTGTTGTTCCTGAGCATATGGAAGGAGATGTGGTAGTACCACAACGGTCTGAGCCTAAGAAGGCAGTAGACTTTTCAGATGCTGATAAGGAGCAGATATCTTTCGACACATCCGTTCGATAAACACTGATGGAATCCCTAGATCATGAGATGTTTAACGTAGTTAAAGGACTAACTACAGCAAAGAAGATTTGGGATAAGCTAGAGGTCGTCATGGAAGGTACCTCTGAGGTCAGAAGCAACAAAACACTTATACTCAAGATGGAGTATGACATTTTCAGGATAAGAAAAGGAGAAGGTATAACCGATGTCTATCTAAGATTCAGTCAGTTGGTTTTGGATTTGAATCTGAGAGGTGTAACTCTCCCCGTGGTTGAAGTCAACACGAGATATCTGAGGAACCAGCCAAAAAGCATTGAACATAGAGTCTACGCTGTTAGAGAAACCAGAGATTTATACACAACAACTCTGGAAGAATACTATAGAATTCTAAAGACCTATGAGCTGGAAACACTTCAAGATCAAGCATGGGATAATGATTCAAGAGGAAAAGAAGCTGCATCAGGGTTAATTACTGATGAGGTAGAGTCTAAAAAGGCAATGGTTGCAGAAAAGCCTAGGTCATCACCTGCATCACCTCAAGTTGAAAATGATGATGAGTGCACATCAAATAGTGATGACGACTACTTCACCCAAGAAGAGCTGGACAACAGGGATGACAGTGTCGTGGCATACATGGCAAGGAAGTTCAGCAATATCAGATTCAGAAAGAGTAACCGACCTCAAAGTAAATCTTCATCTTATTATCGGGTTACTAGGGGTGGTGGTAGTTCACAAGGCTACAAAGGAAAAGGCAAGAGTACCAGCTACAAATCTCCTTTGGATTTCAAAATGAAGTTCAAATGTTATAACTGTGGTGAAGCTGGACACTTTGCTACAGATTGCAAGAAGCCTAAACAGACATATCCAAAAGAAACTTATGAAGCTCTCAAAAGCAAGTATGAGGCCCTGGTGAAGGAAAGACATGGAAAAAGAGCTTTAGTTGTCACAGAAGGAAGAGCGTGGGATGATTCAGATGAGGAAGAAGTTACTCATACAGCAAACTTTGCCCTCATGGCTGAAACGTCAGATGAACCAGAGGTACCAGTTCTAACCCTTAAGGAAGAAATGTCTCTAGATGATTATAAGGTGCAGAACGGGGCTCTTAGCGAAGAGATCTATATGCTGTGCAAAAGCCTAAATACTTCTCAAAAAGAACAGAAAACAATTGTTGCCAAATGCAGAATGCTTGAGGCAAAAGTGGAAGAATTAGAGGCCGTTTGCACTATAGATACTTCCCTAAGAGACTCTATTAAAACTTTGGAACACAAGCTCAACCTTAAAGATGAAATAGAAGCATGTCTTAGGAATAAACTAGCTGAGTTAGAAACAAAATGCGAAGCTTATAAACTAGCAGCTAGTAAAGTGAATGTTGATAGTAGCACATTTAAGAAGATAACTGGTGTTGGTGTAGGACTTGACTATTCTAACTTATCAAAGAAAGAAGGGAAAAGGCCTGTAGACACCAGTCCCAGTGAGATTAAAAAAGAAGTACCTACAATTCTCAAATCTGCTATTAAACCAATATTCAAACACTTTACTCCTCGAGAAGAAGAAGAGACTGATTTACTAGTTAGATATGAAATCGAGATGGAAGATCGGAAGAAAGAACAACCTGTAACTCCTACTAAATCAGTTAAAATCAAATCCCCTAGAGAAGAATCTAGACCAGGATTAGGAGCCAAGGCTGTTAAACAACAGGTTAAGAAAGAAAAGGGCATAAAAGAGGTTAAGGCAGAACGAGTAAAGAAAGCATGTTATCACTGTAAATCTACTGAACATCTTTCTTATGCATGTAAATCTAACATGAATATTCCTGTTGCACATGCCATGCCTGTACCACATACAATGAATAACATGCATCAGAATCATGCACAATGTGGTCAACCTAATTGTATGCCATGCACTTTTAACGTCATGCAAACTTTTGTAAATTTGATGAATGCAACTAGTCAAACATGTTTAAATACTGCTACTAGTTCTAATATCAAGAAGAAGCATGTGAGAGCTAAGACTGCCAGTCCTCCTAAAGTTAGGAGTGACAAGCCTTCTCCTAAGACTGACAAATCTGTCAAGTCTGAAAAAGGGAAAGACAAAGTCGAAAGCTCTAGTAATGTTAAAAAGAGTGCATCTCCTGTTGTTATACCTGATAACTATCGATCTTATAGAAAAGCCGGGCCCAATCAAAGTTGGGTTCCGAAGAACGCCTAACCAATCTGTCATTGCAGGGCATTAAGCAGAAAAGAAATAAAGTCTTATGGGTGCTAGATAGTGGAGCATCAAGGCATATGACAGGAAACAAGTCCCTGCTTACAGATTTGGTTATGAAAGCTGGCCCTTATGTTACCTTTGGAGATGACAGCAAAGGAGTGACAAAGGGATATGGCAAACTGAAGACTGACAATGTCATCATTGAAGATATTTCCTATGTTGAGGGATTGAAGCACAATCTGTTGAGCATAAGTCAATTCTGTGACAAAGGTTATGAAATTGTCTTCAATAAGAAAGGTGTATCAATAACTCACATTGTGACGCCCTCCCAATCCGGGGTCTAGATCGGGGAGTCACTAACACTCTATATGCATACATCCTATTTAAATATAAACAATCACAAATATAGATATACATGACCCCAACTATTACCCTGGACCTTTAACAGGTAATGGTATGAAACAAGCACAACTCTAAATTCATTAATTACATAACCAGAATAAATATTATTACAACTCTGAATCATCTGACAAAAGTCTATCAACATGAACACTTAAGACTTAACAAAGTCTTTTCCTTCTAACTCAGCCTCGATCCTACCTGTTCAATCTCAGCCAGCCTAGCATAATTAAGAAAGGAGGTATTCTTCCTCGCAGTCTGCTTAATACGTTCCATGATTCTCAAAAGCTGTAGAGGTTAGAAAATAAAAGAATGAGCCACAAAAGCTCAGCAAGTAACCATGTGGGTTAAAAAAAACAGTTCTACAGGCTTATATATAATTTGAAAAGTCTTTTCTCAAAACCATGCTTTAAAAATCATTGCTGGACCTCATTGTCCCATAACTATAATCAAAATTTCATTCAGGGTATTCATTATTCGCAAGACTTTCTTTTATAAATCCACTGGCAAGGTTAAATAATTTTAATAACTGGTACAAGGTATTAAGAAACTAGAAGCAATAAATATTTCCAAGTATAGGAATAATCTGCAGGGTTAGATGGATAACAGGAAGTAATATATAGCAATTGAAACAAAGTCAAGTCAAGATATGTCTGACAGTTTAAGCTGTAAAGGGCATGATATAACAGGGCATTTCAATTTTCATTATTAATCATTTCAAAGATCAGTTGTATAAAACTGTCCTCTCATTAGGACCTTGCTTTTCAAATCATTTATAAAACTGTCCTCTCATTAGGACCTTTCTTTTCAACTCATTTATAAAACTGTCCTCTCATTAGGACCTTTACTATTCAAATCATTTATAAAACTGTCCTCTCATTAGGACCTTTACTGTTTAAAAACAATTATTTTGGTTGAAGTTTTCTCACAACGCCAGACAATATGGGTGATCAGCCACGTAAAGTCCCCATAACGGACTAAAGTCCCTCTGGACATAAAGAGTACTCATAAAGGCACTTATTGCCATTGGCCTTGGGCTATCTCATTATAGCCATTGACTATCTCATTATAGTCTTCACATAAAAAGTGCTGGACCGGCGTCACTCGGCCTCTTACGCCTCCAACCTATAGGAATCCGCAGAAACCATTTTGATCGGAATTCCTATAATAACCAAAACCTTTCTTTTTAAAGTTACCAAATCATTTGATGAAAAAGACTTCTTGAAAGTCGGATTCCATATTTAAATCCATTTTTAAGATCATTAGACAGAGGTAAAATTTATTCCAGGATATGTCTCAAAACAAGTTTCTGTTGTAGTAGGGTAAGCTGAAATCATGAACTGGGAATCCAAAACCAGGCTATATTTGTAAAGTCAGGTTGCAGGGTCAATTCACAGGTATAACAGTTGTTTTTGAAAACAGTTGTAAGGCATTTAACTGTAACAGTAATTAGGCCATAGCAACAGGGTATGTTCAGAATTTAAGTTCAAGTAAACATAATTAAGGAAAAATGGTGTGGACATAAGTCATAGTTCAAGGTTACTGATTTAAGATTTGTAAAACTAGTTTATAAGCTGTCAGTAGCAGTTCAGGGATTGAAAGTTAAAGTGCAATTGAAACTGATATAAGGTTGCAGTTTAAGTAACCAGTTAAAGTAAGGTAACACAGTTGAAGGGTCATGAAGCAGTTTATAAAAAATTTCACTATGCAGTTCATAAAACAGTATTTAAGTTGAAAGAGATTAGGCAGTAATTACTTGCCTTAAATAGAATGCTACAGCTGTTGAACAGGTAGATCGCCTACACCAGACACTAACTCTCTACTTTAGCTTTCCCTCTGTCTTTCACCTCAACGTCCTTCGTAGCTACACACAAATAATACTATTTCAGTATTTTATAAACTCTCGACGTTTTCATTAACGTCTAACTATTCTACCCTTTCGATAGTGTAACCCTTTAACACATATGCACAATCCACTGTACACATACTCTGATATATACTCACTTTTACACTGGCAATCAAATAGCACATAGACACATATATTGATTCACAGTATTCTTGACTGATAGTCTTTCCTATACAGAAGTGGTGTGCCAATAATATTTTACAAAGTCATTTTAGTTTTTTTAGAAATTTTGGCAGCACTTCCCCTGTAATTGGAACTACCTGTCGGAATACAACCGACACAACCAAACATCAATGTCAATCATAGACCATTATACAACCATATTTGCACCAAATTCATATCAAACAAGCAATAGCTATAAACAATATGCAATACTATTGTCATTCAAAATAACTGAAACAATCCAAGTACCGACTACCTAACTATACAATCGATTCAATTCTTAACTCACTCTTATATCATATCAACTCATGTCCATTAGCTCATAGAAATTAGAACTCATATTGGCAATTAGTGTATGACATTTGAATATAGAATATACATATATGTATTTCGAAAAAGGCTGTCATGCATAACATAATTCAACCAAGCAATTTAGTTAACTCCAACAATCGCTTAAGTTACGAATAACTATCCATCACAATTTATTAACTTAATAACAACTCCAAATACTACTCATTTTATACTATTTTCGAAAACAATTATATATGTACATAATTATCATACATTTGAATTTATATAACCAAATTGTAATCAACACTAATTTGACTATTTACCAACCAATTAATCCACGTTTCATCTCAATGATAGTCCCAATAACTTAGCATGCTTTGACTAAAATGTAGTACACATGAATTGCCCAGAAAATAAGTAATACAAACGGAAAATTCAAGAACCAATCTAAATTTGATATGCAATCAAAATTCACAACCGAACATAGCAATTGACACTAGAATTTAACTACTAACCATGGGTGCACTTCAATCAATCGTATGAGAATTAATCATATAACTCGAACTATTCGAATAACTAGCACAAAATTGACATGCAACTCTATTTTCCCCAATTAAACATGACCATTAGCATCATAAATTGAATCACCAATTATGTATACACTCAAAATGTCCAAGCACACACATATATATACGGTTTTACTCCACTATCGAACGGCAACTTTGAAAACTATAGCCGAAAATATAAAATTTTGACATGCACCCTTCGATTAACAACACATCAAACTCATCACAGCCACAACAATCAATCACGAGCTTCATTACTACCATATTAATACAAACGAAACTTATACAATGCCTTGAAATCGAGGTGCTGCAACTAAATCGGAAAATCACCATACAACTCGGGATTTAAACATGCAGCATCTATAATTATTAAAATTAATATATAAATTACATAGAGGCTCAAGTAACATCATTGCCATGACCTGCCAGCTCGTAATAGTCATCGCCGGCGGCCAAAGCTCCGGTGGAGTTCCGTTCATCGGATTCTCAACACCTAGCTTTGATTTCCTTGTTACCCATCACAGTTAACATCACAACATAGCCTCAGAATCATAGATAATCGACTAACAGGGCTTGCATGTCACTCTTCAACATAAACATATACACGGCAGCATATATACATACGTGCAAAGCAACTAATGTAATCTAAAATCAGGCTCACATAAGTAATAGTATCTAATCAAGCATCTAACATCAATTTGCTATGATGACAAAGAGGAACAGCAAATCGCAAGTTAGAGAGCTAAGAGTAACCTGGGAAATGAAGATACAGAACAAAGAGAGGTAGTGGGCGGTGGCTTTTACAAAACAAAGACAAGGGCATTCTAGTAACTTCACATATGCTGTTTTCTGGATTAAATCAATTAGTAATTCGAATTTTTATGGAAAATGGGTACAAAAACAAGTTTTCTATTTTTAAAATTGAGAGAATGAATTTAGAAGCTTCCCCATATTTTTAAAATATTTTTATGGTAAATAAATAATTAACTAAAAATCTTTGAAGTTTTAGCACAGAAATAGAAAATAAGAGTAGGAAAATCTTTAAAAATACATTTGGGCTCGAATAAAATAAACTTTTATTTTTCACAAGTCTCAAAATATTTAAGCAACATTTAGAAACAGGTTTCATGATTTTTGGGCATTCCAATAATTAAATATGGAATTTAGAAGAGTAATATCTCTAGAATAAAACAGGAATGAAAGATTTATATAAAATCACTGAGACTAGAATTAAATACATCACTATTTTTAGAAAGTCTCTAAAATCACATAGAAGCTACATATAAAATTTCATAATTATTGGACACACCAATAATTTTATAAAAATCAAACAGTTACTCAATTAAGCATAGAAATTACTTAATCACTTAATTAAATCACTTAAGCATAATGCAGTCAAACGGGCAGTCAACCAGACATATAAAATGACCACATATCATATCTTAACACATTAAAACACATAAATCATATACCTCATATTATTCAAATAGATTTAATTATCTCGATCGTTACATTCTCCCCCCCTTAAAAAGATTCTGTCCCCAGAATCAGCCTAAGTAAACAAATAGGGATACTTCTCGAGCATTTCACTCTCAAATTCCCAGGTGGATTCCTCAACTCGAGGATTTCTCCACAAAACCTTTACAAGCTTAACAGACTTATTCCTTAAAACTTTATCCTTACGATCCTGAATCTCTACAGGCTGTTCTACATAGGACAAGTCGGGTTGAATCTCCAAGGGTTCATACTCTATCACATGACTCATGTCAGGGTTATACTTTCTAAGCATAGATATGTGAAAAACATTGTGGATATGCTGCATCTGCGGCGGTAGAGCCAATTCATACGCAACTTCCCCAACTCGCTTCAAAACTTCAAAAGGTCCTATATATCTTGGACTAAGCTTTCCTTTCTTGCCAAATCTGCTAACACCTTTCCACGGAGAAATCTTTAATAATACCAGGTCACCTTCTTCAAAACTCATATCCTTCCGTGACTGATCAACATAATTCTTTTGCCTATCTTGAGCAGCTAACAACCTTTTCTGAATCAATTCAATCTTTTCTTTAGTTTGTTGAACTAATTCTGAACCCAAAATCTTACGCTCACCAACTTCATTCCAACACACTGGTGATCTGCATTTTCTTCCATATAAAGCTTCATACGGGGGCATCCCAATACTGGCATGATAGCTGTTGTTATAAGAAAACTCCACTAA
Organism: Oenanthe sinensis; assembly: GCA_028671895.1. Taxonomy (NCBI): domain Eukaryota; kingdom Viridiplantae; phylum Streptophyta; class Magnoliopsida; order Apiales; family Apiaceae; genus Oenanthe; species Oenanthe sinensis. The sequence continues at coordinate 41,293,027 of CM053810.1, read as the reverse complement.
CGGTAGATGCTCGTCCCAACTTCCTTCAAAATCCAAGGCACAAAGTCTTAACATGTCTTCAATGGTCTGGATTGTCCTTTCATTCTGGCCATCTGTCTGAGGATGATATGCAGTACTCATATTTAGCTTTGTTCCCAAACACTCTTGAAACTTCTTCCAAAATCTTGAATTAAATCTCGGGTCTCTGTCAGACACTATTGATACAGGAACACCATGTCGCATAATAATCTCTTTCAGGTACAAATGAACCAACCTGTCCAGTGAAAATCTTTCGTTGATCGGTAGAAAGTGCGCTGACTTGGTCAATCTGTCTATTATTACCCAGATAGCATCATGATTAGCTTTAGTCCTTGGCAGACCTACTACGAAATCCATAGCAAGATTCTCCCATTTCCATTCTGGAATCTCTAGTGGTTGCAGCAATCCACTGAGCCTCTGATGTTCAGCTTTGACTCTCTAGCACGTATAACATTTACTGATCCATTCTGCCACATCTCTTTTCATGTTGGGCCACCAAAAATTTTCCTTGATCGTCAGGTAATACCAACACTGGGGCAGACACTAGTCTTCGCTTTAACTCTTCAAAACTTTCTTCACACTTCTCATTCCATACAAATTTTTTCATTCTTCCTTGTCAACTTGGTCATAGGGGTAGCTATCTTTGAAAAATCTTGAACAAATCTTCGATAGTATCCCGCTAAACCCAGAAAACTTCTGACTTCTATTGGAGTCCTTGGTCTTTTCCATTTCATCACTGCTTCTATCTTCGCCGGATAAACTTTGATACCTTCTCTACTGACAACATGTCCTAAGAATTGTATTTCCTTCAACCAAAATTCACATTTAGAAAACTTCGCATACAGCTTCTCCTTTCTTAAAATCTCTAAAGCAATTCTTAAGTGATCAACATGCTCTTCTTCTGACTTTAAATATATCAGGATGTCGTCGATGAATACAATCACAAACTTGTCCAAATACTTCTTAAAGACTCTGTTCGTCAGATCCATAAATGCTGCTGGAGCATTTGTCAATCCTAAAGCCATAACCAAAAATTCATAGTGTCCGTACCTTGTTCTGAACGCTGTTTTAGATACATCTTCAGGTTTGATCTTGAGCTGATAGTATCCGGACCTTAAGTCAATTTTGGAAAAATATTCAGCTCCTTTCAGCTGGTCAAAAAGATCGTCGATCCTCGACAACGGGTACTTATTCTTGATAGTCAACTTGTTCAACTCTCGGTAATCTATGCACAATCTCATTCTTCCATCCTTCTTCTTCACAAACAGTACTGGTGCTCCCCAGGGGGACACACTAGGCCTTATCACTCCTTTATCCAAAAGATCTTGTATTTAACTCACTAAAATCTTTGCCTGATTGGCTACTTCTATAACCAATGCTTGTTCCAAAGGTTGAACTTCACATTGCAATTTACCGATAAATTTTCGAGATATAAAAGACTTAGTAGCTCCATAATCGATTAACACACTAGCTTGAACTGAATTAACAGGAAGTGTACCTGAAATCACATCCACATCTTGGATAGCTTCTCTCTAGGTCATGTTGAAAGTTCTTGCTCTAGATTGTGGTGCTGAAGACTGTGATGGAGTTCTAGCTATCCTGAGAACATTTACAGGCTGGGTAGGTTCCTTGCACTCTCTTGCTATATGGCCTAGCTTGCCACACTTGTAACACTTGATTCCAGACTTCTGAATTTGACTCTGAGTCTGACTATTACATTCTATAGCATAGTGTCCCTTCTTGTTGCACTTGAAACAAGTAACATTTGGCTTATTACACACTCCGGAATGCTTCTTTCCACAAGTCTTACATTCATGAACATATTGTCTTAATCCTTCTGCTGATTGAGACCTTGGTTTCTACTATTCTGCCCTCTTCGACCTCCGTTACCATTGTTAAACTGTTGAAAGTTATTCTTCTGACCTTCTGATCTTCTGTTGAACTTGCTTCTGAAATTACTTTGTCCTTGGCCTTCTTCTCTAGCCCCAAACTTCCTCTTCTTTTTATCCTTTTCCTTTTGAGACATATCACTTTCATTTTCCACAATCATTGCCTTCTGAACCATTACGGCAAAGCTCTGTAGCTCAAAAACTGCCACTCTGCTTCGATTCCATGGCCTCAATTCTTGTTGAAATCTTTTGGCCTTCTGTACTACTGTTCTGTTGAAAACTATGACTCTAATTCTGGTGATTCTCATTTTCTTCTTAAATGAAATCACACTATTATCTACTTTCAAACTTCCAGGCTTTATTTTGCCCTTCCCCTTTTATTTTCATTTCTAACTCAGTATATTATCTTCATACTCAATATATTTCTTTGTTTCAACTATGAGAACTTTTATTCAATCCAATTTTCTAAATACTTAATAATATACTTTTCCAGAAATAACTCAATAAATCCAACCAAATAACTACAACAGTTCCTTCATATTCACTCCAGCTTCCTACTAATTCGCTTCTTCTTTCTGTATAACCGACGTATAATGTTTCATATTCTTCTTAACACTAACAATCTCAGCATCACAATTCGTTACAAGGTCGAACAATTACTAATTGAAGGAATCAAAAGCAAAGCTCAGATTTGATATTCAAACAAAAGTATAAAACATGGACCAAGATTCTTTGAAACAATAGGTTCAAAAGAAATCTCAACTTTTACTGGTTAGAGAACCATTAGAGTTTAAAATATGGGACTTTGCAAAGAATGGATATCTTATTCAAGAAGAAATAACTGGGAGATCACTATGATCTTTGAACTTCCATTACGTTACATATGCCACTTAGGAGAACCTCCGTAGTACATAAGGTGGCCAGCCTTAGCACTTTCATGACATGCAACTTACCAACAGTGGCGTCCCACCTTGGTATCCCCTTTATATAGGGTTGTTCGTCCCAGAAGAGTATAAAAATAGTATAACACATAATATTCAAAATTTCAAGAATCAATTAAAGGCTTGTTAATAAAATATCTGAATCAATAAAGATATTTCAATAGAACGAATAGAGAGTTTGAGTAAACAAAATACACATGACTCTGGCAATTAGAGTGAGTAAGGTCAATTACGGAAAAAAATATCTTTCTCAAGTCACAAATAGAGAATCGATTTCCTAGCGAGGCTTGAAATCTAACAGACATAACAAATACAATCCTAGGTGGTGCAAAAATCTCAGCACGAACAGATGCAGGCTCAGACACAAGCAATACAGGTAGAACGGGTGCCTCACTAGGTAGGTGCTACCATATGCTCAGGGATACAATCCATAACCTCCACGTCCGATCCAGAATCCATACTAGGCTCAAAGTAAGACTCGTGTGGAGTGGTGCCAAAAGAAGTATTGAAGAATGGAGGGGAATGGTAAATGAGGAACCTTATCACTGTCCGATGATATCTGCAATTATGCAGTGGTATACCGATGTATAAACCAAGATGAAGTTATCTTAAGTTTAACATCAATCTATCTTAACATTCTTAACCATCGAGACTCTATCCGATAATCTCAACTCGAAACTCTATGGTTGTTTGAACTTAACTTCCTATCTTGAGTGATCCTATCTTATATCTCTAAGGGTTTAAAACTTATAATTATCCTATGTTTATAAGTACGTAATTCCTAGAACCTATATCCTATTATCTTATTAATATAATTCTGGCTTGTTTCAGTGACCAAAACCTATAGCTCTGATACTAACCTGTGACGCCCTCCCAATCCGGGGTCTAGATCGGGGAGTCACTAACACTCTATATGCATACATCCTATTTAAATATAAACAATCACAAATATAGATATACATGACCCCAACTATTACCCTGGACCTTTAACAGGTAATGGTATGAAACAAGCACAACTCTAAATTCATTAATTACATAACCAGAATAAATATTATTACAACTCTGAATCATCTGACAAAAGTCTATCAACATGAACACTTAAGACTTAACAAAGTCTTTTCCTTCTAACTCAGCCTCGATCCTACCTGTTCAATCTCAGCCAGCCTAGCATAATTAAGAAAGGAGGTATTCTTCCTCGCAGTCTGCTTAATACGTTCCATGATTCTCAAAAGCTGTAGAGGTTAGAAAATAAAAGAATGAGCCACAAAAGCTCAGCAAGTAACCATGTGGGTTAAAAAAAACAGTTCTACAGGCTTATATATAATTCGAAAAGTCTTTTCTCAAAACCATGCTTTAAAAATCATTGCTGGACCTCATTGTCCCATAACTATAATCAAAATTTCATTCAGGGTATTCATTATTCGCAAGACTTTCTTTTATAAATCCACTGGCAAGGTTAAATAATTTTAATAACTGGTACAAGGTATTAAGAAACTAGAAGCAATAAATATTTCCAAGTATAGGAATAATCTGCAAGGTTAGATGGATAACAGGAAGTAATATATAGCAATTGAAACAAAGTCAAGTCAAGATATGTCTGACAGTTTAAGCTGTAAAGGGGATGATATAACAGGGCATTTCAATTTTCATTATTAATCATTTCAAAGATCAGTTGTATAAAACTGTCCTCTCATTAGGACCTTGCTTTTCAAATCATTTATAAAACTGTCCTCTCATTAGGACCTTTCTTTTCAACTCATTTATAAAACTGTCCTCTCATTAGGACCTTTACTATTCAAATCATTTATAAAACTGTCCTCTCATTAGGACCTTTACTGTTTAAAAACAATTATTTTGGTTGAAGTTTTCTCACAACGCCAGACAATATGGGTGATCAGCCACGTAAAGTCCCCATAACGGACTAAAGTCCCTCTGGACATAAAGAGTACTCATAAAGGCACTTATTGCCATTGGCCTTGGGCTATCTCATTATAGCCATTGACTATCTCATTATAGTCTTCACATAAAAAGTGCTGGACCGGCGTCACTCGGCCTCTTACGCCTCCAACCTATAGGAATCCGCAGAAACCATTTTGATCGGAATTCCTATAATAACCAAAACCTTTCTTTTTAAAGTTACCAAATCATTTGATGAAAAAGACTTCTTGAAAGTCGGATTCCATATTTAAATCCATTTTTAAGATCATTAGACAGAGGTAAAATTTATTCCAGGATATGTCTCAAAACAAGTTTCTGTTGTAGTAGGGTAAGCTGAAATCATGAACTGGGAATCCAAAACCAGGCTATATTTGTAAAGTCAGGTTGCAGGGTCAATTCACAGGTATAACAGTTGTTTTTGAAAACAGTTGTAAGGCATTTAACTGTAACAGTAATTAGGCCATAGCAACAGGGTAAGTTCAGAATTTAAGTTCAAGTAAACATAATTAAGGAAAAATGGTGTGGACATAAGTCATAGTTCAAGGTTACTGATTTAAGATTTGTAAAACTAGTTTATAAGCTGTCAGTAGCAGTTCAGGGATTGAAAGTTAAAGTGCAATTGAAACTGATATAAGGTTGCAGTTTAAGTAACCAGTTAAAGTAAGGTAACACAGTTGAAGGGTCATGAAGCAGTTTATAAAAAATTTCACTATGCAGTTCATAAAACAGTATTTAAGTTGAAAGAGATTAGGCAGTAATTACTTGCCTTAAATAGAATGCTACAGCTGTTGAACAGGTAGATCGCCTACACCAGACACTAACTCTCTACTTTAGCTTTCCCTCTGTCTTTCACCTCAACGTCCTTCGTAGCTACACACAAATAATACTATTTCAGTATTTTATAAACTCTCGACGTTTTCATTAACGTCTAACTATTCTACCCTTTCGATAGTGTAACCCTTTAACACATATGCACAATCCACTGTAGACATACTCTGATATATACTCACTTTTACACTGGCAATCAAATAGCACATAGACACATATATTGATTCACAGTATTCTTGACTGATAGTCTTTCCTATACAGAAGTGGTGTGCCAATAATATTTTACAAAGTCATTTTAGTTTTTTTAGAAATTTTGGCAGCACTTCCCCTGTAATTGGAACTACCTGTCGGAATACAACCGACACAACCAAACATCAATGTCAATCATAGACCATTATACAACCATATTTGCACCAAATTCATATCAAACAAGCAATAGCTATAAACAATATGCAATACTATTGTCATTCAAAATAACTGAAACAATCCAAGTACCGACTACCTAACTATACAATCGATTCAATTCTTAACTCACTCTTATATCATATCAACTCATGTCCATTAGCTCATAGAAATTAGAACTCATATTGGCAATTAGTGTATGACATTTGAATATAGAATATACATATATGTATTTCGAAAAAGGCTGTCATGCATAACATAATTCAACCAAGCAATTTAGTTAACTCCAACAATCGCTTAAGTTACGAATAACTATCCATCACAATTTATTAACTTAATAACAACTCCAAATACTACTCATTTTATACTATTTTCGAAAACAATTATATATGTACATAATTATCATACATTTGAATTTATATAACCAAATTGTAATCAACACTAATTTGACTATTTACCAACCAATTAATCCACGTTTCATCTCAATGATAGTCCCAATAACTTAGCATGCTTTGACTAAAATGTAGTACACATGAATTGCCCAGAAAATAAGTAATACAAACGGAAAATTCAAGAACCAATCTAAATTTGATATGCAATCAAAATTCACAACCGAACATAGCAATTGACACTAGAATTTAACTACTAACCATGGGTGCACTTCAATCAATCGTATGAGAATTAATCATATAACTCGAACTATTCGAATAACTAGCACAAAATTGACATGCAACTCTATTTTCCCCAATTAAACATGACCATTAGCATCATAAATTGAATCACCAATTATGTATACACTCAAAATGTCCAAGCACACACATATATATACGGTTTTACTCCACTATCGAACGGCAACTTTGAAAACTATAGCCGAAAATATAAAATTTTGACATGCACCCTTCGATTAACAACACATCAAACTCATCACAGCCACAACAATCAATCACGAGCTTCATTACTACCATATTAATACAAACGAAACTTATACAATGCCTTGAAATCGAGGTGCTGCAACTAAATCGGAAAATCACCATACAACTCGGGATTTAAACATGCAGCATCTATAATTATTAAAATTAATATATAAATTACATAGAGGCTCAAGTAACATCATTGCCATGACCTGCCAGCTCGTAATAGTCATCGCCGGCGGCCAAAGCTCCGGTGGAGTTCCGTTCATCGGATTCTCAACACCTAGCTTTGATTTCCTTGTTACCCATCACAGTTAACATCACAACATAGCCTCAGAATCATAGATAATCGACTAACAGGGCTTGCATGTCACTCTTCAACATAAACATATACACGGCAGCATATATACATACGTGCAAAGCAACTAATGTAATCTAAAATCAGGCTCACATAAGTAATAGTATCTAATCAAGCATCTAACATCAATTTGCTATGATGACAAAGAGGAACAGCAAATCGCAAGTTAGAGAGCTAAGAGTAACCTGGGAAATGAAGATACAGAACAAAGAGAGGTAGTGGGCGGTGGCTTTTACAAAACAAAGACAAGGGCATTCTAGTAACTTCACATATGCTGTTTTCTGGATTAAATCAATTAGTAATTCGAATTTTTATGGAAAATGGGTACAAAAACAAGTTTTCTATTTTTAAAATTGAGAGAATGAATTTAGAAGCTTCCCCATATTTTTAAAATATTTTTATGGTAAATAAATAATTAACTAAAAATCTTTGAAGTTTTAGCACAGAAATAGAAAATAAGAGTAGGAAAATCTTTAAAAATACATTTGGGCTCGAATAAAATAAACTTTTATTTTTCACAAGTCTCAAAATATTTAAGCAACATTTAGAAACAGGTTTCATGATTTTTGGGCATTCCAATAATTAAATATGGAATTTAGAAGAGTAATATCTCTAGAATAAAACAGGAATGAAAGATTTATATAAAATCACTGAGACTAGAATTAAATACATCACTATTTTTAGAAAGTCTCTAAAATCACATAGAAGCTACATATAAAATTTCATAATTATTGGACACACCAATAATTTTATAAAAATCAAACAGTTACTCAATTAAGCATAGAAATTACTTAATCACTTAATTAAATCACTTAAGCATAATGCAGTCAAACGGGCAGTCAACCAGACATATAAAATGACCACATATCATATCTTAACACATTAAAACACATAAATCATATACCTCATATTATTCAAATAGATTTAATTATCTCGATCGTTACATTCTCCCCCCCTTAAAAAGATTCTGTCCCCAGAATCAGCCTAAGTAAACAAATAGGGATACTTCTCGAGCATTTCACTCTCAAGTTCCCAGGTGGATTCCTCAACTCGAGGATTTCTCCACAAAACCTTTACAAGCTTAACAGACTTATTCCTTAAAACTTTATCCTTACGATCCTGAATCTCTACAGGCTGTTCTACATAGGACAAGTCGGGTTGAATCTCCAAGGGTTCATACTCTATCACATGACTCATGTCAGGGTTATACTTTCTAAGCATAGATATGTGAAAAACATTGTGGATATGCTGCATCTGCGGCGGTAGAGCCAATTCATACGCAACTTCCCCAACTCGCTTCAAAACTTCAAAAGGTCCTATATATCTTGGACTAAGCTTTCCTTTCTTGCCAAATCTGCTAACACCTTTCCACGGAGAAATCTTTAATAATACCAGGTCACCTTCTTCAAAACTCATATCCTTCCGTGACTGATCAACATAATTCTTTTGCCTATCTTGAGCAGCTAACAACCTTTTCTGAATCAATTCAATCTTTTCTTTAGTTTGTTGAACTAATTCTGAACCCAAAATCTTACGCTCACCAACTTCATTCCAACACACTGGTGATCTGCATTTTCTTCCATATAAAGCTTCATACGGGGGCATCCCAATACTGGCATGATAGCTGTTGTTATAAGAAAACTCCACTAACGGTAGATGCTCGTCCCAACTTCCTTCAAAATCCAAGGCACAAAGTCTTAACATGTCTTCAATGGTCTGGATTGTCCTTTCATTCTGGCCATCTGTCTGAGGATGATATGCAGTACTCATATTTAGCTTTGTTCCCAAACACTCTTGAAACTTCTTCCAAAATCTTGAATTAAATCTCGGGTCTCTGTCAGACACTATTGATACAGGAACACCATGTCGCATAATAATCTCTTTCAGGTACAAATGAACCAACCTGTCCAGTGAAAATCTTTCGTTGATCGGTAGAAAGTGCGCTGACTTGGTCAATCTGTCTATTATTACCCAGATAGCATCATGATTAGCTTTAGTCCTTGGCAGACCTACTACGAAATCCATAGCAAGATTCTCCCATTTCCATTCTGGAATCTCTAGTGGTTGCAGCAATCCACTGAGCCTCTGATGTTCAGCTTTGACTCTCTAGCACGTATAACATTTACTGATCCATTCTGCCACATCTCTTTTCATGTTGGGCCACCAAAAATTTTCCTTGATCGTCAGGTAATACCAACACTGGGGCAGACACTAGTCTTCGCTTTAACTCTTCAAAACTTTCTTCACACTTCTCATTCCATACAAATTTTTTCATTCTTCCTTGTCAACTTGGTCATAGGGGTAGCTATCTTTGAAAAATCTTGAACAAATCTTCGATAGTATCCCGCTAAACCCAGAAAACTTCTGACTTCTATTGGAGTCCTTGGTCTTTTCCATTTCATCACTGCTTCTATCTTCGCCGGATAAACTTTGATACCTTCTCTACTGACAACATGTCCTAAGAATTGTATTTCCTTCAGCCAAAATTCACATTTAGAAAACTTCGCATACAGCTTCTCCTTTCTTAAAATCTCTAAAGCAATTCTTAAGTGATCAACATGCTCTTCTTCTGACTTTAAATATATCAGGATGTCGTCGATGAATACAATCACAAACTTGTCCAAATACTTCTTAAAGACTCTGTTCGTCAGATCCATAAATGCTGCTGGAGCATTTGTCAATCCTAAAGCCATAACCAAAAATTCATAGTGTCCGTACCTTGTTCTGAACGCTGTTTTAGATACATCTTCAGGTTTGATCTTGAGCTGATAGTATCCGGACCTTAAGTCAATTTTGGAAAAATATTCAGCTCCTTTCAGCTGGTCAAAAAGATCGTCGATCCTCGACAACGGGTACTTATTCTTGATAGTCAACTTGTTCAACTCTCGGTAATCTATGCACAATCTCATTCTTCCATCCTTCTTCTTCACAAACAGTACTGGTGCTCCCCAGGGGGACACACTAGGCCTTATCACTCCTTTATCCAAAAGATCTTGTATTTAACTCACTAAAATCTTTGCCTGATTGGCTACTTCTATAACCAATGCTTGTTCCAAAGGTTGAACTTCACATTGCAATTTACCGATAAATTCTCGAGATATAAAAGACTTAGTAGCTCCATAATCGATTAACACACTAGCTTGAACTGAATTAACAGGAAGTGTACCTGAAATCACATCCACATCTTGGATAGCTTCTCTCTAGGTCATGTTGAAAGTTCTTGCTCTAGATTGTGGTGCTGAAGACTGTGATGGAGTTCTAGCTATCCTGAGAACATTTACAGGCTGGGTAGGTTCCTTGCACTCTCTTGCTATATGGCCTAGCTTGCCACACTTGTAACACTTGATTCCAGACTTCTGAATTTGACTCTGAGTCTGACTATTACATTCTATAGCATAGTGTCCCTTCTTGTTGCACTTGAAACAAGTAACATTTGGCTTATTACACACTCCGGAATGCTTCTTTCCACAAGTCTTACATTCATGAACATATTGTCTTAATCCTTCTGCTGATTGAGACCTTGGTTTCTACTATTCTGCCCTCTTCGACCTCCGTTACCATTGTTAAACTGTTGAAAGTTATTCTTCTGACCTTCTGATCTTCTGTTGAACTTGCTTCTGAAATTACTTTGTCCTTGGCCTTCTTCTCTAGCCCCAAACTTCCTCTTCTTTTTATCCTTTTCCTTTTGAGACATATCACTTTCATTTTCCACAATCATTGCCTTCTGAACCATTACGGCAAAGCTCTGTAGCTCAAAAACTGCCACTCTGCTTCGATTCCATGGCCTCAATTCTTGTTGAAATCTTTTGGCCTTCTGTACTACTGTTCTGTTGAAAACTATGACTCTAATTCTGGTGATTCTCATTTTCTTCTTAAATGAAATCACACTATTATCTACTTTCAAACTTCCAGGCTTTATTTTGCCCTTCCCCTTTTATTTTCATTTCTAACTCAGTATATTATCTTCATACTCAATATATTTCTTTGTTTCAACTATGAGAACTTTTATTCAATCCAATTTTCTAAATACTTAATAATATACTTTTCCAGAAATAACTCAATAAATCCAACCAAATAACTACAACAGTTCCTTCATATTCACTCCAGCTTCCTACTAATTCGCTTCTTCTTTCTGTATAACCGACGTATAATGTTTCATATTCTTCTTAACACTAACAATCTCAGCATCACAATTCGTTACAAGGTCGAACAATTACTAATTGAAGGAATCAAAAGCAAAGCTCAGATTTGATATTCAAACAAAAGTATAAAACATGGACCAAGATTCTTTGAAACAATAGGTTCAAAAGAAATCTCAACTTTTACTGGTTAGAGAACCATTAGAGTTTAAAATATGGGACTTTGCAAAGAATGGATATCTTATTCAAGAAGAAATAACTGGGAGATCACTATGATCTTTGAACTTCCATTACGTTACATATGCCACTTAGGAGAACCTCCGTAGTACATAAGGTGGCCAGCCTTAGCACTTTCATGACATGCAACTTACCAACAGTGGCGTCCCACCTTGGTATCCCCTTTATATAGGGTTGTTCGTCCTAGAAGAGTATAAAAATAGTATAACACATAATATTCAAAATTTCAAGAATCAATTAAAGGCTTGTTAATAAAATATCTGAATCAATAAAGATATTTCAATAGAACGAATAGAGAGTTTGAGTAAACAAAATACACATGACTCTGGCAATTAGAGTGAGTAAGGTCAATTACGGAAAAAAATATCTTTCTCAAGTCACAAATAGAGAATCGATTTCCTAGCGAGGCTTGAAATCTAACAGACATAACAAATACAATCCTAGGTGGTGCAAAAATCTCAGCACGAACAGATGCAGGCTCAGACACAAGCAATACAGGTAGAACGGGTGCCTCACTAGGTAGGTGCTACCATATGCTCAGGGATACAATCCATAACCTCCACGTCCGATCCAGAATCCATACTAGGCTCAAAGTAAGACTCGTGTGGAGTGGTGCCAAAAGAAGTATTGAAGAATGGAGGGGAATGGTAAATGAGGAACCTTATCACTGTCCGATGATATCTGCAATTATGCAGTGGTATACCGATGTATAAACCAAGATGAAGTTATCTTAAGTTTAACATCAATCTATCTTAACATTCTTAACCATCGAGACTCTATCCGATAATCTCAACTCGAAACTCTATGGTTGTTTGAACTTAACTTCCTATCTTGAGTGATCCTATCTTATATCTCTAAGGGTTTAAAACTTATAATTATCCTATGTTTATAAGTACGTAATTCCTAGAACCTATATCCTATTATCTTATTAATATAATTCTGGCTTGTTTCAGTGACCAAAACCTATAGCTCTGATACTAACCTGTGACGCCCTCCCAATCCGGGGTCTAGATCGGGGAGTCACTAACACTCTATATGCATACATCCTATTTAAATATAAACAATCACAAATATAGATATACATGACCCCAACTATTACCCTGGACCTTTAACAGGTAATGGTATGAAACAAGCACAACTCTAAATTCATTAATTACATAACCAGAATAAATATTATTACAACTCTGAATCATCTGACAAAAGTCTATCAACATGAACACTTAAGACTTAACAAAGTCTTTTCCTTCTAACTCAGCCTCGATCCTACCTGTTCAATCTCAGCCAGCCTAGCATAATTAAGAAAGGAGGTATTCTTCCTCGCAGTCTGCTTAATACGTTCCATGATTCTCAAAAGCTGTAGAGGTTAGAAAATAAAAGAATGAGCCACAAAAGCTCAGCAAGTAACCATGTGGGTTAAAAAAAACAGTTCTACAGGCTTATATATAATTCGAAAAGTCTTTTCTCAAAACCATGCTTTAAAAATCATTGCTGGACCTCATTGTCCCATAACTATAATCAAAATTTCATTCAGGGTATTCATTATTCGCAAGACTTTCTTTTATAAATCCACTGGCAAGGTTAAATAATTTTAATAACTGGTACAAGGTATTAAGAAACTAGAAGCAATAAATATTTCCAAGTATAGGAATAATCTGCAAGGTTAGATGGATAACATGAAGTAATATATAGCAATTGAAACAAAGTCAAGTCAAGATATGTCTGACAGTTTAAGCTGTAAAGGGGATGATATAACAGGGCATTTCAATTTTCATTATTAATCATTTCAAAGATCAGTTGTATAAAACTGTCCTCTCATTAGGACCTTGCTTTTCAAATCATTTATAAAACTGTCCTCTCATTAGGACCTTTCTTTTCAACTCATTTATAAAACTGTCCTCTCATTAGGACCTTTACTATTCAAATCATTTATAAAACTGTCCTCTCATTAGGACCTTTACTGTTTAAAAACAATTATTTTGGTTGAAGTTTTCTCACAACGCCAGACAATACGGGTGATCAGCCACGTAAAGTCCCCATAACGGACTAAAGTCCCTCTGGACATAAAGAGTACTCATAAAGGCACTTATTGCCATTGGCCTTGGGCTATCTCATTATAGCCATTGACTATCTCATTATAGTCTTCACATAAAAAGTGCTGGACCGGCGTCACTCGGCCTCTTACGCCTCCAACCTATAGGAATCCGCAGAAACCATTTTGATCGGAATTCCTATAATAACCAAAAACTTTCTTTTTAAAGTTACCAAATCATTTGATGAAAAAGACTTCTTGAAAGTCGGATTCCATATTTAAATCCATTTTTAAGATCATTAGACAGAGGTAAAATTTATTCCAGGATATGTCTCAAAACAAGTTTCTGTTGTAGTAGGGTAAGCTGAAATCATGAACTGGGAATCCAAAACCAGGCTATATTTGTAAAGTCAGGTTGCAGGGTCAATTCACAGGTATAACAGTTGTTTTTTAAAACAGTTGTAAGGCATTTAACTGTAACAGTAATTAGGCCATAGCAACAGGGTAAGTTCAGAATTTAAGTTCAAGTAAACATAATTAAGGAAAAATGGTGTGGACATAAGTCATAGTTCAAGGTTACTGATTTAAGATTTGTAAAACTAGTTTATAAGCTGTCAGTAGCAGTTCAGGGATTGAAAGTTAAAGTGCAATTGAAACTGATATAAGGTTGCAGTTTAAGTAACCAGTTAAAGTAAGGTAACACAGTTGAAGGGTCATGAAGCAGTTTATAAAAAATTTCACTATGCAATTCATAAAACAGTATTTAAGTTGAAAGAGATTAGGCAGTAGTTACTTGCCTTAAATAGAATGCTACAGCTGTTGAACAGGTAGATCGCCTACACCAGACACTAACTCTCTACTTTAGCTTTCCCTCTGTCTTTCACCTCAACGTCCTTCGTAGCTACACACAAATAATACTATTTCAGTATTTTATAAACTCTCGACGTTTTCATTAACGTCTAACTATTCTACCCTTTCGATAGTGTAACCCTTTAACACATATGCACAATCCACTGTAGACATACTCTGATATATACTCACTTTTACACTGGCAATCAAATAGCACATAGACACATATATTGATTCACAGTATTCTTGACTGATAGTCTTTCCTATACAGAAGTGGTGTGCCAATAATATTTTACAAAGTCATTTTAGTTTTTTTAGAAATTTTGGCAGCACTTCCCCTGTAATTGGAACTACCTGTCGGAATACAACCGACACAACCAAACATCAATGTCAATCATAGACCATTATACAACCATATTTGCACCAAATTCATATCAAACAAGCAATAGCTATAAACAATATGCAATACTATTGTCATTCAAAATAACTGAAACAATCCAAGTACCGACTGCCTAACTATATAATCGATTCAATTCTTAACTCACTCTTATATCATATCAACTCATGTCCATTAGCTCATAGAAATTAGAACTCATATTGGCAATTAGTGTATGACATTTGAATATAGAATATACATATATGTATTTCGAAAAAGGCTGTCATGCATAACATAATTCAACCAAGCAATTTAGTTAACTCCAACAATCACTTAAGTTACGAATAACTATCCATCACAATTTATTAACTTAATAACAACTCCAAATACTACTCATTTTATACTATTTTCGAAAACAATTATATATGTACATAATTATCATACATTTGAATTTATATAACCAAATTGTAATCAACACTAATTTGACTATTTACCAACCAATTAATCCACGTTTCATCTCAATGATAGTCCCAATAACTTAGCATGCTTTGACTAAAATGTAGTACACATGAATTGCCCAGAAAATAAGTAATACAAACGGAAAATTCAAGAACCAATCTAAATTTGATATGCAATCAAAATTCACAACCGAACATAGCAATTGACACTAGAATTTAACTACTAACCATGGGTGCACTTCAATCAATCGTATGAGAATTAATCATATAACTCGAACTATTCGAATAACTAGCACAAAATTGACATGCAACTCTATTTTCCCCAATTAAACATGACCATTAGCATCATAAATTGAATCACCAATTATGTATACACTCAAAATGTCCAAGCACACACATGTATATGCGGTTTTACTCCACTATCGAACGGCAACTTTGAAAACTATAGCCGAAAATATAAAATTTTGACATGCACCCTTCGATTAACAACACATCAAACTCATCACAGCCACAACAATCAATCACGAGCTTCATTACTACCATATTAATACAAACGAAACTTATACAATGCCTTGAAATCGAGGTGCTGCAACTAAATCGGAAAATCACCATACAACTCGGGATTTAAACATGCAGCATCTATAATTATTAAAATTAATATATAAATTACATAGAGGCTCAAGTAACATCATTGCCATGACCTGCCAGCTCGTAATAGTCATCGCCGGCGGCCAAAGCTCCGGTGGAGTTCCGTTCATCGGATTATCAACACCTAGCTTTGATTTCCTTGTTACCCATCACAGTTAACATCACAACATAGCTTCAGAATCATAGATAATCGACTAACAGGGCTTGCATGTCACTCTTCAACATAAACATATACACGGCAGCATATATACATACGTGCAAAGCAACTAATGTAATCTAAAATCAGGCTCACATAAGTAATAGTATCTAATCAAGCATCTAACATCAATTTGCTATGATGACAAAGAGGAACAGCAAATCACAAGTTAGAGAGCTAAGAGTAACCTGGGAAATGAAGATACAGAACAAAGAGAGGTAGTGGGCGGTGGCTTTTACAAAACAAAGACAAGGGCATTCTAGTAACTTCACATATGTTGTTTTCTGGATTAAATCAATTAGTAATTTGAATTTTTATGGAAAATGGGTACAAAAACAAGTTTTATATTTTTAAAATTAAGAGCATGAATTTAGAAGCTTCCCCATATTTTTCAAATATTTTTCTGGTAAATAAATAATTAACTAAAAATCTTTGAAGTTTTAGCACAGAAATAGAAAATAAGAGTAGGAAAATCTTTAAAAATACATTTGGACTCGAATAAAATAAACTTTTATTTTTCACAAGTCTCAAAATATTTAAGCAACATTTTGAAACAGGTTTCATGATTTTTGGGCATTCCAATAATTAAATATGGAATTTAGAAGAGTAATATCTCTAGAATAAAACAGGAATGAAAGATTTATATAAATTCACTGGGACTAGAATTAAATACATCACTATTTTTAGAAAGTCTCTAAAAGCACATAGAAGCTACATATAAAATTTCATAATTATTGGACACACCAATAATTTTATAAAAATCAAACAGTTACTCAATTAAGCATAGAAATCACTTAATCACTTAATTAAATCACTTAAGCATAATGCAGTCAAACGGGCAGTCAACCAGACATATAAAATGACCACATATCATATCTTAACACATTAAAATACATAAATCATATACCTCATATTATTCAAATAGATTTAATTATCTCGATCGTTACACACATCAAGGAAGGTTCGTTAGCTTTGAAAGGAGTTCGAAAGGCAGATCTTTTTGTTGCAGACATGGATTCGGCAAATCAGAATGAAGTCACCTGTTTCTACAGCAAAGCTTCAGATGATGAAAGCTGGTTATGGCACAAAAAGCTATCTCACTTAAACTTCAAAACGATGAATGCTCTCGCGAGGCGAGAATTAGTGAGAGATCTACCACAGATGGAGTTTGCTCCTAAAGGACTCTGTGAAGCTTGTGAAATGGGAAAGTCAAAGCGAGCATCACATAAAAGTAAAGAAATTTCTAGTATCACTGAGCCTTTACAACTTCTTCATATGGATTTGTTTGGCCCAGTGAATGTCCTATCCTTATCTAGGAAAAGATATGCTTTGGTAATCGTGGATGACTTCTCCAAGTATACATGGGTATTGTTCGCAATGACGAAAGACGAAGTACCTTTCCTAATCATTGATCACATCACTCAAATTGAGAATGTTTCAACACTTACTGTAAAGACGATTAGAACAGACAACGGTACTGAATTTAAGAATGCAGTGCTGAATGACTTCTGTGTATCTAAGGGAATACGTCGTCAGTACTCAGCCCCGAGAACTCCACAGCAAAATGGAGTAGTTGAAAGGAAGAACAGAACTTTGGTTGAAGCAGCAAGAACATTGTTGTATGATTCAAAACTTCCTCTTTACTTTTGGGCCGAAGCAGTGAGTACAGTATGTTACACTCAGAATAGAACCCTGATCATAAAAGATAAAGAAAAGACACCATGTGAACTAATGAATAACAGAAGACCTACAATCAAATACTTTCATGTCTTTGGAGCTAAATGCTATGTGCTTATAGATAATGAAAATCTAGGCAAATTTGCAGCAAAAGCTCGTGAAGGAATCTTTGTTGGTTATTCTACAGATGTGGTGGCAGCTTATCGGGTATTCTTAGTGAATGATCAAAAAGTGACTGAAAGCTACAACGTCAGATTCGACGATACCAAACTCCCATCAATATCTAAAGATTCTAGTGAACCAGAGTCCCTTAAATTTCAGAATCTGGACTTAGATGAACTTGAAGATGAACCTGAGTTGATTGTCATTTCAAATGTTCCAAGTGTTCGTGAAGAAACATCTGAGCTTAATGAACAATCGAATCCTACAAGATCAGAAGAAACTTCTTCCACACGATCCGGCAACAACTCAGGGGGAGTAAACAGCAGCTCAAGGACAAGTGTTCAAGGCTCAAGACGAGATGACACTAGTTCTGTAGGAGCTGGCACTAACTCAGGGGGAGTTAGTGGAAATACCACAAGTAGTCAACACAACAACTCAGAAAGTCAAGCTGAATCATCAAGACAATTTCCAAGAGAACGAGTATGGAGTAGAGACCATCCATTTGAATTAATAATTGGTGATCCAAATGCTGGTGTGACTACTAGAAGAACTGCAAGAGCTGACATGGCTAATATTTGCTTATATTCTGGATTCTTATCCAAGCTTGAACCTAAAGAAATAGAAGAAGCTCTTGTTGATACTGATTGGGTGATTGCAATGCAAGAGGAGCTCAATCAGTTTGAAAGGCAGAAAGTTTGGAAGCTGGTACCCCGACCGAAGAACAGATCAGTAATTGGAACTAAGTGGGTATTCAGAAATAAACTGGATGAAGACGGACTTGTAACACGAAACAAGGCTCGTTTGGTAGCGAAGGGTTATTCTCAAAAAGAAGGTATTGATTATGATGAGACCTACGCTCCAGTTGCAAGACTTGAGGCAGTCAGGATATTCTTGGCCTTTGCAGCACACAAGAACTTCAAGGTTTTTCAGATGGATGTGAAAAGTGCCTTCCTGAATGGAGAGCTAGAAGAAGAAGTATATCTGGAACAGCCACCTGGCTTTGTTGATCCAGAACTTGTAGATTTTGTGTATCTTCTCTTCAAAGCTGTCTATGGCCTCAAACAATCCCCAAGACGATGGTATGAAACCCTATCCTTGTTCTTAATTGCAAGTGGTTTTACTAGGGGAGTAATTGATAAAACATTGTTCTATAAAAATGTAAAAAGTGATTTAATACTTGTTCAAGTCTATGTGAACGATATTATTTTTGGGTCATCTAATGAGCGCTTGTGCGAGAAATTTGCCAAGTTAATGCAGGATAAGTATGAGATGAGCATGATGGGAGAGCTGTCCTTCTTCCTTGGATTACAGATCAGTCAAAGAAAAGATGGAATCTTTATCTGTCAGTCCAAGTACATCAAAGATTTACTCAAGAAGTATAATCTAGAAGATGCATCAACAGCTAAGACTCCCATGGCAACAGCCACGAAGCTTGATGAAGACAAATCAGGTAAACCAGTTGACATCACAAGCTATCGAGGTATGATTGGCTCACTCCTCTATTTAACTGCAAGTAGACCCGATATAATGTTCGCAACTTGTTTGTGTGCAAGGTTCCAAGTGGATCCTAGAGAATCACATCTCATAGCCGTCAAACGAATCTTTAGGTATCTCAAGGGAATATCAAATCTAGGGATTTGGTACCCAAGAGATACAGGTTTTAATTTAATTGGCTATTCGGATTCAGACTATGCAGGTTACAGGATTGATAGAAAAAGCACATCTGGTGCATGTCAATTTCTTGGCAGAAGATTGGTGTCCTGGCAAAGCAAAAAGCAACACACAGTATCTACTTCTACTGCTGAAGCTGAGTACATTGCTGCTGGAAGTTGTGTAGCTCAAATACTGTGGATGAGGAACCAATTGAAAGATTATGGCATGGAGCACAAAAAGATTCCAATCATGTGTGACAACACAAGTGCCATTGCCATGACCAACAATCCTGTAGACCACTCAAGAACCAAGCATATAGATATCAGGTATCATTTCATTAGAGAACATGTCGAGGAGGGGACTGTGGAGCTACATTTTGTACCCACAATGCAACAAATTGCAGATATATTCACTAAACCTCTTGATGAAGTAACATTCAATAGGTTGGTTGGTGAATTGGGAATGCTTAACACAAGTTAGTGATTTCTGCTATCTGCAAAATTTCAGTTTTTAATCATGAACATATGTTTTTAGTCTTGTCATTTGCCTATTTTATTGATACAAAGTTGAAAACATATGTAAATAATCTCTACAATTGCTCAAAATATCACTTCTGCATGCTAATTAATCATTATGGACTTAGACTTTAAAATGATTAAGTAATGAGTATTTTAGGATGCATGTTGTGTTATTTTACATGAATTCATTGTGTTTTATGTGTAATTATTAGTTAAATCTTTGAATTTATGCTGGTATGATTGCATGATCATAGGGGGAGTTAAATTCATATTATTCTAAATTTTTTATGATTTTTAGATGAATTTACCTGTGTTTTTCATGTAATTTTGTTTAATTTAAGAGGCCTTAGAATTGTCAAGGAACGTTTTTATTATTTGCTTTGATAAAAATCCTTGAATTGATATTTATATTAATTTGGCAAAATTTAATTGTTGTTGAAAAAAAAAATTGCCAAATTATTCTGACTATCTTCAAAATTAAAAATTTTGAAAATTCTAAGTCTGGGAAGAATATTCGAGATAAGGTCTATCTCGAAATTCATCTCGAAATTCGACTTGAATTTCGAGTTACAGTTCCCTGTGTGCCTGTTTAAAATTCCAAGTCTGGGAAATTGTTCGAGTTAATCTCTATCTCAAACATTATCTCGAATATTCGACTTGATGTTCGACTTGAGTCCCATCTCAAACATTATCTCGAATATTCGACTTGATGTTCGACTTGAGTCCTATCTCGAACATTATCTCGAATATTCGACTTGATGTTCGACTTGAGTCCTATCTCGAACATTATCTCGAATATTCGACTTGATGTTCGACTTGAGTCCTATCTTGAACATTATCTCGAATATTCGACTTGATATTCGAGATAGTGTTCCCAGGTTTATACTTGCAATTTTACTCATTTTAATGGAATTTTGTCTTGATATTCGAGATGGGATTTCCTGGTGGGTTTATTAAGCTGTATTAATTGATCAAGTGATTATTTGTTCGAGTTAGTGTCATCTCGAACTTTATCTCGAATATTCGACTTGATGTTCGAGATAGACCTATCTCGAACACTATCTCGAATATTCGACTTGATGTTCGAGATAGTGTTCGACTTGATGTTCTCCTGTATGTACTTAACGTTTTTTTTCACAGGGATATTCTCGTCTTTACACATATATGCCTATATATACAACATTAACCCGTCTTTCTTTTCACTTTTACCTAATCGTTTTAACCCTAAATTTTTACAGCCCCCACCCTCCCTCCCTGCGATTTCAAACAGTCATTGCCTTGTTCATTCGAGTTGTGTTAAAACTCTTACATATCTCGAACTGCTGCCCGTTTTCAATTTACTATTCTCTGTTTGCCCTGTATTTGTGTATTTGGACCTGTCTGTTCATCTGTTCAGTTTGTCATATACACACAGATATACACACAACTATCACGGTTATTTACAAACATAGTTTAGTTTTTATATCACTGATTTGGGTTGCAGTATTTACTGGACTGGATTATGTTTGTTTTGATTTTGATCATAATTTATTCCGTAGTTTAGTTCAAATCGGCTGTTCATCTTCTCGATTCTCTAAAAGGAATTAATTAGATTACATTTTTTTTCCTTAAGTGTTTACCTTAATTATTTTTTTCAAAATATCACATTAACTCAAGGAAAATTATTTTACAAATGGCTCACCAATTTATTCTTGCGAAAAATAATTTTTATAACATTAGTACGGAAATTGGTGATCAACTCCCACGATTCAAGTTTTGGATACGATTCTTCAATCTGTATTCCAAGGCTAGTGTTGCGTTTACTGCTAAACCAACACTAGTCCATGATGCTTTATAGCAATTATGGACTAGTGTGGTTACTTTCGGGAGTAAATCTACCCCCTATGGTTTCAGGTTTACCTTGGCGGGTCAGGAATATGAAGTAACGGAGGAAGTGTTCAACAGGGTTCTGGGCTTTCCAGTTAAAGATGTTTATGACCCTGAACCTTCGACGGCAGATCGTCTCAAATTCTTTGAGGAGATTGGATGCTATCCTCCTTCTGGACGGATCTTAGCTGGCGCCATCCAGAAACAATACTTCCAGGTGGAATGGAATTACTTTTTCGAGGCCATCACGAGATGTTTTCGGCCGCGCGAAAAAGATTATCATCAGATTCCAATTCACATACAGATCTTTGCCGTTTCCCTAGCCCGTGAACTGGACATTAATTATGGAAGAATAGTTCTTTCCGAAATAGTGGCTATAATGGGATCATCTGCAAACAGAAACCTTGCAACTACTAACGTTGTATGCTGGTATCCTCGTTTCTTACAAATGCTCATTAATCATTTAGTACCGACTAATGCTTTAGCTGTAAGACAGGCATTTGTAACGAGTAAAACATCTGCATCACTTGGCATGGGCACCAAGTCACTCACAACAATTGCTAATCAGGATAAACATCATGGTAAAGCGCTGATTATTCCTGTTAATATTCAAGTGTGGCTTCAGTATGATGCAGGCATTACTACTATGGCGGGAACCTCGCACGTATCATCACATGCTCAGAATCCATCTGCACATGCTGACGCATTTCAAGGGATTCCTGAAGAGCCTCAAAGTGATGAGGATGATGATGGCCACTCTCACGGTCAATCCTCTGCCGGTCACAGGGAAAGACAACCTACTCCACATGCTGATCCTGATCCCTTCGCTGGACAAGGTAATGAAGGAGGTAACTTCTATGAACAAGAGCAACTCTCTGTTCACACTACTGATACTTCTTCAACTAAATCTGATTCTATTGCCCAAGATTCTGCTAGC
The DNA here is from genome assembly GCA_028671895.1 of Oenanthe sinensis. NCBI lineage: Eukaryota > Viridiplantae > Streptophyta > Magnoliopsida > Apiales > Apiaceae > Oenanthe > Oenanthe sinensis. Next base: position 41,269,997 of record CM053810.1, on the reverse strand, counting down.
CCGCAGGATCTATCCCAGGGTGAGAGCTATATTTCTGATTCTGAGTCTGAAACTCTTGATTCTTCTATTTCACCCTTGCTCACGGGAGTTAAAAGGCTGGCATCTGTAGATTTAGGTGAGGGCTCTGAGAGTGACCCAGAAATGCAGCCAGTTATTCGGAAGAAAGCCAAATTTTCACATGCTGCAACTTCTTCAGCCCAGTCCAAACCTAGAATGTCATTCACACCCACTCCACCTCACGAGAGTGGTTCTACCTTTGCACATTCTACACCTAAGAATTTTGGTAAGGATCTGGGGCCTTCTGAAGAGCCTGTTACTTCAGAACGGCTAGAAGCTTTCATTGCTTCAGAAGTACCTTCACCGGTACATACTGATGCTGTAGAGAGGATCGGTTCTGATGTTGTACTAGAACACTCTGCGGCCTCTCAACCTGAGATTCCACCTCAGGATATGACAGGAACAGATCCCATAACTGCTACTCACTTTACTTATCCAGTTTCTGCAGGTACTGCTTTCTCTTTCAGGACTATTGTTGAAGACATACACGAGCGTGAGACAGGGAGTGTGTGTGAGCGTTTAGGGAGTGAGGGACCTTCATTTTTAAGGCCCGAAACCGAGCGACAAACACTACCAGAACGATTTTTAGAGCGAGGACACCCAGACCAAACAACGTCCCTTTATCTTGAAAATCTTGACACGCGTATGACAGCAATTGAAATTGAAATAAAGCAGTTCGGGCAGTCAATGGGGCAGTGGGGGATCAATATTGGTGACAATCAACGAGCTCTTGATGATTACGCAGCACGGATGGCCAGTCAAGCAACAGCGATGGATGAATTGACAAATAAGGTGAATGACTTGGGCCATGCTGGTGGTATCTTGGGCAGCACTCTGAATGAGAGAATGGGAGCAGTGGAGAGCATAATGCATACCATGGCGACAGAGATCAGCAGGATGATGTATGCAGTTAGAAGCTTTGTTCCTCCCGAGTGCTTTGACGAACAATTCACTCAGCCTCCCCCTGATCATGATGATACTGGTGGTGCTGGAGGTGCTGGTGGAGCTGGACCCTCGGGTTCTGGTTTTGGTGGTTCTCATGCAACTGCTGGATCTGGCGAGAAAGGTGGTGTCGGGAATAACTCACCTAAGGGGGAGAGTGGTAAGGAGACGAGACAGCAGTCGGTAATAATTGAAGAAATTGAAGAACAAACTGCTGATGTTGTCAAAGAAAATGAGCCAGTGAATGAAGAAGAGGCTCAAAGAAAGAGGAAGGGTAAGGCAGTGGTGGTTGAACAAGAAGAGCCATTCATTGACTTGAGTCGTCATCAGGAAGAGGCACATGCAGTACTTGATTCAGATTCTGATATGGAGGATGTTCCGTTAGCACATGCTATTAGAAGATCTTTGAAGGAACAAGGTGGAGGTGCTGGAATGTCTTCCGGACAGCCTGAAGAAATACCTGTTGATAAGGAAACTCTAGAAGCCCAATAGCTGGCCTTGGAACAAGCTCAGTTCTATAAAATGAAGATGATGCAGGATGAGGCTGTTTTTCTTGAAAAGAAAGCGGAGCTTAAGGAGAAACAGTATGATCATGAGCTTGCAAGGTTAGCTGATCCTCAAGTAGATCTGGACAAGAAAAGGATAGGACGGAAATGGGATGATGCAAGGAAGATTCTATCGGGAGTTTGTACAAAAGGAACTCATAACAAAGAGGCGGAAGACTTGTTCTACAACTTGAACTTGCAGAATCCACTGATTGTTGACTACATAAATGCTTTGAAAAGGTTGATCTCAAAAGTCAGAGTTGGATATAATGCAATGGTTAAGGAATGGCAGGTCATCTTGTCTTTAGTCGAAGGAGTCCCGACATCTTTCTTGTATGTGGATGATCAATTCATCTCGAGAAGATCTGCGTCAGAGTTGTTCTTGCTAGCAACAAAAATTCAATATTCTCAAGCTGAGGAGCTTAGCATTCTGTTATAGGGATCAGTTAATGCAGCTAGCAGAGGACAAGGGACCAGAATTCTCAGCGAATCCTGATATTGTTCGGATGGTTGTTGATGGAAAGATGAAGAGGGTGTGCTTAGAGGAAAATGACCTAATGGCTCTATCAGTAGAATCCCTAAAGGCGGTATGCAGGTAAATGATGAGTAAGGGATTCACTTCTGACATCAAGGAGAAGTCAGTGGAGTTCATTGAGAGGGTCATATTCAAGATGAGCAATGAAATCTGGAAGTGTGACATTATTGCTCCAAACCCTCTAGACAATGTAAAGATTGAGCCGGAGCTAATTGAAAGAAAGTGGAATATTCTACAAGCTGTTAAGAATGTAGATGAAGCTCTGACTCTTCCTTCTGGATCTTTGGAATAAGGAGAAATAAGGGAGGCAGTTGGTGTTCCAGGGAGAGATAGTGTATACTGGATACACTCATATGACGATGACACAGCTGATGCTTTAGCATTCATAGACGCAGACCAAAATCAAACATTGTTGCATATGAGTAGGAAATGGCTGCTGCAGACTCAAGATGCTGCTTTTCTGGAGAGAGTTTTAGAAGTATTCAAATGGGGCGAAGTGGAGAATGAGAATGTAGATGAGAAGCAGAGACTCCTGAAGTACTTATCTGAAGTAGTAGTGGAAAAGAAGAGAATGGAGCGAGATGCGGCTAGTGTCCACAATACTAACCGTGTTAAGGGCTACCCTAAAATGATCTATTGTCAGTTTAAGGCTGATAAGTCTCATTGGAAGTCACAGCTTATAATGAAAAATTTTGAGGACATTCCAAAGATCAGAACTACTCAGGAGGTGGACAAACTCAGAAGGCTTTTCAGGCATCCTTATCCAGAGCCCAGGAATCCTTTAGAAATGGAAGCGGTAAGTCTGTTGAATGCAAGGTGGAAGCAGCTTCATGATCCAGTTTACAAGAAAGAACAACAACAGAAGGAAAGGCGCAGAAGGTTGAAGGAGGAGAAGCGCCAAGCTGAAGAAGTTAGGAAGAAGAGACGGAATTAGAATTAACGGTCAGAGTGGTGTGAACTTGAAGTTGGAAAAACTTCATATCTTTTTGGTTGCTTTAACTCACTTGAGGAAAATTCACCTGATCACGGTATGCGAGATAGGCTAACGTACCATACTGTAACCGTGAATCAGAGTGGATCCAATAAGGTGATATAAGTTTGACTGAAAGGTTTGAAATAATCCAGGTGATAGGAATCACTCAAATGATCTTTAATTCGAAGTTCGAATTTTCTGTCTAGCTTAAGTTTTATTTATTCTAGTTCTTTGAATTGTTTTCAAGTTTATTTCAGTTATAATTCAAACAAGACAGTAATGTTATTTATCTTTTTCTCGTCTCATTGTTTAGTTGAGTTATCCCTTTGTTAATTTGAATGTCATTGTTAGACTATCAAATAGGGGGAGATTGAAAGGCAGAGTGTCTAAACTTGTAACACTATAACTTATATAACTCAACTAAAAGAAAAGATACTTAACCAGAAGACAATCAAGAACATGAAGCCACAAAGAAATCAATGCTAAATGAAGACAGGGTAATTGATACAATTCAACATGTTAACTATGATCAAATAAAGAAGAAATCATTGAAAGAAGTTCAAGACAGAGTTGTTCATGCCTCAGTGATTTGTAACTTAAAGACTCAAGATCATAACTATCAGTATCAATAAGACTAATTGATTTCAAGTGAACAAGAAGGAAAGCAATATTTGGAAAGCCACATTACTAATTGAAAATGGTAATCTATTCAAGAAGCAGAGACACTATCAAGACTAGTCACTTATGAATCAGACCATTGCATCAAGTGTCAGGACATTGATAGTATGTTTATGTCAGTAATAGAGATCCAAGTTCAAGAGCTTGTTGAAGAATTGGAAGACATAAAGAAATCACAAGCTCAAGATGCTGCATTGAAGTTTTAAGTTAAAGCCCAGAATTTTTCTAAGTACAAAATATTCGAGATAGAATATTCGAGATGGCCAAGTAGAACATTCCTATGTAGAATATTCGAGATAGAATATTCGAGATGGCCAAGTAGAACATTCCTATGTAGAATATTCGAGATAGATATTCGAAATGGCCAAGTAGAAGTTCTCAAGTAGATGTTCTACATGGAGGGCAGTTTCAACATGACACGTGGCATCATCTAATTGGCAGATTTCCAAGCTTTCAAGATAAGATAAGATTTATGTGGATATCATTGGGCCACGTATATTTTAATCTTTGAAGACTACAAGACATAGATTACAAGTAGTATAAATAGAAGTACTTGTGTATTAGTTTAAGAGAGCAATATTTTCAAGATAAACACTTGTAAAAGAGAGAGAGAGTATTCACAGAGCTAAGTATCATTTACTACCCTCTTTACTTCTAGTGTACTGTGTAATGAATGTTGTAGCAACCCTTTCAAGTTATATATAAGACATATATTCCTTGAATCATTGTGTTCATTTATTACATAGTATTTATTGCTTCATTAATTCGAAAAGTTGTATTCACCCCCCCTCTACAACACATTTAGACCTAACATTAACAAAGACTTTTACTAGAAGAGGATTACTCCATTGTTGAAAAGGGGGTATATAACAACATGCTTGGATTGGATCCATTTGATTTTAGAAAATTCTTGTATAAAGGATTAACTGGATTTTCTAAAATGCATAACATGTCATAGTTTGCATTTTTTATATTTGCGATTGTTTAATGTTGTATGTATGCCATGTCTGTTGTTACCTCTATTAAATTGGTTGGATAATTCACGTAAGGGGAGAATGAATTCACCTTGGGAGAGAAGAGAAGACAGAAGTTGGAGAAACAGAGGATAGATGGTAAGAAGAGAACAAGACTTCATCCCTGCCATCCTAAGGGGGAGTAGTGATGAGTTTGAGAAATGAAGATAATACTACTTGAATAATATGTTCAGTGCTAGAGGAACAAACATCTTTCATTTCAGTTTCTCAAGAAATCTGGAAATGCAGAATCTGATCCAGAGAAACCAGCCACTGAAGACGTACCAATGATACCTGGTCACAAAAGTTAAACTCTAGAAGAAGGTGAAGTTGATACTTCTGAAGCTGGTAATGATAGGTAAGTCAAGATAGAACTTTGTTAAATATGTTCAGTCTAGAGGAACATCTATCTTATATTTATCTTTCATAATTGAAATCTGGAAATGTATTATATGATCCAGAAAATAATATATTATTTACAGTTCTTAAATGTCGTTTTTAATTTTCTTAGTTGTTAGTTGAGTTATCCTCTAGGAATTTGTGTGTTAAATGTTTAACAACAAATAGGGGGAGATTGAAAGTCATATTACTAGTCCTATTTGTAATAAGTAGATGACAACTCAACTCAGATAAGAAAGCGAAGTAAATAATAAATATTGAATATAGAGGAAGAACAAAAAGAAGCCAAGACATGACAAGATAAGACACAAAGACCACTACAGAAGAAATGAGAATCAACATTGTAGTTAGTCATCCGTGAACCAGACCAGTGCACAGGGTGTCAACAATGTCAGTGAAGATTCGTCATCAAAAAGTTCAAGTGGTTAAAAAGAATGACAGAAGACAGAAGCTGGAAGCTCAAAGGGATACAGGTTTGTTTGGAATGCAGTGTACAAGAGTCAGAATCCAAGATTGAATATTTGACTGGGTACATGCAGTGGTGAAAAGAAGTATTGTCTAGTTTAAAGAGTGAAATTATTTAAGGAACAGATGTACTTCTAATTGCAACTGTAGATATAGCTAAACAGGCCTGGCGGTACTAACTTGAAGACAAGACGGTAAAAGAATTGACACGGAAGAAATGCAGAGTCATATATTCATAAAAGTGGAACCCCGGTTGGAATTGATTTATCATTTGCAAGTCAAAAGGAGTTTGGTTCCAGACATTCAAAAGACCGCAGCTTAGAGCGTAAGGATTTATTTTTATTAATAAATATTTTTTTATTTAGTAAATTATATTTATAAATATCTAAATAATATTAGATATTTATTTTTATAATTTCTGAATTAAATTAATTATTTATTAATTAAAGATTATAAGTTGTGCGGGTCTAAAAGCATTTCTACGGAGCCAGTCACTAAAAGACGAAATAGGCCCCCATTTTTACTTCAATTTAAGTCGGTAGGTTTTTCTTTAAAGATCCAATGGTAGGCTTCCAAGTGTCCAAAATAAAAGAAAGAGAATTGAAGTGACCAATGGAAGCTTGCCACGTGTCCAATCAAGTGGAAAAGAAATAAAAAGCATGCTGATGAAAGAAGTCATACCGAGAGAATGAATTGGCAGTTGAATCAAAGTCATACCGAGGCTTGTATTAATAGTCATACCGATTTTATTTAATTAAAAAGTCATACCGACCTTTTTAATTAATTAAAATAAGTCATACCGAGCTTCTGCCGACCTTCCTTTTTAATAAGTCATACCGAGCTTATTAAAGAAAAGTCATACCGAATTTCTGATGAGTCATACCGGATTCTAAATGAGTCATACCGAATTTCTGAAGAGTCATACTGACAGAAATCAGTCATGCCCAGCCTTTTCGTGAGTCATACAAGCGTTAAATCAATTTGGAAAAAGGTCATTTTGGGATGAGTCATGCTGGCTTTCCACCTCTATAAATATGAGGCCAGGGGCTTCATTTTTCGAAGTAGAAAAATAGTCAAATTCAGCAATTTGTCTGCAACGTCATATTCACAGACTTTCTGTGCTGGTTTGGTTTTAATTCCTTAAGTAGAACAATTCATGTCAAATTTGTTCTAGGAATTAAATGTTTATTCTACCGATTATTGTAATACCCTTTAAGGTTTAATATACATATTTAACTTGAATCTTGTTTACTTACTTACTAATTTCTATATCTTAAATGTTCAATCATAAAAATAGAAAGCTAGTAAGTCTGCCTCCCAAACACTACAAAGACTCGAACCCTCAGCTTAAACAATAATTTAATTCCGCAAATTCTGAAAAGAATTTTAAATTGTTGTTAGTATCGCATTCAACCCCCCTTCTACGATACTTCCGGGACCCAACATCTTCGAAGATCAAGATAAATATATTGCAGATATGCTATGGGAAAGAAAGAGAATTCTAGAAGGAAACTGTCAACTAATAATTAGGGATTTTATTCCTATTGTAATTTTACTTTCTGTTATTAGTTGATAGGCAGCTCTTTATATAAACTCTATGTAACCTAATTGTAAAGGTGTGGAAGTCGAAGCATAATTGTCTGAGTGAAATTTTATGAGAGCATAGAGATAGAGAGAGTTGCTGTGATAAACACAGAGAAGCTGTTAGGGTCTATGTACACCCTAGGAGAGTTTTGTATTCACAAATCAATAATACAAAACAATACTTATTCATATTTTTGTGTTTGAGTTTATTTTTAATTTGATTTTAAATCAGGCAGAAAAGACATACAAGTATTCAACCCCCCCTTCTACTTGTACAACTGGGAAAACAGTCTTCTTCAACACAAATAATATGTAGAGAGCTACTACCATGGCCGGAGCAAGAAGAAATAATTTATACACACCCATACCTTGCTCCCAGTCAGATATTAGGACCCGATTCTTTAATGAAAAATGCTCAGGGATCCTAGATATCACTCCCTGCGGACTCAGTTTTTCTTTGTACTAATTTATATATATTTTTATAGGAACTGAGCCTTATATGTTTTGTGTTAGTAGCAAAGAACTAATTTGTTCTTTGGAAACCAGTTATATTTTTAATTGGGTATAGCAACCTTCGGGTATATATATAAAAAGATATATTCCCCGAATCGTGTCCCATTTATTTTCTTGCTAATTTTCTTGAACTTAATTGATTTATCCAGACACAAAGAAAATTAGTAAACAGCTCCCCTAAACACTACAAATAGCCAAACCCACTCTGAAATAATAATTTATTTATTCTCATATTCCAAAAGGAATTTAAATTATTATTAGTATTGTATTCAACTCCCCTTCTACGATATTTCGGGACCCAACAATTGGTATCAGAGCTCGCTGATGGATATACAAATCTGGATCCATAGCCCAGTGAAGCTCACCGTGCCGAAGCTGTTGGAACTCAAAATGAGGAGGCCTTGTTAAATAAATTTAATTATAAATTTTTTTAATAAATTTATTTTATGAACTTTTATAAAATTTATTTTATAAATTTTTATTAGTTTATGTTATAAATTTTAATTAGTTTATTTTATAAATTTTAAATCAAATTTATTTTATAAACTTTTATAAAATTTATTTAATAAACTTTTATTAGTTTATGTTATAAATTTAATCAGTTTATTTTATAAATTTTAAATAAAATTTATTTTATAAACTTTTATAAAATTTATTTTATAAACTTTTATTAGTTTATGTTATAAATTTTAATTAGTTTATTTCATAAATTTTAAATAAAATTTATTTTGTAAACTCTTATAAAATTTATTTTATAAACTTTTATTAGTTTATGTTATAAATTTTAATTAGTTTATTTTATAAATTTTAAAAATTAAGTTTATAATTTAAATTTATTAAACCATAAACATCATGTACTCAGCAGTTTTGCAATTGGGTTGGCCATTTTTTGTTTACTCGACCAAGGATTTCAAAAGTCCATGAAAATCCAAGCACCTTTAAAATCACGCGCAACGCCACAAATAAACACAGGCGCAACATAAACTTGGCGCCACCAATTCCCAAATTGCTATTTGGTATCCCAAGTTTTGTACCCTTTAAATTTTAATTTAAATTTTAGATTTATTTATTTTTTCAAAAAATTTAAAATTTTTGAAAACTAATTTTTTTCTTAAATATTAATTTACGATATTTTAATTTTTAACAAAATTTGAAATTCTTAAAAATTAATTTATTGTATATTTTTATTTTTGATTAATTTATTTTCTAAGAAAATTAAAAAAATTTATAAATCTTAATTTTTCTTAAATATTAATTCGAGGGTGCCCAAGGATTTGTAGATGAAGATATTTCCGGATATTGAAGATAACTAAAATTGACTAAAGATTATCCAATGAAGTTAATTCTGGAACATACTGAAGAAGAAGTGGTATTAATTTCCTCAGAAGTCTACTCCATAGGATCTCACTAATATTTTAGAAGATGTAAAAGAAGAAAATAATTTGGGTACGGTTTTTGATTGATTTGAGTTGTATTTTTGGATGAAAAATCTTAGGTGTTAAAGTAGTGAAGAAGAACAGGCTGGACATCCTGGTATCTCAGTTAAAGCCTTAAAGATTATTCTACAGGGAGATTACAGGAAGTTCGTGCTAACACTGCAGATCAACTGAAACTCAGGATTACAACCAACATGGATTTAAGGATACAGCCACATTGTCTGTAGAAGAACTATATTTGCTGAAGACCTATGAACTAGAACAATAGCTGAAGAAGTTAATATTTGGTAAAGCAGGTTGTTAGCATATCCACTGTATTTGTGATCCAAGAACCAAATTTAATTGAAGTCAAGGTTGAGAACCTCTGAATAAAAATGAAATGATCCGAGAAGCTGAATTGAAGATGTAGTAGCTCAGGGTAGTGGTCAAGGTGTTATAAGTGAATCTTACACTTTGGAATAACTTGAGAACTGGACTGCAAGTCAAGCCTGCAGGGCAACATGAATTTCAGTGACATTAGATTCAAACGGAATCCTAATTCTTGAAGGAGATTTTCAAGAACAGTTCAAGAGGCGGTTATAAGACATAGATGGTTTAAAATAAAAGACAAGATCAGAATTGTGCTACATAGTTTGAAGAAACCCGTACAAGCAAATGATGACAAACATTGTATTGGGTTGAAGCAGGAATCTCAAGCATTAATGAGGATGCAGTAATGGAAAACATTTGTTGGTGAAGTTGAATGCAAGACTGATTCTATCAATGACAGTGATGAATCAAATGGATATATGTCATCAATGACCAATACTAGAGATGAATCACTAAGCATTTCACAGGTACACATTCTAACTAGTATACGTTTATCTAATACAGAACTGTATAATTACTAAGTTTTGAAATGTATTATATTCATGTTAGCATCTTAGGACTTAAATGTTTAATTGATTTCTAAGAATGAGATTTGCATGCTAGGATTCATGAGTTTAAATAAGTACATTTCATACTTGATCCTCTATGTAGTAAAATGAATATCTAGAATTAGATAGGGTGTTCTAGACAGTTAGGTGTATCCCTGAACATTTGATGGAACTTGATTTAAATCTTTTGTGATTTAATACCTCTGCTAATGTTGTGAAAATTGCTAAATAGACAAACATGTCATAGATCATATATTTAATATTTGTTCTTATTGTGATAAATGACTTGTTAAGTGTATGTGGAATTTGATATTGCTCATAATGTTTTATTCAAATATTCTGCATATTCTTAAATTATGTATCTGCTTATTTTTATATGATTTGCTCTCACTCACATAGTTGCACTTAAATGTGAAAGGCAGAGTGTCTAAACTTGTAACACTATAACTAATGTAACTCAACTAAAGAAAAGATACTTAACCGGAAGACAATCAAGAATAAGAAGTCACAAAGAAATCAATACAAATTGAAGACAAGGTAATTGATATAATTTAACATGGTTAATTATGATCAATCAAAGATGAAATCACTGGAAGAAGTTCAAGTCAAAGTTGTTCATGCCTCAGTGATGTGTAACTTAAAGAATCAAGATCATAACAATCAGTGTCAATAAGACTAATTGATTCAAGTGAAGAAGCAGGAAAGCAACAATTGGAAAGCCACATTACTAACTGAATATGGTAATCTATTCAGAAGCAAGAACCCTATCAAGACTAGTCACTTATGAACCAGACCATTGCATCAAGTGTCAGGGCATTGATAGCAAGTTTATGTCAGTAGTAGAGATCCATGTTAAAGAGCTTGTTGAAGAATATAGAAGACAAGAAGAAATCACAAGTTCAAGATGTTACATTGAGGTTTCTAGTTGAAGCCCAGAATTTCTCTAAGTACTTACTGGGGAACCTATGTAGAAATTTCTATCTAGAAATTCTAGATAAGTTTCTACTTAGAGCCAAGTAGAAATTCTGGAAGTGGAATATTTTCTAAGTACACAGCAAGGAAGGTATCTCGAAATTCCTATGTAGAAGTTCTACTTAAATATTCGAGATAGAGTGTAAGTAGAAAATTCCTATGTAGAAGTTCTACTTAAATGTTCGAGATGGTAAGTAGAAATTCCTATGTAGAAATTCTACATAGAGGACAATTTCAACATGACACATGGCATCATCTGGTTGGCTATTTCCAAGCTTTCAAGTCAAGATAAGATTTACGTGGACAACATTGGACCATTCATATCTTATCTGTTGAAGACTACAAGTCATAGATTACAAGTAGTATAAATAGAAGTACTCGTGTAACATTTTAAACAGAGAGCAATATTTGAGAGAAACACTTGTAAAATAGAGAGAGAGAGAGAGAGAGAGTATTCACAGAGTTTAGTATCATTTACTACCCTCTTTACTTCTGTTGTACTATTGTAATGAATGTTGTAGCAACCTTTTCAAGTTATATACAAGACATATATTCCTTGAATCATTGTGTTCATTTATTACATAGTGTTTATTGCTTCATAAAGTTAACAAGTTGTATTCACCCCCCTCTACAACACATTTGGACCTAACAATTGATATCAGAGCTATATGTTTAACATACAAAGTATAGATCCTTGTGTTTGGTAGAAGAATTGTGAGTTTTCATTTCTAGATCTACTTTTCAAGCTTTTCTTGAAAAGTTTGCTTTAATTCGTTTATCAGTGAAAACTCATCCTAAAAATTATTTAAATACTCCATGTGTGATTATTTAGCTTGGGTGGATTTTAGATAATTTTTGTGAATTATTCTGGGTACTTTGATTCTTGGTGTTCTTCAAGAAGTCATCACTGTTCTTGATAAAGAAGACAAACCCATCAACTTTTGATTCCCTTTTTCAAAAGACAAAAAGTGAAAAAGGTGTTTTTGGCTTTTGATTGGACAACTTTCTTACTGCACAAAAAGATATTAAAGATTACTCTGTACCTGTCACGTGGGTGTTAGGTGAGTTAGATGAGAAAAGACACAAAAGTCAAAAAGTGTGAAAATAATATTGTTTATTCAATATTGTAAGTGACCTGCAACAAATTTTCTCCAAGGACAAAAAGTTCTACATAGAATTTCTACTTGAGACTTTCTACTTAGAAATTTCGACTTAAGCAAAATCTCTACTTAGTGAAAATTTCGACATGGACTGAATTTCGACTTAGTGAGAATTTCTACTTGACAGATTTTCTACTTGGTGAAATTTCGACTTAGGCAAAAGTTCTACATAGATTTTCTACATAGCCTAGTCTTGGGTACTTAGAAATTTTTGGTGACCAGGATTTGAACTTTGATTTATTCTGAGATAATTCGATTTTCTTTTAATTACTAATCAAGTAATAAGAAAAGTTTATTATCTCTACTTTAAATCTACATTAAGATGGCATCTAAAAATCATTCCAAATTCCAATGTTCGACCGAGATTACTATGAAGAATGGGTGTTGAGAATGAAACTTTACCTTGAGTCCGTCAATCCTGAATATCTGGAAGTCCTTGACAAGGGTAAATTTGTACCAATGGTTGTTGTTCCTGAGCATATGGAAGGAGATGTGATTGTTTCACAACGGTCTGAGCCTAAGAAGGCAGCAGACTTTTCAGATGCTGATAAGGAGCAAATAGCTTTCGATACATCCGTTCTACAAACATTGATGGAATCCCTAGATCATGAGATGTTTAATGTAGTCAAAGGACTAACTACAGCGAAGAAGATTTGGGATAAAATAGAGGTCGTCATGGAAGGTACCGCTGAGGTCAGAAGCAATAAAACACTTATACTCAAGATAGAGTATGACACCTTCAGAATAAAAAAAGGAGAAAGCATAATATATGTCTATCTAAGATTCAGTCAGTTAGTGTTGTATTTGAATCTGAGAGGTGTAACTCTCCCCGTGGTTGAATTCAACACGAGATATCTAAGGAACCAGCCAAAGAGCATTGAACATAGAGTCTACGCTGTTAGAGAAACCAGAGATTTGCATACAACTTCTCTGGAAGAATATTATAGACAAGATCACCTTTGGATTTCAAAATGAAGTTCAAATGCTATAACTGTGGTGAAGATGGACATTTTGCTACAGACTACAAGAAGCCGAAACAGACATATCCGAAAGAAACTTATGAAGCCCTCAAAAGCAAGTATAAAGCCCTGGTGAAGGAAAGACATGGAAAGAGAGCTTTAGTTGTAACAGAAGGTAGAGCTTCGGATGATTCAGATGAGGAAGAAGTTACCCATGTAACAACTTTACCCTCATGGATGAGACATCAGATGAACCAGAGGTACCAGTTCTAACCCTTAAAGAAGAAATGTCTATTGATGATTATAAGGTGCAGAACGGGGCTCTTAGCGAAGAGATCTATATGTTGTGCAAAAGCCTAAATACTTCTCAAAAAGAACAGAAAACACTTGTTGCCAAATGCAGAATGCTTGAGGCAAAAGTAGAAGAATTAGAGGTTACTTGCACTATAGATACTTCCCTAAGAGACTCTATTAAATCTTTGGAACACAAGCTCAACCTTAAAGATGAAATAGAAGCATGTGTTAGGAATAAACTAGCTGAGTTAGAAACTAAATGCGAAGCTTATAAACTAGCAACTAGTAAAGTAAATGTTGATAGTGACACATTTAAGAAGATAACTGGAGTTGGTGTAGGACTTGACTATTTTAACTTATCTAAGAAAGAAAGAAAAAGACCTGTAAACACTAGTTCCAGTTAGATTAATAAGGAAATACCTACAATTCTTAAATCTCCTGTTAAACCCCTATCTTTAAACACTTCGTTCCTCGTGAAGAAGGAGAGACTGAATTGTTAGTTAGATATGAGATTGAAATGGAAGATCGGAAGAAAGAACAACCTATAACTCCTACTAAATCAGTTAAAATCAATTCCCCTAGAGATGAGTCTAGACCAGGATTAGGAGCTAAGGCTGTTAAACAACAGAGTAAAAAGGAAAAAGGCTTAAAAGAGGTTAAGGCAGAACGAATAAAGAAAGCATGTTATCACTGTAAATCAACTGAACATCTTTCTTATGCATGCAAATCAAACGTGAATATTCCTGTTGCACATGTCATGCCTGTACCACACACAATGAATAACATGCATCAGAATCATGCACAATGTGGTCAACCAAATTGTATGCCATGCACTTTTAACGTCATGCAAACGTTTGTGAACTTGATGAATGCAACTAGCCAATCATGTCTAAATTCTTCTGCTAGTTCTAATGTCAAAAAGAAGCATGTAAGAGCTAAGACCGTTAGTCCTCCTAAAGTTAGGAGTGACAAGCCTTCTCCTAAGACTGACAAATCTGTCAAGTCTGAAAAAGGAAAAGATAAAGTCGAAAGCTCTAGTAATGTTAAAAAGGGTGCATCTCCTGTTGTTAAATCTGATAATTCTCGATCTTATAGAAAAGTCGGGCCCAATCAATCTTGGGTTCCGAAGAATGCCTAATCAATCTGTTATTGCAGGGCATTAAGCAAAAAAGAAATATTTTATGGGTGCTAGATAGTGGAGCATCAAGGCATATGACAGAAAACAAGTCCCTGCTTACAGAGTTGGTTATGAAGGCTGGCCCTTATGTCACCTTTGGAGATGACAGCAAAGGTGTGACAAAGGGATATGGAAAATTGAAAACTGGTAATGTCATCATTGAAGATATTTCCTATGTTGAGGGATTGAGACACAATCTATTGAGTATCAGTCATTTCTGTGACAAAGGATATGAAATTGTCTTCAATAAGAAAGGTGTATCAATCACTCACATTAAGGAAGGTTCGTTGGCTTTAAGAGGAGTTCGAAAGGCAGATCTTTTTGTCGCTGATATGGATTCGGCAAACCAGAATGAAGTCACCTGTTTCTACAGTAAAGCTTCAGATGATGAAAGCTGGTTATGGCATAAAAAACTATCTCACTTAAACTTCAAAACGATGAATGCTCTCGCAAGGCGAGAATTGGTGAAAGATCTACCTCAAATGGAGTTTGCTCCTAAAGGACTCTGTGAAGCCTGTGAAATGGGAAAGTCAAAGCGAGCGTCGAATAAGAGTAAAGAAATTTCTAGTATCACTGAGCCTCTGCAACTCCTACATATGGATTTATTTGGCCCAATGAATGTCCTATCATTGTCTAGGAAAAGATATGTGTTAGTAATCGTGAATGACTTCTCCAAGTATACATGGGTATTGTTCGTTATGACAAAAGACGAAGTACCTTTCCAAATTATTGATCACATCACTGAAATTGAGAATGTTTCAACACTCACTGTGAAGACGATTAGATCATACAATGACACTGAATTTAAAAATGCAACACTGAATGATTTCTGCTTTTCTAAAGGAATACGTCGTCAGTACTCTGCCCCGAGAACTCCACAGCAAAATGAAGTAGTTGAAAAAAAGAACAGGACATTAGTTGAAGCAGCAAGAACTTTGTTGTATGAATCAAAACTTCCTCTATACATTTGGGCCGAAGCAGTGAGTACAGTGTGTTACACTCAGAATAGAACCTTGATTATAAAAGATAAAGAAAAGACACCATGTGAACTAATGAATAACAGAAGACCAACAATCAAATACTTTCATGTTTTTGGAGTTAAATGCTATGTACTTATAGACGATGAAAATCTAGGCAAGTTTGAAGCAAAAACACGTGAAGGGATATTTAAGGGTTATTCTACAGATGTGGTGGCAGCTTATCGGGTATTCTTAGTGAACGATCGAAAAGTGATTGAGAGCTACAACGTCAGATTCGACGATACCAAACTCCCATCAATTTCTAAAGATGATCGTGAACCTGAGTCCCTAAAATTTCAAAATCTGGACTTGGATGAAGTTGAGGATGAACCTGAGTTGGTTGCTACAACAAATATACCAAGTGTTTGAGAAGAAATACCTGAGTCTAATGAAAGATCATAAGAAACTTCTGCAGCACAGTCCGGCAACAACTCAGGGGGAGTAAATAGCAGCTCAAGGACAAGTGCTTATTACTCAAGAAGAGATGACACTAGTTCTGTAGGAGCTGACACTAACTCAGGGGGAGTTAGTAGAAATAACACAAGTAGTCAACACAACAATTCAGAAAATCAAACTGAATCATCAAGACATTTACCAAAAGAACGGGTATGGAGTAGAGACCATCTGCAACAGGCTCTAGCTTTGTGAATGGAGGTGTAGACACTGGTGGTGGTATAGACTCCGAAACTGCAAACGGGACTATAGACCCTGACTCCTCCTGAGAGTGATCAGAGACTGTAGACTCTGGAAGTCTAGCCCTTATAGGCATGATTAAGAGTGGTTCTTCACACTTCGAATATGCAGCCTCAGTTGTAATTACAGGATTATCCACCAAGGTCTCCATGACCCTATCTGCTCTCCTTGCTAGAGAATCCACCAGATGAAGGTGTGGTCTCTGTGTAAATGATTTCTGAGCAGCAAGAGCCTCCTCCTGTTTGCCAATCTGCACAATCAGACATAGTGAATTGTCATCCATCCCCTGCTCCAACTCATTGGACCAACTCTTTGGAAAGTCTTGATCCCAATAAGTAAAGCTAGGTTCAGGATACCCTAATCTCTCATGCTCACAGTGGGGTTGGGCACCCACTTTCTCAATCTCACTCAGGCTCTCTACAGCCTTATCTACCTCTCCTTTTGCCTGGTCCAGTGCCAGCATCTCATATATTTTGTCACTCAATTTGGAGGGTGCACTCAATAAACCTACAGAAGAGGGGTTGAGAGATAAAAATGGTGCTTCAATACCTGAACCACCTTGATGGAGGGGAACCCCTTCAAATGTCTGAAGGCTAGGGGTTTCCACCAAGGGGTGAGCATCAACAGATTCGGAACCCTTACTAGCATCTTCTCTCTTTTCAGAGTCTGTTGGCTCCAGTATTCTAGTCTCAGGGTCTACTCTACACTCTGACTGCTTCAGCATGACTTCATTAGAAGCCAGAGTCTGAGTGTTACCATCTTTGATTGTTGGTGCATGAGACTCCCCCTCAAGGTGGATAGACTCTGATAGAATAGATTGGGAAATCACTTCATGAGCATCCATCAGAGTCTGTCTCCCATATCACTGGGGTTCTCATCAGCTCGTTGATGAGTTGTCAAGGAGGGCCCAATAGCATACTCCCCTGCCCCACTATCACCCAACCTCTGACTAGGTGGTTCTTGTGTGGGTGAGGCAGAATGAGCATCTTTATCACTAGTCACCACTGGTGCACTAGTCCCATCCTCCAACTGCCTTGCACCACCTGCTACCTCCTGTTGTTCTTCAAGAATAAATGCATCCAACTTGTGATGAAAGGCCCTGAGATGGATTGCATTGATTGCCTGGGCATCTGTGAGATTGAAGAGGTCCTGCAGATCCCTTCTTACTCTTTGAAAATAAGTGCCCTTGAATTGATCCAGTCTACTTTGGTAGGTTGGATAGATGTATTTGTTGGCAATTGTACCTATATTATGGACAAGATAGTCAGCCACCTGTCTTGACAGAGGTTGAATTTGAGAGATCCATTGAATGGTTGTCCTGTAGGTAACTCCATTATCCCAAATTGCTTCATAGTTAAAAACTGGTTGCTCAATCTCAGTTTCCAACTCAGCAACAGTCTCTGATGCTCTCCTTTTGTGGACCTTAAGCTTTTTAGGCTTCTTTGTAATGTTCAGAGTCTGGCACACCTAGTGCTTTGAGAACTTCATTAGTTCTGCCTTCTATGAGCCCAGCTGCTTGCATTTGGAATGAAGAGTTGAATAGGTACCTGTAGAGATTTTTGACCACATCCTGTGCAGACATTTGTAGCTCCTGTTCCATTCTTTTCCTTAGGGCTTCATAGGTTGAAAGAAAATCCAAGACTTGAGTTTAGTCTGATATTGCTCTGGATCTTCAACTGATTCCACCAAAGGATATAAGAGTAGCAGTGCCTCATCACTTGGAGTAATGATCTCATCAATTAGGCATGAGGCTGCATCCAATGGCATTCCTTCCCCAAATGTGTCATGATCAGAGTCTAAAGGCAATCTAGACTCTGACTCAACATTAGACTCTGGTTCAGGTGTTTTCTTGATTTCAGAGTCTGGCTCTGCAGGAGCCTTGGGAGCATCTGTTTCCTACAAAACAGGGTTAGTAATAATAACAGGCTTGTGTGTGTGTGCAGAATAAGCCTTCCTTAACCTTCTGTACTTCTTAGCAAAAGATTTCTCAAGAGACTCAATGTGAGAATCCTGAGGTGCTTCCCTAGGTTTTTCAGAGTCTGTAGCCTTTTGAGAGTCTACAGACTTGGCTTGAAGGTTAGAATCAAGTGTATCATGACCTTCCTTTAGCAAAGAAAGTCCTTCAACAACTTGCTTCTCTAGTGGATTGAGCTCCTCATCACTGTGCTCATCTATAAGCCTAGATTGAATCAATTTTCTCCTCTTTACAACTGGTGCCTGTTGGGAGACACCAGAGGTTGGTTTCTTTTTGGATTTTGGTTTGGAAGATTGTATAATTGAAGGGGATTGGGTGACTTGGGTAGGTGCAGGGGGACTCTCCATTACTTGTTCCTGCACCATTTCACCACCAAAAAATGAAGCATTGTAGATAGAAGGTTTGTAGGATGAGAGTTTTACCTGCATTACCTGTGGATATGTCATTGCAGGTAGACTCTTCTTTTTGTCATCAATTCTCTTAATGTCAGAGAATATCCTCCTTTGCTGTTTGTATGCCTGCACACAACAATCATCTGCCAACTTGGTTGACATGTCAGGAATGAAGTGATTGAGGAGAATCATAAGAAATCTATGATAGTAGACTTTCTTTCTCCCCTCATGCACATTATTTAATTTTGCTCCCATTTGAGTGAACAACATATCACCAATGTTGATTATTCTATCAAATAGGAGACTATGACCAATTTGATAAGTAATAGCAGTAATAGCATCAAATCCACTACACTTACCAGTAAAACACTTAGCAATTTGATCGAAGAAAAATGACCATTCTTTCCTTAAGTAAGGCCTAGTTATCTTGCTCATGTTATCTAAGCTAGCAGAATAACCTATTGCCTTAAACATGCTTTTAATGTCATCATCAGATACAATTTCATCAAAAGAAGACTTAACAGGCAGTTTAAACACAGAATTAAGCACATCTGCAGTGACATCAAATGTAGTCGAACCAAAGGTAAACATTATTTTACCTGGTTGATCCTGAAAAGGATCAACTACCTTTGCAGTGCTTCATGCTTGTGATACAGCATCCATGTGAATGACTGGTGATGCCTTGAGAATGTAGTGTAGCTCGGATTGCTCCAAGAAATCCATCACAGGGTAGTAGTCAGCGTCTACCCCTTTCTTATCTCCAAGAGCAGCAACATGATTTGTGGTCATGAACTCGAAATCCCCAAATGTGAACGCAATTGCCTTGGGTTCTCTCATGACAGTAGAAACGGCAGCCATTAAAGTTGTTGAGTTGAAAGTGATGGAGAAGCTTGAAGAATTTAGCTAGGGTTCGTAAAAAGCTCTGTGAATATTTTTGCCTTAGAAATCAATTGCAATAAACAAGTGAGTAAATTGTATGAAAAATTCTATTTTGTTCAAGTTACATATAATACACACGAGTCTACAGCCTGTCTCCGGTCAAAAAATAATTGTTACCGCCTATTTCAAGTCATTTGAACATTTTAAATGCAATCAGAGTCTGCAGGCGCGAATTTTAACCGTTTCAGAGTCTAGGCGATAATTTTCTCAGAGTCTACTGACTTTCAGAGTCTACAGACTCGTCAGAGTCTACAAACTCGTCAGAGTCTAGACTCTGTCAATGTAAAATACCAAACAAAATGTTGCACTAACAATTAATCACAGTGTGTTAAGACAGGGACTATAATTAAAGTACATACCTTGCTTCTTGTAATTTTTGATCACTTACATATTTAACATACCTAATTCACCTACCAGTCTGAGAAAGGTAGACTCATCAAGTGGTTTTGTTAAAATGTCTGCAATCTGTCTGTCAGTTGGAACATAGTGAAGTGTCACAGTACCATTTTCAACATGTTCTCTAATAAAGTGATACCTGACATCAATGTGCTTTGTTCTGGAGTGTTGGACTGGATTCTCTGCAATTTTAATAGCACTAGTATTATCACAATACATAGGAATATTTGAGAATGTTAGTCCATAATCAAGTAATTGATTTCTCATCCACAGGATTTGAGCACAGCAACTTCCAGCTGCAATGTATTCAGCCTCAGCTGTTGAGGTTGATACAGTCTGTTGTTTCTTGCTAAACCAAGAAATTAATCTGTTGCCAAGAAACTGGCATTGTCCTGTTGTGCTTTTCCTATCTACTTTGCATCCTGCATAGTCAGAATCTGAATAGCCAATTAGTAAAAAATCTGACTCTCTAGGATACCAAAGTCCGACTCTCTAGGATACCAAAGTCCAAGAGTTTGTGCCCCCTTGAGATATCTAAAAATTCTTTTCACAGCTATTAAGTGTGATTCTCTAGGGTCAGCTTGAAATCTGGCACACAGACAAGTTGCAAACATTATATCTGGTCTACTAGCAGTTAAATATAACAATGAGCCAATCATACCTCGGTAACTAGTGTTGTCAACTTTCTTACCCTTTGGGTCAGAGTCTAGCTTAGTAGCTATTGACATGGGCGTTTTAGCAGATGCAGAATCTTGCATATCAAACTTCTTCAACAGTTCTTTTACATACTTTGTTTGATTGATGAAAATTCCATCAACATTCTGTTTGACTTGAAGCCCCAAAAAGAAGTTTAATTCTCCCATCATGCTCATTTCATAATTTGACTGCATTAGTTGACTAAACTTTTCACAGAGATTATCATTAGTAGATCCAAATATAATATCATCAACATAAATTTGGACAAGCAAAATATCACATTTATATTTTCTAATAAAGAGAGTTTTGTCAATGGTACCTCTTGTGAATCCATTTTCAAGAAGGAATTTTGAAAGAGTTTCATACCATGCTCTAGGTGCTTGCTTCAATACATATAGTGCCTTGTCTAACCTGTAAACATGATCAGGAAACTTTGGATCAACAAATCCTGGTGGTTGCTCCACATAGACTTCTTCTTCCAATTCTCCATTTAAGAAAGAACTTTTCACATCCATCTGATACACCTTGAATTTTGAATGAGCTGCAAAAGCTAGAAACATTCTAATAGCTTCCAATCTTGCTACTGGTGCAAAAGTTTCATCATAGTCAATTCCTTCCTCCTGTGAGTATCCTTTTGCAACTAGCCCTGCTTTATTTCTTACTACAGTTCCATTCTCATCAAGTTTATTTCTATACACCCATTTTGCACCAACCACTGATCTATCTCTAGGTCTTGGTACAAGTTTCCACACTTTATTTCTCTCAAATTCATTCAATTCTTCTTGCATTGCAATAATCCAATCAGGGTCTTGCAAGGCTTCCTCAATTTTCTTGGGTTCATTCTTTGAGAGAAAACAACTATAAAGACATTCATTTTGAGTGGTTGTTCTTGTTTGTACACCACTCTCAGGATCACCAATTATCAAGTCAGGAGTGTGATTCCTTGTCCATTTTCTAGCAGGTGGAAGATTGGTTCTTGAACTAGAAACTCCCCCTAAGTCATTTGCATCTTCTGTATTTGAGTGAAATTCAAATGAAGAGGCTCCCCCTAAATTGCTTGACTCTGACAAGAGTTTAGAGTTGCTTGATCCAGACCCTGATGAGTTAGACTCTGTCTGTCTAGACTCTGTCTGGGTAGACCCTGACCTGTTAGACTCTGAATTATTTGGAGTTGAATTTTCTGGCTCCCCCTCAGAATGTGCAGGTTCCTGTGTTAGTTCAGGATTTATTCTAGGGTCTTCATCCTCTTCTTCTTCATTTATCTCTGAACTTTTTAGATTTTTAAATTCCAGTGTTGTAGACTCTGACTCATCCTGCAATTCTGTAAATTTTTTATCATCAAATGCAACATGAATAGATTCCATAACAATTTTGGTTCTGAGATTAAACACTCTGAATGCTTTTGTGTTCGATGCATATCCAAGAAAGATTGATTCATCTGCCTTGGCTTCGAATTTGCTTAGATTTTCAGGATGTACTTTCAGTACATAACACTTGCATCCAAATATGTGAAAGTGTTTCACACTTGGCTTCTTGTCCTTTATCATTTCATAGGGAGTCTTTCCATGCATGTTTATTAGAGTGCAGTTTTGAGTGAAACATGCTGTATTGACTGCCTCAGCCCAAAAATATACTGGCAGCTTAGACTCTGCCAACATTGTTCTGGAAGCTTCTATGAGTGTCCTATTCTTTCTTTCCATAACTCCATTTTGTTGAGGAGTTCCTGGCGCAGAAATTTTTTGAGTAATTCCCTTTGATGCACAGTGGTTCTCCATGATTGAATTCTTGAATTCAGTACCATTGTCACTCCTCAGAATTCTTACTGTTTTCTTTGATTTTCTTTCCAGAAAAGTGATATGATCTATTATGTGTTGTGAAGCTTCATCCTTTGAATGTAGAAAGAAAACCCATGTGAATCTTGTAAAATCATCTACAATAACAAGAGTATATTTATTTTTGTTAATTGACATAACATTTACTAGACCAAATAAATCAAGATGCAGTAAATAAAAGGGTTCAGAAATGGCATTTATTGTCTTGCTCTTGAAGGATGATTTCCTTTGTTTTCCAAGTTGACATGCTTCACAAAGTCCATCTTGTACAAAATCAACCTGTGGTAATCCTCTTACAAGATTCTGTTTAACCAACTTGTTGAGTGTTTTGAAGTTGATGTGTGACAGTTTCTTGTGCCATTTCCAGCTTTCTTCAGTTGAGGCCTTGCTGTATAGACATGTGACTTCACTGTTTATGCAATCCTCCAAGCTGGCTTCATAAATGTTACCATGTCTGTGTCCTTTGAAAACCACAATGCCTGTTTCTTTGTGAGTCACAAGACACTCTTTGTTGTCAAAGCCAGTATGGTAACCTTTGTCTCCAAGTTGACTTATGCTTATTAAATTGTGTCTTAAGCCATCAATTAGAGCTACTTGTTCAATGATGACATTCCCAAGTACAATCTTGCCATATCCCAGTGTTTGTCCTTTGTTGCCATCTCCAAAGGATACTTCTGGGCCAGCCATTTCCTCAAAGTCTGTAAGCAGGGATTTCTTTCCAGTCATATGTCCTGAGCATCCACTATCTAGGATTAGGGTTACTTTCTTTACCCTATTTCCCTGCATACATAAAGCAACTAGTTAGATGTTTTGAGGACCCAAATAGTTTTGGATCCTTTTCTACTAATTTTAGGAGAAACAGACTTAATAATTTTCACATTTGGCTTACCTGTCTCTTTTGTTGCTCTAGACTGTGGTGGAGTCTTAACAGTGTCATACCAACTCTTATCAATAGAAGATTTTAGCTCATAAAAATTGTAATACAAATCATGATAGTCCCTACACATATATATAGAATGAAATATGCTACCACAGTGATAACAAGGTTTCTGTGGTATGTAGTGACTTTTCAAAGTCTGAGAAGGACTAGACTCTGATTTCTTCTCAATTTTTGTTTTACAATCTATAGCTAAATGGTTTTGGTTGCCACATTTATAACACTTCTTTCTAGGAGCATTAGGATCTTTTTGATAATTATTAGCCTTATTGATGCCTTCCTTACCATTCCTATTTCTCCTAGTTTTGGTGGACTCTGATAAGTTCTCTAGCCTTTCTTTCAACTTAGACTTAGACAAGTACCCTATGTTTATAATTTTCTTAGAGTTATTTGCCCCTGTTTCATCTGTCTTTTTGTCAACAACAGGGGGACTATTGACAGATGAGTTTGTGGCTTCAGTTTTTTCTTTAGGGATCACAAACTTAACAGGAACAAATGTACTTTTGTCTTTAGTCTTATTAATTTTGCTAGCTTCTTCATTGTTATCATTCTCAACAATAGGTCTTTTATCTTGACTCTTGTCATAGCCTAGACCAGCAGTTTGACACACGTTTTGATTATTGAGAATTTCTTGAACTTTTCTTCCAGAGTCTGTCCAAACTTTAAACTTAAGCCTTTCTTCTTCTAGTTCTTTCCTAACATAGTCATAGGCTTTCAAAATTTCAGTGTAGTTATGACTATATTTCTCAGAATCCTTTTTGTATTGTTCCATTAATAATAACTCAGATTCTACATGACAATTCCTTTTAGTTAAGGTTAAATTTTCTTCTCTCAACCTTTCACATTGACTAGTGAGAGACCTACATGTTGTCATTATTTTATTAACCTCACTTTTCACAATCTCTATGCCATCAGAGTCTAAATTAATTAAGGATTCAGGAGTAAAGATTGATACCTGAGTTTTAGGAGATGATGGTTCTTTGGGAGACTGTGATTTTCTGGAGGATGATGCCATCGGTGCTAGATTTTCATAATCAATTTCATCCTCTGAGCTTGAGTCTGGCCAGTCCTTTCCTGTTGATAGAAGTGCTTTTCCTTTTCCTTGACTTTTTGACTTTCTGCATTCACTGGCAAAGTGCCCCAATATTCCACAGTTGAAACATTTGACCTTTGCTTTGTCAAGTTTGATAATTGTACTCTTGCTCTTCTCAACCTTTTCATCTTCCTTCTTGAATGATGGCCTTTTGCTATATTTGCCAGTTCTTTTGTTGAATTTCATTCTTTTGAAATTTTTAGCAAACATAGCCATCATTTGACTTAGATTAAACTCTTCATCAGAATCAGAGTCTGTGTCAGTAGACTCTGACTCCACAGCAGCTTTACCCTGCTTTCTTGAATCCTTGATTCTTGCTTCTGTGGATGGTTCCTGTTGTTCTTTCTCAAACTCCATCAAGAGTGCCACAGATTTTGTCTTTACAGACTTCTTATTCTTTCTCTGTTGCATCTCTAAATCATATGTCTTGAGTCTGCCATACAATTCTTCTAGAGTTAGTTCATCTAAATCTCTAGCTTCTCTTATGGCTGTAGTCTTATTGTCCCACTCTTCAGGAAGTGCTCTCAGAAACTTGGTGTTCGTATCTTCAGAATCATAAACCTTACCAAGCATAGCCATCTCATTCAAGAGTTTTGTAAACCTATCATACATCTCAGTGATAGATTCTCCATATTTTGCTTCAAAGTACTCATACTCTTGAATAAGCAAAGACCTAGCATTCTTCTTGACAACTTTAGTCCCTTGACAGTGCACCTCAAGTTTTGTCCACATCTCCTTAGCAGTCTTGCATGATATGACACAGTTAGTTAGAACAGAATCTAAACTATTAAAGAGAATGTTCTTTACTTTTGCCTCCTTAAGGACATTTTCTTTGTCCTCTTTTGTCCATTCAGCCTTTGGTTTCTCAACGAGGTATTCTTCAGTTATTTTGCCTTCCTCATTGATTTGAGGCACAATTTTTAAGGGCACAAAGGGTCCTTCATTAATCCTGTCAAGATAGTCAGGGTCTGTTGCTTCCAGATGGTGCAGCATCTTAACCTTCCAGTGGGTGAACTCGTTTCTCTTAAGCATAGGAATCTTAGAATTGCCATCTTTGTTTCCAGACATCTTTGATCTATTTTAAATGTTAGGCTCTAATACCAATTGTTTTCCCAGTCGTACAAGTAGAAGGGGGGTTAAATACTTGTATGTCTTTTCTGCCCGATTTAAAATCAAATTAAGAACAAACTCAAACACAAAAATATGAATAAGTACTGTTTTGTATTATTGATTTGTGAATACAAAACTCTCCTAGGGTGTACACAAACCCTAGCAGCTTCTCTGTGTTTATCACAACAACTCTCTCTATTTCTATGCTCTCACAAAATTTCACTCAGATAATTATGCTTCGACTTCCACACATTTACAATTAGGTTACATAGAGTTTATATAGAGAGCTGTCTATCAACTAATAACAGAAAGATAAATTACAATAGGAATAGAATTCCTAATTATTAGTTGACAGTTTCCTTCTTGAATTCTCTTTCTTTCCCATAGCATATCTGCAATATATTTATCTTGATCTTCGAAGACTTTCCATTCCTGTGATCTTCTTCCAAATTTATCCTCAACTGTATAGACTCTGAAATCTTCAGACTCTGATGATCTTCAGACTCTGATCACATGTAGACTCTGATAGATCACAGACTCTGATAGTCTATAGACTCTGATCACCTTCCAGACTCTGGTTTCATTTTCTACAGGAATTCTTCCAAGTACAAATAGCATGAATATTGACTATCTTGACTCTGATTATACATTTCAGAGACGAGAAAAACTTATTACAGATAAACTAATCTAGACCCTGTTCTAGTATTTTGTACATCATCAAATGAATATATCCCTAACAAAGTATCTTCAAAATTTCGAGATATGTTCTATCTCGAAACTCAACTCGAAATTCGACTTGAATTTCGAATTTGAGGCTTCCAGGAGTGAAGTTTTTGAAAATTCTAATTCTGGAAAGAAATTCGACTTCATGTTCGACTTAGGTTCTATCTCGAACATTATCTCGAATATCGACTTCATGTTCGACTTAGTCTTTATCTCGAACATTATCTCGAAGTTCGACTTCATGTTCGACTTAGGCTTTATCTCGAACATTATCTCAAAGTTCGACTTGATGTTCGACTTAGGTTCTATCTTGAACATTATCTCGAATATCAACTTAATATTCGAGATAGTTTTCCCCGGTGGGACTTAAAATTTGTTTAAGGGTTCAGGAAATTTCGAGATAGTCTCTATCTCGAACCTTATCTCGAATATCGACTTGATGTTCGAGATAGGTTTTCCTTGAGGGTTTTGACTGATAATATTTTTTTAAGTGACTAAACTTCGAGTTAGCACCTATGTCAAAACTCAAGTCGAAGTTCAACTTGATGTTCGACTTAGATTACCCTGTACGTACTTAAGTTTTTTATTATTTTCACAGGGGTATTTTTGTCATTTCTCAATAATGCCTATATATACATCTCTAACCCTATTTTATTTTCACTTTTATCCATTGTTTAAAACCTAATTTTTACAGCCCCCACCCTCCCTCCCAGGCGATTTTTTTTCTTCACAGCGATCTTTGTGTTAATATTCATACATACCACGAACTACTGTCAAAATTGTGTCCCTATTCTCTATCTGCATCATTAATCTTATGTGTTTCTTTGTGTTATTGGGTCGTTTCTGTTCATCTTCAATCTCGATATATACACATGCCTATACACACATTTTTTCACATACGTATTGTCATTGCAGTCACGTAGTTTGTTTGGTATTGCTGTGTTTGATTTCGTATCAGTGATTTAAAATTCCATAGTTTATTTTCCAGTTACGACTTTGTCTTCTCTACTAATTAAAAGGAATTGATCTGCCATTGTTTCATTTTTTTTCTCTACTTTAATTGTGTGCATTTTTTATATACAAAAATCCAATTAATTCACGGAAAAAAATTACAAACAAAATGTCTCACCAATTTTCACTTGCTAAAAATAACTTTTATAATATTTCTACGGAAATTGGTGATCAACTCCCGCGATTCAAGTTTTGGGTACGATTTCTCAATTTGTACTCCAAAGCTAGTACTGCCTTCACTGCCAAACCAACACTAGTTCATGATGCTTTGCAGCAATTATGGAC
This sequence comes from Oenanthe sinensis, assembly GCA_028671895.1. Classification (NCBI taxonomy): domain Eukaryota; kingdom Viridiplantae; phylum Streptophyta; class Magnoliopsida; order Apiales; family Apiaceae; genus Oenanthe; species Oenanthe sinensis. The sequence continues at coordinate 41,242,277 of CM053810.1, read as the reverse complement.
CAGTGCGGTTACTTATGGGAGCAAATCGACCCCCTATGGTTTTAAGTTTACCTTAGAAGGTCAAGAATATGAGGTTATAGAGGCAGTTTTTAATAGAGTTCTTGGTTTCCCAGTCAAGGATTCTTATGACCCTGTACCTACAGCGGCCGAACGCCTACAATTTTTTGAGGAAATTGGATGTAATCCCCCCACTGGTAAAATATCCACTTCCACTATTCAAAAACAATTTTTTCATATGGAATGGAATTATTTTTTCGAAGCTATAACTAGATGTTTTCGTGCACGCGAAAGAGATTTTCATCAAATTCCTATTCCCATGCAAATCTTTGGTGTTTCCCTGGCCCGTGAACTCAACATCAATTATGGAAGGATCATTCTTTCTGAAATTGTGGCCATGATGGGATCGCCTGATACCAGGGACATTGCAACCACTGATGTTGTCTGCTGGTATCCCCGTTTTTTACAAATGTGAATTAATCATCTTGTACCATATAATGCTTTATCAGTTAGGCAGGTATTTGTTAGGAGTCCAACCTCTGCATCTCTCGGTATGAGAACTAAGTCACTAACAACAATTGCTAACCAGGATAAGCATCAGGATAAACCTATGTCTATTCCTGAGAATATTCGAGTGTGGCTTTCTTATGATGCAGGTGTCACTACTCTGGCGGGGACTTCACAACTATCATCACATGCTCAGAATCCATCTGCTCATACTGACGCATTTCAAGGGATTCCTGACGAGCAACTTGATGATGAAGAAGAAGTGGGTCATTCTCTCAGTCAGTACTCTACCGGGCAAAGGGATCAGCAACCGTCTCCTAGGTCAACTCTTGCTGAATCTGACCCCTTTGCCGAACAAGGTAATGAAGGAGGTAATTTCTTTGAACATGAGGCACCCTCTGTTCATACTACCAATACTTCCTCTTCATCTAATTCTGATTCCATGGCCCAAGATTCTGCTAACCCGCAGGATCTATCCCAGGGTGATAGCCAAATTTCTGAGTCTGATTCCCTGACTTCTTCACTTTCACCCTTATTGACGGGAGTTAAAAGGCCGACACCTGTAGAATTAGGTGAGAGTTCTGATGAGAGTAACCTTGAAGTGCAGCCACTAATACGGAAGCGAGCCAAAATTTCTCAAGCTGCTACTTCACAAGCCCAGTTAAAACCTAGTGTGTTAATCACAACCACTCCACCTCACGTGAGTGGTTCTCTCATTGCACATTCAATACCTAGGACTTTTGGTGAGGATTTTATGCCTTCTGAGGAGCCTGTTGCTTCAGCTAGGCCGGAATTTTTATTTGCTTCCAAAGTACCTTCACCGGTACGTACTGATGCTGCAGAGAGGATCGGTTCAGATGTTGTACATGAACACTTTGCAGCCTCTCAGCCTGAGATTCCACCTCAGGAACAGAGAGGATCTTTAGATCCCATAACTGCTCTTAACTTTTCTTATCCAGTTTCTGCAGGTACTACTTTTAATCTTGGTGATATTGTTGAAGATATACACAGGGAGTGTGTGTAAGCGTTTAGGGAGTGAGGGACCTTCATTTTTAAGGCCCGAAACTGAGCGACAAACACTAACATAATGATTTTTAGAGCGAGAACACCTAAGCCAAACACCGTCCCTTATTCTTGAAAACCTTGATACTCGTATGATAGCAATTGAAAATCAGGTGAAGCAGTTCGGGCAGACGATGGAGCAGTTAGGGGTAAATGTTGGAGACAACCAGAGAGCTCTTGATGACTACGCAGCACGAATGGAAAGTCAGGCGGAAGCTTTAAACGACGTAACGAACAAGGTGAATGACTTGGACCATGTTGGTGGAGTCTTGGGCAGTACTCTGTACGAACGGATGGGGAACGTAGAAAGTGTAATGCATATCATGGCAACGGAGATCAGTCGAATGATGTATGCAATTCGCCATTTGGTGCCCCCGGACTGCTTTGACGAACGGTACAATCAACCTCCCCCAGATGATGGTGGTGCTGGTGGAACTGGTGGAGCTGGTGCTGGACCTTCTAGATCTGGCTATGGTGGTTAACCGCATGCTGCAGGATCTACTACTCAGGGTAGTGTTCCGGATAACTCACCTAAGGGGGAGAGAGAGACTGAGACGAGATAACAGTCAACTCTGGTTGAAGAGGAGAAAATGAAGGAAAGTGAGCCAATGACTGATGAGGAGGCTCAGAGGAAGAGAAAGGGTAAAGCAGTGGTGGTTGAAGAAGAAGATCCATTCACTGACTTTGGTGGTCGACAGGAAGAAGTACATGTTGTTGATTCAGACTCTGATATGGAGGACGCACCCCTAGAACATGCTATTAAAATATCTTTGAAGGAACAAGGTGGAGGTGTTGGGATGTCTACTGGAGAGACTGAAGAGATCCCTGTTGATGAAGAGACCCTGAGAGCTCAACAGTTGGCCTTGGAACAAGCTCAGTTCTTTAAAATGAAAATGATGCAAGAAGAGGCTGTTTTCTTTGAGAAGAAAGTGGAACTCAAGGAGAAACAGTATGAATATGAGCTTGCAAGGTTAGCTGATCCACAGATTGATTTGGACAAATGGAGGATTGGACAAAAATGGGATGATGCAAGGAAGATACTAATGGGGACTTGTACAAATGGAGTTCATAACAAGGAGGTAGATGATCTCTTCTATAACTTGAACCTGAAAAATTCAATGACGGTGGACTACATAAATGCTTTGAAAAAAATGATTTCAAAAGTCCGTGTTGGATATAAACTAGTGGTAAATGAGTGGCAAGTCATTCTGACCTTAGTTGAAGGAGCCCCAATGTCTTTCCTGTACGTGGATGATCAATTTATCTCGAGAAGATCTGCGTCAGAGTTGTTCTTACTAGCAACTAAAATTCAATACTCTCAAGCTGAGGAACTTAGCATTCTGTACAGAGATCAATTAATGCAGCTAGCAGAGGACAAGGGACCAGAATTCTTAGCCAATCCAAATGTTGTTCGTATGGTAGTAGATGGAAAAAAGAAGAGGGTTAGTATGGAGGAAGAAGATCTAATGGCTCTATCAGTAAAATCCTTAAAAGCGATATGTAGACAAATGATGAGCAAGGGATTCATTTCTGATGTCAAAGAAAAATCAGTGGAGTTCATTGAGAAGATAATATTCAAGAAAAGCAACGAGATATGGAAATGTGATATTATTGCTCCAAATCCTCTAGACAATGTGAAGATTGAGCCAGAGCCAGAGCCAGAGCTAATGGAGAGAAAATAGAATATTTAGTTATGGTTGATGATTTTTCAAGATACACATGGGTGAGGTTTCTAGCATCCAAGGATGAAGCTGTACAAGAACAATGTTGAGTGAAGAAAAAATTTCTACCTATTTATGGGGCGAAGCAATCAATACAACTTGTTATACTCAAATAGGACTGTAGTCAACAAGGCCTATGGAAAGACACCCTATGAATTGCTTACATGAAGGAAGCCAATTGTCAATTATTTTCATGTCTTTGGAAGCAAGTGCTACTTCATGAAAGATTCAACTCAGATCAAAGGAAAATTTGACACCAAAGCACTTGAAGGAATCTTTATGGGGTATGGCATTGACAGGACTGCATATAGAGTCTACATCATTGATTACAAGACTGTGGAGGAGAGTGTAAATGTTACCTTTGATAAGCTAAAATTTCCTGGAGTTGAAGGAAGTCAAGAAATAGAACCATTGTTCTTCGAAAATCAAGGCTATCTAGAAGAGATTGATGAAGATTCACCAAGAGTTGATCACACAATTTCTGGTCCAATAAATGATCATATCCAGTCTAGAGATAATGAAGGAACTACTCAAACAACTGATTTTTCTGGGAATGTTTCCTTGAATAGTGGACTTGAAGAAATTGATGTTGTTAACAGTGCAAGAGCAAAAGATGTTGTCAATCAACAAGGTGTTGAAGATTCTATTGATTCTCTAAGAGAAACAAAATGGAACAGAGATCACATAAATGATTTAATCATTGGTAATCCAGGAACTGGAGTTAAAACAAGAAGAAATGTTGCCAATGAATGTATGCAATCTTGTTTCCTTTCTTAAACTGAACCCAAAACTCTAGAAGAAGCTTTGGATGGTCCAGATGGATTAATGCCATGCAAGAAGAGCTTGATCAATTTGAAAGAAGCTGTGTTTGGGAATTGGTGTCTAGACCCAAAGAAAAAATCCATAATAGGCACCAAATGGGTTTATAGAAACAAGATGTATGATTATGGTACTGTCACAAGAAACAAAACAAGGCTAGTGGCAAAAGGTTACTGGTAACAGGAAGGGATTGATTATGAAGAAACATTTGCACCTGTTGCCAGACTTGAGTCAAAAAGAATCTTTTTGGCTTTTGTTGCTTTAAACAACTTCTAAGTTTTTCAAATGGATGTTAAGAGTGTTTTCCTTAATGGAGAGTTAGAAGAAGAAGTATATGTTGAACATCCACCTAGCTTTGAAGATCCAAAGATGAAGAACTTTGTGTATAGACTACTCAAGGCATTGTATGGCTTAAAGCGAGCACCAAGGGCTTGGTATGATACTCTTTCTAAGTTTCTTCTTGATAAAACCTTTACAAGAGAGATTGTGGATAAAACTCTTTTCTACAAAAAGCATGGAAAGGATATCATTCTAGTCCAAGTGTATGTTGATGACATTATCTTTGGTTCAATAAATGAAGATCCATGCAAGAAATTCTCTGAGTTGATGCAGAACAAATATGAGAGGAGTATGATGGGTGAATTAGTATTCTTTCTTGGACTTCGAGTCTATCAAAAAGAAGATGGAATATTTATTTGCCAGACTAAGTATGTTAAAGATCTCTTGAAAAGATTTGATATGGAAGACTTATCTCCTGCAAAAACTCCAATCTCAACAACAACTCAACTTGACAAGGATCCAAAAGAAAAGAAGGTGGACAACACAATGTACAGAGGAATGATTGGATCTCTCCTCTACCTAACAGCTAGCAGGCCTGACATCATGTTTGCAATAGGGTTGTGTGCAAGGTTCCAGTCTGATCAAAAGGAGTCTCACTTAATGGTTATAAAAACAATTTTTAAATACATAAAAGGCACACAAAACACAGGCCTTTGGTATCCTAAAGATTCTAGATTTGACTTAATTGGATATTCAGACTCAGATTATGCAGGGTGCAGGATAGATAGGAAGAGCACTACAGGTAGCTGTCAATTTCTAGGATAAAGATTGGTATCATGGTTTAGTAAGAAGCAGCATTCAGTATCAAACTCAACTGCAGAGGCAAAATACATTGTAGCTGGTAGTTGTTGTGCTCAGTTACTTTGGATGAGGAACCAACTATTGGACTATGGGTTGACTCTACAAGGAATTCTTATCTTTTGTGACAACACTAGTGCCATAGCAATTTCTGAGAATCCTGTTCAACATTCCAAAACTAAGCACATTGACATCAGACATCACTTTATTAGAGAGCATGTGGAGGAAGGCACAATCAAACTTATCTATGTGCCCACAGAGAATCAACTTACATATATTTTCACCAAACCGCTGGATGAAAAGACATTCAACAGGCTAGTGAGTGAATTAGTTATGTTAAATTTGTCTTGTTAAGGTAATTTTATTTAGTTGATTAAAAATTTAGTTAACTGAATCTCACTGTGAATTAATGGCCTCTTGAGGTGTTTTGATTTTTATCACAATGGAAAGACATGATGATGTTTTACTGAGAGGTTAACTAATTTATTTTTAAGTAACTTAAATTCATATTTGATCAATAAAAGATACTATCAAGATTCTTGACAGTATGTTTTATTCATACTATCATATAGTATTAAGTTACTATCAAAATTCTTTGAAAACTCACTGTCAAATGATTGACAAGTTTTGACAGTATAGTACGCGGGACTGAAACTTACTGTCAAATCATGTGGAACTTACTGTCAAATGTTTAAGAAGTCTTAACAGTATAGTATGCGGGACTGAAACTTTCTGTCAAATTTTGTGAAACTTATTGTCTAACAATTGACAGTATAGTTTTCTAAAATCCTCGCATAACATACTGTCAATAGTTAATATTAGGGGTATTCATTTATTTTACATATTCTCTAACCGCTAATGTTATTGTCAAGCATGTTTGTGATTTCTAGCGCAAAAGTTACTGTCAATGAATGGAATTAGAAGACAACTGTCACATAAAATCGTTTAAAATTCATTTTTGAAAATATCTTTTTCACATCATATATATACACAGCTAAAATTTTTATCACTCTTTACTCTCCTTTATTTCTCTCTTAACTTCAAATTCTTTTACATCCTAAAAACTCTCCATTTTCTCTGTAACCTCTCATTCTCTAAACTGTTCTTCAAACTCTAAGCTCTTCTTCATTTCAAACTTCAACAAATTCTCAACCATGTCTGGATCTCAAATCATTTGTTCTCTTCCTTCAAACCGTTTGTTGGCTTCATGAACAACTCGACCTGTTATTTGCTCTCAACAATAGTCTAATGCTTGAAATACCAAGGTTATCACAGTTGTGGACCTCTGCAATGTGTGAGGGGGAGCAGAACTCAAGCTCTATCAAGTTTCAAATCAATGGGCTCTCCTACATCATTGATTCAACCCACATCAATACTGCTCTCCAAACTGAAGCTGAGAAGGATGCTCCTTTTCAGGAACCTGCAAGTGAAGAACAACTCGCCAAGTTTTTCAAAATGATTGGGTATACTGGACCCAAGACAAATCCTGATGGTCATGAATGGTACCCCTTAGGAGGCATGGATAGAAAATTCCTGAACAAAGAGTGGATCATGATGCTAGATGATGTTTCAAGGTCCATGTCTAGCAAGACCAGTGGCTGGAATGAGGTGTCATCCTACATCAGGAAGATTGTGCACTCCATGGTGCACAACTACAGAATCGATATTAGAAAACTCCTGATGCCATTATCCAAACTGGTGCTTAGCAAGAAAGAAACAAGGAAGCCGGTAATTTACTATCCTGGATTCTTTATGCTTATCATTAAATTTGTTGTAGGCATAATTAATTTAGATAATGTTCATTTTATGTAGTCCCCATCTTTAAAGAAAAGCACTCATTCTTTGTTAATCAGTAAACCACTTAACACTGAATTGAGTTTATTTATAACTGATTTCATGCTTTCTATTATGAATAGATTAAATTTAAAAAAATTTGGGGACTACAATGTATTTTCCTTGAGTGATGAGAATGGTGTTGACCTCTTCATTCCTAACCCACACTCTAAACCATTTGAAGGAGTCCGGCCTTCTAGAGTCACAAAATCTGTTAGCCAAGGCTCTGGTTACTCTCAAAAGGACCAGGCTCCTAAAAGGAGGAAAATCAATAACTCTAGGTTAGAAAACATTCCACAAGTAGGGGGGTAAATCTGCACAAGTTGTAGCAAATAAGGATGGTAGTTTGAGCACAGAAACCATAGAGGGACTTGGTATGCCTAGGAGAAAGAAGGCAAGGTTATTAACCTCTGTTAGCCAGGGTGCGTCCTCTCAAAAGGACACATCTATTAAAAGGGATCAATACACATCTCTGGATGTCTCATCTCAACAGGGTGCATCTATTGAATTTGGCCAATCTCCCATGGCAACTTATATAGAGTAAGCACAACAGGTTGAATACACTCAACCTGAGCCCACACTTGCAGATAATCACGCAATAGGGCTAGAAAATGTGGAAAATAGCTCATTAATTTATGGTGCATCACATTTTCCCACAATTGAAGAACAAAATGTTGATGCACTATTCTAACAATTAAATGAGACTGATCATAGCAATCCACAAGAACCTTTCACTCAAAGGGTGGAAGAGATTATTGTCATAGACTCAGAAGTTGTTAATTACAAAGTTGTTGTCAATCCTCATGACAGTAACTTCTCAACAGATGTTGTCAACATTCCAAATCCAGACATCCACTCTCTAATGTCCAGAAATTCTCTACAAAATGAAGATGATGACTCTGCTCTCATTTACACAATCCTCAATGTAAAATCTAAATCTCTTATGCAAGATGTAACTACTCAGTCTCTTGCACCTAGGATGAGTGAGGGTGTGAAAAGAAAAAGAGAGATAAAGAAAAGAGAAGTGAGACTAAAAATGAGGGGCTGGGAAAATCTCATGCAAAAGGAGAGGGCCCTGAGCAAGGCCAAATGAAAAAACAAAATGTGGGAGCCAAAATTTCTAAGGCATTAGGCCTTGAGAGTGAGTTGGTGAGGAGTGATGAGATCACTCAGAAAAAACAAGAGAGTGTGAGAACCACAACAACTTCCAACTCCTTCAAACAAGCTGATGAAAGGTTGAAATCCTTTTCACATAAAGTTTCCAAATTGTCCAAGAATCTAGACACTGTTGGAAGAAATAAAGTGAAGTTGATCAACAAGATGGCCACTCTGGAGCAAACTATGAATGATGAATTCTAGGCCATTTTTGACAAGCTTCAAGAATTTAATTCTAAATTTTCAAACCCTGCAATTGCTACCTCAACTAAGGGGGAGAAAAGTACAGATCAAGCTGAAGTATTTGTAGATGGGAGTGATAAGGAGAAAACTCAAGATGCATCTCAGGGGGAGAGACAACTAGCATTGTTGTCTAGTGTCGCTGCTGAGATTGCTACACAGCTTGGTGGTAATAAGGAGAAGAAACATAAGCATGATGAGAGGCCTAAGGAGAAAGGCATTGTGATTAAAGAAGGTGGTGTTAAGGAGGTTCCAATAGTGCATACAGCTGGGAAAGGAAAGGAAAAGCTATATCAAATAGATTCTGATGATACTATTCTGGTGGAGAGGGAGGATCTTACAGAAGAAGAAGCTACTGTCTTGATGATTGATGCAAATGGGAACAGTAATACATTTCAGGATGCAAGCTTCTATGAAAGAATTAAAAAAATCAAGATGTCATCCAACAAAGACCCAAAGAAATTCTATGAATAGTTGAAACAGTCAATAGTGGGAGCTGCTGTGATGCTATCTATCAGTGATAAATGGATGACAACAGTAAGAATGGCAGGAGAATTAAGTTTGTATGTCAGCCTAGAATTTCTCAGGAGACAGGAGATTCCAGTTATTGAAGCTATTAGACTCAAAATCAAGGCTGAAAAATCATTCCTCAATGAAAATCTCAAAAGAAACTTGTTGAAATTGATAAGGGAAAAGCTTCCAGAAATCACTTACAACCCTCTGAGCATTAGATATAGTTTCTCAAATGATGGCAAGTACAGATTCATGAACCTTGAAAGAGTTAGTGAGTACAAGCTTAAGTTGGTAAGAGAAGCATTTGAGTACTTCTGTAAAATGGATCAAAGTGAGGAGGTGATGGATGTAGTAAAGATTCTGAAGAAGGAAATTGAGAGGGTTAAAAAATTGAGGGCTGATAGAATGAGAATAAATAATGATGGAAATGGTGAAGACAAGGATGAAGGAAAGCCGGATGGAGGTACAGGTAGTTCTAGCCAACAAAATAGCAATGGTGAAGGATCTTCTAGAACTGGAAATAAAGTGGATGAAGATGAGAAGAAGAATAAAGAGGAGTACAAGGATGCAATTGAAGGAATGGAATTGAAGCTGGTGGTTTTAGGTCGTGAGAATGATAAAAATGATGTTGTAAGGAGTAATAAGGGTGAACCTACTGTCACAAACCTACTATCACAAAACCTGCTGTCATAGAACATACTATCGTAGAACCTACTATTAAACCTGCAGTGATAGTAACTTCAAAGTCACTATCAATAAAAATCTCTACAACCAAGAAACGCATGATTGCAAGGGATGAAAGACCTAAGCCACATTCTAGAAGGAAGCCTAGCAGGAAGAGTTGGAAGCTTACAAATGAGAATCTGCATGAAGAATGTCTTGATGTCAGGAGACCCACCATCAATAACATAGATGAGTCAAAGGCTGAATTAATCACTAAAGTTGTTGCTGAGTGGTTTGAGTTTAATTCATTGATCAAGATAAATGTCTTTTATGCTACTGGTAAGGTTGAAGATTAGGGACATGAAATGAAGGAAGCAAACTACTTTATGGTGAAGAGGATGCTTCAAATCACAAAAGGTCTTGATATTAGAACACAAGTCTTGAGATGAGCGTTGATCAAGAAATTTTTGGAGCTAATGGAAACTTTCAAAATACATCCTTTGGATTTCATTAAAGTTGAAGAACCTGAGACAGTAGTATATTCAAATGGAGTTATGTTCGAAAATGAAGATGGAGTAAAGGAATTCTGGAGTATAGATTCCTTACAGGACAAAAATACTAAACTCTTGATGAAACTGATGGAGCAACATCAACTTTCTTATCCTGAAGAACAATGATTCATTCCCAAACTCCAGAAAATCATCTCAACCAAGGAACATCAGGAGTATGAGAAAAAGATGGAATATGAGAAGACTCAACAATGTCTACTAAGAAATCCTGAAAGAATAGACTTCTATAATTCTGGTGGATCTGCTTAGGAAATTACATTTGAAGAGTTGAAGACTTTGGTTGTGAAGGATCCTGAGATAGTCAAACTGATCAAGAGACAACTTCCTAAAATAACAAACTTTGGGGTGTTTGATCTCAAAAGGAAAGCAATACAGATCCGTGACTCCAAAGAAAAGGAAGAAAGGGAAAAGTGGGAGAAATTTGAGAGTGAAGTGGAAGATTCCAAGAAAAAGGTAGAGAAGATCACAAGAAGAATTAAGGAGGCTGAGATTGACATAAAGCATGCAATGATAAATGATCAATTCTAAAAAAGAGGTACATATATGTCTCCTGTCCTTTTTGGGCCCCTGAGAATCATTTTTGCTAGCATTGAAGTGGAGGCTACCAATTTCAGGGTTCTCAGCAATGAAAATTTGAGAAAAATCTTCAGACTCACTACAGGTTCATTCTTAGAATTTGAGAGAGATCTAAGCAAGAATGTATGGGAAATTATTAAATCCAGAGAAGAAGAAGATGAAGCCATAGACAAACTCATAGTGAAGCAGGTTTGCTCTTCTACAAAGGAAAGATTTGTCAAAGACATGTTCGGTATTAAATATTTGTGTATCTCAAAACGGCCAACTGAGAACTACTACACTTACAGAGAATTGAAGAATCTCTCTTTCAAAATGGTGAAGCTAGTCTTAGATTGTGTCTCTGATCATGCCAAGACAGATGAAGAAAAGAAGGAACTGAAAGCTCTTGAAGGTTTGTATGGAAGAATGACAATAGTAAAGAAGTGAAGATGAAGCTCAAGCTAAAGTTGAAGATTTGCTCAGTCTAGAGGAGCCTAGTTGATATAAAATTGTATTTGTAATTTTTCTTGAATATTTTCCTATACAAACACTTTTGTCTTTTTTTTATTAAGTTGAGTTAACACCTGCAACTTTCTTTGAATTTGTCTTTATTTTTTATAAAAACAAATTGGGGGAGGTTGTTGGGGATTATGGTGTTAACATTGTAATCGACTAATATTTTACTTAGATTAATTAGAAATTAAATAAGTAAAACATATTGTCATTTGCTTATTGACCAGTATGTTTTAAATGTCACTTGTAACAGAATGTATTAAAGCCAAGAAGGTGACAGTACGTATCAATAGTTACTGTCTTGTAAAAATGTAATAAATGATCTATGAAGTAGAAGTTTACAAAGTGTTCATGCACAACATAGATCAAATCATTGACAGTAATATTCTGCAAACTAAAGCCTATGACAGCATATTCAAGTGACAACACCTTTTGAAACAATTGACAACAACTATTCCTCGACAATAAACTTGACGGAGATTGAAGAATCAAAGACAATAAGTTTTACTGACATTAATTATTCCTCGACAATAAACTTGAAGGAGATTGAAGAATCGAAGACATCAAGTTTCTCTGACAGTAACTTTGGAGGGGATAGTTGACAGCATGTTTGGCAGAATAGTTGAAAGTACCTTTGGACGACAAAAAGCTAAGAAGACTGTCAAGTTTGGCAATAAAGTATGCGGAGTCGAAGATACTGTCACCAAAGAGAAGCAAAAGGTTGACAGTAACCTTTTGATGAAGCTGACAGTATGTTTCAAGTAGCAAACTAGGTAGTGTTAATTCACAGATTGATCTTGACAATTCTACCTATTTGTCAAGTCTACTACTCCAACTTAAGAAAAAGCAAGCAAAAAGATAAAGCGTATTCAAGGAGTCGAGAATGTGAAATCATCTTAGAGCAACTCTATCTACAAATGGAATGAAGACAAATTTGAATAAAAAAAGTGAAGTTTCTATTTCAAGCATTGTCCTAGGAACAAGGGAAAGTACACTTGTAAGTGAGATATGTGTTTTAGCATAAATACACATATCTCACAAACACTTTCCCTTATGCAACTGAGCTTAATTTTTTTCAAGCATAGAAACACTAGCAAATTTCTTGTTATTGTTTCTATTGAAGCTGGAAACATCTTCCAGTCAGTTGTAGCAAAAACAAAAATTAATAAAATTAATTTTTGAAGTTAAACACCTTTCTTCATTTACTTGCTTACTGTTGTTTACATTTGTCACTTGGTATTGTTACTAATTGTTTTTTGTTAGCAAGAAAAGTAATAAATTTTCAAGTTGCATTCAATCCCCCCTCTCTGCAACACTCATACTGTTTAACAGGTTTACATACTTGGCTTCTGTCAATTCTTCTTGTATATTGAATATGTTAATCAAATTCTTTGTGCTGACACTTAGTGCACTGGTCTGGTTCACAAGTGACTAACACTGCATTGATCTTCATATTCTCCATTAAATCAATTGACATGATTTTTGTATTCCTTTATTGATTCTGGTCTTCACTGAAATCTTTTGGCACTAACTGCTTGATCTTTAATACTTTCTGAAACACTGAATCACTTATTCTTCACTGAGGCTTGATCATAGTAATGAACTTCTTTCAGTGATCTTCAATATTCCATTAAATATCTTGATACATGTAGTTGCCTGATCTTCATTGTAGATTAATGTGATTACAATAATATTATTTACTAGTCCTTTACTTTTAGTTGATTTACAGTTCCTCGATTACATTGTATGTTACATTATGCTTTACAATCTCCTCATACTTGATTGTTAGAGTTCGACAAAAAAATTCTAAAGAAAAGAGGATAAATCAACTAATAATACAAGAAAAAGTAAAGTGCGGAAAGACCGTAAAGAAAATTAATTTCATTCTGGATTAAATATTACAATTCCAGATTTCATTACAGCTAAGTTACAAGAATGATTTTGTTGCTCTAGCCTGAACTAATATTAATATTTGCTTCTTCATTCTTGGACCTTTGTTATTCTCCTTCTAACAATGTCGTGAGCCTCCCATTCTAGAAGATTTCTTGGCCTTGGATATTCCAGTTGATTAAGGATGAGTTGTAGCAATGGCATACTCCTGAATCTTTTCAATTCACTAAATTTAAAGCTTAGTTGTTGAGTCCACCCTTGAACTATAAGTCTCTTTGTATTAACATCCACCCGATTTGTAATCATTTGATCTTCTTGTAACACTTTGTCCAAGTAGGCTTCTTCTACTTCTTGTAGCACGATCTTGTCTTCAGGATTGGTAGAGTTCCTGAGTTTTTCCAAAATTCATCCAATCACTTTAGAATTTTCATTTCTAATTCTACTCATTTCAATATCTCTTTCACTTTCATTTCTGTTTGAGTAAATCACTCTTAGTGGATTGGTGATGACCATTGGTTTTCTTGCTTCTGTAGAATCAAAACTTCGTTCTGCCGCTTCTTCTCGCACTTCTTTTGATCGATCAAACATCTGTTCATTACCCAGATCAGCTCTAAAAGGTTCTCTAGGTTGAGTAATTTTTGATGGATCAAATCCTGTTAGGAATTATGTCTTTGATGATACATTTAATTATCTTAGAATCATATAAATGTATTTCAATATTATAGCTAGTCAATAGATATATGTTCTATAAATATCAATTACTAGGTAGCACTTATCGATTGATATTGGTTGTAAATCAACTGATAATGTGATACATATTATTACATATATGTAGCAATTGACTTGTATCTGATACCAGTTGACCAACTCATGTAGTCGATTGATATGTGCAAATAAAGATCAATTGATGTTCAAGACTTCGATGGATGTTCAATCAATGGATGTAAAGAATGGATGATGAAGTGTAAATATTTGAAGTCAGAATTCTCGTAAGTGAAATGATCGACATATATAGGAGTCAATGGATGTCAACCAATCGATAGCAATCAATAAATGAGCTAAGGAGTCGATAGATGAAGTATCGATTGATAGCAATCAATTGATAACACATTATCAATTGATAGGTAAAGATATCGATGGATAAGCTATCAATCGATAAATAATCAATCGATGAGAACAATTCTCTTATCAGTTGATAAGGTTTCAAAAGGCAAATCAACTACAATGTTGCAGAACATTTTCAGAATGAAGGTCAATGGAAGATAGTCCTTTATCAGACTGTGAAGACTTTTGAAATAAGCATAGCTGTCAAGACAGTGCCAAAAGTTGAAGTTGTTGAAAAAGAAACAGAAGGCCATGTCAGTTATGGGGAACTACATGTCTATTTCCATCAAAGAAACAACTGTACTTTTACAAAAAGTATTTTTCAATTGTACTATTAATTTTAGGAAAGGACATAATAGACATGCTTTGATATATATATTCAAAGTATGGTAGCAAAGAAGAGAAGTGTAGAACATTAGAACAATACACTCAACCAAGAAAGTAACTAAGCTAGAAAGAAATACTGTAAAGTACTTTCTTGGATTCTTTGTAAGTAGCTGGGTTTTCGGACTCAGGATTTTCAAAAGCAAAACAATAACTAGTGGAACAACAAACCCACTAGTAATTTTTAAAAGTTTCTTGTATTTTTTATTATCATTTCTATATGTGTTCTTAACCATTATAAACTTCAAAACATATCTCTGAACAACAACCATATTATACAAACTTATATTCCACACATAAAGTATATATTCTAGAAAAAGAGTTTGTATTCAACCCCCTTTCTACAAACTCATTGTTAGTGCTAGGGCAATAACAAATCTTTTCAAGTTCTCAATATCTCTTCCTAGAGCTTCAGATATGTTTAACCTGTAAGTAAAGATTCTTTCTGCTGCTTTCCACTTTTCAGGATTTGTGAACTCTATTCCTCTTACCAAGCCCTCAACAAACTTCAATCGCCTGAGTGAGTAATATGACAATGCTTCATGATTCAGTCTTAGTATATGAAGAAATCTAACTTTGAAATATCTGACTTGATACGAATCCTGTTGAATTTCTTATTCTGCCTTTTCCATTAGTTTTTCAATCATTTCTGCCATCAATTCATTTTCATAGGATTCATGGATTCTGATTTTCTGCTTCACTGAAAATAACTCAGTCAAAGATCTTCTCTTCAGAAATTCACTTGATATAGTCTTTAACCCATAGTTGTTGAAAGATAAGGTTAATCTCCAACCTTCTGATCTCGGTGCCAGAGAAACTACCAGATAAGATATTTCACTTTTCAATTCAAAATAGTAGTTGGTCATGCTTTTGTTTCTTTGTCTGAAGATTTGGAATAGTCTATGAACTTCTTCATCATTTTTGTTAGAAGCACCAATGTCAGGCCTTCTTAAGTTATCTCGTGATGTTTCCCACTTTCTTCCTATTTTTGAGCTAAAAAAAAAATTCTTCTTCTTCTGATATGTGACCCAGTTTAATTGTCTTATTTGCTCATGAATTTAATGGAAGTCTTCATATGTCTTGTAGTCATCTTCCTTGACTTTCATGATTTTATACTTATTAATATAGTCAGAGAATGTTCTTTGATATGCACCTTCATTGACATACAAGTCCATCTCATTAAACATATCATCATTTCGGATCTCTCCTTCTTCTAGTTCATCCTCCTCATATGCATCAATAACTTCTTTTTGCTGATCAGACAAATCACCAACAATTTCCTTTCCTTTTTCAGATACAACTTTTTCTTGTACCTGCCCTTCCACCATTTCCCCCTTAGTTATGTTATCCTCCAGAACTGGGGTTGATTGAAGATGCAAAGTATTTGATCTCTGTGCTAACAGCTGCTTGAGTAAATTTTTGATTTCTTTGTTATCCTGCTGCAACTTTTCTTGAGCTTTCACAATTTTGGACATTGAGTGTTTCAAAATTCTATCTTGTGCTTCTCGATTTATAATTCTCTGATTTATAACTTGTGTGTGCTGAGTTTGTTATGAATCTGGAGAATTCCTCGCACCTGTTTCTTCCGAAGAATCATTACCAAGTGGAGAATTACCTCTATGAGGATTTGGAACTGTTTCATGCAAAAGCACTATCTCATCACAAGACTCGGTTATTAATTCATCACCGAGTGGAGCCATATCTCTATGAGATTGGTTGTCCCTAGAAATAGATTTCTGGGATCCCCACTTCATTCTATGGAAGGGTTGCTTCTCCTCTTGACCACGAATGGTAGGGAGACCTCCTATTTAAGGAACTAGAAGTGTTGGTTCCAATGTGTTCACCACCTTGGACACTGTAATGTTTAGCAGTTGAGAGTCCATAGTGCCAGCTAAAGCCTGTGAAGGCATGTCCTGCTCAGGTTCTACCTGAGTAGGCTCTGCTACTTCTGTAGGTGTTCATTGAATAGAACCCGCGCTCCCTCTATGGAGGATTTGCCTCTCACTTGTTCCAGAACTGGATGGGAGAACCTCTGATAACGGAGCTGGAGATGTTCTATCCAGGGTGTCACCACCTCGAACAATGTAAGGCATGATAGATAAGAGTTCGTTATGCCCCACGAAGCCTGTGAAGGCCTGTCCAACATAATATCTACCTGTGAAGTCTCTGCTACTGAAGTAGATTGGTTAACCATCAATTCATTTTATGTTTCATTTCCAAATAAGGAAAAGCGGATTTGTGCATTTAATTGCTCCATCCTTTGTACATTTGAAAGCTCGGGTGAATTGGGATTTCGGCTGGCAGATGCCTCTGGTTCAAGATATATTCTCCTTCTTTTGCTAGAAGGCAGAGCTGCTTCACGGGTTTCAACATCCACCTTATTTAGTTCAGTAGAGGCACTGACTCCCTCATCCCCACTCAGGGTTTCAACAATTATGACTGAAGGAGTTGGGATAGGTGTTTGTTGTTCTATGACAGGGGTTAGAACCTGTTGTTTTTCAGGCTCATTGTCATTTTCTATTGCCACTGGGGGCATTTGTGTATGTGAGTCCAGAGAAGGCTGTGATACATCCAATAAAGCAAGGTAATCTTCACTAAGTACTAGTGAAAGATCAAATTCAGGAAGAGTACCTGTGTTAGGACTTACCCTTGGAGTGTTAGGGTGATAAGATCCTGCATTATCCTCAATTTCATCTTCATCAGCCATTTCTGTATCACTTGTTAATGGCTCATTTTCCATTGAAACCTCTTCTTCTTCTTCTTCTTCTTCTTCTTCAGCTTTAGCCTCAAGCTTAGGTTCAGCTTTAGGGTCCTCATCCATTGGATCTTCTTGTTTACAACACCAATTTTAATAATTAATATTTTAATATTAATTTTAATTCGAGTTAAGATTAACTCAAATTCAAATCACCTCCGAAAAATTTGAGAAAAATATATAGTGCTATTGAGGTAATTTGCTACGTAATTATAATTTTTAATTAATTTTTATTCACCTAAAAATTATACTAAATTTGAAAAGTTCGAAAGACTAATCATTAAAATCGAGTTTTTCAAATTAAGTCTGAATGATGTGAAATTTTGATATGTTATAGATCTGTGAAGGAGGCCTACAGAACTGATTTTAGATCAAAAAATCAATAGAGAGTAAAACATGTTGTGTGTATTGACATGTGTATCGACTTGTATATGCTGAGATGAAAATGAAAACAAATTCAACAAGTAAGATATATATATATATATATATATATATATATATATATATATATATATGGGTAAGGTTCCAGAGAGATCCTACTTATCGAGAGAACCAGAGACCTCAATCGTGACCGTAGATTCTTTTAATCATGACCGTAGATTCTTTTAAAGTAAGATTCTGTTAATTTTTAAAAGAAGATTCTGTTAGATTGTGAGTAAATCAACGGTGGATATATAGGGTCTCTGGTTCTCTCGCTAAGAAGAGATCTCCCTTGAACCTTACCCTATATATATATATATATATATATATATATATATATATATATCCTTTACATAGCACAAAAAATCGACACATGCTTGAAAAGACCTTTTTATCCCTCATGTTATTCCACTAATCAACACATAGAAAAAAATCTAACTACTCATATTCCATGCTAAAACTCGACACATGCATTGCCTTAGAAAAAACATTAACTTAGTTAACACATATAACAACTATCGACACATAAGAAAATTTTCTTAAGTACATAGTATGTGTCGACCTTAGTCAAATATCGACACAAAGACTAAAAATACACTAAGTACATATCAAGTGTCGAAAAATTGACCCTGTATAGCAAAAAAATCGACACACACATAAATAATTCTCTGTAATTATTCAAGTGTCGATTTTTGCTACCTTGGGTTGACTAAGTCAACAAAATTATATATAAATTCAATGTTTAAGTAAAATTACTTAAGTGTCAAATTTATAAACCCTAAGCATTTTGTACTTGTACAAAATACTCTCTATTTTCAACTTAGTAATATTCATATAAGTAAATAAAATTTTATTTAGAATAAATTCTAAATAAAATATTATCAAATTGATAATATCATAATTATTATAATAAATTATTTAATTAAAATATCACTGACTGATATTAATCAAATAAAATATTTATATAATTATGCTGCATATTTATATTAATAAATTTAATTTGTGGAGCAAATAAATCCTTTAATTGATATAGTCCATAATATAAATGAATTAACATAAATAAAATTAAATAAATACTTAAAGTCTATTAAAAATAGATATAAATATTTAAATAATTTTAATTCACACTTAATTAATTACCAAATAAATATATCAAGATATAATCATGGCGATTAATCAATTGTCAATTAAAATGTTATTTTCTGGATGTTCAACTAAATTCATAAATCTTTTTAATATAAAAGATTAAATATCTGTAAACTTATTAACACCATATTGCAAATAAGATTTAAAAATTTAACATCCCAAGTTCACAGACCAGTCTAGTGAAGGTGACTTCATCCAGTGGTTTAGTGAAAATGTCTATAATTCACTACAAGAAAAATAGCATCACACAACATTGATCAGACAACACTCGGTCAAAAAAGCATTGCCCAGAATTAACATACAATGATTTATTTTTACCCTCGAAAAACCATGGTCTAATCAGGCTTAATACAATGGTTTTCAGAACCGTGATGAAAAAATACTCAAAATTGTGGAGGTTACGCAACTGTTTCTAAAGACAATTGTGTTATTATAATTCATACAACGGAAAACACAACTGTTGTTAAATATTATACAACTGTTTTATAAAAATATTTTTTTATTAGAATTCATACAACATGTCAAATAACTATTGTTAAATGATACACAACTATTTTATTATACTATTATTTTATTAAAATTCACACAAGTGTTTTTGATATCATTGTTCGTTAATATGTCATACAACAGTTTTTAAAACGAATAAACACTTGTATAATGAGCTAGATTTTTATAAAAATTTAAAAGAAAAGATTTCTTTATGAATTTTGATTTTTGTATCCTATAACTTGAAATATATATTTATAATATGGATATGTATATATTTGTGAATACTAACTACCTATTCTTGTAGTTCCAACATGAGAATATGTATACCTTTTATGTTACGAGTTATGGGGTAAACAATCACTTGGTGGTAAATCTACAATTATGTCATTATTAAAATTAAAATTAATTTTTTCGATGATCCGACCGTACGGATGTTAAGATCAATATGTATTAGTCATGTATAAAAAAATCAATATATTTTAAATTTGTTTTGTATGTTTTTTTAACAAAACTAGTCAAAATAGTAAATAAACAATTTTCATCTTATTATAAAAAGGTATTTCTTGTCTTGTAGTGTCAAATAGACAACATTTTTTTTAGCAGTTGTGTTGTATGAGTTAAAAAAATACATCGGTTTTCAACGTAAGACCGTTGTAGAATGAAATATTGTATGAAATGAATTGAGACAATGATTCTAAAAAAGTCATTGTATTAATTTAATTAAGACAACAGTTTTTAAAAAGAAAAAACCATTGCATTATGAGTTAGATTTTTTAAAAATTAAAAAGATTAAATTATTTTATGAATTTTGATTTTTATACATATAAGTTGAATAATAAATTTATAACATTGATATGTATGCATTTATATTGTTTGTGAGTACTAAGTACCTAGTTTTGTGGTTCAGACATGAAAATGAGTATGCATTTTATGGTACAAGACCCTAGACAATGACTTTGTGGTAGATCTACAATTTTCACACTATTAAATTAGTAAATACAATAAAATCCTTAAAATTTAATACTTCATAAATTAATAATCTTTTTTGAAATAATAATTTTTTCTTGACTTAATAAAAAAGAGTATTAAAAATTATCAATATTAGTAAGTTAATTAAATAATATTTTTTCAATAAATTCTAAATACAAATAATACATAATAATAATAAAATAAGGAGAGTAATCATGTATTATAAATTTCAGTAATATATTAAAACTAATATTTCTTAATTTAAAATGAGTCATGGGCAAAATAAGAAGTTTTGGAATAATGCATGTCTTATTCAACTATTATACGTGTAAAAATAAAGATATATTATATTAATGTTCATGTTTAGTATTCTAGTTTATATTAAAATCTAGATTTTTTAACCAAAAAAGTAAATACAAGGGGTTTTTAAAATTTTAAGATTAAAATTTTATTTATTTTTATTGAAATATAGAGTTCTGGGTGTTTAAATTAATAGGTCACATTTTTACTATAATTAGATACATAATATAATTTGCAAGTAAAATTACTTATAATTTTTTTATTCATTTTAGATATTTAATAAATATATAAAATACTATTGTTTACACACTAATTAGAAATATATCTATAAACATATGCTTGCAATGGTCGATGTTTATTGGCTCAAAGTGCATCACAAGGATCTACTCAAGCTAAAGATTGGAACCGTTGATTTGAATTAGGGATTTAATCTCCACCATCCAAAATGAATTCATACAAATATGATATAACAACTTCATTCTCTTTTTCTATCACTTACGCCTCTTTTTCTCTCTAACCCTAGACTTTCGAAAATCCGATGGCCACCATCATCCCCTGCAAATCCCCATTTCTCCCTGCCAAAAATATTGAACTCCCCCCAAACCAAATTTCCCCATAACTATCTAGACACAGATCCTGACTATCACATTTATTTCCCATTTATTTCCCATTTATTTCTCATTTCTCATTTCAGCTGTAGATACATGTAAATCAAGATGTTGATGATACTATTGTTCATCAGTACGGTAGGTAAAGCTTGGTAATTGTTGACCTAATTCAGAAGCTTGGTAAGCTGACCTCTTTTCATATTTGTAGTTTGTGTAAGTGCATGTTTGTCGACTCTCCCCTATTTCTCATAGTACGTTTAGTTATTGTATTAATTGTATGATTTAGCTAGTGAAAGTAAGATTTGGGTTTGTGTTATTTTATTAGCAAGGATTAGTGGAGTTGTGTGTGGTTTGGATAAAGGAGTCAATGCTAGCAGTATATGCCTAATTCTCAATGTGTGTGGTCTTATTCGTGTGTATGTGTATATATGTTTTGTAGTATTCACTTATGTATCCTGATTTAGATTATTCTTTTTTGCTTTGTTGATGTTGTATATGTTTTCTGCTTGGGACTGGTTTTATATGTTTGATAAATATTGATTACAGATTTTGATTATAACTATGGTAAGATGATGTTATTGTTTTTTAACTAGTGATCTCTTTTCATATTTGAATGTTGACAAATCAAGTCGGTAATGTGATTCATTTAGGGTAAATGGACTCTATTTGTCATTTGGGGTAAGTGGTCTCTATTTGAAAAACCCACTAGTGAATGACATCTCATCGTCATGAAAATGTTTCCTGTAGCCATTTCTAATTTGTAAGTTGTTTTTATTATGAGAAGTGTTTTTCATCTTTTATCTTGTAAGTGCCTGTTTGTCCACTCTCCCCTGTTTCTCATAGTTTAACTATTAGTGAGAGTATGATTTGGGTTTGTGTTGTTTTATGACCAGGGATTGGTGGAGTTGTGTGTGGTTTGGGACTTGAAAGTGGGTAAAAGATCAGTCTACTTGGAATCGGTCTAAAGGAAGAGATCACATACTTCCAGTTCACCATCCTTGGTCTTTCAAGTCTGTTCGGAAATATATAAAGAATGTTATTTGGCTCCTACCAGATATGGACTCCACCGGAAACTGGTCAGTATTTAGATCAACTGTAAGCACATGTCCATTATTATGGTCTGTTTTGAGCGCATATATAATTGCACTTAATGTGTCAGGTACAAGCCTGGACAAGTTTCACCTGAAAAGGACCTTATACTTCCTTACGTTGCCAATCTCGATTTGAGTCTGCAATTAGTTTGTAAAGACATGGTTATGATACTATATGGTTCATCTGGCTTCTATGAACAATTTTTTTTGTAGCGGCACTAACATAAAATTCACAATTTTATTTATTTCTTGGGAGATAGTACAAGTTGAATGATACTAGGATTGCAAAAATTAAAAGAAATTAAGGCTAGTGATTTATCAATAATGATATAACAAGTAATTGCAAGTCAACTTGATATGAGTGGTTTGAGTATTTTTAACCTTTTGGATCATGTTGACTTGAAATAAAGAGCTGAATTTGGACTCTTTTCCTTTAAATCATCGTTGATGTACTTCAGATTATGATACTTGGTTGTGTAGGGTCTTCTGAGTTTTTAGTAGGAGAGCCTAATATGTAACCTTTCAGGGAGGAAAGATACGTGCTAAGCTTGTCGCAGAACTTAATCATGCTGACGATGTTGTTATAGAGGAAGGGACTGCAGGAGAGGTAGGGAAAGCAGCAGCATATCATGGTATGCGTACGTAAGTGTCAAATTATCTGTAAATGCTACCTCATAATGCATTGTCCATTTGGGATTTTTTTTAGAAGGAAATATGTTGATTTCTGCAAGTGATCATGTTTTGTGTAGGATCTATAGACTATAATGTTTTTTGTGCGAGTTTGATAGTCTAATGTTTGATAAATATTAATTACAGAGTTTGATTATAACTATGTGTTAATAGTATATGTAGAATCAGTGTAGAATGAGAAGAGTTTGCTCAATTACCTACATTACATAAGTAGTGAGTTTGATAAAATATTGTTTCTGCAATCTTCATTTGTTCTGCTGTGTGAATCAGAAATTGATTATTGAAGTGAATTGTTTTGTTTTTTTCCTCATCCGTCACAGGGAGAAGTATATTAATTAGAATATGGATCATTCTGCTAGTGATCTTATACATCTTATACATTTTATTTTGATTTCCAGACAGAGTGGTCCATGCTTTAAATCTCAACTTGAAAGCCATGGGTGCATCTGTAGCCCAGCCACATAATAGATGTAATTCCGACAATGCAAGTAAGCTATGGTAAGATTTCACTTATTTTTTTTTACCTTGAATGTATAATATATATTTCATGGGTAATGTTTAAGCAATCGTGTTTGTTTATAAACGCAGAAGCATCTATCAAGTATCTGAATCCTATTATAATGGCAGAAGCACAAGTTCAAGCTCAACAAAGACGAAATGCAGTAGCAGCTATGAAGTATCAGAATAGTATTCTAACAAAGATTTGATTCTAACAAGTATAATAGGGTTTCTGATAGTATTGATGTTAGACATAGACATTTAGTTGCATTTTGTAATTCTCTTTGATAACTTTTATATATTAAACCATAGTTTCAATTGTTAAACACTTGAGTATTTCAATTTCTTTTTGAGACAATAATATAAAACACTTGTCTATTTCAATTATGTTTTGAGACAATGATATAAAACACTTGTCTATTTGAAAAACGAACCATTATTACATTGAATTCTTACAACAAAAATTAAGTTACAAACCATTGTAACAACTGGGTATAGTCAAAAGATTCTTATTTACGAACCGTTGTGTTCATTATCTTTAGACATTTCGTCCTTATCGTGGAACCATTGTGATAATGTGATCTCAACAATGGTTCTTATATTAGAAGCTATTGAATATAGGAAGGAAGAACAACACTTCCTTTTACAGGAACTGTTGTGTTAAAGAATAATAAACATTGTTCTCATATTAACAAACGCTTGATTAACTGCAAGTCCTACAATAGTCAATTTACCAAAATCGTTGTATATACCACCCTTCTAACAACATTTTTTCATGATTTTGCTGTTGTCTTGCTTAAAGACAGACAACGATCGCGACCGTTGTGTGATCTATGTATCAGACGACGGCTCAATATTCAACGGTTATTCATGGTATCACATAACGGGCAAAAACGCTTGTATAAAGCTGTTTTTCTTATAGTGATTTGTTGTTCTATAGGTACAAAGTATAACTCTACAATACCATTCAAGACATGCTCTCTAATGAAATGATACCTGATATCAATGGCTTAGTTCTTGAGTGTTGAACATGATTGTTTGTGATTTCTATGGCGCTTGTGTTGTCACAGAATATAGGAATTTTGCTCAGCAACAGTCCATAGTCTTGAAGTTGATTCCTTATCCATAGGATTTGAGCACAGAAGATTCCAGCAACAACATATTCAGCTTCAGCTGTTGATATTGCAACTGAGTGCTGCTTCTTGTTATACCAGGAAACCAATCTTCTACCAAGGAATTGACAACTCCCTGAGTACTCTTTCGATCAATCCTACAACCTGTATAATCAGAATCTATATAGCCAACAAGGTCAAAACCTGTATCTTTAGGGTACCAAATTCCAAGATTCGGACTTCCCATAAGATACTGTTGGTCCCTAATATAGTAGAAGGGGGGGTTGAATACTATATCTGAATTTCTCTCTGAATTTCGTATTGTAAAAATATTAATTAAAATAAATACGAAATATTAATTAAGTTGAAATACAGTTCAAGTATAAGATATAAAGTTTAACTTGAAAAGTATTACAAAATTAATATGATCAAGGTGAATATAATTGATTTAAATGTTCTGGAACGATTTCGACATGAATTGTTCGAGTTTAACAATTATATTCCAAACTAAGTACAGAAATCTGTGAATATTACAATGCATAAAAATTTCTGAATTTGAATGTTTGAACGACGACAGAAATGAGAAGTGATCTCCTCATATTTATAGAGGTTAGAAAAGCTTAGCATTACTTTTCAGCATTACTTTTTAAACTGAGAAATAAGCCTAGAATTACCTTTGAAAAAGCTAGGCATTACATTTGAAAATTCGGTATTACCTTTTCAAATAGTAATTCGGTATTACCTTTTTAAAATAGTAATTCGGTATTACCTTTTTAAAATAGTAATTCGGTATTACCTTTTTAAAAGGTAATTCGGTATTACCTTTTTAAATAGCTCAGAATTACCTTTTTAATTAGGTAATTCGGTATTACCTTTTTAAATAGGTAATTCGGTATTACCTTTTTACAAGACTCGGTATTACCTTTTTAAATAGCTCAGAATTACCTTTTTAATTAGGTAATTCGGTATTACCTTTTTTTAAAAGGTAATTTGAGTTATTTCAAAAGTAATATTAACTAAATCTTTTATGGTAAATTAATTCTACTTTATTTAATTAAATAATTTATAAATTAAATTAAATTCAACTTGAATTAATTTAATTAAATAAATTAAATAATTAAATTCCTTTTGATTAGTAGAATTAAACATACTATTTGACTTGTATAACTCTGTAGCCAGCTTCACAGTCTTTTCGTCTTTTCTTTGACTTTTATCTTGAAACCACTTTAGCTAGAATGAAGAATAAATATTTTATTGTTGACACACAAATGTACTGTCTGGTTCATTTGTGTCAAACCAATAAATAATCTCCATTCTTAACATTTAAAGATGTGGCCTTCTGCTTTTCTGTCTTCCCTCTTCTGTTCTTTTTCTTCTGGAATCTTCATGTAGTAGCCACTTTAAAATCTTCTGTATCTTCTGAATTCTTTTGAATTACTACTTTATTTAATTTTACTGACGCTTGAACAAATAAATGAACTTCTTCCAGTGTTGAGTAGTAGCTTCAACTGAGTACTTCTGATACTAGGATTCCTTGTGACTAGTTGACTGTCTTTGTCTTGATTCCAGTTTGATATTTATTATTTACTACTATTTCTTATCTGAGTTGAGTTGTCATCTAATTATTACAAATATGCCTAGTCATATGCCTTTCAATCTCCCCCTATTTGTTGTTAAACATTTAACACACAAATTTCTAGAGGATAACTCAACTAACAACTAAGAAAGTAAATACGACATGTAAGTACTGTAAATAATAAACAAAAGTTCTGGTTTTATATTTAACAATTTTCCAGATTCATACATGAAAGATAAATACAAGATAGATGTTCCTCTAGCACTGAACAAATATTACAAAGTTTCTATCTTGTTCTATCTAAGTCTTCAGTCTTCTGATGTATCAACTTTACCTTCTTCTAGATTTGAACTTTTATGAACTGGTGTCCTTGGTACTTCTTCAGATACTGATTGATCTGTTGTGGTGGATTCTCCATACAACCTTCTTTGCTCAGCTCTTGCTAACTGCCACAACACTTCCTGTTTAACAGGATCTACTACCTCTTCTTCTATGTCATAAAGATGTGTTGAATCAATTTTATGCATATGCCTGATGTATGATTGAATTTTCTTTGATAGGCAGTAGTCTCTTATCTTTTGAGCTGCATCCAACTTAGCCTGGGACCTGAATCCCTTGGATCTCAACATTGTTTCAACTTCAATCATGTATTTAACTGTGTAGCCCTTTAGTGACTCCTCATTCAACTTCATAATTTGATAAAGCTTATTGTTGTAGAACCTTACCTCATGAGGGTCGTTTAAGATTTGTGGACTAACAGCTCTTGCTATCTCTCGAAGTCTGTCCCTTAAAAGTTCATTTTCTTCTGAACTTCTTTTGACTTTATTCATCAATGTCCATATTACAGATAGAGATTTTTGACGAAAGAATTCCAAAGAAACTCTGAATGTGCCATTCTTGTGTGTGTATAACAGAATCTGCCAATCATCTAGAATGTTATCCACAATCACAGTGATGTAGTCAACTTCTTCTTTGATTGCTTTCATGAAGTTATCCAGACAGTCATTTGAATTTTGCAGGCTTTCAATTAGAAATTGTAACTTGTAATCTTCAAACGGTCCTTTCTGAAGTTTGTCCATGATTTCTCTGGCGGTATCCCATTTCTTCCCTATTTTCAATCGCACATCTTCTTTCTTCTTTCTGACAGCTATAGCCCACAAATTTTTCTTTTGTTGGCTCTCTTCTCTTTCTGCCTAAGATCTTTCCATGACTAAAGCTTTCAGATTTTCAGTCTTTGCTTGGCTTGCCTTGATGTCTTCTTTAAGTTTCTTTATTGCCTCTTCATAGGCTGGATCAACTTCTTTTTCTTTTTGAAACAAAAAATCTTCATCAAATGTAGTTTCTTCCTCAGCTCTGTAGTAGTCAGGAATGTTTGATTCATCATGAGCACTGTCATCAATGAATTGCTCTTGAGCATAATACTGTTCTTCTAGTTCTTGATCATACGATTGAAATTCTTCTTCAGAAAATAGCTTTGCTTTACCTTTATCTTGAGTAGTAGCCCCTTCATCAGAAGCTACTTTCTCCTTTGCTTTCTCCCCCTTAGTTGAGGGATCCTCTTGAGTTTTAGAGGCTTCAAAAGATGTCAACATTTTCTGCATAGTCAGATAGACTTGCTTCATTCCTTCATTTAGATGCGTCATGCCATCATCCAGTTTGCTGAAGCGTTGAGTAGAAATCTTTTCATTTTCAATGATTGTGAGGATTAAGTTTTTCTCAACGTCATCAATTCTTTCATGCAGTTTGCTCACTTCTTTCATATCCTCAGCAATTAGATTTTGAACGTTCTGGATGTCTTGAGTTTTTAGTAGAATGGAAGATTTGACATCATTAACATCTTTTCGTACTATTGTCGGCTGCTGTGTTACAGAGGCAGATGTAGATTTTTCTTCTGCTTGTGCTTTAACTTTTAATAACTCAGCTTGAACAATTTTCATTTCATTCTGGAGAGCTTCCATTTTGGATAATAGTTCACAGTGTGTGTGTGCACTCAACTCACTTGCACTCCTGTTTATCTCACTATCACTCTGTGCATGTGTTTCACTCTGTGTTTGCCTCACATCACTCGTGTTTAGCTCCTTTCCAGATCCTGAAGCTGTACCTGCATATATAACAATAGCTTTTGAAGAGTCAAAATGCTCTTCTGATGCCTGTGAAGGCGCGTCCTCAACAAGGTTAACTTGAAGAGGCTCCGCTACTGACGTAGCTACTCCGTGAATGGAGTCCCATCTCCTTCTATGGAGTGGTTGCCTCTCAAATCCACCATTGGATTCGAGACCTTCTCTAATGAGAACTGGATGTAAGAAATCCAGGGAAGTCACCACCTTAGACAATGTAATGACAGGCTCTTGAGAGTCTGTGGTGCTCCTTAGTACCTCGGAGGGTATTTGATGTTGCACTGCATCGAAAATGTCATGGTCCACAACATAGGTGGCTTCCGACGAGTTTTTAATAAAAAAAATTTGTTCAACAAATGTGCCCTCCTGTGTTTGTATTTCTTCAAGTGAAGGTCCTGCTAGTGTGATTGCTAGCAGTGTGTTTTCCTCACTATCTGATGCTGTAGCCGAGCAGCGAATTAGATCACCTGGTTGAGCAAGTGTATCTAGAGAATCTTGGATGGCCATGTCAAAATCCATATCCCATTGACCGGAATAGGTTGAGGCTGCAGTTGTCTCGGGTTCAAATCTGGATTTTTTTGTAGGAGGAGACAGAGCTGCGGGTTCACTCACATCAGCACCAAGACCCCTAATTATTCTCATAGGTTTCTTCCTTTTTCTGACTTGTACCAAAGAGGAGGATGAAGGAGAAACTGTTTGAGGCTCTAATTCAGCTTGGGACAGAACCTGTGTGTTTTCAGGTTCGTAGCTGATATCCTGGAGTGTAAGAACACAATCATAGTCTGCTACAGATAAATCTACAAGTGGACTATTTATACTTATAGGAAGGAAAATAGAACCCAGGGTATGATATAATACCTGTTGTTCATGTAGTTCCTGTTGAGCTTGATTAGCAGCTTCAACCAATAGCTGCGCAGCCATTTGCAATTCCTCTTCCTGCTCTGGCTCTGGCTCTGCCTGTTGAGCTTGTTCTGGATTTGCAATTTGATCTAGGATCTCACCCATATATTGAGTCCTCACAATTGGTATGTTAGGGAACTTAGCCTTATTTCCTAACATTGTGAAGAGATTTTTCTGAGGGGTGGGAGAAATCTCTATTCTGCTATTCTGGAACAGAGCCTTATCTTCATCTGAAACAAGATCATTTATGAATAGCATTAAGAATCTTGGATAATAGCATAGTACAATTTGTTCTCTGCTCTCTGGTGTCCCCATCTTCTTGATAATTTCAGCTAACACAATTCTTCCAAAATTTATCCTCATATTGTGGGCCACAGAATACCCAATGATTTGTAGAAGAGAGGAGAGATTGTTGAAGTTCCCTTTTGTCGTAGGTGAAAAAACCTTAGCCAGTGTATCAAAGAAGTAGGTCCATTCACTAACCAGCTTGGATTTGTTCATTTTCACCAAATTAATTTCCCCTTGATATTGAATGGCTTGGAAAAAATTAATTAACTCTGGAGCAGTTGGAGGGTCAACAAAATCTTCAGTTGGAAACCCTAAAATTTTATTTACATCATCTTCAGTCACCATGTACTCATGCTCTCCAATGGTGAAGGAAAATTGTACTCTTTCTCCAGCTGTCCTGTTTATAGCAGACGAGTACAGAGCCCTTAGTGCATCAACTATTAGAGGGGTATCAAGGGTAATGGCTGTTCTAATAAGTGAGTGTTCATTTAAAAATACGATCCACGGTCGAAACCTCTCGATTGAACAGTTCACTGGGTTAAAATAACCTACAAAATTAGTCTTGACAATTTCACAATTATCAGCCATTATAATGTTTTTTTTTTAAAAAAAAACTTACTTAATTAATCCGAAAATTAATCACTAATCACACCCTTAACCACCCAATATTCGAACAAGGCAGCCCAATACTTTGATTAAGAACTACAATACACAGCTTTTTTTTATAACAACCGTTATCTAATCTTCAAGAATTAATCACAATCAGTCTAAGTAACAAAATCAAATCAGAAAAAGAACAGTCGGGTTTTTGAAAATCAGTCCAAAAATCGGCAGCAATTCGACTGGAACAGATGATTTTAGCCACACTAGCAAGTGATAACACTTGTATAGACGAATAGCAACTGAATCAGTTGAAGATTTGATGAAAATCGATCAAAAAAACAGAGGATCTATTATATATGTGTGTATAGCAGTCGTGTGTATATATATATATGATATAGCATATTAATGGTCAGTATTACCTTTTCATTATACTCGGTATTTTGTTTTTATTAAACTCGGTATTACTTTTATTATATGACTCGGTATTACTTTTTAAAAGTAATGCCGAGTTTTATATATATATAAGGTAATGCCGAGTTTCTTATTAAAAAGGTAATGCTGAGAATTATTATAAAAGTAATGCTGAGCAAAGAAAACATATATATATATATATATTAATTAATTAATTCTTAAATTCGAAATAAAATATTAAAAATTTTATTCGATTTTTAGATTTAATTAAATAACAATAATTATTTACAAGCTCATTAATTATTAAAGACATATAGTAAATATTTATATTATTAATTGTTCTAATTAATTTAGAAATTAAATTAAATCAAGTTTGAATTAATTTAATGAGTAAATTAAATGATTAATTAATAACGTACTCATTTATATATATGTACTATAATAATCAAAGATTAAAATAAAAATAAAAATAATATAAAATAATGCTTAAGTTAAACAAAGTTACTTATGCTATAATTGAAATAATTATCTTTTAAGAATATTAATTTAGTCTTAAGATAATTTTCCAAAAATTCATAAGTCCTACGATTTTATTAATTCAAGTCTCATAAATTCTTTAAATATTAACATTTAATATTTATGAGCTTAATTTAATTCCTAGCAACCAAAAATTAGCCATTATTTAACATCCCTAGTTCACTAACCAATTTAGAGAAAGTGGATTCATCAAGTGGTTTCGTGAAGATGTCGGCTAGTTGATCTTCTGTGGGTACAAAATGTAGCACCACAGTTCCATTCATGACATGCTCTCGGATAAAATGATACCTAATGTCAATGTGCTTGGTTCACGAATGTTGTACAGGATTGTTGGAAATAGCTATAGCACTTGTGTTGTCACAGAAAATTGGAATTTTGTTCAACGTAAATCCATAGTCATTTAGCTGATTCCTTATCCACAAGATCTGTGCACAACAGCTACCTGCCGCTATATATTCTGTTTCGGCTGTTGAGGTAGACACTGTGTTGTTTCTTGCTGTACCAGGAGATCAACCGTCTTCCTAGAAACTGACAGCTTCCAGACGTACTTTTCCTGTCCATCCTGCACCCTGCATAATCTGAATCTGTATAGCCCATTAGTTCAAAACCTGTATCTTTAGGGTACCAAATTCCAAGATTTGGTGTACCCTTCAGATATCTAAAAATCCGTTTAACGGCTATAAGATGAGATTCTCTTGGGTCAGATTGAAACCTTGCACATAAGCATGTTGCAAACATTATATCGGGTCTACTAGCAGTTAGATATAACAATGAGCCTATCATACCTCTGTAGCTTGTGATGTCAACTTTCTTACCAGTTTCATCTTTGTCAAGCTTGGTGGCTGTTGGCATTGGGGTTTTTGCCGGTGAAGAATCTTCTAGACTGTATTTTCTCAGAAGATCCCTTACGTATTTTGATTGGCATATAAAAATCTCTTCTTCCTTTTGCTTTACTTGCAATCCATGGAAGAATGACAGTTCACCCATCATACTCATTTCATACCTGCTCTGCATTAACTTAGCAAATCTTTTGCACAAGTTTTCGTTAGTAGAACCAGATATAATATCATCAACATAAACTTGGACAAATATCATATCTTTTTCATGTAATTTATAAAAGAGAGTTTTATCTATGACACCTCTAGTGAAACCATTTTCAAGTAAAAATACAGTGAGAGTGTCATACCATGTCCTCGGTGCTTGCTTGAGTCCATAGAGGGCTTTGAATAGAAAATACACAAAATCAGCAAACTCTGGATTTTCAAAACCAGGGGGCTGTTCCACATATACTTCCTTTTCTAGCTCTCCATTCAGAAATGCACTCTTCACATCCATTTGATAGACTTTAAAATTGGAATGTGCTGCGAATGCCAGAAATATCCTGATGGCTTCAAGTCTTGCAACTGGTGCGTAGGTCTCATCATAATCAATTCTTTCTTCCTGAGAGTAACCCTTTGCAACCAGTCTGGCTTTGTTCCTTGTAACAATGCCATCACCGTCTAACTTGTTCCTGTATACCCATTTCGTGCCAATAACAGATCTATCTTTAGGCCTGGGTACCAGTGTCCAGACTTCTTGTCTCTCGAACTGATTGAGCTTTTCTTGCATGGCAATAACCCAATCTGGATCAGTTAGAGCATCTTCAATTTTCTTGGGTTCTTCTTGAGATAGAAAAACTGAAAATAGACATTCATTTGAAGTTGCACTTCTGGTTCTAACTCCAACATCTGGATCACCTATGATCAATTCAAAAGGATGATTTCTGCTCCATATCCTTTCTCTAGGTAAATTTGATCTTGATAATTCGCCTCGTAGTTCATTGTGATGTTGTGTTCTGCCAGTTGATCCTTCATCTCCCCTTGAGTTGCTGCCAGGATGACTTGTTGATCCACCACTGGTATTAGTGGTATCTCCATTGTTACCGTTGTTTCCACCACTATTACCTGGATCAATATTATTGTCATCATTTCCTATTGCAATCTCAGGTTCTTCTTCGTCATCAGTATGCGAGGCAGTATAATTGTCAAATTTTAATGACTCAGAAGAATCTTCATTTTGGATACTTGGGAGTTTAGTGTCATCAAAAGTTACATTGACACTTTCCTTCACTTGATGCTGATCAATTATGTACACCCTATATGCTCTTTTTGAATATCCGACAAAAATAGCTTCGTGTGCCTTGGCCTCAAATTTGCCACGATATTCATCTCCATCCTTTAGCACAAAGCATTTGGCTCCAAATACATGAAAGTACTTGAGAGTAGGTTTCTTGCCAGCCATTAATTCATAGGGAGTTTTCATATGATCTTTGTTGATCAGAGTTCGATTCTGAGTATAACAGGCTGTATTTACTGCTTCAGCCCAGAAGTAGATAGGTAACCTTGATTCACTTAGCATAGTTCTTGCAGCTTCAATCAGGGTTCTGTTTTTCCTTTCTACAACTCCATTATCTGATCTGATTGCTCGGACAGTTAACTTTGACTCCAACTCAATCAGCTTTATGTGATCAATCACCAAGTATGGGGTTTCATCCTTAGAGTTCAAGAATTTAACCCAAGTATATTTTGTGAAGTCATCTACAATCACTAAGGCGTATTTTTTCCTTGACATAGACAGAATATTTACTGGACCAAATAAATCCATGTGAATGAGTTGAAGTGGTTCAGTGATGTTTGTAGTGCATGTGCCTTTGTGAGTTGCTTTCTTTGACTTCCCTTTCTGACATGCCTCACACAAGCCTTCTTGTGTAAATTCCATCGAAGGCAGTCCTCTCACCAAATCCCTCTTGACTAAAGAGTTCATTGTTTTGAAGTTAAGATGTGAGAGTTTCTTATGCCATAGCCAACTTTCTTCTGATGAAGCCTTTGAGTAGAAACAGTTTTCTTCATTTTCAGTTCCTGAATTGAGATCGGCTACGTACAAGTTTCCTTTCCTTACTCCACGCAAGGCCAGTTTGTCATCTTTAGAATGAGTTATTAAGCATTTCTTCTTGATAAAGTTTACTTTGTACCCTTTATCACAAAATTGACTGACGCTGAGTAGGTTGTGCTTAAGTCCTTCCACTAAAGAGACGTTTTCAATGATAACATTTCCAGTATTTAACTTGCCATAGCCCGTAGTCATTCCTTTGCTGTTATCTCCAAAGGTGACGATTGGACCAGCTCTTTCAATCACGTCTAATAGCAGGGCTCTATCTCCGGTCATATGCCTTGACGATCCGCTGTCCAGGATCCATATAACTCGGTTCACCTGTTTAACTCCCTGCAATTATCAAACGGATTAATTTGTCTTCGGAGCCCAAAATTGATTGGGCCCGGCATACTTAAAGAATTGACCTTTGTCTGCTTTGACAATAGATCCTTTTCGAACAACATCATTATCTTCCTTGACTGTTCCTACCTTCCCAAAAACAGTCTTAACAACTTTCTGTTTAGATTTAGGAATATATGATTCCTTCTTCTCAGGTGAAGGAGTCGCAGTCTTGGATTTAGAAAATTTACTATTGACATGCTGTCTAGGTGTCATGTTATCTTTCTTAGCTATCATGCGTTTAAAGTAAGCAGTCATAGCATTAAAAACACATAACATACAATTCATTATTCCATATGGTTTATGGAAAGCATCAATAGTAGGCATGTTATTCAATACAGTAGGGGTCTTAACAGATTCTACTTCAATTTTATCAGCAGATTTGAAGTTTTCAGTTGAATGAAATTTATTGTTACTGTTCCTACTGTTCACAAATGTGTTGGGTCTGTTCATTTTATTCTTTAAGTCTTTTGCACCTACACCAGGTCTGGGGGAATCAGAAGTTCCCACATTTTTCACTGGTGTCTTTGGTGCACACTTCTCTTTCTGGACATTAACTCCTTTTATGTCCTTAACCTGTTCTCCTCTCTTCTTCTCTTCCTCAAGATCTTCCAACTGCATTTCATATGCAATCAGTACAGAGCTCTCAAGGATAGGTTTAGCTATCGGTGTTATGAAGAGAGGTTTTGGTGTGTCTTTAACAACATGTGGGATACCCCTTTCTACAGCACTTTTTCTAAAGGGGGTTATGTTGCTTGGCTTTCCTACAGATTTATTGTACTCGAAGCCTATCCTAACTTTACGACTTATTTCTTGTTGGTCAACTAGGTTCTTTACAATATATGAGGAATTCTTATATGCAAGACACTTCTTCTTTTCTTCTTCTATCTGGTTTCTGAGATTAGTTTCTACTACTTCATGACAACTGACTTTACTGACTTGAACAACTAAGTCTTCAGTCAACTTAACAGTCAACTTGTCATGATTTCTTTTTAACTGTTTAAGAACTTCAGTCTCATCAACTAACTCTTTGACTTTGAGTCTGAGTTTCTTAACTTTATCTCTTTCGCCATCTAGTTCTTTTCCTAGTAGAGCAAACATCTTAGGGCACGAAGGATTTACTTCTATTCCTCCTTGACGGGTGGGAGATAGTGATTCCTCGGATGAAGCCATAAGAGCAAGATTTCCCAGCTCTTCCTCATCATCATTATCTGAGTCATCCCAGCTTCTGCCCTCTGCCAGATAGGACTTTCCCTGATGCTTTTTCACGAGCGCATCATACTTCTCTTTGAGCTCTTCGTAAGACTCTCTCTTTTTCCCTTGCTTAGGCTTCTTGCACTCAGTTGCGAAGTGTCCTAGCTCATTACAGTTAAAGCAACGAAACTTGCTTCTATCAACTAAGCCGGTCTTGTAGCCACTTTTTGATACTGCTGTCGAAGAACCTCCTTTTTGGAATCTTCCAAAATTAGGCTTAACTTTGAAAGAGGAGTTTCTTCGAAATCTCATGTTGCCAAACTTCCTGGCAACCATAGCTAGAGATTCATCTTCCAGCTGATCTAGTTCTTCCAGCGAGTAGAACTCACCATCTTCTTGTTTGTCAGACGTATGTCCAAGTTCTGGAACCACATACTCTGTTGAACGGTTAGAAGGTGCAACAACCTTCA
The DNA here is from genome assembly GCA_028671895.1 of Oenanthe sinensis. Taxonomy (NCBI): domain Eukaryota; kingdom Viridiplantae; phylum Streptophyta; class Magnoliopsida; order Apiales; family Apiaceae; genus Oenanthe; species Oenanthe sinensis. Next base: position 41,206,132 of record CM053810.1, on the reverse strand, counting down.
CTTCTTCTTTCTCTGGTGCTTCTACCATTAATGCCTTGGAGGAACTCAGTACTTTACCTCTTCCGTACATCTCTCTGGTTTGGATCTGTTCTAGCTCATAAGTTTTTAAAACTCCGTAGAGTCTTTCTAGGGTTACTTCTTTCATGTCCCTAGATTCCCGGATGGCTGCAATCCTGTGCTCCAAATGCTCTGGTAAGGTCAGCAAAAATTTCCTGTTCACCTCTTGGTTCTGATAAAACTTTCCATTCATGTTGAGCTCGTTTATCAATTTGTTTAGTCTCTGAAACACCTCAGAGATACCCTCACCAGGGTTGGATCTAAACTGCTCATATTGGGTGGTCAGGATCTCCAGTCTATTCTCCTTAACTTCTTCAGTTCCCTCATTGATAATTTCAATTGTTTCCCAGATTTGTTTTGCATTCTTGCAATTGACTACTTGGTTGTACATGATGTAGTCTAGGGATTCAATTAATATGAGCTTCAGGTTATTATCAAGGGACACAGCTTCTGTTTCCTCATCTGTATAGTCTGCCGGACTTTTTGGAAACTGTCTGTGGGGAATTACAACCCCACCAACCGTGTGTTCGAGAATAACTGATATAGGGGGTTCAACACCTTTGGCCATGACTAATGCGTACTTGGGATTTGCAATCCCGATGAACAGTAGCATTTTATGTTTCCACAGATTGTAATGTTCTCTGTCGAATTGTGGAATTTTGATACTGGTCACTTTCTGGGTACTCATCTTAATAAGATTTAAAAAATAAGTGTTTCAAAAAATATTTTAATTTTTGACTGAAAACATTTTTTGATCAAAAATAATTTTTAGTGAAAAAAATTATTTCGAATAAAAAATTATTTCGACTTAAAAATAATTTTTGATGTCTGTATGAGTTGCGGAATTTTTGGTTTGGATTTGATAAAAAGATATCAACCAGCTCTGATGCCAATTGTTGGTCCCTGATATAGTAGAAGGGGGGGTTGAATACTATATCTGAATTTCTCTCTGAATTTCGTATTGTAAAAATATTAATTAAAATAAACACGAAATATTAATTAAGTTGAAATACAGTTCAAGTATAAGATATAAAGTTTAACTTGAAAAGTATTACAAAATTAATATGATCAAGGTGAATATAATTGATTTAAATGTTCTGGAACGATTTCGACATGAATTGTTCGAGTTTAACAATTATATTCCAAACTAAGCATAAAAATCTGTGAATATTACAATGCATACAAATTTCTGAATTTGAATGTTTGAACGACGACAGAAATGAGAAGTGATCTCCTCATATTTATAGAGGTTAGAAAAGCTTAGCATTACTTTTCAGCATTACTTTTTAAACTGAGAAATAAGCCTAGAATTACCTTTGAAAAAGCTGGGCATTACATTTGAAAATTCGGTATTACCTTTTCAAATAGTAATTCGGTATTACCTTTTTAAAATAGTAATTCGGTATTACCTTTTTAAAATAGTAATTCGGTATTACCTTTTTAAAAGGTAATTCGGTATTACCTTTTTAAATAGCTCAGAATTACCTTTTTAATTAGGTAATTCGGTATTACCTTTTTAAATAGGTAATTCGATATTACCTTTTTACAAGACTCGGTATTACCTTTTTAAATAGCTCAGAATTACCTTTTTAATTAGGTAATTCGGTATTACCTTTTTTTAAAAGGTAATTTGAGTTATTTCAAAAGTAATATTAACTAAATCTTTTATGGTAAATTAATTCTACTTTATTTAATTAAATAATTTATAAATTAAATTAAATTCAACTTGAATTAATTTAATTAAATAAATTAAATAATTAAATTCCTTTTGATTAGTAGAATTAAACATACTATTTGACTTGTATAACTCTGTAGCCAGCTTCACAGTCTTTTCGTCTTTTCTTTGACTTTTATCTTGAAACCACTTTAGCTAGAATGAAGAATAAATATTTTATTGTTGACACACAAATGTACTGTCTGGTTCATTTGTGTCAAACCAATAAATAATCTCCATTCTTAACATTTAAAGATGTGGCCTTCTGCTTTTCTGTCTTCCCTCTTCTGTTCTTTTTCTTCTGGAATCTTCATGTAGTAGCCACTTTAAAATCTTCTGTATCTTCTGAATTCTTTTGAATTACTACTTTATTTAATTTTACTGACGCTTGAACAAATAAATGAACTTCTTCCAGTGTTGAGTAGTAGCTTCAACTGAGTACTTCTGATACTAGGATTCCTTGTGACTAGTTGACTGTCTTTGTCTTGATTCCAGTTTGATATTTATTATTTACTACTATTTCTTATCTGAGTTGAGTTGTCATCTAATTATTACAAATAGGCCTAGTCATATGCCTTTCAGATACCTAAAAATATGTTTAATGGCTATTAGATGTGATTCTTTAGGGTTAGCCTGAAATCTAGCACACAAGCATATGGAAAATATAATATCTGGTCTACTTGCAATTAAGTAAAGTAATGAGCCGATCATACCTCTGTAGCTTGTGATATCTACCCTCTTACCAGGTTCATCTTTATTAAGCTTTGTGGCAGTTGCCATTGGGGTTTTAGCTGGATATGCATCTTTAAGACCATACTTTTTCAAAAGATCTCTGATGCACTTGGTCTGGTAAATGAAGATTCCATCTTTCCTTTGGCTTACTTGGAGTCCAAAAAAGTAGTTCAGCTCACCCATCATGCTCATTTCATACCTACTCTGCATTAACTTAGCAAATCTACTACACAACTAATCGTTAGTAGAACCAGATATAATATCTCCAAATATGCTTGTACTAATATCATGTCATTTTTATGCATTTTATGAAATAAAGTCATATTTTTGACACCTCTAGTGAAACCATTTTCAACTAAGAATACTGATAGAGTGTCATACCATATCTGAGGTGCTTCATTTAGGCCATAAAGTGCTTTGAAGAGAAAGTATACAAAATTAGCAAATTCTAGATCTTCAAACCTTGGTGGTTGTTCCACATACACTTCTTCCTCTAGCTCTCCATTCAAGAATGCAATCTTCACATCCATTTGATATACTTTGAAATTGGAATGTGTTGCGAATGCATAAACATCCTGATAGCTTCAAGTCTTGCTACTGGTGCATATATGTCATCATAATCTATTCCTTCTTCTTGGGAATAACCTTTAACAACCAGGTTAGCTTTGTTCCTCGTAACAATGCCATCTTTATCCAGTTTATTTATGAATACCCATTTTGTGCCAATTACAGACTTGTTCTTTGGCCTAGGTACCAGCTTCTAGACTTTCTGTCTTTCAGATTGATTGAGTTCTTCTTTCATTGCAATAACCCAGTCTGGATCTTTTAGTGCTTCTTTAACTTTCATTGGCTCTATCTCATAGAGGAAACTAGATAATAAACATTCATTATGCGAAGCACGTCTAGTTTAAACTCCAGGATCTGGATCTCCTAGAATTAACTCGAAGGGATGATCTCTACTCTATACCCTATGTTTAGGAAGATTTTCTCTAGATGATTTAGTAAGATTGTCATTATTGTGCTGAGTTCTATTAATAGATCCTTCAGTTGCTCCCCCTGAGATGCTGCTGGTTTGAGAATGAGATTCTCAGCCACTACTAGTAGTTTCTGTAAATCTGCCACTATTTCTACTACCAGGGTCAGAATTATCATTGTTGTTATTCTCAATTAATGCTTGATTTTCTATTGCAGCTTTAGGTTCTTCTTCACCTTCATCTGAGTTCAAATTTTCAAATTGCAGGGTTTCAGTGTCATCTGTTCTTTGTAGAATTGAGAGTCTAAGATCATTGAAAGTTACATTTATGGTTTCAATGACCTTCTTGTGTTTAATCACATAAACCCTGTATGCTTTAGATTCTAGAGAGTAGCCAAGAAATATGCCTTCAGGAGCTTTGGATTCAAACTTTCCAAGATACTCATCATATTTTAGTACAAAGCACTTTGCTCCAACCACATGAAAGTACTTCAGTGTTGGTTTCTTGTTTGCCATCAACTCATATGGACTCTTATCATGATCTTTATTAATCAGGGTACGATTCTAAGTATAGCACGCTGTGTTGACTACTTCAGTCCAAAAGTATAGAGGTGGTTTAGCTTCATTCAACATTGTTCTTGCTTCTTTAACTAAAGTTCTATTCTTCCTTTTTACTACTCCATTTTATTATGGAGTTCTGGGTGCTGAATATTATCTTGAAATTCCTTTCTCAATACAGAAGTCATTCAGGGTTATATTTTTTAATTTTGTTCCATTGTCAGACCTTATTTTCCTGACAGACAAATCAGCTTCTAACTCTATCTTCTTTATGTGATTAATAATTGTTTGAGGGGCTTCATCTTTTGAGGCTAGAAACAAAACCCACGTGTACTTAGAGTAGTCATCAATAATTACTAGTGTATATCTTTTTCTTGACATAGACCTGACACTGACTAGACCAAATAAATCAAAATGCAGAAGTTGCAGTGGTTCAGTAATGTCTGATAAGTCTTTGCCTCGGTGAGATGCTTTCTTTGACTTCCCTTTTTCACATGCTTCACACAACCGTTCTTGATAGAATTCCATCTCAGGTAAACCTCTAACCAATTCCCTCTTAACTAAAGAGTTCATTGCCTTAAAGTTCAGGTGTGATAGTTTTTTATGCCATAACTAACTATCCTCTATTGAAGCTTTGCTATAAAAACATTGAACTTTGCCTTTTCTTGCAGAGAATAAGTTAGCTACAAAAAGGTTCCCCTTTCTCACACCTTGAAGAGCAAGCTTCACATATTTCCTGCTTTGGATTGCACATATTTCCTTTTCAAAAGTTACTTTATAGCCCTTGTTAGTGAACTGACTGATACATAGGAGGTTGTGCTTTAATCCATCTACAAGAGAGATATTTTAAATAATAACATTACTAATTTCTAAATTGCCATATCCCATTGTGAATCCCTTGTTGTTATCTCCAAAGGAGGCTATTGGGCCAGCCTTCTACATCACATCTGATACTAGGGCTTTATCACCAGTTTTATGCCTAGAACACCCGTTGTCGAGAATCCACATGACGCTTGTTCTTTACTATATCCTGCAAGCACAGATTGATTACTTTTTATTTTGCACCCAAATTTGATTAGGTCCAAAAGGCTTAGATTATTAAACAATTTTAGCTGCAGAAGTTTCCTTGTCCTTTTCTTTCTCATCGACTGTGCCCTTGCCCTGGTTTAGCCTTGACATGTGTGTCTATAGGCTTAGGGACAAGGGATTCCTTCCTAGACTTCAAAGGACTAGCAGTCTTTGCCCTAACATGCTTTCTATTCATGTTTACATCTGTATTAAAGCAAGTACTAGATGATGCATTCATCAAGTTTATGTATGCAGACATGATGTTGAAAGTACATGGCATACATCCTACTTTACCGCATGGTTGATGAGGGATAGACATGGAAGGCATGGCATGTTAGTATTGGTGTCCTAGAGACAATACTTTTAATGTTTTATTGAAAACAATTAAGGATTATGTTTTATGTGATTATTTAATTAATATTTATTATGTCTTTATTTACTGCATCATAAATTGAAAGAATAATAAATGTCCTTGGAATATTAATACGTAATATATATCTTTAAGTATGTGACTTAAAAATGAGATTATATGAATAGTATTTGATTCCTAAAAGTCCCTAGTCGAGTATTATTATTTAAGGACAATATTAATGCAATAAGACTAGCATGTTTGTTGACTGATGACCACGTCTCATTGGTCATAGGTATGGTGATAATAAAGTCAAGAACATAAGTGCATGTCTCAATGCATGGCACTGGACAGACCCGCTGTGAGAATCTACATGTTAATAAGTTTTATAAGACATTCTCACTGTGATAATGATGTAATGATCCCCTGACTTGAAATCATTATATTTCTATACGAGAATTAATATACTTTGATTACACTCAAAGTTATCTTTAACCGGGTAATGATAAAGGTGATCGTTAGACGATACGACATTCGTGTGGATACCGATAGAAAGCTTTAATAAGGTACACATACGATTCTCCATAATCATCCGCTTATTATACACGGATCCTGTGTTTGGGATTCATTTTTTTTGTATTTATTTTTTGCGTTTTTCCGCTACGTATGTGCCCGAATCCCAACAATGGTATCAGAGATACGTGTATAATAGGATGATTTGGAAGATGTCTAGTAGAATTACAGTTATTACAAACTTTCCTAGTAGCATTGAGAGAATATGCATAATCATTTTTCTTATTAATACCTATCTTTCCATTTTTGTTAGCTTTCTTTTTTTCATTCTTATTGCCTATTTCAGTTTTAATTTGTTTCTTAGGTTATTCAATTTTTACATATTTCTTAGGCGGCTTCTCTTTATCTTCTTCCTCTTTCTTTTTATCATCAGCAAGGATTTCTTCTTTCATAGTGATATGTTCTTCATCTATGGGTTCGATGACAAACTTCTTGTATAGGGGCTTAGGGACATTTTTTAACACATGTGAAATGTCTTGTTTCATAGGACTTTCCTCAGCAATTGATTTCTCATGTCTCTTTCCTGCCTTCTTATCATAGCCAAATCCAATACTAGGTTTTTGACCTATGACCTGTTTATCTATTGTCTCCTTAACAAGATTAGCAGATTTCTTATATGTCTGAAGTTTTAACTCTAACTTAGAAATTTTATTCCTAAATGCAATTTCTACTTCTTGGTTACATTTATCTCTATTTTGTAGATATTCTACCTTTTGACTAAGATCTTCTAAGTTAACACATGCAAGTTCTAGTTCTTCATTTCTAGCCTCTAACATTTTATTCCTTAGAACTAATTTAACATTTTCTTCTTCTGATGCTAGCATGCTTGTGTGTATATTAAACATTTCTACACTAATATCTTCTATAGTTTTCTTGTAATCAGAATTAGACATTTCAATTGTGGAAAGAAATGATACCTTTGATGACTGAGGTGTTGCCTCTGAAGAGTCTGCCATAAGTGCAACATTTCCATATGTCTCTTCTTCATCATTATCAGAATCATCCCAGCTTTTTCCCTCAACTATATAAACTCTGTCCTGATGCTTCTTTAACAGTGCATCACACTTTTGTTTCAATTCATCGTATGACTCCTTTCTTTCCTTTCCTTGCTTAGGCTTCCGACATTCTGTAACAAAATGTCAGGGTTCATTGTAGTTGTAGCACTTAAACCTGCCACGGTCTACCATTCCAGTCTTGTAACCTCTTTTTCTAAAAGACCCTGAAGATGAACCACTTCGGTTATTGTTTCTGAAACTGGAACCACTATAACATGAGTTACTCTTAAACTTGTACTTAGGATTCCTCATAAACCTAAGGTTCTTGAACTTCCCTTCCATATAGGCCATTGTTTTGTTTTCTAACTGTTCAAGTTCTTCTATTGTGTATAAGTCATCTTCATCACCTGCTAGAGCATTTTCTGTAAATTCAGCTTCTAGAATATTTTCTTTCTCAATTACAGGCTTTTCTATGTTGGTCTCTATACTAGAAAAGTCTTTAGCTACAAGTGTTGTAGTCTTCAACAAAGTTGTATTCTTGCTATCCAATGTCCCTGAACCATAAATGATTTTTCTTTGCTCCTTCTACATTTCATGAGTCGAGATTTCCATATAGAATTTCAATAGACATTTCATTTATGTCACTTCTCTCTCTTATTGCAGAGATTTTGTGTTCAAGGTGCACTGGTAGTGTCAACATGAATTTCATGTTGATCTCCCTACGTGAGTAAGCCTTTCCTGTAGAAACAAGTCATTCAGTAATTATTGTATCTCTCAAAGACTTGAGTGACACTCTCTCCGGGTAGTGACTTGAATGCCTCGTATTGAGATGTAAGAATATCCAGTCTATTTTCCTTCACCTCTGCAGTACCTTCCATTAACATATCAATAGTGTTAGAAATCTACATATAATTTGATGATAACATTAATCTTAAAATCATAGAAATTTTAGTTAATGTAAATGATCAATTGATATGAAATTTTTAAATATCAAATAATCAGGAAACCATTTATCAGTTGAAGTGTTTATATGAATCAACTGATAATTTGGATTGTAGCATAGGTTTACTTAGTCTACTTCAATCGATAACGTGTAAGTCAATTGATATTATTCCCATTAATTGATGTTAGAGTCGATTGATATAGATCATCAACTGATGTGTAAATTAAATAATCAAATTGTAATTATTTGAAGACAGGAAATTATACAAGTGAAGGATGATCGATTGATATTGAAGCATCGATGGATAGGAGATCAATCGAATAAACCAAGTCAAGTATTGAAGACCATCAACTGATGTGAAGACCCATCGATTGATATATCGATTGATAACATCTATCAATCGATAAGTCATTAATTATCATTTGATGGACATAAAAATCAATTGAAGAATAACATCATTTGATGGATTAAAGGAAGGATCAATTGATATGCTTAACAACAAATTATCAATTGATTGAGACAATACATAAAGACTATATGTTGAAGATCCAAAGGACAAAAGCACAACTATAGAAGACAGTATATGATGACTGTGAAGACTCAATCAGAAGCTGTCTTTCAAACCTTTTTCTAAAATGGAAAAAGGTAAAAGGAAGGTAGATAGAAACAATACAAAAATAGGAATTGTTATAATAACCTGAAATTTTAAGAGTTCTGAAAAAAAAATCCGGTGAATAGCGAATAGTGTTTTTGTAAATGTCGAAACTTAAAAGATTTTAAGCCGTATTATTATTATAAGGAAGAAATACGTGAATGTAATTCATATTGTTTTTCGAAAAATTTCAATTCTGCTACTAGTTTTGTGCAGAACGAGATATTGGAGCGTACGCGACTTCTGTTAGATTTCAGAGGCGTATGACTTGAGGATATTTGTAGTATGTGCAATTAAGTCAACATATATAATAAATATGAGACTTCTTATTAAATTAGTTCAACAAAATATATTTAAAGTCCTTTCGAAAGTCCTAACAGAGTTTGAGAAACAGCGAAAGCGAATAGTATTTTTCGGGAAAATAATTTCGTAAATTCTCGAAACAATTAAAAAATATTAATTTAATCATTCTAAAATATATTAGAATCATAAAATGATATTTTAAGTTTTTAAAACTTAGGTGGGACGAAAGAAAAGAGAACGAGAACGAGAGATTAGACCGTTGTCGGGAAACTGCGCGGTTAATACAAAAACCTTTTTAAATAACAAGTCCTCCACCAAACACCACACAAAAATAACTTTTTACTTTTTCATTTCTTCACCTTGAAGAACATCAGCCGAAGCTCCATTGTGGGGGGAAGAAAATTTTCATAACTTGCTCATTTCTTGCTTAATCAATGAGTTTGGTAGCTTAAATCGAAGGTATAACACTCATCTTGCTTCCTCTTGATTCTTACAAGCACCCATCCATGAAATCTTTAGCTATGATTCAAAGAAGATGAGAATGAATAGTGTTTTCAAAAATGAAAATTTTTATTTCTTGATTCTAGCCATGTTATGGTTTAGTGGATTATTGTTATAGTGTATACATGTTTTGGGTAGTGTGAAATAAGCTTGGTGAGTCCTAGAAACACATGATTTGATCCATTGATTCTAGAGTTCATTTTCATACTTTTCTTATTTTTGGAGCTTGAGATTGTGTAATGTTGTAGTATAAAGATGGTTGAGTTGTTGTGTTTCTTGGTTGAATGAATTGAAGTAGTTAGAAATGGAAAACATTGTAAACACAAACGTCGTAATGCCCGATTTTCAGAAGCTGTCAACTATTGTCCACAACCCGAAGGGGATTTTTCTTGTTCTTGATTAGTGATTGATTTGGTTGTGTAGAGGATAGTCTCTAGATCATTTGCGCGCTAATTGTGCGTCATTTGGAGTTACGAGTCAAAAGTTATGACCGATTTACTAAAGGTATCTCATAACTTAGAAACCATGTTAATAACCAACTTTGAGGCTATCATCAAAATAACTAAGATGCTTACTTTCATGTGAAACTTTTATCTAAGATACTAGAGATGTCAAGGATGACTCCAGAGAAAGATTCAAGTTAATCGGATTAAAACTCAATTTACTAAAAATGCTAGAAGTTGGGTGTTTAAAGTGAGAATTACTAAAAAGTGACTAAGTGCTTATTGTCACTATAAAACGTAGACGTAAGTTGAACTTCAAGACTTAATTCCTACACGAGTTATATATGAAAGTTGTTAAGGGATAACATGAGAACGTGATGAGCTAAAGATGTAGTTTAAAATTTATTGTTACAAGGTACTTATGAAGTCACGAAAGTGAGTATAAGTCAATAAAGAGTATAGAATTCTAAGTACTAATTTGAGATTTTGTGCTTAATTGTTAGAGTATCGTCGAGGAATTGAAGCCAACCAATCAACCCTGTAAGAAATCCAGGCAAGTTTTCGAACCTCTTTACCTTTGGACTATAACTATTCATAAAGAGGTTCTGTTGTGTTATGGAATTAAACTTTCTTACAAATGTACATATCTGCTTGTATTGTTTACTATTCATTAATTATGCTTACTTATCAACTCTGAATCTTATAAAGTTAGAGTGTGCATAAGTAGAGAATGAGAAGAGTTCTAAGAGTCGAATTTCAGAGCTTGTGATTGAGATTTTGACCGGGAGTTAGGGTGTTAGTTTCTGACAGTTTATCAAACTGAGTTTGAGAACTTTTATTCGGAAATGCTTTGAGACATTATCAAATATTAAATAAATATTTTGTTAAACGTCCATCAAATCTTTAGAGTTTAATTAATTAAACATTATTTGATTAATTAAATATTATTTAATAAGAGGTTAAAAAGTATGAAAATATTTATTTAATCTTTAAGAAAATAATTTGAGTTATCCAAAATGGATATAAAATATTCTAACAATGATTTAGTTATCCAATAATCATTCTGGGAACTTTGGTGATTTTAAAACAACTCCCTGGTCGTGTGATTTTAAAAACTTCTTGTGTGAGAAATATTTGAGCAAAAAGAGATTATTTGACTATAAGTCAACATGTGCATATAAGATTACTTCCTCATAATTCTGGGAGTTAATCAATCTTCTGGTGTTGAAATCTGAGAAGAGAATGAGATGTTATGAAAGGCAGAGTGTCTAAACTTGTAACACTATAACTTATGTAACTCAACTAAAAGAAAAGATACTTAACCAGAAGACAATCAAGAACATGAAGTCACAAAGAAATCAATGTTAACTATGATCAAACAAAGAAGAAATCATTGAAAGAAGTTCAAGACAAAGTTGTTCATGCCTCAGTGGTTTGTAACTTAAAGACTCAAGATCATAACTATCAGTATCAATAAGACTAATTGATTTCAAGTGAACAAGAAGGAAAGCAATATTTGGAAAGCCATATTACTAATTGAATATGGTAATCTATTCAAGAAGCAGAAATACTATCAAGACTAGTCACTTATGAATCAGACCATTGCATCAAGTGTCAGGACATTGATAGTATGTTTATGTCAGTAATAGAGATCCAAGTTCAAAAGCTTGTTGAAGAATTTGGAAGACATAAAGAAATCACAAGTTCAAGATGCTGCATTGAAGTTTCAAGTTAAAGCCCAGAATTTTTCTAAGTACAAAATATTCGAGATAGAATATTCGAGATGGCCAAGTAGAACATTCATATGTAGAATATTCGAGATAGAATATTCGAGATAGAATATTCGAGATGGCCAAGTAGAACATTCCTATGTAGAACATTCCTATGTAGAATATTCGAGATAGATATTCGAGATGGCCAAGTAGAAGTTCTCAAGTAGATGTTCTACATGGAGGGCAGTTTCAACATGACACATGGCATCATCTAATTGGCAGATTTCCAAGCTTTCAAGATTAGATAAGATTTATGTGGACATCATTGGGCCACGTATATCTTAACTTTGAAGACTACAAGACATAGATTACAAATAGTATAAATAGAAGTACTTGTGTATTTTTTTAAAGAGAGCAAAATTTTCGAGATAAACACTTGTAAAAGAGAGAGAGTATATTCACAGAGCTTAGCATCATTTACTACCCTCTTTACTTCTGGTGTACTTTGTAATGAATGTTGTAGCAACCCTTTCAAGTTATATATAAAACATATATTCCTTGAATCATTGTGTTCATTTATTACATAGTATTTATTGCTTCTTTAATTCGAAAAGTTGTATTCACCCCCCCTCTACAACACATTTGGACCTAACATGTTATTTTGGATTGAATTTAATTTCCTTCCAAATAAATTATTCAATTGGACTGGAGTACTAGAGAAAGTCGACGTGCTTGCACCGCGCATTATGTGTACAAAGTGTAAGAGCTGCCAGGTGGGTATGCCATCAAGTATACTATGGTCCGAATGCGGTCAGGGTGACGACAGAGAAAAGGCGGATCATCCACTACTAGTAGAAGAGTAGAAAAACAGAGATGTCCCTCGGAGAGGCAATTGTGGGCGACTGATCACCGACCAACATTGTCGCTATAAATTACTCCAATAAAAGTCCATTCTTCCCAATTGGGATTCAACATTGACACTGTAATAAAATCCTAGGTGCTGAGTTACCGATAGTGTTGATGATGTTAGTGTAGGTGCCCTAGAGGCAATACAATGTTTCTTTTAATTGACCTTTATGTCATTTGATTATTCAATAAACGTATTTATTATGACTTTAAATACTACGATATATTTGTTAGCATAATAAATGTCCTTAGAATCATGATACACATTGTATAGTTTAGTACATGACTTGAACTTGAGATTATATAATAGATCATATTCTTAAATGTCCCTAGTCGAGTATTATTATTATTGGACAATAATAATACATAAATAGACTAGTATGTTGTTTGACTGATAACCACATCTCATTGGTTATAAGTATGGGGATACTAAAGTCAACACATAGGTACATGCAGGAGTACATGGTACTGGACAGACCCACAGTGAGATTCTTCATGTTTAATAAAGTCATAAGAAAGACTCACAGTGATAATGGTGTAATGATCCTCTGACTTGAGATCATTATATTTCTATACGAGGATTAATATACTTTGACTACATTAAAAGTTACCTTTGACCGGGTAATGATAAAAGTGGACATCGGGTATATCATGAGTCGTATGAGAAATATGAATGATAGATAAAGGATTTAACCCTCCTATAATTAGGAGAGATATTATTGGCCTCTTGATTGAGTGAGACTATAAAATGCATGGCCGTGCTCAAATAATGATTTGTTTTCATAGTCTACTCATGGATCAAGTAAACCCGGATTAAATGTTGAAGAGGATGACTAAATACATGCCTCGAGTTTAATCTATAATATATATGGTTAAAGGGATTATATTATACGGAAACATTAATCACGAAAGGTTTTATCGAATCACGATTTAATTATTATTTAATTGGGTAGCAATGATGTATTACTAGATACCGCTCATTGTTTATAATTTTATTAGAGAATAAAATTATTACTAATTAAATAATAGCCTATACGGTCACACACATAGAGCACTTCAAGGAATAGTTAATTTAAATTATAGATTTAAATTAATTGATGATTATTTGAATTTTATTATATTAATTAAGTGAGACTTAATTAATTGAAATAATATAATTCGAATTTGAATTCTGCCCTTAATAATTAAGTATGACTTAGTTATTAATTAAATAATAAAATTCGGTTTTATTATTTAATCCTAAACCTACATGGGTTAGGCTTTGCTGTTATGGGTTGCTATTATGGGCCTATTAACTAACCATTATAAATAGATAATGTAGGGTTAATAAGGGTTAACGTTTTTGAGAAAAATAACCCTAAAGGCAGCAGCTACACAGCAAGGCAGAGCAAGGCAGTTTCGAAATCATCAAAGGAGCTAGTACATCCATTCCGTAATCAAGATCGTGAGACGTTCTTGAAGGTGCTCGTGTGGATACCATAGAGGTGTTTTCGAGAAGAAGACGCAAGTCGTGAAAGCTAGGATCTCCGTTGAGTTCGTAGAAGTCAAGACCAAGAAAAGGTATGATTCCGTTTCACACAAATCAGTCCGAACTTATACATGATCCTGCGTTAGGGTTCCGAAATTTTTCGTTATATTTACGTTTAATCCGCTGCGTTTTATGCCTCAGAACCCAACAATGGCATCAGAGCTACTTGTATAAGGTACTGATTTGGTTACGTGTTTTATGTATTTGATGCATACATGCCTGTTTTGGTGACTGCCATGCCATGCTACTGCTGTGTCATAAACTGTTATGCCACTGCCATGCTTCTACTATACTTCTGCCATGACTATATATGATCTGCAATGTTATAATCTGTTATGGCATGATATGTGTGATGCACTGTATGTATGTGATACAAGATACAGTCCAGGGAAGGTCATCAGAATCGTTCTGAAGCGTTTGAAAACACAACCGCATAAGATGCAGTTTGCTGTGAATAATGATTCTGCAGTGAATAGTATTTTTCGACGGAGTCAGAATGGGTCGAATTTACTCTTTCTGGAAAGGGAAAATTGCCACGAGGAAAAATCACGGCTTTGACGTGACCTATGGTGTTTTTTGGCCGTTTGACATCGTTAAGGGTCTCAAAAACGTAGTTTTCTGTTTTCTTATCATAATTTTAATTTTTTCGAAAATTTGTGATCATGATATATTTGATGCATGATGATATGATTATGCATTCTGGGATTCCAGTAACTGTTATGTGAGCATGGTGCTGGTTATGGCCTTCTAGACCCTAGAGTAATGGTTTTGGTTTTGGTTTTATAAATACGACTTGCATGTTGTTTTCTTCATTCTTGTAATTGTTGAACCTCGAATGTAACTCGAGCTTTTCTTATGCAAGTACATTAGCTTAGGTTGAATTCAATGTTTTCTTGTAATGTAATTGAAGACTGAAGGCAAGCAACTGGATGCAAGAAGCTAAGAAGGCAGCCATGGATGCAAGAAGCTAAGAAGGCAGCCATGGATGCAAGAAGATCAAGACAAGCAACTGTATTTATATTTTTCCACCACCATAGACTGACTTTGATCCTTTCATTAGCTCGAAAGGATCACATAGGAAAGGGGCCATAACCAAGCACGTTTACATATTGCACTTTACATATTGATGTCTGAATGTATGTGTAGAGTAGAAGATGCATGCTTTAATTAGATTAATGATGTATGCATGTATTAGATACGTCACCCATGCCATGCTTGCCATGCTAAACAAGATAAAATCTGTAATGATTTAAGATTTTAAAATTAACAAACGATCATGAGATTCTTGTGTTTATGAAATATGGATTTTTAAAACACGGAATTGAATATGGATTTTGATATCTATAATTGGGATTTTCTGACAAAAATGGATATGCGTATTCGTAAGGCTGATGGGTTTTAAGTGTGACCACTGGTATCCTCCATCTACTTGGGAAATGAACAATTTAAGATGTCAATTTGAAATATTTAGTTCAAGGAAAAATTGAGGATCTCTTCATGATGTGATCATGATCGTTATAAATTTTAATAAACCCCTTAACAAAATATTAAGTTTTAATCGGATGCTTTCCAATGAATCAACACTCATCGAATCCTAGATCCATTAGGGGAAAGACTGTTAGTGGCAGGGGACTCTTGTCTATCATGGTGAGATGCGACGAATATAAACGGTTATATTCGGCCGTTGTATCATTGGATCAAACTTAACTGAGTCGTCATAATAAGGTGAAAGTAAACGGTTATATTCAACCATTATGAACTTAGAAGCATAGAGTTTGGTTAAAAATCTATTAGATAGATAAGATCAATCGTTGCTCACCAAACTATCCAAGAATTATATATGATATAATTGACAACTGTTGTCTACCTAAATAATCATTTTTAAGGACTTCCAGTGGTTGTCTTTGGACATGACGAAATATGGATCTTGGCTCACTAGAAAGAATTATGGGATATACTTTCTAAATTAATAGTAAGGGCTATTGATTTGATAAAAATAGTGGGAGATATATTATGAATGTATCATAATCACTTGAACATAATAAATAACTCAGACAATCTAATGTTTATTTTGTGCTTTTAACATTGTAGATACCAAGTAATGGCAAACAACACAAACACACTATCCGTACGATCAGTCCTTGAGAAGGATAAGCTGACAGGAGGAAACAACTTCCTAGACTGGCAGAGGAATTTGAGGATTGTCCTCAGGCAGGAGCGCAAGCTTCATGTCATTGATATTCCTCCGGCAGGTTCCCTTCCTGAGGGCGCTACTGTTGAGGAACGAGCGGCCCACACAAAGGATGAGAATGATGCAACTGATGTTGCATGTCTTATGTTGGCAACTATGAGTGCTGAGCTTCAAAGACAGCATGTGCATATGGATGCATATACTATCTATGAGCACTTGCAAAGCATGTTTGCAAGCCAAACTCGTCAAGAAAGGTTCAACACGAGTAAGTCACTCTTTAATTGCAAACAAGGGGCAAGTGAACCAGTTGGCCCACATGTTCTGAAGATGATTGGTTACATTGAGTACCTTGAAACTTTAGGTTTCCCGATTATTCAGGAAATTGGTATTGACCTAATCATGAATTCTTTGAACAACAAATTCACCCAGTTTATCATAAACTACAATATGAATGAATTTGACAAAACACCTACTGAATTGTTGGCTATGTTGAGAACATATGAGACCAACATGAAGATGGCTGAACTTGC
Source organism: Oenanthe sinensis (assembly GCA_028671895.1). Taxonomy (NCBI): domain Eukaryota; kingdom Viridiplantae; phylum Streptophyta; class Magnoliopsida; order Apiales; family Apiaceae; genus Oenanthe; species Oenanthe sinensis. The sequence goes on along the minus strand of CM053810.1, from coordinate 41,189,404 downwards.
TCCCATACTGATGGTGGGCAATAAAGGTAAGGCCAAAGGGAAAGGCAAGTGGAAGGGTAAGAAGAAGACAGGTTCTGATTCTACACCCAAGCCAAAGTCAGGTCCTAAACAGGCTTTAAAGCCTAAAGGTGGGGTCGCTAAGGGTGAATGTCACTACTGTAAGAAAACTGGTCACTGGAAGAGAAACTGTTCAGTTTACTTGGAGGATCTGAAGAAGAAGAGGGCTGAGCAAGCTTCTACTTCAGGTATATATGTTATAGAAGTCAATCTGTCTATTTCTACATCTTGGGTATTGGATACTGGATGTGCTTCTCACATTTGTATAAATGTGCAGGAAATGCAGAGAAGTAGGACATTGGCTAAAGGAGAAATGGACTTACGAGTTGCCAATGGAGCAAGAGTTGCTGCTTTAGCTGTAGGAACATATTATTTATCTTTGCCCTCTGGGATAGTTTTAAAACTGAAAAATTGTTATTACGTGCCTGCGATTCGCAGAAACATTATTTCTGTTTCTTGTTTGGACAAGAAAGGTTTTTCGTTTACAATAAAGAACAACAGTTGCTCTTTTGTTTTGAATGATTTAACCTATGGTGTTGCGCGTTTGTTTAATGGTTTATATGTTCTTGACTTAGATAATCCTGTCTGTAATATAGAAAACAAACGACTTAAAGTTAATGACTCAAATCAAACATACCTCTGGCATTGTCGTCTAGGCCATATAAATGAGAAACGCATATCCAAATTACATAAGGATGGATATTTGGATAAGTTTGATTTTGAATCATACCAAGAATGCGAATCTTGTTTGCTTGGTAAAATGACTAAAGCCCCTTTCACTGGTAAGGGTCAAAGGGCCACTGAACGTCTGGAGCTAATACATAGTGATGTATGCGGCCCAATGCGTGTGATGGCTAGAAGAGGCTACTACTACTTCATAACATTTACTGATGATTTCAGTAGATATGGATATGTATATCTTATGAAGAATAAATCCGATTCTTTTGAAAAGTTCAAAGAATACAAGGCTGAAGTAGAGAAGCAAATTGGCAGAGGCACAAGTATTAAAATCTTACGATCTGATCGTGGAGGAGAATACTTGAGCACATAATTTAAAGATTATTTAAAGGAGTGTGGTATTGTATGACAACTCACTCCGCCAGGTACACCTCAATGGAATGGAGTTTCAGAGAGGAGAAATCGCACCTTGTTGGACATGGTGCGATCGATGATGAGTCATGCAGATCTTCCAATTAGTTTCTGGGGTTATGCTCTAGAAACAGCAGCTTTCACACTTAACCGTGTTCCTACTAAGAAGGTTCAAAAGACTCCATATGAGATATGGGAGAAGAAACGGTCAGGCATGAGCTTTATGAAAGTTTGGGGATGCAAGGCGTTTGTGAAGCGTCAAGTATCTGACAAGCTTGGACCTAAATCTGAAGAGTGCAATTTTGTGGGATACCCTAGGGAAACAAAGGCGTACTATTTCTATAGTCCTTCTGAGCAGAAAGTGTTCATTGCTCGAGATGCTGTTTTCATGGAAAGAGATTTTATTTCCAAAAGAAACAGTGGGAGAACTATAGACCTCGATGAAGATCGAGAACCACAAAATAGTATTGAACCTGAAGTGGAACAAGAGCAGGATAATGATAATGCTCAACAAACACAGGTTGTTCGTAGAACTGGTAGAATTCGCCATGAGCCAGATAGATATGGATTTCTCATGACTCAATGTGGTGATTTGATGCTCATAGACGAAGATGAGCCTCTCACATACCAAGATGCTATGAACAGTCCAGACTCTAAGAGATGGCTAGAAGCCATGAAATCCGAGATGGATTCCATGTACGAAAATCGAGTATGGACTTTGGTTGATCCACCTAAAGGGATAAAATCCATAGGGTGCAAATGGGTTTTCAAGAAGAAAACTGACATGGATGGAAATGTTCAGACCTATAAAGCAAGGTTGGTTGCAAAAGGTTTCAGACAAATTCATGGTATTGACTATGATGAGACTTTCTCACCAGTGGCTATGGTCAAGTCCATAAGGATTTTGCTTGCTATTGCAGCATTCCATGATTATGAAATCTGGCAAATGGATGTTAAAATAGCCTTCCTTAACGGAATCCTTGAAGAGGATGTGGATGTGTACATGACACAACTTGAAGGTTTTGTCGATCCAAGGAATGTTAGCAAGGTATGTAAATTACGTCGATCCATTTATGGATTGAAGCAAGCCTCTAGGAGATGGAATATCCGTTTTGATGAAACAGTCAAAGAGTATGGCTTTGTTCAAAACGAAGATGAACCTTGTGTTTACAAGAAGGTTAGTGGGAGCCATGTGGCATTCATAGTACTATATGTTGATGACATACTACTAATGAGGAATGACATACCTTCTCTCAAGGCTGTTAAGATTTGGTTAGGGAGCAACTTCTCTATGAAAGACTTAGGAGAAGCATCCTACATTCTAGGAATGAGGATCTATAGGGATAGATCTAGAAGGATGATCGGTCTAAGTCAGAGTACATACATCGATAAGGTTTTGCATCGTTTTGGTATGCAAAATGCAAAAAGGGGATATGTCCCCGTGTCTCAAGGGATAACGATCTCTAAAGATCAGTGTCCGAAATCATTGGATGACAAGGACCGCATGAGTAAGGTTCCATATGCCTCAGCAATTGGATCCATCATGTATACGATGGTATGTACTCGCCCAGATGTTTCGTATGCTTTAAGCATGACGAGCAGATACCAATCTAATCCAGGTGAAGGTCACTGGACGGCTGTCAAGAATATTCTAAAGTACTTGAAAATGACTAAAGATTCATTCTTGGTGTATGGAGGAGAGGAAAAACTGGTTGTAAAAGGTTACACCGATGCAAGTTTCCAAACAGACAGGGATGATACTGTATCACAGTCTGGTTTTGTGTTTTGTCTAAACGGAGGTGCTGTAAGTTGGAAGAGTTCAAAGCAAGAAACAGTAGTTGATTCTACAATGGAGGTTGAGTACATTGCAGCTTGTGAAGCGGCTAAGGAAGCTGTTTGGATTCGAAAATTCATTACTGATTTGGGAGTGGTTCCATCGATCGCAGATCTCATTGATCTATACTGCGATAATAATTGAGCTATTGCACAGGCTAAAGAACCTAGAGCTCACTCCCGAACCAAACATATACTCAGGAGATATCACCTCATTCGAGAGATTAATGAAAGGGGTGACATACACATATGTAAAGTGCACACAAATGATAACATTGCAGACCCACTGACCAAAGGCTTGTCGCAGACGATGCACGATGGTCACACTAGTTCCATGGGTATTAGATATATGGGAGATTGGCTCTAGTGCAAGTGGGAGATTGTTAATGTAGGTGCCCTAGAGGCAATACAATGTTTCTTTTAATAGACCTTTATGTCATTTGATTATTCAATAAACGTATTTATTATGACTTTAAATACTACGATATATTTGTTAGCATAATAAATGTCCTTAGAATCATGATACACATTGTATAGTTTAGTACATGACTTGAACTTGAGATTATATAATAGATCATATTCTTAAATGTCCCTAGTCGAGTATTATTATTATTGGACAATAATAATACATAAATAGACTAGTATGTTGTTTGACTGATAACCACATCTCATTGGTTATAAGTATGGGGATACTAAAGTCAACACATAGGTACATGCAGGAGTACATGGTACTGGACAGACCCACAGTGAGATTCTTCATGTTTAATAAAGTCATAAGAAAGACTCACAGTGATAATGGTGTAATGATCCTCTGACTTGAGATCATTATATTTCTATACGAGGATTAATATACTTTGACTACATTAAAAGTTACCTTTGACCGGGTAATGATAAAAGTAGACATCGGGTATATCATGAGTCGTATGAGAAATATGAATGATAGATAAAGGATTTAACCCTCCTATAATTAGGAGAGATATTATTGGCCTCTTGATTGAGTGAGACTATAAAATGCATGGCCGTGCTCAAATAATGATTTGTTTTCATAGTCTACTCATGGATCAAGTAAACCCGGATTAAATGTTGAAGAGGATGACTAAATACATGCCTCGAGTTTAATCTATAATATATATGGTTAAAGGGATTATATTATACGGAAACATTAATCACGAAAGGTTTTATCGAATCACGATTTAATTATTATTTAATTGGGTAGCAATGATGTATTACTAGATACCGCTCATTGTTTATAATTTTATTAGAGAATAAAATTATTACTAATTAAATAATAGCCTATACGGTCACACACATAGAGCACTTCAAGGAATAGTTAATTTAAATTATAGATTTAAATTAATTGATGATTATTTGAATTTTATTATATTAATTAAGTGAGACTTAATTAATTGAAATAATATAATTCGAATTTGAATTCTGCCCTTAATAATTAAGTATGACTTAGTTATTAATTAAATAATAAAATTCGGTTTTATTATTTAATCCTAAACCTACATGGGTTAGGCTTTGCTGTTATGGGTTGCTATTATGGGCCTATTAACTAACCATTATAAATAGATAATGTAGGGTTAATAAGGGTTAACGTTTTTGAGAAAAATAACCCTAAAGGCAGCAGCTACACAGCAAGGCAGAGCAAGGCAGTTTCGAAATCATCAAAGGAGCTAGTACATCCATTCCGTAATCAAGATCGTGAGACGTTCTTGAAGGTGCTCGTGTGGATACCATAGAGGTGTTTTCGAGAAGAAGACACAAGTCGTGAAAGCTAGGATCTCCGTTGAGTTCGTAGAAGTCAAGACCAAGAAAAGGTATGATTCTGTTTCACACAAATCAGTCCGAACTTATACATGATCCTGCGTTAGGGTTCCGAAATTTTTCGTTATATTTACGTTTAATCCGCTGCGTTTTATGCCTCGGAACCCAACAGATGAGAGTTGAGAAATCGTGTTGAGCATTCTATAGTGTTGATGAGAGCTGAGAAATCGTGTTGAGCATTCTATAGTGTTGTTGAGAGTTGAGAAATTTTGTTGTGCCTTCCATAAGTGTTTTGAGCTGTTTAATTATTTAAACATATGGTGTATGATAAATTTCATATTTATATACTGTATTTTATATTGAGATAAGTTGCAGGTTATTATTGATAAACTGCTATGGTGTTTTAAATTATTGCTGGGCTAAAGTAGCTCACTCTTGCATTGTTTTAAATTTCCAAACACAACATATAAGTGTGATGGCTCGCATATTTCGGACTGCCCACCAAAGCACAAGGGCAAAGGGCCCCTATGAGAGAGGGATGTCTAGTATTCCAGAGTTAGACATGATCAGCTTGATAGAATTTCAGCTTTTGATTGTCAGAATTATTTTATAAGTACCACCTATGTTAAGACTTGTAAATTAAGTGACTGTTGAGCTTCCAATACAGTTTCAAGTAGAAACTGCTATAGGGGCATAAACTGATGTGGCATATTCTGGGAATGTAAATAACTAGTACTTATCAGCTGTTAATGTATATGTTTCATTTTCTGAGACTATGGCTCGAGTAAGTGTTGTGTTTAACGGGGTCACTATAGTTGATAATTTTATTGTGGATAAGAGATATATGTGTTTATGAATAGGGATTAGACTGTGACGGCCTAGATCTCCGACCCCGGGTCTGGGGGTGTCACAAAGATGGTATCAGAGCCTAAGTTATAGTACTCAGAAATGAGAGAGTTAGGAGGATAACTATAAATGAGATAATAAAGAATCCTCATCGAGTTCTAAGTCAGACTACCGGATGTAGTTTTGACAAGTGATAATAAAAGAATTAAAACCCTCAAGGGAATTATAAGAGTATACTGATATAAGTTCTTGTCTATATTGAGGCGTCAGTGTCTGAGGATTTTGAGGCACGACCTGACCAGGAGATGTTAGAGAAAGAGAGTGAGAGCCCCAGCTGAGGATGAGACTGCTCACGTAGCACTAATTTATAGAGTAATATTAAACTACTTATGTAAGAATAGTTACGACTAGTTAATAAAGGATCTTTAATGAGAAGTTATCGGATACTAGCCTGAGGAGACGCATCCAGGCGGGAGGAGTTATAATTCAGACTGTGAGGTCAAATGGAGAATTTTGGAGCCCATTTGAGGAGTCGAGAAGTACGACCATTATAGTACTAAATAAGCTAGCAACCCCAGAGATAGGGGAAGCGTTATTGAGCGGAGATGGCCACATCGTTCTTAATACGATAGCCAGGTTAGCCAAGTTAGAGCCAACGGCGTGTAAAAGTCTAACTAAACTTTCATTATTTGGCAACAAGCCGAAGAGATAGTGTGCATTTCACCAGACCCTATTAATGTTATGGTGCGAATGAGATTAATTGTCCAAGGAAGTGACTGTCCATATTGTAGTTGATTGACTTTGTGGATTGATTGAGAATGTTGTGGGATTATAATTTAGATGTTTTTACACCGGGTATAATCCGTTTTACGAATAGGTCATGCCAAATTTTCTGTAGAAAATACATCCGCTTGAGTTAAATAAACATTTAGAATTGACGATACTTGTAAACGAAATGTCTAAATGTAATATAGAGTACCATGGCCTAAAGGATATGGTAACCTATATATGAGTAATTATTGAGGAATTAGATGGATTAAAATTTATAATAAAGTGGACATGCATGAGGACTTAAGAAATATGAAAGTCTATAATGAGATAATATCGAGGAACTGTTGTAATGAGATGTTGTGAGTTTCCCAAAGGGGATTAGTTTGGTTGGGTCTGATATTGGGTTTTAATAACCAAATGTGTAGTCAGATTGTGTCTGATTGAGATATGAGCTCGAGCTAATATATGTTTTTGTTTAGTTAGAATGTTACCGAGTCAGAGTAATATGAATTTTAAAGAAATATCGTTTCATACGTACAGTAGTATTAACGAAATTTTTGGAGAATTATATAGAGATAAAGTTTTTGGGCCTAGATAAGAGAATTTGTCGGTGGTAGAGTATGAGGTAAAGTTTACGGAATTGTCAAGATTCGGGCCAGATTTTATAAATTCGGATGAGAAGAAAGTAGGGAGGTTTCAGCAAAGGTTGAAACCGTGGATTCAAAATAGGGTAGCGATATTGAAATTGACCGACTACACCTAGTTTGTGCAAAAAGTTATTATTATGGAGACGGGAAGTGAATAGACTCAAAAGGAGAGAAAGGGAACAAAGAGAAAGGCGGAAATCCAGAAAAAGAGTGCAGGGAGCGTGAGCGTTCCTAGAAAAATTAATAAGAGCCAAGAACCCTAGGTTGGGAGAAGGTCGGGATTCTAAAAAACTGGGAGTTACACTGTTAACCAGGGCGGTAGGCAGACAAGAGTGCCACCCCCCAACCAATCAAGACCTCCCTACTAGAGTGCAAGACATACAGGAGGAAACATACAAGGCATTACAAACCCCAGGACATAAAATGCTATAAGTGCAACGTCTATCTGTTTTAGTAGCCGGAAACCAGAGTGTGTAAGATTAAGAAGCTAAGTCGATAGAATTATCAAGATTTCCCAATAGGGTAAGTGAGTTAAGAAGGGATTTGAGGTGCTTGAAAGAACTAACTATACTACGTTGGTTCAAGAAGCATCCAAATTTGTGGAAATTCAAATAGACCAATTGATAAGGGACCGGAGCTTTAATTCAGTGAAAAATAAATGGATTAAGAACCCAAACTGAGATGGCAGTCAAATGTGCCCATAACATGAAACTTAGATACTAGAGTACCGATCTTACGAAGATCTAATTCCTTTTCAGTTAAGAAATTTAGTTATTTTATTGAGAATATATTAATTGACGAGTTGTAACGTTTATATTGATAGTGAGAGTAAGTATGCGAAGTTAAGCAAGCCCAATGAGATTGAGAATTTGTTTGAAGGAAGAAAAAGAATAAGAAGTTTTGACCAAGGTTAAGACAAAGAGATTGTTGCGACGAGAGGTGAGGCTTCCTTACCCTATGAGGTTGATATGGAAAAAGGAGAAAACCTAGTAAAGGGGAAATTCTCATAGTTAATGAAAGAGATTATTTCTTAATGTTAGTTTTAGATAAATGAAGTTAAAAATTAAAACATGTTATATATGCAGAGAAGGGAGTACCCGACTTAAGGGACATCCCAGTAGTGAATGAAATTGAGGATGTGTTTCCAGGAGACCTTCCGGGATTACCACCCGACCAAGACATAGAATTTGCTATAGACTTAGCACCAGAGACCTCACCAGTTTCGAAGGCTCCCTACCGGCTAACTCCTGTTGAGATGAAGGAATTGGCCATTTAGTTAAAAGATTTGTTAGAAAAGGGAATGATGAGACTGAGTGTGTCACCTTGGGGTGCACCAGTGTTATTTTTTTTTGAGAAGAAATAGGGCAGTATGAGATGATGTATTGATTACCGAGAGCTAAATAAGCTGATTATTAAGAACAAATACCCACTGCTAAGAATAAATGATTTTTTTTCTTTTCAAACTGAAAGGTGTAGTCTACTTTTCAAAGATTGACCTGAAAACCTTATATTGCCAAAAAAATATTAAACCAGAAGATGTGCCGAAGACGGCCTTCCGCACAAGATATGGACATTTTGAGTTCTTAGTGATGTCATTCGGATTAAGCAATGCGCTAGCCGGGTTTATGGATTTAATGAATTGAGTTTTCAAAAAGTACTTTGACAAGTGTGTCATAGTAATCGTTGATGATATATTGGTCTACTCTAAAATAGAGAAAGAACACGCAAAACATTTTAGGCTAATTCTAGAGATACTGAGAAAAGAAGAGCTATATGCTAAATTTTTGAAGTACGTGTTTAGGTTGAGAAAAGTGCAGCTTTGAAGGCATGTGATCAGTAGTGAGGGAGTGTCGGTCGACCCCGCCAAGATAGAAGCTCTGATGAATTGGGAGAGACCGACTACCCCAATAGAGGTGAGAAGTTTTGTGGGACTGATAGGTTACTATCGGTGATTCGTTCAGAATTTCACTAAGATAGCTGCCCCATCGACCCGACTTACTCGCAAGGTAGAGAAGTTCGAGTGGACAGAGAAATGTGGGGAAAGCTTTCAAGAGCTAAAGAGAAGGTTGGTGACAGCCCTAGTGCTTCCATTACCTGATGATAAATGAGCTTTTGTGATTTGCAGTGGCGCATCTCATAAGGGATTATGATGTGTGCTAATGCAACACTACAAGGTAATTGTATATGCGTCTAGAAAGTTGAAAGGAATTTGAAATAAGGTGTAATAACCCAAATTTTTGGATGAATTTTTTTATTTATTTATAAACGACCCGGATGAATAGTGATTCTACGGATTATGAAAAACTTTTTAGCCCACACCTAGTAAGTGTTGGAATATTGAAAAACCGAAGATGTGGTATTGTTGTATGAAGAAAATGAGTGAATGTAAAAGCTGTCGGAATCCGAAAATTTTTGCTTTTACTAATTATTTCGTAATTTACGAGATATCAAGGAATAAGAGAATTAAGTTGTGAATAAAGAGGATTATTTAATTAAAGGAATTATAATCCTAGGAGAAGTAAAGTATTTGGAATATTAAGAATTTACGCTACGAAATTCTACGAAGAAAAAGTTTCGGAAATTAATCGAAATTACGTGGGGGATTAATGAATAAGTGATTAGAGAGAAACCCATGCAAGCCATGCAAGCAAGTACTTGCATGGGTGGGATCAAGTAACCAAGCCAAGTAACTAAGTTAGCAAAGTTAACCAAAGAGTTAACCAAGATTAAGGAAACATAGTTCCTTAAATTAAGGGCCAAGTTTTAATTAAGTCTTGGATGCACTTGATGGCTAGTTGGACAATAACATATGGCTGATATTACTTGCTTTATGTCCACAAAAAAAAAATCAGTCAACACTTTTCAAAAAGCAAGGGAGCAAAGCAAAGAGAGAAAAAGCTCTCTTCTCCACTTCTTCTAGTTTCTGCCCAGTTTGAACCAGCTGCAAAGAAAAATTCATAACTTAATTTCCACTCATCCAAATATCACCAAATTTTAACCATAGCTTCTTCACTATATATAGAAGGTACGTATTTAATTTCATAATTTTTGGAGGTGTTTTGATGGGGTAAATAAATCATGGAAGTTGAAGCTGAATAGTAACTCCGAAACTTTTAAAGCTTGTTTTCTTGATGTTTAGTTAAGAACAAAGGTAGATCAAGCTTCTCTAAGGACTCCAAGAACTATCTAGTTGTTGTTTGAGCTTTGTGAAGGTATGGACAACCTCTAACCCTTGTGCTTTGTGTGAGTATGATGCCATGGAAGTGTTAGTGAATGAAGTCTTAAGCTAAGTATTCTAGGCATTCTCTAGATCGTTTGCGCGCTAAGTCTGCGTCATTTGGAGTTACGAGTCAAAAGTTATGACCAATTTACTAAAGGTAACGCATAACTTAGAAACCACGTTAATAACCAACTTTGAGGCTATCATCGAAGTAGCTAAGATGCTTACTTGCATGTGAAACTTTTACCTAAGACACTAGGGATGTCAAGGATGACTCCAGAGAAAGATTTGAGTTAATCGGATTAAAACTCAATTTACTAAAAATGCTAGAAGTTGGGTGTCTAAAGTGTGATGACTAAAGAGGGTTTAAGTACAAATGGGAGTTATCATAATTGGACTCGATATGCGATTATACTTATTAGTAATATAAGTAGTTCATGGGGTAAGAATACTAATGAGGATTGTGATATCTATTGATAGAAAATCCGGAACGAGTGGAACTCTGAGAGCATATCTTGGACTCCAGGCAAGTTTTTCTAACCATATACTTTAATATCAAAATGTTATATTCCTGATCTTGCATATGAAGTTAAAGTATGTTTATGCAAGTTTTCAAAACTCGTACTTAATGTACTAATGTTTTGTCGAAAGACTGTTGTTGTTGTGATATAACTGTATGTTGAAAAGCATGAATTGTTATGTATATTTACATATTTCCCAAACATTGCGACTATATGCTGTAAGTATTATAGATATAAGTCGGTAAAAGTAAAGGCTCTAAGCATAGAGCGGTTATGTATTTTCAAACGTAGACCGGGAGTCGGCATGTTATGATAAAGTACTGTCATAATCCGGAAGGAGCCGGAGACAGATTATTTTGAAAAGGCGATATAAATATTTTGATATTTATATTCTGGATATTCTTTAAATAAAAGAATAAAAAGGAGATAATAAATATTATTTTAGTATTTATTTAATTAATGAATATTATTTTGAATATTCATTTATTGAGAATCATTTATTAATTTTTAATTAATAAATATTATTTAAATATTTATTAATTATTAATAAATCATTTTCGAATTATTTTAGGTCTTTAATAATTATTCGAAGCTTTCGATAATTATTTTAAATACTTTCCGACCTTCCGAAAATGATTTAAAAATAGTAGGAGCTCCCTAATATTTAATTTAATTATTTATTTTATTCTTTTAATAAGAATAAAATATGTTCAGACTTATCAAAAATAGGGAACTCGGTTTAGGAAGTGAATGATTATTTACTTCTCAAAAGCAGTCAAGTTTTGGAACAAGTTTCCACAGTAGCAAGAGTTTTTCAACTTATCAAAAGCAGTGAAGTTTTCCGACAAACTCCCGAGTCATGGTTTTCAAAATGAATTCAGTCCTTGAGAAAGGAGATTATATGATGAAGGTCAACTTATCTGTGTGGTAAGGCGACTGCATCACTTAATCTGACAACTATGAAGGTCTATTAACAAGTATTATATACTTAGGGAACTAGGATTAACTTCCAGTTCCAGGTTAGATAGACGAATCTATTAACAAGTATTATATACTTGGGGAGCTTGGATTAATATTCCAGTTTCAGACTTATAGATTAATTCAGTGGACTTGGAGTTGGCGTAAGAGGCCGAGTGACGCACGGTCCAGCACTTTGACCCGTATGCGGTCTAGGGTGACTACCCATTAACGGTAGCGAGTACCGGGGCTCCCCCTTCTACATGTAGAGAAACGGAAGGCTTCCATAGGTTGCTGATGAAGGCTGCCGCGTGTTGCGACTGATCATCGTATACAACGGTAGCGGGCGTGGAGATGCTCCAGTTACAGTCCCTTCTTCCAATTGGAATTGTGCTACGCACCGTAACAAAAGCCTAGGAGCTGAGTTACCGATGGTGTTGTTTAGCAGTAAAACGTTCTGAAAGATTCAGCTTACTCTTCATGTTTTGACGAAAAGAAAACTTCATATGGGATCTGATGAGTAAAAGGTTTTTAACAATTTGAAATGTCATCTTGTTATTCGTATGATATAGCGAATAGTTATATGAAAACTTCAGAAGGTAACTGATGTATGAAAAGCTTACAGTTTTACAGCCTGTTTTCAGCATATACTTGATAAAGAAGAAAGCTTACAGTTTTACAGCATGTTTACAGAAGTTATGATTATAGTGGGGCTATATTACTCACTCTTATTTTCCTTATATATCACAACACAACAGGGTCTTAAAGATATTTTATGGGATTTTAAACCTTACAAATGGTATGGTTCAAAGTGAGTTAGTTTTCTTGAAGATAAGCAACTACGAATGTTGTATCTTGAATGATGTACCCCGTATATTAGGGGAGTTTAGCAAAACTATAGTAGAAGTTATTTTGCTAAGTTGGAAAGAGTATTTCAAAACTATGAACGTAATAAGTTCATTGAGTTTTATCTCAAAAAGCTTCAAAGGATGTATGAAAGAGTAGTAACACTATATTTGATAGTGTCTTATGTTATATACCGAACTAAATTGTTCGTATGATATTTTCTAAACTTTATGTTTAGTACAAATGTTTTTAGCAGAAAAAAACTCTGATATTATGTATCGTTGAAAGATAATCTATTATGCTTACCATATATTGGTAACCTTATGATTATACTATCGAGATAGTAGTGATTATCATATTCTTGAATGAGAGTCACATAGCTAATTGGGTGAATAACTTGCTGAGCATTCTTTCGCTCATTCTTGCTTAAATTATATTTTTCAGAGAAAGTGATAGCATGTTCGATTGGCTTCATGCCTCGAGAAAGGAAAGTAGAAGATTCACCTTTGATACGGTTCAGTTCAACCATATTCTACGGAAGTAAGTGGGATAAGTTTTCAGTATTGAGCTAGTTATTAATGTTACTTCACGAGGAGGTTAGCATTGATAGTATGAGATCCTGTATAAGTACATTTAGTTTGTATTAACTAATGATACTTGTTGTATATCGTTTCTAAGCCTATAACTGATGTGTATGTGAGAGAGAGGGGTCTGTGATGTGATTTCATTGGATTATTGAGTTATTGCAGGTTGTAAATGATTGGATGATGATGTGGCAACCCAAATCCCTGACCCCGGATTTGGGGGCGCTACAGAGATGGTATCAGAGCATGAGTTATAGTACTTAGATACGAGAGTGTTAAGAGTTATTCGTATGTAAGAGGGTAACGCGAGAACTTATGTAGAGTTTGTAATTGGACTACCGGATGTAGTACCAATGAATGAGTTAAGAAAAGGTCATCTACTTGGAATTAGTAGTGAGGAGATTTATGATTGACATTTGAGATATAGATTTTGGACGGAAATTGGCAAGACCATTCTGGAAGAGGCAATGATATATTTTGTACAAAGATGATAAGTATAATGATTTTGAGGATTCTATTGAGGATAAAAGTCAAGGATAATTGTTAAGACGATGCGTGGTGTTGATAAGGTATAGAGTCGCAATGAGGAGGTAAGATGCACATTTGTTGTATCTTCTAAGTATGTTAAGTATTTTTGGATCAAAGTGGGCCTCTTAGTGGAGGTGACCCATACAGTTTGGATATTGTGGTCAAGATGAGAAGCATGAATGACCAAGTGAGTAAGGGTTGGTATGAAGCTCCTTCTGCCAGTAGTGGGACTACGGCTAGAAGCGGGAGTGAACATTCACAGAGAATTTATTTGTTAAGATGAGATAAATGGTTCAGGGAAAGAGGTCCTGTAATAGGATAATTGACCCTTAAGTGTGAATTGATTGAGACTACATAGTGGACAGTATGTCTCATCCTTTTAGTAATATACCATATGTCGTGTAGACTATGAGTTTTGAAAAGTGACGGTCGGAAGGACCAGATGATAAAGGTATGAACATGAAATTGGTACCAGTTATGAGGAATCTCCCCTTAGCTAGCAACCTGATAGGTAATGTCGATCTGGCATATCTCACGTGTTGTGTTTGATAGCCTGTTGAGAAATATGACAGTCCTATTAATATGAACAGTGTTAAGGATATATTTTATGAGCGTCAACCTAGTTTGACACCTACCTATTGTTTTACCTTAGCACATAGACTATTCCATTTATTATCCCCTAAGTACTGCCCATTAGGATGAAAAGGATCTTTCCATATAAGTATGAAGCCGTTGAGATTGAAACGAATGACAGAATGAATCCCTTTGGGGTTAGTAAACCAAGGTGGTGGAAAGAAGTATGTTTTGAGAAAATTCTCTTTGCGAAAAGTTTTAAATAAAAACGGTTGTTTCACCCTCAAAATATATCACCCAGGAGTTAAGTTCATCAATGTCCCATGAGATGGGGGGAATTCATGAAGGGTATAACCCAGAGATGAGGCAAAACCAGAGCTGGTGGAATGATCATTGTGTATGGTCAAGATTAACAATTGTTGCTTTCACGAGAGTAAGTATGAAATTCTTAAGTGAATCTATTTATTACCAGAACTAGGTTGTATATTTTTATATATTTTCCGAAGTAATTGAGAAGCTAGATGAAGTTGAAATTGAGACTAGGACGAAAGAGCCTAAGTATGAAACATTAGGAATTAAAGTTTACAACAGTTATCAAGTGGTTGTCTCGTATGTTGTGACCAAATAAAATGGTCGTGATGGATATAAATTGTTAGCGGATGATGAAAAATGGTTATAATAAAAAGTGGATTCGTAAGGGGTAATGATTCAATAAGTAAAGACTGAGGCAGGAAAAGTAATATTGTCTGAATATTTATTAGTGTCATTCAATGGAGATTTGATTTCTTTTGAGAAAAGAGAAGAGATGTAATGTCGAGAGAAAAATATCGTTGGTATAAGGATGTTCAAACTAACGATAGAGATAAAGTGGTGAAAGTTAAGATTACACGATAATGACGAAGTTGTGTTAAAGGACATAGAGACAAATTGAGGGATTCAGATTACGATGGAAGTGAAAGGTCTATTACACTTTGGAGGATAGGTCTTTGGACAACTGTGATTAGTACCATAAAGGAAATACATGGAAAACAAAAAGAGTATGTAATAGTAAATGGGTCGAGGATGTAATTATTAGCGACCTTATGAGGTACTGCCTAATAGAGTTATATGGTTCAACATCGATCTAGTGACAAGAATAATACTAACATCAAAGGCATTTAGAAGTTGCATCTACCAAGATAAAAAGGATTAATTACTCAATTATAAGGAGTAGTAGAGAAAGACATTATGAGATTGAAAGTGTCACCGTGAGGTGCACCAGTTTTGATTATTAAAGAAAGGATGACGCCACGAGTTAGTGTGCGGATTGCCAAAAGTGATTAAGATTATAATCAGGATTGAATATCCTAACCATGAATATAGATTATCCAACCGTTTAGAGACTAATTTACCCTTCGAGGATAGATTTGAGAATCAGACAACAGGAAATAGAGATGGATCTAAATGAATTGCTAGAAGGTGCATTCGACAAGAGTTATGAACATTATGAGTTTTGGGATGTCAATCGGAGCAATGAATGCATCTATAACTTTTATAGATTTAATCAATAGAATTTTTAGGAAATGATTGGACCGATGGCCAAGGTTTGTATAAATGATATTTTGGTCTGCCAAAAGATGAAGAGAGAGAACGAAGAGCAAGTGTAATTAGCTTTACAAAGAGAAAGAAGATTGTATGATATTTTCTCTAAAGGGTGAGATTTGGTCAGGCAAAGTTAAATTTTAGGAAATTAATGAGTTACAAGGAAGACGTGTTGACGTATCGAAATTGTTGAGAATTGGGAAAGTCCCAATGTACTAAAAGAGATGAGAAATTGTGGACTGGAGGTCGTTATAAATGATTATTATGGTATCCGACTCGTGATCGCAGCCGATAGCTATAGTATCCGTACATGAGATATAAGAGCATTATATTGCGCAGATGAGAGTGTAGGATTTATGAAGAACTTGAATTCAATAGAGATATTCTAGCCGAAAGTCTAAAATTGGGATGATAGGTTTGAGACCTTGAAAAAGGGATTCCTAGTTAAGTACAGACTTCTTTTATGTTAAAGTTCCGTAACACATTGAGGAAGGAAAACTCATCACAGCTTTTCAACATCATTTTCTTCTTCTTCCTATATTTGACAATTCGTCATCTGATTAGGATTGACAATACATATGGTGTGACTTCTTGTCTGTGTGACAAAAGTCTGGTGGGACGCCACCCAATTATGTGTTGAAAAGCCAAATCATACTAAAGACTTTCTTTCACAAGTACATACATTGTTGTTCTCATTCTTATCAAAGTTTCTTCTTCTCATATACATTGGGAAGTGAGTTTATTTATCTTTGAATCACTCTGATCATTTTGCAATGATGTTTGATGAAAGGTTCTCTGATTAAAATCTCGTGTAAAGTTAGCTCTTCATGATAAAAGGTTTATGCCTTGGGTATCGAAAGGAGTTGAGACAATAACGTAATAGGGATATAGTTTTTATTCGTGGATAGTTACATTCAGAATGTAGTCACGTCACCTTACGAAGTTTTGTATAGAAGAAAAGCGTCGATATTCTTCACATTAGGACTAAGACAAAGAACAAGGAAATGTTGGGTATCCAGAAGGAACCCGCAGGTACGTTAATGAAATGAGGAAAGAAAGAAAGCATGGAGTGAGAGACTTCATATTTCTAGAAGCATTATCACGTGAAGTAGTAACGAGATTTGGTAAAAGAGAGCAATTAAGCTCAAGGGTATTAAAGCTAGTAGATTCTGAAGCATGATAGGAAAACGCTTATATGTTGACGCTATTTCGCAGGAGTTATAATACGAAAGATCAATGTGGATGCTAGACACGTGTTTAGAATAAGAAATCGTAGAGATGGTAACCAAATGGGTTTTATGATCAGTAAGGATCAATGACCGAAAAGAGAAAGTGTGGAAAAAATAGAACCATAGCACCAGAAAGGGTGTATGGATGAATCAGAAGGTTGAAGAGAAACCTTAGTTACCTTTGTTCAGATTCCGAGGACGGAATCCTTTTAAGGAGGGTAGACTGTAATAACCCGAATTTTTGGATGAATTTTTTTATTTATTTATAAACGACCCGGATGAATAGTGATTCTACGGATTATGAAAAACTTTTTAGCCCACACCTAGTAAGTGTTGGAATATTGAAAAACCGAAGATGTGGTATTGTTGTATGAAGAAAATGAGTGAATGTAAAAGCTGTCGGAATCCGAAAATTTTTGCTTTTACTAATTATTTCGTAATTTACGAGATATCAAGGAATAAGAGAATTAAGTTGTGAATAAAGAGGATTATTTAATTAAAGGAATTATAATCCTAGGAGAAGTAAAGTATTTGGAATATTAAGAATTTACGCTACGAAATTCTACGAAGAAAAAGTTTCGGAAATTAATCGAAATTACGTGGGGGATTAATGAATAAGTGATTAGAGAGAAACCCATGCAAGCCATGCAAGCAAGTACTTGCATGGGTGGGATCAAGTAACCAAGCCAAGTAACTAAGTTAGCAAAGTTAACCAAAGAGTTAACCAAGATTAAGGAAACATAGTTCCTTAAATTAAGGGCCAAGTTTTAATTAAGTCTTGGATGCACTTGATGGCTAGTTGGACAATAACATATGGCTGATATTACTTGCTTTATGTCCACAAAAAAAAAATCAGTCAACACTTTTCAAAAAGCAAGGGAGCAAAGCAAAGAGAGAAAAAGCTCTCTTCTCCACTTCTTCTAGTTTCTGCCCAGTTTGAACCAGCTGCAAAGAAAAATTCATAACTTAATTTCCACTCATCCAAATATCACCAAATTTTAACCATAGCTTCTTCACTATATATAGAAGGTACGTATTTAATTTCATAATTTTTGGAGGTGTTTTGATGGGGTAAATAAATCATGGAAGTTGAAGCTGAATAGTAACTCCGAAAATTTTAAAGCTTGTTTTTTTGATGTTTAGTTAAGAACAAAGGTAGATCAAGCTTCTCTAAGGACTCCAAGCACTATCTAGTTGTTTTTTGAGCTTTGTGAAGGTATGGACAACCTCTAACCCTTGTGCTTTGTGTGAGTATGATGCCATGGAAGTGTTAGTGAATGAAGTCTTAAGCTAAGTATGGTAAAGATATGTTGATGTTAGGCTTTTGGTTGAGTTCTTGTATTGATGATATAGTGTAATGGTGAAATGAGTAACTTATTGTTGTTGCCATGATGTAAAGAGTGAGGATGAGTGTTGGTTGGAATGGATTCACGATTGGTTGAATCCGGAAAATGTTACGTTTATAGCCGTCGTAATGCCCGATTTTCGTAAACACTCTTTTAAACTGTGAAAATCGTAATGTCAAGCTACTGGCCCCAAAGGCCTCTGGCCATAGTTGGTTAGGCCTTGTTTCATACATCGTTTTGACGCTTGAATCATGTTATTCCGATATACGGTTTAGGAGATAAGCCAAATTTAGTGAAAGCCACTATAACAACCAAACTGTTTCGGGAATCCATCTTCGTAAATATAAACGGACCCTTTAACAGTTGTCATAAATCATGAAATTTGGAGGATAAATATTTTGGACAGTTATTAAGGCCCCTGCAAAATTTCAAAGGCAGATGTTAATATTTCGATTTTATAAAAATGTTGAAACGAAAGTTGTGCAGTGACGCTGTTCATGGGAGAAGCCACTGCCCTGTTTTGAACATTCGAAAATGAGTCCTCTGTCCAGAGCAAACTTTTGATGGATTGTATTCTAGGCATTCTCTAGATAGTTTGCGCGCTAAGTTTGCGTCATTTGGAGTTACGAGTCAAAAGTTATGACCAATTTACTAAAGGTAACGCATAACTTAGAAACCACGTTAATAACCAACTTTGAGGCTATCATCGAAGTAGCTAAGATGCTTACTTGCATGTGAAACTTTTACCTAAGACACTAGGGATGTCAAGGATGACTCCAGAGAAAGATTTGAGTTAATCAGATTAAAACTCAATTTACTAAAAATGCTAGAAGTTGGGTGTCTAAAGTGTGATGACTAAAGAGGGTTTAAGTACAAATGGGAGTTATCATAATTGGACTCGATATGCGATTATACTTATTAGTAATATAGGTAGTTCATGGGGTAAGAGTACTAATGAGGATTGTGATATCTATTGATAGAAAATCCGGAACGAGTGGAACTCTGAGAGCATATCTTGGACTCCAGGCAAGTTTTTCTAACCATATACTTTAATATCAAAATGTTATATTCCTGATCTTGCATATGAAGTTAAAGTATGTTTATGCAAGTTTTCAAAACTCGTACTTAATGTACTAATGTTTTGTCGAAAGACTGTTGTTGTTGTGATATAACTGTATGTTGAAAAGCATGAATTGTTATGTATATTTACATATTTCCCAAACATTGCGACTATATGCTGTAAGTATTATAGATATAAGTCGGTAAAAGTAAAGGCTCTAAGCATAGAGCGGTTATGTATTTTCAAACGTAGACCGGGAGTCGGCATGTTATGATAAAGTACTGTCATAATCCGGAAGGAGCCGGAGACAGATTATTTTGAAAAGGCGATATAAATATTTTGATATTTATATTCTGGATATTCTTTAAATAAAAGAATAAAAAGGAGATAATAAATATTATTTTAATATTTATTTAATTAATGAATATTATTTTGAATATTCATTTATTGAGAATCATTTATTAATTTTTAATTAATAAATATTATTTAAATATTTATTAATTATTAATAAATCATTTTCGAATTATTTTAGGTCTTTAATAATTATTCGAAGCTTTCGATAATTATTTTAAATACTTTCCGACCTTCCGAAAATGATTTAAAAATAGTAGGAGCTCCCTAATATTTAATTTAATTATTTATTTTATTCTTTTAATAAGAATAAAATATGTTCAGACTTATCAAAAATAGGGAACTCGGTTTAGGAAGTGAATGATTATTTACTTCTCAAAAGCAGTCAAGTTTTGGAACAAGTTTCCACAGTAGCAAGAGTTTTTCAACTTATCAAAAGCAGTGAAGTTTTCCGACAAACTCCCGAGTCATGGTTTTCAAAATGAATTCAGTCCTTGAGAAAGGAGATTATATGATGAAGGTCAACTTATCTGTGTGGTAAGGCGACTGCATCACTTAATCTGACAACTATGAAGGTCTATTAACAAGTATTATATACTTGGGGAACTAGGATTAACTTCCAGTTCCAGGTTAGATAGACGAATCTATTAACAAGTATTATATACTTGGGGAGCTTGGATTAATATTCCAGTTTCAGACTTATAGATTAATTCAGTGGACTTGGAGTTGGCGTAAGAGGCCGAGTGACGCACGGTCCAGCACTTTGACCCGTATGCGGTCTAGGGTGACTACCCATTAACGGTAGCGAGTACCGGGGCTCCCCCTTCTACATGTAGAGAAACGGAAGGCTTCCATAGGTTGCTGATGAAGGCTGCCGCGTGTTGCGACTGATCATCGTATACAACGGTAGCGGGCGTGGAGATGCTCCAGTTACAGTCCCTTCTTCCAATTGGAATTGTGCTACGCACCGTAACAAAAGCCTAGGAGCTGAGTTACCGATGGTGTTGTTTAGCAGTAAAACGTTCTGAAAGATTCAGCTTACTCTTCATGTTTTGACGAAAAGAAAACTTCATATGGGATCTTGTGAGTAAAAGGTTTTTAACAATTTGAAATGTCATCTTGTTATTCGTATGATATAGCGAATAGTTATATGAAAACTTCAGAAGGTAACTGATGTATGAAAAGCTTACAGTTTTACAGCCTGTTTTCAGCATATACTTGATAAAGAAGAAAGCTTACAGTTTTACAGCATGTTTACAGAAGTTATGATTATAGTGGGGCTATATTAATCACTCTTATTTTCCTTATATATCACAACACAACAGGGTCTTAAAGATATTTTATGGGATTTTAAACCTTACAAATGGTATGGTTCAAAGTGAGTTAGTTTTCTTGAAGATAAGCAACTATGAATGTTGTATCATGAATGATGTACCCCGTATATTAAGGGAGTTTAGCAAAACTATAGTAGAAGTTATTTTGCTAAGTTGGAAAGAGTATTTCAAAACTATGAACGTAATAAGTTCATTGAGTTTTATCTCAAAAAGCTTCAAAGGATGTATGAAAGAGTAGAAACACTATATTTGATAGTGTCTTATGTTATATACCGAACTAAATTGTTCGTATGATATTTTCTAAACTTTATGTTTAGTACAAATGTTTTTAGCAGAAAAAAACTCTGATATTATGTATCGTTGAAAGATAATCTATTATGCTTACCATATATTGGTAACATTATGATTATACTATCGAGATAATAGTGATTATCATATTCTTGAATGAGAGTCACATAGCTAATTGGGTGAATAACTTGCTGAGCATTCTTTCGCTCATTCTTGCTTAAATTATATTTTTCAGAGAAAGTGATAGCATGTTCGATTGGCTTCATGCCTCGAGAAAGGAAAGTAGAAGATTCACCTTTGAGACGGTTCAGTTCAACCATATTCTACGGAAGTAAGTGGGATAAGTTTTCAGTATTGAGCTAGTTATTAATGTTACTTCACGAGGAGGTTAGCATTGATAGTATGAGATCCTGTATAAGTACATTTAGTTTGTATTAACTAATGATACTTGTTGTATATCGTTTCTAAGCCTATAACTGATGTGTATGTGAGAGAGAGGGGTCTGTGATGTGATTTCATTGGATTATTGAGTTATTGCAGGTTGTAAATGATTGGATGATGATGTGGCAACCCAAATCCCTAACCCCGGATTTGGGGGCGCTACATAAGGTACCCTTCTCATGACATAGAGTTCACAACAATAGTTTTTGCCTTGAAGATTTGGAGACACTACCTGTATGGAGAGAAGTGTGAGATGTACACGGACCATAAGAGTCTAAGTATATCTTCACCTAGGAAGAATTAAATATGAGTCAAAGGAGATGGTTAGACCTGATTAAAAATTATGATTGTTTAATAAACTATCACCCCGACAAGGCCAATGTGGTGGCCGATGCCTTGAGTAGGAAGAAACGATTAAAAATGTTAGTTTCCTCGGAAGATTTAATACGAGAATTTGAACGAATGGAGATAGAGGTGCAGTTACCAGAGGAAGGGACCGAAACACTTCTTGAGATTTGAATTCTACCAGAGCTAATTGATATAATATGAGTATGTTAAGAGAAATAATAAAGGAACAGGCATGGAACATAGTTAGAGATAAAGAAAGGTGTGAGAGAGACGAAAAAGGGATCCTGAGATTTATTAATAGAATTTGGATTCTAAATGTCCCAGAGCTGAAATATGAGATTTTTCACGAGGCACACAAGTGGATATTTTCCATCCACCCTAGAAGCACAAAAATGTATAGAGACCTTAAAGTGAATTATTGGTGGACGAACATGAAAAGAGATTGTGGTGAGACATGGAGTTCCAGTGACCATTGTGTCAGATAGAGATCCGAGATTTAATTCTAGATTTTGGAGAAGCTTTCAAGACTGTCTAGGGACTAAGTTGAACATGAGTACCACTTACATCCCCAAATAGACAGTCAAAGTGAAAGGACTATTCAAACCATAGAAGATATGTTTAGGGCTTGTGAAATAGATTTTAAAGGAAATTGGGATGATCATTTACCACTAATTGAGTTTTCTCACAATAACAGTTACCACGCGAGTATATGAATGTCTCCTTATGAAGCCTTATATGGAAGAAAATGTCGATCTCCTCTATGTTGGGAAGAGATTGGCGAGTGAAAAATATTGGGACCCGAGTTGGTTCAGCGAACAAATGAGACAATTGACCTAATAAGGAAGCAATTAGTGGCAGCCCAAGATAGGCAGCGCAAGTATGCTGACCAGTCTAGAAAAGACAGAGAATATGAAGTTGGAGACTTAGTGTTACTTAAAGTATCCCCGTGGAAGGGATTGATGAGGTTCGGTAAAAATGGAAAGTTAAGTCCCAGATTTATTGGACCATTTGAGATCTTGAAGCGTGTTGGGAAACTAACTTATAAGTTAGCTTTGCCTCCAAACCTTCAACAGGTGCATAAGGTATTCTATGTGTCTATGTTACGGTAATATAATGCGGACGCTAGACATGTGATATAGTATGAGTATATAGAGATCCAACCTGACCTATCTTATATGGAGCAACCGATAGAGATTCTAGATCGGAAAGAATAGGTTCTGAGAAACAAAGTTGTCAAACTAGTAAGAGTGCTGTAGAGAAACCAGAAGGTCGAAGAGTCGACCTGGGAGTTAGAGAGTGCAATGCTAGAGAAATATCCTTACTTTTTTTAAATGAGATTCCGGGACGGAATCCTTTTAAGGAGGAGAGACTGTAATAACCTGAAATTTTAAGAGTTTTGAAAAAAAAATCCGGTGAATAGCGAATAGTGCTTTCTTTAAGTTTCCGGTGAATAGTGTTTTTGTAAATGTCGAAACTTAAAAGATTTTAAGCCGTATTATTATTATATGGAAGAAATAAGTTAATGTAATTCATATTGTTTTTCGAAAAATTTCAATTCTGCTACTAGTTTTGTGCAGAACGAGATATTGGAGCGTACGCGACTTCTGTTAGATTTCAGAGGCGTATGACTTGAGGTTATTTGTAGTATGTGCAATTAAGTCAACATATATAATAAATATGAGACTTCTTATTAAATTAGTTCAACAAAATATATTTAAAGTCCTTTCGAAAGTCCTAACAGAGTTTGAGAAATAGCGAAAGTGAATAGTGTTTTTCGGGAAAATAATTTCGTAAATTCTCGAAATAATTAAAGAGTATTAATTTAATCATTCTAAAATATATTAGAATCATAAAATGATATTTTAAGTTTTTAAAAATTAGGTGGGACGAAAGAAAAGAGAACGAGAACGAGAGATTAGACCGTTGTCGGGAAACTGCGTGGTTAATACACAACGGGAATACTTTGACGTTCTTAAATGAAAAGAAAAGGCTTTTGTTACTGAAGAGAATGACTGGGCTACTGAGGACAGTGATTCTGAAGAGTTTATCAATCTAGCTCTAATGGCCAACGATGAAGATGAAGAAGCTAATTCATCATCAAATCAGGTACTAGCTACTAACTTTTCTGAACTTACAAAAGATGAATGCAATAGTACCATTAATGAAATGTGTAATGAACTGTACAATTTGCATGTCACTTTAAAATCTTTAAACAAAGAAAATCTCAAGTTGAAAAACACCATTGATGCCTTAACTGAGAGGAATGTTTTTCTTGAAAATGAACTTGTGTGTTTAGAAAGACTCAAGAAGGAAAGTAAGGATGCTTGAGATGAACTAGTGAATAGTTTGAGAAGAGAAGAATTGTTAAAAGAACAATTAGCTAAAGAAATTGAAACCATTAACAAATGGAATTGGTCTGCTAAAACTGCCAAACAAATCATTGATGTTCAGGGTTTAGATACTCTAGGAGAATCCCCTAAATCAATAGGAAAGTCGTTGGCTGATACTTCAATGGATAAAGATCAATCGACTGCTAATCCCTCATCAACTGATACGGATTATCAATCGATTGATGCTGAATCAATTGATAAGTATCCATAGACAAGTATATCATCAATGGCTAATAAGAAGAACAATTTTAGCACTCCTATCAAGTTTGTTAAGGAAACCAAAAATCAGGTTGAGGCTAAGGTTGAGAAGATCAACATAGGTGGCTTATCCAAGAAACAATTGAAAGCAAAATTAGAAGAGATAGCACCTGTGAAAATTATTCAACCTAAGTCTGAGAAAAAGAAGAAGAATATGAATGGAAAAGTGGGCATAAATAAGCACAACAATTATACACTTGATATGTATGCACCTAGAAAGGTGTGTGCTAAATGTGGTAGTGTAAATCATTTGTCTATACAATGCAAGAAAGAAAAGAACTCTATATCTTTAAATGATTTAAATGCACATGCCATGCTTACCAATCCTATGCTCATGAATGCCATGTCTTCTAATTTAGTTGCACCTAATGTCCATATGCCTTATGCACAAGCTCCATACATGTATAATCCTTTCTTTGCATATGCAAATATGAACATGCCTGGAATGCTATGAAACATGCCTAATTTAGATAATGAAATGCATGGAAATTCTGCCATGAGTTCCAAGGTATCTAAGCCCCAAAAGCCAACTCCTAAAGTTAAAGTGGATCTAAACCCACCAAAACAAAAGGAACCAAAGGTGGCAGCCAAGGCTTAGGCTGTAACTAATAAAATAGGACCCAAGACAACTTGGGTACCAAAAAAACTTGATTGTTTTAAATATGTGCAGGGAAACAGGAAAAGAAATCTCTGGTATCTGGTTAGTGGATGTTCTAGGCACATGATTGGAGATTTGTCCCTCCTCGTAAAGTTTGTGGAAAAGGCTGACCCAGGAGTTACTTTTGGAGATAATAACAAAGGTTTTACTCTGGGATATGGCTCAATTGCAAAAGAAAATGGCTCATTGAATCTGTAGTACTGGTTGATGGATTGAAGCACAATTTGCTCAGTATTAGTCAACTGTGTGATAATGGAAATGGTGTATGGTTTTCAACTGGATCATGCATCATAGCCAACAAAGAATCTGGTGAAATTCTCTTAACTAGAGAAAGAAAAGGAAATGTCTATGTGGCTGACTTTAACTCTGTAAAGGCAAACTCAATGACATGCCTACTTAGCAAAGCCAATACAGATGTAAGTTGGATTTGGCACAAGAAACTAGCCCATTTAAATTTCAAAGCCATGAATCAATTGGTTAGAAAGAATCTGGATAGAGGCATTCCATAGATGGAATTCACAAAGGATGGACCGTGTGATGCCTGTCAAAAGGGAAAACAAAGGAAAGCGTCATTCAAGTCAAAGTCTGAATCATCAATTGACAAGCCTTTGGAATTATTGCACATGGACTTATTTGGTCCAGTCAACATCATGTTAATTGCTAAAAAGAAATATGCCTTAGTCATTGTGGATGACTTCACAAGATATAAATGGGTATATTTCTTACAATCTAAGGATGAGGCAAACAAATTCATCATCAATCATGTGAAGAATGTTTACAATGACACTGAATGGAAGGTCAAAAAAATTAGAAGTGATAATGGTAATGAATTCAAGAATGCAACAATGAAGTAATTCTTTGAAGAAAAAGGTATCACTTATCATTTCTCTGCACCAAGGGCTTCACAGCAAAATGGAATAGTTGAAAGGAAAAATAGGACCTTGATTGAAGCTGCTAGAAGTATGTTAGAAGAAGCAAAACTTCCTACATATTTCTGGGCAAAAAAAATTAATACTGCTTGCTACATTCAAAATATTTCCATGGTCAATGAACTTCAAGGCAAAACACCATATCAGTTGATGAAGAAAGACTAGAAGCCAACAGTTAATTTCCTTCATTTCTTTGGCTACAAATGCTTTGTACTGAGAAATCAAGGTGAAAATCTGGGAAAATTTGAAGGCAAGGCTGATGAAGCTATATTTGTTGGATATGAAATAACAACCAAAGCTTACAGAGTCTACAATCTTAGATTGCACATTGTTATGAAATCTATACATGTAGTCTTTGATGACAAGAAGATTCAAGGGTTTTTTGATGAAGGATTTCATGACCTATTGCACTTTGAAAATGAATCTACAAGCAATAGTGAAGATAGTGATGATGATGTGGAAATTTTAAGAAATCAAGAACCCAGAATCTCCCCATCAATTGTTATCAATACATTAACATATAACTTATCAGTTGACAATCATCAATCGACTAATAATATATCAATTGATAATCATTCGATGGATAACAACTCTACACAACAGTCTTCAAGAAGAGTGTCCATCTCAGGGGGAGGGTTCTCAAATGATCAATCACATCACAATGATCATAACAATTCCAATGATCAAGAAGCATCATCATCAAGGACAAATTTACCATCACAACGGAAATGGACAAAAAGTCATCCCTTTGAATTGATTATTGGAAATGCAAATGATGGTGTCAAAACTAGAAGTGCAACTCAAAATGAATGCTTGTATAATAGCTTTATGTCTCAAGAAGAACCAAAAAGGATTGAAGAAGAATTGAATGATCTTGATTGGATAATTGTTATGCAAGAAGAGTTGAATCAGTTTGAAAGAAACAAGGTATGGAAGCTGGTGCCCAAACCAAAGAACAAGTCTGTTATTGGTACAAAATGGGTGTTCAGAAACAAAATGGATGAATCTGGTATAGTGACAAGGAATAAAGCAAGATTAGTGGCAAAGGGCTACTCACAAGAAGAAGGCATAAATTTTGATGAAACATTTTTACCAGTTGCAAGGTTGGAAGAAATCAGAATCTTTCTAGCATATATTGCTCATGCTAATTTCAAGGTGTATCAGGTGGATGTGAAAAGTACTTTTCTCAATGGAGAACTAGAAGAAGAAGTATCTGTAGAACAACCTCCTGGTTTCATGGATTCTGTTCATCCTGGATTTGTATACTATCTTCTCAAGGAACTTTATGGATTGAGACAAGCACCTAGAGCCTGGTATAACACATTATCTAAATTCTTGATTGAGAATCATTTCACAAGAGGTACTGTTGATAAAACTCTCTTTCATAGAAATGTTAGTGGCTCTATGATTCTTGTTCAAATCTATGTAGATGACATTATTTTTGGCTCAACTAATGAGAAAATTTGTCAAAAGTTTGCTAAGTTGATGCAGAGTAAATATGAAATGAGTATGATGAGAGAACTTACCTATTTTCTTAGTTTACAAGTCAAACAAGCCAAAGATGGTATTTTCATAAATCAAACCAAATATATTTCAGATTTATTAAAGAGATTTGATTTAAATGAATGTTCTTCTACAAAAACTCCCATGACCACTGTAACTAAACTTGAAATGAATACTTAGGAAGCTAAAGTGGACATTTCAAGTTATAGAGGCATGGTTGGCTCATTACTTTATTTAACTACAAGTAGGCCAGACATAATGTTTGCTACATGTCTTTGTGCTAGGTTTCAGGCTGATCCTAGAGAATCTCATTTGATTGCAATAAAAAGAATATTCAGATATCTCAAAGGAACTCCAAATCTTGGAATTTGGTACCCTAGAGATTCTGTATTTGATCTAATTGGTTATTTAGATGCAGACTATGTAGGTTGCAGAATTGACAGAAAAAATACTACAGGCACGTGTCAATTTCTAGGGAACAAGCATGTATCATTATTTAGCAAGAAACAAATTTCAGTGTCTACATCCACTGCAGAAGCTGAATACATTGCAGCTGGAAGTTGTTGTGCACAAATTTTATGGATGAGGAATCAACTATTTGACTACGGGTTTAACATGAACAAAATTTCTATTTTCTGTGACAACACAAGTGCCATTGCAATAACAGAAAATTATGTGCACCATTCCAGAACCAAGCACATTGACATAAGGTATCACTTTATTAGGGAACATGTAATGAATGGTACAGTTGAATTACATTTTGTCCCTAGTGAAAGATAACTTGCAGAGATTTTTACCAAACCATTAGCTGAATCTACT
Source organism: Oenanthe sinensis (assembly GCA_028671895.1). Lineage (NCBI taxonomy): Eukaryota > Viridiplantae > Streptophyta > Magnoliopsida > Apiales > Apiaceae > Oenanthe > Oenanthe sinensis. The sequence continues at coordinate 41,160,627 of CM053810.1, read as the reverse complement.
TTCAATAGATTGGTCTGTGATTTAGGTATGCTTAATTATATTTAATCCATTAAATGTTTGATAAGTTATACATTTATATTAATTTTAGCCATTGACTATGTTAATCTATTGATTCTTCCATTGATAAACATTTTACTCATCAATGGATATTTGTAGCTATCGACAGATAAATATATCAATTGATGATTTATTTACTTATCGATGGATAGTTGTAGCTATCGACAGATAAATATATCAATTGATGATATATTTACTTATCGATATGTAGCTATCGACAGATAAATATATCAATTGATGATATATTTACTTATCGATGGATAGTTGTAGCTATCGACAGATAAATATATCAATTGATGATATTTTTACTTATCAATGGATATTTGTAGCTATCGACATATAAATATATCAATTGATGATATATTTATTTATCGATGGATAAGAGTACCTGTCGATGGATAAGTTAATTATCAATTGATGACCTGAAATTTAAAGGGGTCCATGTCATCAATCGACCTGTACAAAATCTAGCTATTGATTACTTATTTTATCAATTGATTAATACATACATTGCTGTATATATAACAGTCGATTGCAAAAAATGATAATTTCTGCTTTTCATTTTTCTTCCAACAGTCGATTTAGTTCTATTTTGAGTAAAAAATTGATTGGGAACTCAGTAAATATAAATAGTGAGATTAAAACATCTTTTAATTCTTACTTGCAATTGTACTAACAATTTCTCTATTTCTCTCTCTCTCTCAATTTACGAACTCAATCTCCAACCATTTTTCTCTCTGTACTCAATGTTTCTAATATCTTCAAAGCTTTTGTTCTACTAAATTTCTACTTAAAGGAATGACATCTTCATCCAAGAAAGTCTCGCAATCCGGTTTCATCTACGAGCTGAATAATTTTGTGGCTTGCACAGTGGTTGAAGAGGCTCCATAAGAATTTTATCCATTAATGCAATTCCTGGAAAGCTGTAAAGTACAAAAAGCGTTAAAGGAAGCACCAACAATAACCTGTAATCTGGTGGAAGAGTTTTGGACCTCTGTAGAAGTTGCTGATGACTTTTCAAGCATCAAATTCAATTGCGAAGGACAAGAGTACATTCTTACTACTTTAATTTTAAATGAATGTTTAGATTTTCCTGTTAATAATACTTATAATGTGCCCAGTGAATCAGATATTAGAAATATGCTTAGGGCTGTCAATTATGCAAATCCTGACATTAATTTAGAATAAGTAGTTAGAAAGTATCTTAGGAGAGAATGGTTTTATTTCTTTGATGCAATAATAAAATGCTTTAGTGGTAAAATTAGTAATTTTGATGCCATAACATCTAGCATGCAACAAATAGCATATAGTGTCTTGTTTGATGAATATCATGACCTATCTTCTATATTGCTATCTGAAATTGCTGCAAAGTTAGGTAAGAAGAATGATAGGTCAAATCACATATACTATGCTAGATTTATCATGATTTTTATTAAAAACTTTGTCAAAGAAATTGAGATTTGTAGGGAAACTGAAACTCTTGAGTGTTGGACTCAAAACAAAAGAGTTTTCAAGGATCTGGTGAGAATTAATCTCCACAGTGGGGTGGAATTAATCTATCCTGAATTTGTTAAGGTATCAATTTCTAACCTAACTTCTTCCGATCCCCAATATTTTTTGCCTTCTGTGGCCATGGAGGGTGTTAGCAATGACCCCAACCCTCCTACCCAAGCCCCACATCCATTTTCTAAACCCAAATCTAAAAAGCCAACCTCAATAGATTCCCAAAAACCTATTATTATAAAATCAAAGAAAAGGAAAACATCTAGTGTGGTAGATAGATTAGAGGAGGATGTAGGTGGTGAGGAACTGAGGAACATCAAAGAACCCAGAAGGATAAGAAGAGTGAGGGTGTGCAACCTAAGCTAAGCCACTCCACAGTCTCTCAAAAGACTATGGATGTTAATATGAAAAATACCATATCTCTATTGGCATCCTCTCAAAAGGATGACAATATTGAAAATAGTCCACAACCAGGGGCACAGAACCAATTTGGGGACACACCATCCAAATTTACCAAAACCTATGGAAGGAGAGAAAAGAAAGTCACATATGTACATGGAGAATCACACACTGCAAAATCACAGGAAAATGTGGTGGAGCCTTCTCAAAATCAGATTGATGCATCTCATATAAATGATGAGATGCAACCCCATTCTCTCTCAATTCCAATCCCTTTTATTCTTCCTTTTCCATCTCAACAAATTTCTTCAGAAAATGTTCTGATAGATAATCAGAAATTTTCAAATTCTCCTTCTTTATTATTCAAGGAGAAGCCAACACTCTCTCCTGAATTTTCTTCCCAGAAATTCAGGATTCCACATCTCATGTCATTACAAATATCACTTCTCAAATCATTACTTCAACTATTTCTACTCCATCAATCGATTTTCCTACATCAATTGATATTCAGCCATCGACTGATAAGCCATCGATCGATACTCAAGATCAATCGATGGGTATGCATCAATCGATGGATATCCCAAACACTTCAACTGATAATATCTATGCTTCAATTGATGCTCAATCAATTGATGTCGCATAAAAACTCATAGGAATGAGTGAGTTGAGTGAGAGGCAGGATTACAACCTGGTAAAAAGAGAGGGAGTGGGTGATGTCATTCATATTTCTTCTAGGAATGTGAGTGAAATACAAGAGGGCCCCACCTTAGAAGGGGCACAGGATATGAGTGAGGGAAAGGTGAGATTCCAGGATGAGATCCTGATGCAAAATAGAGAGATGAGTGAGGGAGATAAAACTATTCTGTTATTTGCACAAGAGTTGGAAAACGAGTTGATGTCAGAGGAGGAAGGAGTTAAGGAGATAGGGGGAGAATCTAATGTAGAAGCAAGTGGGATTGGAATTAATAAGGAAATTGAAGATGAAGTTGATGCTGGTGAATTGGATCTACATAATTTTGTTCATCCTGGTCCACAATATCAAGGGTTGGTTGCTTCAAGTAACAGGGATGCAGAACAACTTTTAGGAATTGAGCATACAGAACAAAGGACCAGGAATCTGAAGGAGAGCATTGCCAATACAACTGATACATGTTATATGGCACCTGAAGAGTTAGAAGATGATTCTGATGAGGAGCCATGGATGAGCACTATTGATGGTTCATTAGAAGCTGCTAAAACTGAGATTCTTTCTCAATATAGGAGGGCAATGGTGGAAGGAGAAATTGAAGATCCCAATCAAAGGAGAATTGTTCACTATATGAGGGAATCACTGAAAATTCAAAAGATCACAGTGACAAAAGTGAAGAAAGAATTGGAGATTATCAAGGATTCTATCAATTCTAACAAGGATGCATTGGAAAGAAGGTTGCATGAGAAGCTACCAATTAACACTATGAGTCAAATCAAGGACAAGTTTTTCAAGGAATCCAAGATTTTTGCATCTTTGGAAACAAGAGTGGGGTCTCTAGAAAAGAAGATGGATGATATTATTAAAAGCCAGAGTCTACATGCTTCTATTCTTCAAAAGTTTCTTCATAGAATGCCACCACCTCCTCCAATTGATGATAATAAAAAGGGGAGAATACAAAGAAGAAGGATGATGGTGATGATGATGGCAAAGGCAGTGGCAATGGTGGTTCTGGTATGGATAAATCCAGTGGCATTGGTGGTTCTGCAGTAAAAATGACTACTAAATATGGAAGAAACAGGGATAATCAATCTTCAAAGACATCTAAGTCATTTAAGTCACCCAAAGATGACTTCGAATAGAAAAAGAAAGAATTTAAGAAGTTTGAAGATGATCTAGAAGCTAGAAGGATTTCTAGGGAAAGAGAAACTCAGTCAATGATTGAGAGGGAAAAGAAAAGAATTGAAGATTTAAGGAAAAGCACTGAGTTGGTGACATAGGAAGAAGAAAGAGGAAACTTGGATGATTTCATTGCTCAAACAAGAAAAGTAAATGAAAATGCAAAGAAGGCTGCCAAAGAAAGTAATTCAAAAGCAGAAGCCTTTCTAACAATTGATCTTGAAGCCCTTGAACAGAAGAAAAAGGGTAAAGCCATAATGATTGAAGAAGAAAAGAGAACGAAAGAGCCAGTTAGCCAGAAGCTTCTTCAAGGAGCCATTTCCTCAGGACTTTCAGATACTGCAAGAAGAGAAAAAGAGTATGAAGAAATTGCAAGGAAAATGGAAATGGAATGGAATTTGGAAGATCAATTAATGGAACAACCACTGAGGAAAAAGAGGAAAATAGCTATGGCTAAGAAAATGACAAGTTCTACTCAGAAAAAGGTGGTTCAGGAAAACCTCAAGGTCAAACAAGAAGAAATCAAGGAGGAGGTAACAATTGAATGCTATGATTTGAAAGGAATACTAGTGATAAGTGAGAAAGGGTTGATACGAGTAAGGACTCACCCTACAACCTCTAACCAAGAAGAATCAATGAGATTGAAGTACGAAAATGGAGTAAAAATCACTTATTCATTAAAAGTGATAATGAAGCAAAGCTACAATGTTCTGAAGACCATTCTTCCTCTACTCAACAAAAAGTACAAACTTAACACAACAATTGCTCAAGAAATTCAACAACAAATCTCAAAGCTTAGGAGATAAAAGGCAGAAGCTGAACCTGATTCACCCCTTAAGCTATGGAAGTCTCAAGTCAAAAAGGTGGTGTTGGAGCTAAAATATGCAATGATTTTTACAGATGTGGAGGGAAACACAAAGTTATTTGATATCTGTGTAGGGTTTCGTGACAAAAACGCAGCAGAATAAACGCGAAAAATAAATCAAAATAGCGAAACCCTCCGCAGGATCCATGCGAAAACAAAAGATTTAATTCGGAGATAAAGAATAAATACCTTTAGAAGCTTTAACAGTTCATTAATGGAAGATTAATGGAGGTCCAAAGCTTGTTTAATCACCACGTATCCCGCTCTCGCGATCTACGCTCTACGGTATCCAAACGAACACTTTTCATGAAGGATTGATGTGTACTAGCACCCGAAAACTTCTTATCTCTCTATCTTCCTCCTCTCTCTGAGCGGCTAGGGTTTTGTAGAATCTCTATTTTATTAAATCAGCCCATAAAGAGATTATATAGAGAGAGGAATAAGTTTTCTAATTATAATCCAATTATAATTAATACTAATCCAAAATTCTAAATTATTTAATTAAGTCTCACTTAATTAATTAATTATTAATTTTGGAATTAGTTTAAGTAATTCATTTATTCTATTTATATAATTAATTAAGTCATACTTAATTAATATCATAAATAAAATAAATTACTTATTTAATTTAAATTCATAATTTAAATTATTTCTCCTTCAAGCGTTCTTTGTGTGTGACCCTGTAGGTTATTATTACGTTGGCAACAATTTTAATATCTAATTAAAATTGTAAACAATGAGCGGCATCTAGTAATACATCATTGCTACCCAAGTAATAATAATAAATCGGTGATTCGATTAAGCCTTTCGTGAATAATGTTCCATGTAATATAATTCCTTTAATCTTGATATTATAGATTAAACTCAAGGCATGTCTCGTGTCATCCTCTTCAAAATTTAATCTTTATTTTCTTGATCGATGAGTAGACTATTAAAATCAAATCAACATTTGAGCACGGCCGTGCATTTCATAGTCTCACTCAAACAAGAGGCCAATAATATCACTCCTAAAATTAGGAGGATTAAATCCCATCTAGATCATTCATATTTCTCATACGATTCATAATATACCCAATGTCCACTTTTATCATCACCCGGTCAAAGGTAACTTTTAATGTAATCAAAGTATATTAATTCTCGTATAGAAATATAATGATTTCAGGTCTAAGGATCATTACACCATTATCACAGTGAGAATTACTTATGACACTTACTTAACATGTAGAATCTCACGGCGGGTCATTCCAGTGCCATGCATTGATACATGCACTTATGTTCTTGACTTTAGTATCCCCATACCTATGACCAATGAGATGTGGTCATCTGTCAAGAAACATACTAGTCTTTGTGCATTATTATTGTCCTTAAATAATAATACTCGACTAGGGAATTTTAGGAATAAGATACTATTCATATAATCTCATTTTTAAGTCACATACTTAAAGATATATAATACGTATCAAAATTCCAAGGACATTTATTATGCTTTCAATTTATTACGCAGTAAATAAAACATAATAAATAATAATCAATAAAACATAATCCTTAATAATAAATATTTTCCTTAAAATATAAAAAGTATTGTCTCTAGAGCACAATTACTAACAATCTGCAAATATCTGGACAAAATCACAGATGAAGAAATTCACTACCTTATAAGGCAACTTGGAGAGACTGACAGAGATGAAGCAATTTTGAGGAGTTCTTTCATGAGGCAATTAAAGGAAAATGCTAATAAGAGAAAGAAGAAGAACTAATTGGATTATGAAGATGGTGAAAACATTGAAGTAGCTTGCAGGAGTTATTCATCTAACTGGTACTTTCAAAATTTAAAGTGCTATTTAAATTTCTTGATTCTATCTGAATGAAAATAATTAGGGGTTTTGTTATCATCAAGTAGATTTATGCATGTTCATGTCACAGACACAAATAGGGGGAGATTGTTAGGAATCTACATGTAATTTGATGATAACATTAATCTTAGTATCATAGAAATTTTAGTTGATGTAACTGATCAATTGATATGAAAATTATAAATATCAATTGATCAGGAAATCATTTATCAGTTGAAGTATTTATATGAATCAACTGATAATTTGGCTTGTAGCATAGGTGTACTTAGTCTATTTAATCGATAAGGTGTAATTCAATTGATATTATTCCCATCAATTGATGTTAGAATCGATTTATATGGATCATCAACTGATGTATAAATAAAACTGTCAAATTATAATTATTTGAAGACAGGAAATTATACAAGTGAAGGATAATCGATTGATATTGAAGCATCGATGGATAGGAGATCAATCGAAGAAACCAAGTCAAGTATTGAAGACCATCAACTGATATGAAGACCCATCGATTGATATATCGATTGATAACATTTATCAATCAATAAGTCATTATTTAACAATTGATGGACATAAAGATCAATCGAAGAAGAATATCAGTTGATGGATTAAAGGAAGGATCAATTGATATGCTTAATAATAAATTATCAATTGATTGAGACAACACATAAAGGCTATCTATTGAAGATCCAAAGGACAAAAGCACACCTGTGGAAGACAGTCTATGATGACTGTGAAGACTCAATCAGAAGTTGTCTTTCAAACCTTTTTCTAAAATGGAAAAAGGTAAAATGAAGAAAGATAGAAACAATCGAAAAATAGGAATTGTAAAAACACACTTGTAGTATATAAATAAGTGTGGTAGCATTGTTAGAAAAGAGAGAACAAGTTAGACAATATTTTGAATCTACTGTTCATCCTTACAACACTTTGTAAGAAAAGTTGATTTATTTTCTAATCTTGTAAAAATGAAGTTAGGTTTCTTTTAACCTAGAAACATTGAGAAAAAATATACACTGATAGAAAAACCAATCCATCAGTAATTTTAAATCTCTTTGTCATATTTATTTTCAGTCTTAATTTGTTTAAACAGATTCTCTTGAATTCTCAAATATCAAGTCCAAATATTAAAATAAACAAAAAGTTTCAATATTTGTATTCAACCCCCCCCCCCCCCCCTTATATAATATTGGCATTGTTCTGGGAAATAACAAATAGTATCCCACATTTGTTTGGCACTAGTGCAGTTGATCACTTGATTCAGCATTGTAGTATCCAGTGAATCCATTAGGATACATTGATGATGATTATCCTATACTAATCTTTTTTTATCAGTGTCAGTGTCCTCTGAAGGTTCCTTTGGGGTAAATCCTTGAGGAATCCGTTCTCCGTCATCTGAAACTGTTTCTGGTGTAAGCTTCTGAGGAACATAGGGTTCATTTTCCAAAATCCACAAGTATTGAGAATTAGCTTATTTGATGAAAGTGGACATCTTTTCTTTCATAGAATGTATTCATTTTTATCAAATGCTGGGATTTTGATGCTACTAAGTTTTTGAGTACTCATGGTTATAAAGAATTATAAATCTTAAGAAATAACTAATTTCTTAAAAATTAAAATTAATTCGAATAAAAATTAAATTTCGTGAAATAAAATTTTAATTCAAATTTTTGATGATTGATAGCTTTTAAAAAAATAGTGGATTTAAAATCTTGAAAAAAATTGAAATTGAATTTTATTTAAAATTAAAGAAATTTCAAAATAAATTTTCTAGATCTAAAAATACACTTTTTCAAAAAAATCTTTTTGGATCTTGATTTATAACTTCAATCAACAAGCTCTGATACCAATTGTTAGGTCCAAACTATCATAGAAGGGGGAGGGGGTGAATACGATATTGGTAGTTTTTCGATTTGGTTCGTCATTATAGATATATTATTGGTAAGCAAAAAATATAGCAGTTATGATTCTGAACAACAAGAACAATCTTCGGGAATATACTTTGTATTATATAAACCCAAGGTGTTACACTCTCACACAGATGTATGAGCTACAATGAATCTCACAACAAGAAATAAATACAAGCTTTAATGGCAGTGCGTATTCTCTATGTCTCTCTATAAGCTGTATCTATTTGTGTGTGTTACATTCTGATTACTTTCAAAATGAAAATACATTTTGGTTATATGTAGACTTTACAATAAAGTGATATACAATTCTAAGTGTCGATAAGTCTTCTTCTCTGTTGACTTGAGTTGACCCTTGGATAATTCTCTATGTGTCTAAGAGTATTGCCTTGTATATTGTATTTAGAAAATTATCCAGTCTAGAGAGAAGTTGAAGCGTCGAATCCTAGGTCTTTGTATGCTTGCCTTAGTCATTTTGATGCCCTTGAACTCAAGTGTCGAATTCTCTTCACATTATAGAGGTATGTGTCAACTTTGACATACTCTAGTAATACTTAGAATAATTTTGATCATATAGAAAGTATATGTGTCTAATTATCTCTCTATGTAGTCCATGTGTCGACTTGGATGCACTCTACATTGCCTTATATTGTTTTTCATCATTCATCTAGACTGTGTAGAATTCTCACTATATGGAGTGCATGTGTCGAATTCTTGTCCATGTGAAGGCATGTGTCGAATTCTAAGTCATGTGTTATGACTTAGAAAATTCTTCACTCTTTAAGAAGTTCATATGTCGAATTTCATGGACTTATAAGATGACTTTGACCACGTGTCGCATTCTATGCATAGTATTTCTATGTGTCGAATTCTACACACATGTATTTGCCTTATAATAATTTCCATCACATAAGTAATACAATTGTCGAATTTCTTCCCTTGTATTCCTTTATTGCTTCTGGTCTTCATTGATATCTTTTGGCACTAACTGTTTGATCTTTAATACTTTCTGAAATACTGAAACACTTATTCTTCACTGAGGCTTTATCATAGTAATGAACTTATTTCAGTGATCTTCAATATTCCATCAAATATCTTAATATATGTAGTTGCCTGATCTTCATTGTAGATTCCTGTGATTACAATAATATTATTTATCAGTCCTTTACTTTTAGTTGAGTTATAGTTCCTCGATTACATTGTATGTTACATTATGCTTTACAAGCTATGAGAAACTTATACGGAGTAAATGTATATGTTGAATTGTTCTTTTGATCAAGTGAATTGATTACTCTTGAACACTTTAATTGATTCTATAGCTTAACTTGGTTGTATGATTCTTCAGAATATGTAAACTGTAAACTAAAATGCACACAAATAGTTTAACTTTCAATGTAATACTTTATTAGAAAGAAATTGCTACAAATCTGAGATGCAAGTGTGAATCTTAGCTTCTTGTTCTTGTAAGGAAAGAAACAAAGAGTGAATACAATGAATATTCAACTTACTAGCTTATGAAGCTGTGCACTTAGCTATATAGACAACATGTCTTAATTACACGCTTTTATAGACTAGTTACTAAAACTAGAAATAGACAAAGAAAACTTTACATTGTACATAATCTATTTCTAGCTAAGTCTTTCACTTTGACAGTTCATAACATTTGATTATCATCTTGTGTCTTTGTCTTGTTCTTTTCTTCAATCTACCTTGTAGACTTGTCATTGTCATTCATAGGTTTGACTAACCATGATCATGACAATGCTTCCTTCACTTGCCTATTACTTCTACACATTTCCTTGAATTTAGCTCACTTGAATTAGTCGAATACTCCTTTGAAAACTCTTAGAGAAGTCATGATGTAGACTTCTCGAATGGCTACCTTTGAGACTTCTCGATTGATTCTCTTGGACACTTCTCGATTGGCTTAGACTTCTCAATTAGATAATTTTTGATTACTTCTCGAATGGACTTCTTCCATTGACTTCTCAATCAGCCTCAATTCTTAGACTTCTTGAATGCTTCAATAGCTAACTTCCCGACATTTTGATTACTGGAATTCTCGAATGAAACTTCTCTGCTGGATCACTTCTCGAATGGCTTCAATTCTTTGACTTCTCGAATGCATAACAAACACTTATCCATTTAAGACTTCTCGACCAGTTTCCATAACTGACTTCTCGATTAGGCTAACTTCTCGATGGATCATTTGCCTTAGAAGAAATTCCATATTGAACTCCTTATTTGACGAGGTCTTCATTTTCCTGATTCATGATCCATTTCACTTTGAATCTTCTACCGTAACCTTTATTTTTGTGACCATCTATTTACAGTTTGGAATTATAGTAGATACAGACTTCTATCTGCAAATTTAAATAGTAAGAAGTAAGCCACAAATCTATACAAGAGAACTAGTTACGTTATAACAATAGTACAAGTAATACAATCAAACAAAGAAGGCTTGTCTAGATCCAATAATCACCCCCAGTTTGAGAAAAGACACTTTGATCAAATTTAAACAAGATATCAAGCCTACCTTTGTTTGTTTAGATAGATGTCATAGAGAGACTATTTTTCTTCCTTGTTCCTTTTGTTGATCTCTTCTATGTCCTGAAGGAATTCTTACCTGAAATGATTTCTTCAATCATAATAGAATCTTTGAGCATGTTGGCTGTAATCCGAAGGGTCTCAAGAGGATAGTCCATGATAAACTTGAGTCTTATTTTGATTGTTCTCCCACTGTAAATTTTGATCTCAATTTTATCAAGATATGTAAACACTCTGCATTTTTCTTATTTTTTAATTCTTCAGACTTTCTTTCTATTTCTTCATCCTCTTTGATCTTCTTATCAGTCATTTCTTTTCTGTAAATGACTTTGTCAATTTTCTTTTGATACTTTCTAGCGAGATACTCATCTACTTCAACAATATTAGGTTATTCACCATACACTTCTTGTCATAAAGACTGATTGCTCTTTTAATTTGATGTTTAGTGGTTGCTGAGTTTTCATGGTAGAATTCTATTTCCTCTCCATCAACATTGGTCACATACATTATCCTGTCCTTGAGTACAACCTTGGAGATTCTATTAGCAATCATTTGTTTGATCCTTCTTTTGTCATGCACTTCTTCTGCTTGAATTGAATTGATGTCCAACCCTTTGTCAGGAACAATGATTTGTTTTCTCCATTTTGGATGTCCCACTAGCATGGAACTAGTGGATTTCTTGAAGCTTATCCTTGACTCAGTGTTGATTGGAATTCATTTGCATGGCTTGAGCTTTTTAACCTGATCTTTCTCCATTTCCTTCCTTACTAATCCATGAGTAGTCACCTTGATAAGATGTTTTTTGGTGATTTGGATTTGTTAGGAATTTTAGCAGTTTCAGGAAATTGTGGTAGCCAGGTTAGTACCCTGAATTTTGTTAGGTGTACTAGCATGACTATTAGCAACTTGCTGCTTTTGGGATTTCTTTCTGTCATACTTCTTATCTTTGCCCTTGTCATCATTTTTCTTGTCTTGGTCATCATCTTTCGTTTTCTCTTTCTTTCCATCCTTATTACTACTAGGTGCAGGCTTATCATCCTTCTTACCTTGCCCCTTATCCTCATCATCTCTTTTCTTCTTGTTCTCAAGTTCTGCATTTGCAAAATCTATAACTTGACCATTTTTAAAATTTATTAGGCTCCTACCTATTATCTTGTCCTCTTCCTTCACAAGTGGCTTTTTTTTATAGAAGAGCATCAAGCTTATGATATGTCTCATGCTGGTATCTATCAAATGTTGAGGAATCTTGAAGATAGACAAGGTATTTGAGTCTGACATGTAGAGCACCCCATCTGGATGAAAGAAGGCTTTTGGAAGGGTCTTTGGCATTAGAGGTGTTTTCCCAGTTACATAAGTAAAATGGGGGGTTGAATACTTGTGTCTTCTTTTGCCTGTATTAAAATCAACTTATGCAAATTTATGTTTTGACCAAAGAACAAATATCAAACACAAAGTTGTAAAGAAATATTGTTTGTATTATTGATGAATAAATACAAACTCTCTTAGGGTGTACACAAACCCTAATAGCTATTATGTGTTTATCACAATAACTCTCTCTATCTCTACGTTCTCCCAAAACTTGAACAATTACAATAGGTTATATAGAGTGTTTATATAGAGAGTTGCCTATCAACTAATAATGCAATTACAATTAATCAGGAATAAATTCTTATCTATTAGCTGATAGTTGCTTTCTGTAATTCTTCTTCTTTCCCATAACATATCTGCAATATCATTCCCTTTATCATCGAAGACTTTCCTTTACTATCATCACCTTTCAAATTCAGCTTCAGCTTTATAGACTCTAAAAAACTTCAGACTCTGATGATCTTCAGTCTTTGATAGCCTATAGACTCCGATATTCTACATACCCTTATTGACTTCCACACTCTGATTGATTCCTAGACTTTGATTTTATTTCTTTTAAAAATCTTCTAAGTATAATCAACTTTGATACATGTACAGGGACTAACTAGACTCTGATTTATATTTACTGGATCAGAGACCAGAAAAACTTATTCTATTACAATACAACTATGCTAAACTCTGTTCTAGTATTTTATACATCATCAAATGAATATATTTCTAACAATCTCTCCTTATTTATGCTTTATAAAATTTAAGCATAAATCAAGATTTGATGATGACAAAAGTAAAGAATTTAAACAATTAATCTAGAATAGCATAGATACACACAAGAAAAAGAATTACTTTTTAGTTTATCCTCTCAAAGGCTTGATTCCTTGACAAGAATGAATTTAGCAACTTTTCTTCTGCATCAGCCAAAGCTTCACCTACAAATTTCTTCAACTTCTTCATTTCTTCAGTATCACACTTGATTTGACAATAAGCTGCTCTCAGGTCATTTGCACCGCACTCTTGTTCTTTTAAGTCTTTAAGCAATAAAACACTCATCTTCCCTTCTATAGGCTGAAATCCAAAGTAATGACCCATACCTTCTTGCAATTTAATTTCTTTAACTTCCAAAGGCATGTTCTGATCATTTCCTTCAACATCAACATACTTCAAGGTAAATTTTCTTATCTATTGTTAGGAATTATGAGTCTTGATGATAACAAAGTTCTTAAAATTACAATATAGAGTCAATTTTAATTGTAACTGGTCAATGGATATAAGACTTATAAATATCCATTGACTAGGAAACCATTTGTCAGTTGAAATTATTCATCAATTGATAAAATGGAGTGTAGCAGTTGATTCATATTTCTATTTTATCAATTATTGTAATATGTCGACGGATGCCACAATCTAGTCAACTGATATCTATTTGACTTCAATTGAAAGCTCTTCAACTAATGAGAAGAATGGCTGACAAACTCTAAATATTCTAAGTCAGAATTATCTTAAATGAAGTTATCAATAGATATTGGAATCAATGGATAAAGACATTGTTCGATGGTTAAAGGTCAACAAAGGTCAAATCATTGGATCTCCATTAATGGATGAAAGTTTCAAGACTATCAACGGATAAAGGCAGTCAATGGATAAGGAGTCGATGGATAATTAATTATCCATTGATACATCAATTGATCAATGGATAACCTATCCATCGATGGATAAACAAAGGAGGATCAACTGATAAGCTTTATTGCAATTATCAGTTGATCAAAGTTTCCCAGATTAGTTAAAGACAAAAGGAATGGGATCTTTGCAGAAACCGAATTAATGTAAGACAATCATGTCAGGATTATGAAGACTTTCAAGGCAACACAGTCTTCAAGGAAAAGATCAAGAAAAATATTTTTCTGAAACAAGACAAATGCAAAGGAGACTATGAAAAGAAGCTATAATATATTTTAATGAATACATTATAAAATGTAATTTTAATTTGCATTTTATCAGATGATAGAAAAATAGATGTAGGAAGTGAACTTCTATATATAGTTTAGTAGTTCATTGTAACAAAAGAGTGAGAGAGATCAAGAACAAGAAAAGCTTAGGAAAAAATCAGAAACAATTGTATTGCTTTTTATTGTTCACATTTTCATACTTGTAAGCAACTTGGTTATTTTAACCAAGGTTAATTCAAAGCAAAACATTCACTAGTGGAAAACCAATCCACTAGTAATTTTTAAATTGCCTTGTTTTATTTTCAATATATCAGTTTTCAATTCATAGTTTTAATAGTTTCTTCACTATATATTTCCAAACACTAAATCTATCAAAATACAAACTTGAATCCGCAAGAATTAGTCAAAATTTATAACTTTGTATTCAACCCCCTCTAAAAACTTGTACTAAGGGAAAATAACAATTGGTATAAGAGCATATCTTTTAATATATAGAAAGTTAGGATCTAAGTACATCAAGTATGGGTCAAAAAGACACATGGGTGAAGATTCCAGTTATTGAAAAAGATGAATACTTTCCCTGGAAGGTCAAAATGCACTTGCATCTGCTATCCATTGATCCTTCCTATGTTAACTGCATAGAGAAAGGTCCACATGTACCTATGAAAATAGTTACAAGTGTGAATGCAGATGGTAATCAAGCACTAGACAAGCTTATTCCAAAACATGTGAGTGAATACACAGATAAGGATAAAATGGCTATGAACATTTTTTTAATTGTCTTGACAAGGATATGTTTGACAATGTTATCAACTGTACAACCTCTAAAGAAGGTTGAGATACTCTTCAAACTCTATGTGAAGGCATTGAGCAAGTAAGAAAGAATAAGATGCAACTCTTGATTCAGAAATATAAGGCCTTTCACTTACAGAGTGGTGAAACAATCAATGATACATATAGTAGGTTTCAAAATCTATTGAAACGAGCTAAAACTATATGGAAGAGTATATGTTATTGAGGATACCAACCTCAAATTCTTGAGGTCCTTACCCAAGGAATGGAAATCAATGACTGTTTCTATAAGACAATCTTTTGACTTTAAAAAATATACTATTGACAAGCTATATGGAATCTTGAAGACCTATGAGTTAAAACTACAACCAGATGAGGAGAATGAGAAAAGTTAGAAGAAGGAAAATTCCGTTGCCTTGATAGTCAAGGATAAGCAAGTTACAGAACCCTGTGAAGATGTTGATGTTAAAGAAGGGAAGAAGGAAAGTCATGGTAAAGCTATAAGTGGTGCTAGATGTGATGAATCTTCAATTAGCAAAAGAAAAGAAATAGTTGAAGATGATAAATCATATACTAAGGATGAAATGGATGAGATAGATGAGAATCTGGCTTTTCTATCAAGA
The DNA here is from genome assembly GCA_028671895.1 of Oenanthe sinensis. Taxonomy (NCBI): domain Eukaryota; kingdom Viridiplantae; phylum Streptophyta; class Magnoliopsida; order Apiales; family Apiaceae; genus Oenanthe; species Oenanthe sinensis. The sequence goes on along the minus strand of CM053810.1, from coordinate 41,144,906 downwards.
AAATTTTCCCAACTCAAATTCAAGAGGAATCATATGCAAAGGCCTGGATTTCAGTTCAAGAGAGATAATCAATAAAGTAAAAAATCTTGTTGATAGAATTCAATTCAAATGTTTTAACTTTGGATTGGCTGCTCACTTTTCAAATGAATGCAGAAAGCCAAAAATGGAGAAGAAATCAAAGTATAGTGATGGGATTGACTATAAAAAGAAGTACTTTGATTTGCTAAAATAGAAAGAAAAGGCTTTTGTGATAGAAGAAAAGGACTGGGATGCTGAGGATGATTCTGAAGAAGAGGAATTCATCAACCTTGCACTTATGGGAAATCATGATGACCAAGAAGCTAGGTTCTCTAGTAATCAGGTAATTTCTACAAATCTATCTGAGTTATCCAATGATGAATGCAATATTACCATTACTGAAATGTCTAATGAATTATATAATTTGCATGTCACTCTCAAGTCTTTAAACAAAGAGAATACTAGGTTCAAGAGCACCTTATGTGACAACCCGGGTTAAATCCCGAGTCTTTTTTAGAAAATCGGGTCAAGTCTCGACTTTCAAATCCGAAATAGGCGCAAAGTAAACTGGCCCAAATACAACAACTTGGGTAATCCACAAGCCCACCACAGGCCCCCAAAAGATCATGATTTGTTGGTGTACTTAGTAGTAATACTTTTTACTTATATACTGAACAAATTATCTCAATCTACTCGATGTGGGACTGGGATGTTACAAACTCCCCCACTTAAATTCCTGACATCCTCGTCAGGCCGAACAGATAGCCCATAGGCCCAGATCGTACCTCTCTAGCCATTGTGGGATAATACTGGCTAGCTTCGTGTCCCCACCTCCGGACCTCTGTCCATTGTGGGATAATACCACCAGCCTTCGTGTCCCCACCTCCGGCAACTTGACGAATCAAGCTTTCGAGAGTTGGCTTTGATACCATATGTGACAACCCGGGTCAAATCCCGAGTCTTTTTCGAAAATCGGGTCAAGTTCCGACTTCCGAATCCGAAATAGGCGCAAAGTAAACTGGCCCTAATGCAACAACTTGGGTAATCCACAAGCCCACCACAGGCCCCCAAAAGATCATGATTTGTTGGTGCACTTAGTGGTAGTACTTTTTACTTATATACTGAACAAATTATCCCAATCTACTCGATGTGGGACTGGGGTGTTACAAACTCCCCCACTTAAATTCTTGATGTCCTCGTCAGGCCGAACAGATAGCCCATAGGCCCAGATCGTACCTCTCTAGCCATTGTGGGATAATACCGGATAGTTTCGTGTCCCCGCCTCCGGACCTCTGTCCATTGTGGGATAATAACACCAGCCTTCGTGTCCCCACCTCCGGTAACTTGACGAATCAAGCTTTCGAGAGTTGGCTCTGAATACCATATGTGACAACCAAAGGGTCAAATCCCGAGTTTTTTTTCGAAAATCGAATCAAGTCCCAACTTCCGAATCCAAAATAGGCGCAAAGTAAACTGACCCAAATACAATAACTTGGGTAATCCACAAGCACACCACAGGCCCCCAAAAGATCATGATTTGTTGGTGCACTTAGTAGTAATACTTTTTACTTATATACTGAACAAATTATCTCAATCTACTCGATGTGGGACTGAGATGTTACACCTTAGAATCTCTAACTGAAAGAAATACTCATCTAGAGAATGAGCTAGTGCAAATGGATAGACTAAGGGTAGAAAATAAAGATGCTAGAAAGGAATTAGTTGAGTGTAAAAAGGAAATAGAAATTCTTAAAGAGAAACTAGAAGAAGAATTGAAAACCATTGACAAATGGAACAGGTCCAACAAAGCTAGCAAAACGTTGAATCACATTCATGGAACAAACTCCTTCTTCATGTTTTCTGAAACTGTTAGGAATCTACATGTAATTTGATGACAACTTTAATCTTAGAATCATAGAAATTCTAATTGATGTAACTGATCAATTGATATGAAAATTATAAATACCAATTGATCAGGAAACTATTTATCAGTTGAAATGTTTGTGTGAATCAACTGATAATATGGGTTGTAGCATAAGTGTACTTAGTCTATTTCAATCAATAAGGTGTAAGTCAATTGATATTATTCTCATCAAGTGATGTTAGAGTCGATTGATATAGGTCTTAAACTGATGTGTAACATAGACTGTCAAATTATAATTATTTGAAGACAGGAAAATTACACAAGTGAATGATGATCAGTTGATATTGAAGCATCGATGGATAAAAGATCAATTGAAGAATCCAAGTCAAGTATTGAAGACCATCAACTGATATCAAGACCCATCAATTGATATATCGATTGATAACATATATCAATCTATAAGTCATCATTTATCAATCGATGGATATAAAGATCAATCGAAGAAGAATATCAGTTGATGGATAAAAAGAAGAATCAATTGATATGCCTAACATCAAATTATTAATTGATTGAGACACCACAAGTCGACAGACAAAATCACACCTATGGAAGACAGTCTATAATGACTGTGAAGACTCAAGTTGAAGATGTCTTTCCAAGTCTGAAGTACTTTTCCAGAAATGGAAAAAGGCAAAAGGAAAGATAGATTAGAAAAAATCCTAGTTTAGATTAATTATTTTATTCTCTTTCTAAGTATTGTAAACACACTTGTAGTATATAAACAAGTGTGGTAGCATTGTTAGAAAATATACAAATTTAACAATATCCTTGAATCAACTATTCATCCTTAAAGCACTTTGTAAGAACAGTTGAGTTTCATTAAGTCAGATAATTTGAGCAAAAATATACACTGATAGAAAAACCAATCCATCAGTAATTTTAAATATCTTTGTTCAATTTAATTATCAGCTTAATTGTTTATATATCTTGTCTTAAACACATAAACCATATAAACAAACATTAAAATATAAAAAGTATTGGTGATTTGTATTCAACCCCCATTCTATAAATCATATTGACATTGTTTTTGGAAATAAGAATTGGTATCAGAGCGTAGGTTTTCAACATACAGAAATTTTAAAGATCAAGAACAGTCAATATGGGCCAAAAAGATTCAGGTGTGAAAATTGCAATGTTGGAAAAAGATGAATACTTTGCATGGAAAATAAAAATGCATCTGCATCTACTTTCTCTTGACCATTCATATGTTAACTACATTGAGAAAGTTCCTCATGTTCTCATGAAGTTAGTCACAGGTGTAAACCCTGATGGAACTCCTGCATTTGAAAACATGTTCCAAAACTCATCACTGAGTTCACAGAAGGGTATGAAAATGAAGTGCTTAAACACAAAAAGGCCATGAACCTTTTGTTCAATGGTCTAGATAAAAATATGTTCGATAATGTGATAAAATGCACTTCATCAAAGAAAGTATGGGATACTTTTCAAACTTTGTCTAAAGGGACTGAGGAAGTAAGAAAAAACAAGATGCAACTCTTGATTCAGAAATATGAATCATTTTATTTCAAGAGTGGAGAGTCCATCAATTACATCTATAGAAGATTCCATAAGTTGTTAAATGGATTGAAGTAATATGGTAGGGTTTATACAACTGAGGATACAAATCTAAAATTTCTTAGATCTCTTCCAAAAGAATGGAAACCAATAACTGTCTCCATTAGACAATCTCAAGACTTTAAGGACTATACTCTTGAAAAACTTTATGGTGATCTCAAGACATATGAGTTGGAAATCTAACAAGATGAGGAGATTGAGAAGAATCAAAGAAAAGAAAAGACTGTGGCTTTATGGTCAAGGGAAATGAAGAGAAAAAGGAAAGTGGCTGTGGAGAAGGTTCTGTCATGGTGGGTAGTGATGTTGTTGAAGAGTCATTCAAAGGAAAAAAAAGGGAAAGTGTGAAGAAAATGAAGCATGCTCTCAGGATGATTTGGATTAGATTGATGAGCACCTTGCATTTCTATCAAGGAAATTTTCAAATCTAAAATTCAAAAGGAATCCAAATGCTCAAAGGCCTGGATCTCAGTTTAGGAATAAAAATCAAAACAAAAATTTGGTTGATAGATCAAAATTCAAATGCTTTAACTGTGGATTGACTGGTCATTTCTCAAATAAGTGCAGAAAGCCAAAATAAGAAATGACAAAGTCATATGATGGTATTGACTACAAAAAGAAATAATTTGACCTGCTTAAACAAAAGGAAAAGGCTTTTGTCACTGAAGAGAAATAATGGGCTGCTGGGACAGTGAATCTGAAGAATTCATCAATCTAACTCTAATGGCTAACCATGAAGATGAAGAAGCTAGTTCATCATCAAATCTGGTACTAGCTACTAACTTTTCTCAGATTTCAAAAGATGAATGCATTAGTACCATTAATGAAATGTCTAATGAATTGTACAATTTACATGTCACTCTAAAATCTCTAAACAAAGAAAACCTCAAGTTAAAAAACACCATTGATGTCTTAACTAAGAGGAATGCTTTTCTTGAAAATGAAATTATTTGTTTAAAAAGATTCAAGCAGGAAAGTAAGGACGCTAGAGATGAACTAGTAAATAGTTTGAGAAGAGAAGAATTGTTAAAAGAACAATTGGCTGGAGATATTAAAACCATTAACAAATGGAATAGGTCTGCCAAAACTGCCAAACAAATTATTGATGTCCAGGGTTTAGATACTCTAGGAGAATCCCTTAAATCAGTAGGCAATCCATTGGTTGATACTTCCATGGATAAAAATCAATCGACTGTTAATCCTTCATCAACTGATAAGGATTATCAATCGATTGATGCTGAATCAATTGATAAGCATCTATAGACAATTAAATCATCAATGGCTAATAAGAAGAAAAACTTTAGCACCCCTATCAAGTTTGTTAAGGAAACCAAGAATTAATTTGAGACTAAGGTTGAAAAGTTCAACATTGGTAGTCTATCTAAGAAACAATTAAAAGAGAAATTAGAAGGGATAGCACCTGTTGAAATCATTCACCCTAAAACAGATAAAAAGAAGAAAAATAGGAATGAGAATGTAGGTATAAACAAGCACAAGAATTATACTCCTGATATATATGCACCTAGAAAGGTGTGTGCTAAATGTGGTAGTGTAAATCATTTGTCTATGCAATGCAAGAAAAAAAAAAGAATTCCATATCTTCAAATGATTTGAGTGCACATGCCATGTCTGGAAATGCTATGTTTACTAATCCTATGCTCATGAATGCCACGTCTTCTAATTTGGTTGCATCTAATGTTCATATGCCTTTTACATAAGTTCCATACATGTATAATCCTTTCTTTACATATGACAATATGAACATACCTGGAATGCCATAGAACATGTATATCCCTGATAACAATCATGCTAGTCAAAATGTTAAGTATGATAATGTGAGTGATATATCTGCTATGAGTTCCAAGGTGTCTAAGCCACAAAAGTCAACTCCTAAAGTTAAAATGTATTTAAACCCACCAAAACAAAAATGAATCAAAGTTGGCAACCAAGGCTCAGGATGCAACTAATAAAAGAGGACCTAAGGCAACTTGGGTACCAAAAGAAACTTGATTGTTTTATGTGTGTGCAGGGAAACAGAAATAAAAATCTATGGTATCTGGATATTGGATGTTCTAGGCACATGACTGGAGATTTGTCCCTGCTCACAAAGTTTGTCGAAAAGGCTAGCCCGGGAGTTAGTTTTAGAGATAACAACAAAGGTTTTGCTCTGAAATATGGCTCAATTGCAAGAGAAAATGTTGTCATTGAACCTATAGCACTAGTTGATGGATTGAGGCACAATTTGCTCAATGTTAGTCAACTGTGTGATAATGGAAATGGTGTATGGTTTTCAACTGGATCATGCATCATAGCCAACAAAGAATTTGGTGAAATTCTCCTAACTGGTGAAAGAAAAAGAAATGTCTATGTGGCTGAGTTTAGCTCTGTAAAGGCAAACTCAATGATATGTCTTCTTAGCAAAGCCAATACAGATGAAAGTTAGATTTGGCACAAGAAGTTAGCACATTTGAATTTGAAATCGATGAATTAATTGGTTAAAAAGAATCTGGTTAGAGGCATTCCACAGTTGGAATTCACCAAAGATGGACAATGTGATGCATGTCAAAAGGGAAAACAAAGGAAAGCATCATTCAAGTCAAATATGAATCATCAGTTGATAAGCCTCTGGAATTATTGCACATGGACTTATTTGGTCCAGTCAACATCATGTCAATTGCGAAAAATAAATATTCCTTAATAATTGTGAATGACTTCACTAGATATTCATGGGTACATTTCTTACACTCTAAGGATGAGGCAAATAAATTGATTATCAATAATATGAAGAATGTTGACAATGGCACTGAATGGAAGGTCAAGAAAATAAGAAGTGATAATGGTATTGAATTTAATAATGCAACAATAAAATAATTCTGTGAAGAAAAAGGTATCACTTATCATTTCTCTACACCAAGGACTCCACAACAAAATGGAGTTATTGAAAGGAAAAATAGGACCTTGATTGAAGCTGCTAGAACTATGTTAGAAGAAGTAAAACTTTCTACATATTTCTGGGCAGAAGTAGTTAATACAACATGTTACATTTAAAATATTTCCATGGTCAATCAACTACAAGGCAAAACACTATATCAATTGATGAAGAAACACAAGAAGCCAACAATTAATTTTCTTCATGTCTTTGGCTACAAATGCTTTGTACTGTGGAATCAAGGTGAAAATTTGGGAAAATTTGAAGCCAAAGCTGATGAAGCTATATTTGTTGGATATGGAACAACAACCAAAGTTTACAGAGTCTACAATCATAGATTATACATTGTTATGGAATCTATGCATGTAGTCTTTGATGATAAGAAGATTAATGGGTTGTTTGATGAAGGATACCATGAACTATTGCATTTTAAAAATGAATCAACAAACAATGGTGAAGATAGTGATGATGATGTGGAAATTTCAAGAAATCAAGTACCTAGAAATTCCCTATCAATTGATGTCAATGCATCAACAGATAATTTATCAGTTGATAATACATCAATTGATAACAATTCAAAGGATAACAACTTTGCTCAACAATCTTCAAGTAGAGTATCCATCTCAGGGGGAGGGTGGTTCTCAAGTATTCAATCACATCACAATGATCATGACAATTCTAATGATCATGAAGCATCATCTTCAAGGATAAATTTACCACCACAAAGGAAATGGACCAAAAGTCATCCCTTTGAGTTGATTATTGGAGATGCAAGTGATGGTGACAAAACTAGAAGTGTGACTCAAAATGAATGCTTTTATAGTAGCTTCCTGTCTCAAGAAGAACCAAAAAGGATTGAAGAAGCCTTGAATGATCGTAATTGGATAATTTATATGCAAGAAGAGTTGAAAAAGTTTGAAATAAATAAGGTATGAAAGCTGGTGCCCAAACCAAAGAACAAGTCTTCCATTGGTATAAAATGGGTGTTCAGAAACAAAATGGATGAATCTGGTACAGTGACAAGGAATAAAGCAAGATTAATGGCAAAGGGTTATTCACAAGAAGAAGGCATAGATTTTGATGAAACATTTGCACTAGTTGCAAGGTTAGAGGCAATCAGAATATTTCTAGCATATGTTGCTCATGCTAATTTCAAAGTGTATTAGATGAATGTGACAAGTGCTTTTCTTAATGGAGAATTAAGGAAGAAGTGTATGTAGAACAACCTCCTGGTTTTATTGATCCTATTCATCCTGGATTTGTATACTATCTTCTCAAAGTACTTTATGGATTGAAACAAGCACCTAGAGCCTGGTATGACACATTATCTAAATTCTTGATTGAGAATCACATCACAAGAGGTACTGTTGATAAAACTCTCTTTTATAGAAATGTTAGTGGCTCTATGATTCTTGTTCAAATCTATGTAGATTACATTATTTTTGGCTCAACTAATGAGAAACTCTATTAAAAGTTTGCTAAGTTGATTCAAAGTAAATATGAAATGAGCATGATGAGAGAACTCACCTATTTTCTTGGTTTGCAAATCAAACAAATTAAAGATGGTATTTTCATAAATCAAACCAAATATATTTCTGACTTATTAAAGAAATTTGATTTAAATGAATGTTCTTCTGCAAAAACTATTATGGCCACTGCAACTAAACTTGAATCGAATACTAAGGAAGCTAAAGTGGACATTTCCAGTTATAGAGGCATGATTGGATCATTACTCTATTTAACTGCAAGTAGGCCAGACATAATTTTTGCTACATGTCTTTGTGCTAGGTTTCAGACTGATCCTAGAAAATCTCATTTGATTGCAATAAAAAGAATATTCAGATATCTCAAAGGAACACCAAATCTTGGAATTTGGTACCCTAGAGACTCTGGATTTGATCTAATTGGTTATCCAGATGCAGACTATGTAGGTTACAGAATTGACAAAAAAAGCACCACTGGCACCAACCAATTTCTAGGAAATAAAGTTGTATCATGGTTTAGCAAGAAGTAAAATTCAGTGTCTATATCTACTGTAGAAGCTGTTAGGAATTATGAGTTTTGAGGATAATAAATTACTTAGAATTACAATAGGGATTTAAAATTTCATTATAACTAGTCGATGGATATGACTTATAAATATCCATTGACTAGGAAACCAATTATCAGTTGAAGCTTGTTTATCAACTGATAAACTTGATTGTAGCATTTGATTCATGTTTCATTATCAATTGATTGTATTGCCTCGATGGATGTTGTGAAGTAGTCGACTGATATTATTGACTTCAATTTATAGCTTCTCAACTGATGTGAAGAATGGCTGATCAATTGTAAATATTTTAAGTCAGAATTCTCACAAGTGAAGTGATCAACTGATATTGGAGTCGATGGATGAAGACACTACTCAACGGATAAAAGCTATCAACGGATACAAGTCATCAACGGATAAAGGCAGTCAACGGATAAAGGACCATCAATGGATAGGGAGTCGATGGATAACTCAATTATTCATCGACACATCAACTGATCAACAGATATCCTATCCATCGATGGATAAGCAAAGAAGAATCAACTGATAAGCTTAACAACATTTATCAGTTGATTAAGGTTTCCCAATTTAGTTAAAGACAAGAGGTATGGGAACTGTGCAGAAACTGAATCAATGGAAGACAGTCATGTCAGGATTGTGAAGACTTTCAAGGCAACACAGTCTTCAAGGAATGCATCAAGACAAAGATACTTTCAGGACTAGACAGGTCCAAAAGAAGACTGTGCAAGTAGCTAATTTCTATTTTCATGTAAACATTATATGTTGTAATTTTATAATGCTATCTGTCGATAGGAATTAGTAGTGAAGAAAACTACTATATAGTGGTTAGTAATTCACAGAAGCAAAGTGTGTGTGAAAAATATCAAGAACTCAAGAAGAGTACAGTAGAAGAATAGGCAGTATTTTGTAGTGCCTTTCTAAGTTCAAAAATTTACTTTGTAAGCAGTTTGGTATTTTTACCAAGATTAATTGAAAGCAAAAACATACTAGTGGAAAACCAATCCACTATTAATTTTTAATATTGTTTGTTTTGTTTTCAATATTTTACCTATTAAGTTCTTAGTTCCATCAGTTTTCTATATACACTAAAACACTTTCTTTGAACAAACTTAAATCCGTAAGAATTTAATTTAATTATTAAGTATGTATTCAACCCCCCCCCCTTCTCCAAACTAAATGTACTTAAGGGCAAATAACAATTGGTATCAGAGCCTAGCTTTCAACATATAGAAAGTTAAGATCTAAAAGTACATCAAGTATGGGTCAAAAAGACACAGGAGTAAAAATTTCAGTTCTAGAAAAAGATGAGTATTTTCCCTGGAAAGTGAAAATGCACTTGCATCTGCCATCCATTGATCCTTCCTATGTTCACTGCATAGAGAAAGGTCCACATGTACCTATGAAAATAGTTACAAGTGTAAATGCAGATGGTACTCAGGCACCAGACAAACTCATTCCTAAACCTGTGAGTGAATATACAAATGAAGATGAGAAGGAAGTACACAAGGATAAAAAGTCTATGAACATTTTGTTTAATGGTCTTGACAAGGATATGTTTGACAATGTTATCAATTGTACAACCTCTAAAGAAGTCTGGGATACTCTTCAAAACCTCTGTGAAGGCACTGAGCAAGTAAGAAAGAAAAAGATGCAACTCTTGATTAAAAAATATGAGGCCTTTCACTTCAAGAGTGGTGAAGCAATCAATGATACATATAGTAGGTTTCAAAAGCTGTTGAATGAGATTAAACTATATGGAAGAGTATATGCTATTGAGGACACCAACCTCAAATTCTTGAGGTCCTTACCCAAGCAATGGAAACCAATGACTGTTTCTATAAGACAATCTTCTGACTTTAAAGAATATACTCTTGAAAAGATGTATGGCATCTTGAAAACCTATGAGTTGGAACTACAACAAGATGAGGAAATTGAGAAAAGTCAGAAGAGAGAAAAGTCCATTGCTTTGGTGGTCAAGGATAAACAAGTTGCAGAATCAGGTGAAGATGTTGCTGTCAAAGAAGGGAAGAAAGAAGGTCATGGCAATTATGCAAATGGAGTTAGATATGATGAATCTTCAACTGGGAAAGGAAAAGAAACAGTTTAGGATGATGAGTCATACACCAAGGATGAAATGGATGAAATAGATGAGCATTTCGCTTTTCTATCAAGAAAATTTTCAAAACTTAAATTCAAGAGGAATCCAATGCAAAGGCCTGGATCTCAGTTCAAGAGAGACAATCAACAAAGCAAAAATCTTGTTGACATGACTTAATTCAGATGTTTCAACTGTGGATCGGCTGGTCATTTTTCTAATGAATGCAGAAAGCCTAAAATAGAAAAAAGTCAAAGTTTAGTGATGGTATTGACTATAAGAAGAAGTACTTTGACTTGCTTAAACAAAGAGAGAAGGCTTTTGTGACAGAAGAAAAAGACTGGGCTGCTGAGGAGGATTCTGAAGAAGAAGAATACATCAACCTTGCACTAATGGCCAATCACGATGACCAGGAAGCTAGTTCTTCTAGCAATCAGGTAATTTCTACAAATCTATATGAGTTATCCAAAGATTAATGTAATATTACAATTACTGAAATGTCAAATGAATTGTATAATTTGCATGTCACTCTTAAGTCCTTAAACAAAGAGAACACTAGGCTCAAAATAACCTTAGAAACTCTCACTGAAAGAAATAATTATCTAGAGAGTGAGCTAGTGTAAATGGATAGACTCTGACTCTGACTGTTGCACTCTGCTGCATAATGTCCCTTCCTGTTGCATTTGAAGCAGGTAACATTGGGCTTATTACAAACTCCAGAGTGCTTCCTTCCACAAATCTTGCACTCAAGAACAAACTGTCTGACGGCCTTTGGCTGGTTGAAACCTTGAGCTTTATTGTTCTGTCTCCCTCTTCCATCATTACCATTCTTGATCTGCTGGAAATCACTTCTCTGACCTTCTGGCCTTCTATGAAACTTGTTTCTGAAACTACCATGTCCCTGACTGTCTTCCCTAGCTCCAAACTTTCTCTTTTTGTTATCCTTCTCCTTCTGGGACATATCACTCTCACCTTCCACGATCATTGCTTTCTGAACTATTACAGTAAAGCTTTGCAGCTCAAAAACTGCCACCCTACTTCTAATCCATGGCCTCAGGCCTTGCTGAAACCTCTTGGCCTTCTTGACATCAGTATTGACAAATTCTAGCACAAACCTGGCCATCTCAGAAAACTTGGCCTCGTACTCTGCCACACTCATACCTCCTTGCTTCAGTTCTAGAAATTTAATCTCCATCTAGTCCTTCATGAATCTAGGAAAGTACTTTTCTAAAAACAATTCTGTAAACTGCTCCCAAGAAATCACACCTTCACCCTGAAGCATCTTCGTAGACTCCCACCAGTAACCGGCTTCAACTTTAAGAAAATAACTAGCATACTCAGTCTTCTTATCCTCATCTACGTCTACCAACTGAAAAGCTTTTTCCATCTCCTTAAGCCATGTCTGGGCTTCTACTGGGTCTGTGGATCCTTTGAATTCTGGTGGTTTCACTGCTTGAAAAGATTTAAAGGTAACTGCTGGGGGTGCAGAAGGTCTTTGCTGTTGCTGGGTTAAAAGAGCTGTTTGCTGTTGTAGCAACTGAATGAGTTAGGCAACTGTAGGGTCCATGGGATTTTGATCTTGTGTATTATGATTCTGAGACAAATTTGAGGGGTTTCTTTTCTTTGGCGGCATTTACTATAGGGGAAACAAGCAACTTATTAAGCAATACACTACACTGTATCGTAAACAGTTCAAATACTTTGAAAACCATTTGGGAATTATAAACACTTATTTAAAAAAATCAATCTTGTAGCATCATTACTACATAAGTTGCCTGTACAACAAGGATATAAAGGTTCTATAGAAAACAGGTTAGCACAACAGGTATAAATAAGGTACTGGTAAAGGTAAGAAACAGTTTATGGTCAAATGTGCGAAAAAGTAAATGACAGATATATCGGAAGATACTGGAACTAAAAAGCAAACATACATAGATACTAAAAGTGCCAAAGTGCAGGATAAGTTAGAGTACAACCACGAAATAAAAGTACTGAGACGAAAACAGAAATAACATCTGGCAAGTGTGCTAGAGGGCTCTAACAAATGTCCCTTCTAACACTTAAACATCCTAACATCTAATCACCCCGGTGATCCCTGTCTCTGGCAGCCCTGAGTCCAATCAGCAGTCTACTAAGCACCCGGGTCAACTCTCCTGCCCGCTCCGCTACATCATCTGGAAATGCTCTAGCCGCTATCTGCCTACGACCCTCTTCCTTGACAGCCCTAATCCGTTCCTCCCACCACTCGACAGGATGCACAGGAACTCGTAACTGGCATAGGGTGATGGATGGCCTATAAACTCTACGGCGAACAGGGACACCAGCACTCCCTGAGGGTAGGTCAGGCTGAGCAGGGGGCTCAGGAATCAGCTCCTCCTCCTCGCTCTCAGAACTAGATATAACTATAGCATCATCGTCAGTATCCGAAGAAAATTCAGAAGAACCAGGAGAGGGTGGTGGTTGTGAAATAATGCCACGAGCCTGCAATAATATAATATGCAAAGCAAAGAGGGATAAGATCACCTTAAATCTACAGTTAAAATCCTTACGTCTATACCACTCTTCGATATCTAACCCTATCTTACCATTACTCTCTCTTCTTTTATTAAATGATCTACTTGTTTAACTTAATCCTGGCTTGTTTCAGTGACCAAAACCTTAGCTCTGATACCAACCTGTGACGCCCTCCCGATCCGGGGTCTAGATCGGGGAGTCACTACCACTTTATATGCATGCACCCTAAATAACAATAATGGAAAATACGCAAAAATATGACCCCGACTACTAGCCTGGACCTTTCAAGGTAATGGTATGAAACAAGCACACAACTACATTCATTTATATTTACATTTACAGTAACCAAAATAATATTACAATTCCTGAAACATCTCGAAATCTACTAATAAAATACAAGACTAAACAAAGTCTTTTCCTTCCAACTCTGCCTCGATCCTACCTGTTCAATCTCAGCCAGCCTCACATAGTTCATGTATGACATATTCTTTCTGGAAGTCTGCTTAATACGAATCATGATTCTCAAGAGCTGTAGATGTTAGAAAATAAAAGAATGAGCTACAAAAGCTCAGCAAGTAACCATATAGGTTAAAAACAGTTCTACAGGCTTATATATAATTTAAAAAGTCTTTTCTCAAAACCATGCTTTAAAATCATTGCTGGACCTCATTGTCGGATTCCATATTTAAATCCATTTTAAGATCGTTAGACAGAGGTAAGGTTTATTCCAAGATATGTCTCAAAACAAGTTTCTGTTGTAGTAAGGTAAGCTGAAATCATGAACTGGGAATCCAAAACCAAGCTATAGTTGTAAAGTCAGGTTGTAGGGTCAATTCACAGGTATAACAAGATGTTCTGAAAACAGTTGTAAGGTATTTGATCATGATAGTAGTTAGACAATAACAACATGGTACTTTCAAGGTTTAAAGTTTAAGTAAACATAATTAAGGAAAATAGTGTAAACATAAGTCATAGTTCCAGGTTACTGATTTAAGATCTTTAAAACTAGTTTATAAGTTGTCGATAACAGTTCAGGGATTGAAAAGTTTAAAGTGCAATTAAAACTGGTAAAAGGTTGCAGTTTAAGTAAAGCAATTAAAGTAAGGTAGGTTATTGCTTAAAACAGTTGACATAAGATAACACAGTTGCAGGGTCATAAAGCAGTTTATAAAACAGTTCACTATACAGTTCATAAAACAGTGTTTAAGTTAAAAGAGATTAGGCAGTAGTTACTTGCCTTAAAAAGGAATGCTACAGCTGCTGAACAGGTAGATCGCCTACACCAGACACTAACTCTCTACTTTAGCTTTCCCTCTGTCTTTCACCTCAATATCCTTCGTAGCTACACATAAATAGTACTATATCAGAAACTTATACATTCTCGACGTCCTCTTAACGTCTAACTATTCTACCCCTTCGCTAATTATAACCTCTTAACACATATATAATGTACAGTAGGCATATTCTACTATTCAATCACTTTTACACTAGCAGACAAATAGCACATAGACACATATATGATCTGTAATATTGACTGATAGCTTTTCCTATACAGAAGTGGTGTGCCAATAATACTTTACAAATTCGTTTTAGTTTTTAGAAATTTTGGCAGCACTCCCTCTATATATATAGCTATCCGTCGGAATACAACCGACCCAAACAATCATTCAACCATATATGATTAGCCCCTTATAATTTCAATTCCATACCTTCCAAAGAAATGTTCGCATAAATCTCACAATTAACATTTCCAAACTTATTTAACTAGACAAACAGGTTCCCATATGCACATATAGCACTCGAATAAATCATAGCAATTAATAATTCACTTAACTCAATTGTAATCCATGTACTAGCTTATGTGTATATATAGTTAATTTCAACTAAACAGAAATCATAATATTCGAAATTAATAAATTAAGAACTCAAGACCAATATGCAACATTGAGACTCTATACAATTAGTCCTAGTTCATAACATAACTCAATTAACTTAACTGCATAGTTACTACTCCAAGCAATATATTTACAATCTCTCATATCTCATTCGAATTACTACATACAAACTACACAAATAATTAGTTCATTAACTAGGCATGGCAATTAGCATCAACCTAAGTCAAGTTATGTTGTCATTATCCAAATTCGAACATAACACACATATATATATATATATTCGAATTTTAACTAATGCTATAGAAACGATAGTATTTGGCTATAACATTTTAATTAAATCAGTTAACAATTGCATAATTTGCTCTCATCTCAAAACCAAGCGTAGCATTTGCAATTAAACATATATACATTTACTACTATTCGGCAATTAGCAATTTGGCCGGAAAAATTGTCACGACTGACATGCATCACTTAATTCGACATGCAACTAAATAAATGGACAAGTATGAGTAATTTAGGCAGTAAATAGGCTCAAGAACATCATAGCCTGGGTCACCAACTCACCGAGTTCATCGTTGGTGACTCGGGTTTCCGGTGGAGTGCCGGAGTTGCTCCGGTTTCTCAACACCGAACCCAAATCTCTCTCCCATAGCTAGTTTATGTAATATCTGAACTCACAACATACATAGCATCTAATTACAAGGATTGCATGCAACTATACACCAACATATACATACGGTAGCAATCACAAGTACATAAAACGGAGCCATGAATCAAAGATTTCAATCAAAGCAACTTGGTCACAAGTGTTAATCGGTGATTAACATCATAATTGAACAATTCGCAGGAAACGAGGAAGAAGCAAAGAAATCGCAAGAGAGAAGAAACGAGACCTAAACCAAGAAGTGCAGAGCAAGTGAAATGGCTAGTGGGCGGTGGCTTTTTACAAAACAAAGACAAGGGCATCCTAGTAACTTCACATATGCTGTTTTCTAATTTTAAAACAATTCAAAAATCGAATTTTGATAGAAACAGAGTACAAAAATAACTTTTATATTTTTAAAATAAAGATCATGAATTTAGAAGCTTCCCCATATTTTTGAAATATTTTTCTGATGAATAGATAATTAACTAAAAATCTTTGAAGTTAACTCACTTTAAATAGAAATAAGAGTAGGAAAATCTTTAAAAAATACATTTGGGCTCGAATAAAATAAACTTTTATTTTTCACAAGTCTCAAAATATTTAAGAAACATTTTGGAACAGGTTTCATGATTTTTGGACATTCCACTAATTAATTATGGAATTTAGAAGGGAAATATCTCTAGAATAAAACCGGAATAAAAGATTTATATAAAATCACTGTGACTAGAATTAATTTCATCACCATTTTTAGAAAATCTCTAAAATCACATAGAAGCTATATATAAAATTTCATAATTATTGGACACACCAATAATTTTATAAAAATCAAACAGTTACTCAATTAAGCATAAAATCAATTAAACACTTAATTAAAACACTTAAGCATAATACAGTCAAACGGGCAGTCAACTAGACATATTAAATGACCACATATCATATCTTAACACATTAAAACACATAAATCATATACCTCATATTATTCAAATAGATTTAATTATCTCGATCGTTACATAAGGACTTTCAGTGGTTGACTTAAGACATGACGAAATATGGATCTTGGCTCACTAGAAAGGATTATGGGATATACTTTCCAAATTAATAGTAAGGGTTATTGATTTTATAAAAATAGTGGGAGATATATTATGAATGTATCATAATCATTTGAACATAATAAATAACTCAGACAATCTAATGTTTATTTTGCGCTTTTATCATTGTAGATACCAAATAATGACAAACAACACAAACACACTATCCGTACGATCTGTCCTTGAGAAGGATAAGCTGACAGGAGGAAACAAATTCCTAGACTGACAGAGGAATTTGAGGATTGTCCTCAGGCAGGAGCGCAAGCTTCATGTCATTGATATTCCTCCGGTAGGTCCCCTTCCTGAGGGCGCTACTGTTGAGGAACGAGCGGCCCACATAAAGGATGAGAATGATGCAACTGATGTTGCATGTCTTATGTTGGCAACTATGAGTGCTGAGCTTCAAAGACAGCATGTGCATATGGATGCATATACTATCTATGAGCACTTGCAAAGCATGTTTGCAAGCCAAACTCGTCAAGAAAGGTTTAACACGAGCAAGTCACTTTTTAATTGCAAACAAGGGGCAAGTGAACCAGTTGGCCCACATGTTCTGAAGATGATTGGTTACATTGAGTATCTTGATACTTTGGGTTTCCTGATTGGTCCGGAAACTGGTATTGACCTAATCTTAAATTCTTTAAACAACAAATTTACTCAGTTTGTTATGAACTACAATATGAATGAATTTGACAAAAAACCTACTGAATTGTTGGCTATGTTGAGAACATATGAGACCAACATGAAGACGGCTGAACCTGCTCTCATACTGATGGTGGGCAATAAAGGTAAGGCCAAAGGGAAAGGCAAGTGGAAGGGTAAGAAGAAGACAGGTTCTGATTCTACACCCAAGCCAAAGTCAGGTCCTAAACAGGCTTTAAAGCCTAAAGGTGGGGTCGCTAAGGGTGAATGTCACTACGGTAAGAAAACTGGTCACTGGAAGAGAAACTGTTCAGTTTACTTGGAGGATCTGAAGAAGAAGAGGGCTGAGCAAGCTTCTACTTCAGGTATATATGTTATAGAAGTCAATCTGTCTATTTCTACATCTTGGGTATTGGATACTGGATGTGCTTTTCACATTTGTATAAATGTGCAGGAAATGCAGAGAAGTAGGACATTGGCTAAAGGAGAAATGGACCTACGAGTAGCCAACGGAGCAAGAGTAGCTGCTTTAGCTGTAGGAACCTATTATTTATCTTTGCCCTCTGGGCTAGTTTTAGAACTGGATAATTGTTATTACGTGCCTGCGATTCGCAGAAACATTATTTCTGTTTCTTGTTTGGACAAGAAAGATTTTTCGTTTACAATAAAGGACAACAGTTGCTCTTTTGCTTTGAATGATTTAACCTATGGTGTTGCGCGTTTGTTTAATGGTTTATATGTTCTTGACTTAGATAATCATGTCTATAATATAGAAAACAAACGACTTAAAGTTAATGACTCAAATCAAACATACCTCTGGCATTGTCGTCTAGGCCATATAAATGAGAAACGCATATCCAAATTACATAAGGATGGATATTTGGATAAGTTTGATTTTGAATCATACCAAGAATGCGAATCTTGTTTGCTTGGTAAAATGACTAAAGCCCCTTTCACTGGTAAGGGTCAAAGGACCACTGAACGTCTGGAGCTAATACATAGTGATGTATGCGGCCCAATGCGTGTGATGGCTAGAGGAGGCTACTACTACTTCATAACATTTACTGATGATTTCAGTAGATATGGATATGTATATCTTATGAAGAATAAATTCGATTCTTTTGAAAAGTTCAAAGAATACAAGGCTGAAGTAGAGAAGCAAATTGGCGGAGGCACAAGTATTAAAATCTTACGATCTGATCGTGGAGGAGAATACTTGAGCACAAAATTTAAAGATTATTTAAAGGAGTGTGGTATTGTATCACAACTCACTCCGCCAGGTACACCTCAATGGAATGGAGTTTCAGAGAGGAGAAATCGCACCTTGTTGGACATGGTGCGATCGATGATGAGTCATGCAGATCTTCCAATTAGTTTCTGGGGTTACGCTCTGGAAACAGCGGCTTTCACACTTAACCGTGTTCCTACTAAGAAGGTTCAAAAGACTCCATATGAGATATGGGAGAAGAAACGGTCAGGCATGAACTTTATGAAAGTTTGGGGATGCAAGGCGTTTGTGAAACGTCAAGTATCTGACAAGCTTGGACCTAAATCTGAAGAGTGCAATTTTGTGGGATACCCTAAAGAAACAAAGGCGTATTATTTTTATAGTCCTTCTGAGCAGAAGGTGTTTATTGCTCGAGACGCTGTTTTCATGGAAAGAGATTTTGTTTCCAAAAGAAACAGTGGGAGAACTATAGACCTCGATGAAGATCGAGAACCACAAAATAGCATTGAACCTGAAGTGGAACAGGAGCAGGATAATGATAATGCTCAACAAACACAGGTTGTTCGTAGAACTGGTAGAATTCGCCATGAGCCAGAGAGATATGGATTTCTCTTGACTCAATGTGGTGATTTGATTCTCATAGATGAAGATGAGCCTCTCACATACCAAGATGCTATGAACAGTCCAGGCTCTAGGAGATGGAATATCCGTTTTGATGAAACAGTCAAAGAGTATGGCTTTGTTCAAAACGAAGATGAACCTTGTGTTTACAAGAAGGTTAGTGGGAGCCATGTGGCATTTATAGTACTATATGTTGATGACATACTACTAATGGGGAATGACATACCTTCTCTCAAGGCTGTTAAGATTTGGTTAGTGAGCAACTTCTCTATGAAAGACTTAGGTGAAGCATCCTACATTCTAGGAATGAGGATCTATAGGGATAGATCTAGAAGGATGATCGGTCTAAGTCAGAGTACATACATCGATAAGGTTTTGCATCGTTTTGGTATGCAAAATGCAAAAAGGGGATATGTCCCCATATCTCAAGGGATAACGATTTCTAAAGATCAGTGTTCGAAATCATTGGATGACAAGGACCGCATGAGTAAGGTTCCATATGCCTCAGCAATTGGATCCATCATGTATGCGATGGTATGTACTCGCCCAGATGTTTCGTATGCTTTAAGCATGACGAGCAGATATCAATCTAATCCAGGTGAAGGTCACTGGACGGCTATCAAGAATATTCTAAAGTACTTGAAAAGGACTAAAGATTCATTCTTGGTGTATGGAGGAGAAGAAAAACTGGTTGTAAAAGGTTACACCGATGCAAGTTTTCAAACAGACAAGGATGATACTGTATCACAATCTGGTTTTGTGTTTTGTCTAAACGGAGGTGCTGTAAGTTGGAAGAGTTCAAAACAAGAAACAGTAGCTGATTCTACAATGGAGGCTGAGTACATTGCAGCTTGTGAAGCGGCTAAGGAAGCTGTTTGGATTCGAAAATTCATTACTGATTTGGGAGTGGTTCCATCGATCGCAGATCCCATTAATCTATACTGCGATAATAATGGAGCCATTGCACAGGCTAAAGAACCTAGAGCTCACTCCCGAACCAAACACATACTCAGGAGATATCACCTCATTCGAGAGATTAATGAAAGGGGTGACATACACATATGTAAAGTGCACACAAATGATAACATTGCAGACCCACTGACCAAAGGCTTGTCGTAGAAGAAGCACGACGGTCACACTAGTTCCATGGGTGATTGGCTCTAGTGCAAGTGGGAGATTGTTGGTGTAGGTGCCCTAGAGGCAATACAATGTTTATTTTGATAAACCTTTATGTCAATTGATTATTCAATAAACGTATTTATTATGACTTTAATTACTGCGATATATTTGTTAGCATAATAAATATCCTTAGAATCATGATACACATTGTATAGTTTAGTACATGACTTGAACTAGAGATTATATAATATATCATATTCTTAAATGTCCATAGTCGAGTATTATTATTATAGGACAATAATAATACATAAATAGACTAGTATGTTGTTTGACTGATAACCACATCTCATTGGTTATAAGTATGGGGATACTAAAGTCAATACATAGGTACATGTAGGAGTACATGATACTGGACAGACCCACAGTGAGATTCTTCATGTTTAATAAAGTCATAAGAAAGACTCACAGTGATAATGGTGTAATGATCCTTTGACTTTAGATCATTATATTTCTATACGAGGATTAATATACTTTGACTACATTAAAAGTTACCTTTGACTGGGTGATGATAAAAGTGGACATCGGGTATATCATGAGTCGTATGAGAAATATGAATGATAGATAAATGATTTAACCCTCCTATAATTAGGAGAGATATTATTGGCCTCTTGATTGAGTGAGACTATAAAATGCATGGCAGTGCTCAAATAATGATTTGTTTTCATAGTCTACTCATGGATCAAGTAAACTCGGATTAAATGTTGAAGAGGATGACTAAATACATGCCTTGAGTTTAATATATAATATATGTGGTTAAAGGGATTATATTACACTGAAACATTAATCATGAAAGGTTTTATCGAATCACGATTTAATTATTATTTAATTGGGTAGCAATGATGTATTACTAGATACCGCTCATTGTTTATAATTTTATTGGAGAATAAAATTATTGCTAATTAAATAATAGCCTATAGGGTCACACACATAGAGTACTTTAAGGAATAATTAATTTAAATTATAGATTTAAATTAATTGATGATTATTTGAATTTTATTATATTAATTAAGTGAGACTTAATTAATTGAAATAATATAAATTCGAATTTGAATTCTGCCATTAATAATTAAGTGTGACTTAGTTATTAATTAAATAATAAAATTCGGTTTTATTATTTAATCATAAACCTACATGGGTTAGGCTTTGCTGTTATGGGTTGCTATTATGGGCCTATTAACCAACCATTATAAATAGATAATGTAGGGTTAATAAGGGTTAAGGTTTTTATAAGAAAAACCCTATAGAGGCAGCAGCAGCAGCAAGCACATCAAAGGCAGTTTCGAAATCATCTAGAGGAGGCTAATACATCCGTTCCATAATCGAGATCGTGAGACGTTCTTGAAGGTGCTCGTGTGGATACCATAGAGGTGTTTTCAAGAGGAAGACACAAGTCGTGAAAGCTAGGATCTCCATTGAGTTCGTAGTAGTCAAGACCAAACAAAGGTATGATTCCGTTTCACAATAATCAGTCCATGATTATACATGATCCTGCGTTAGGGTTCCGAAATTTTTCGTTATATTTACGTTTAATCCGCTGCGTTTTATGCCTCGGAACCCAACAAAATGAGAAGAAGAAGAAAAACAGAAATGGTAAAGTAGGCATAAACAAGCACAATAACTACACACCTGACAAATTTGCTCCTAAGAAGATATGTGCTAAGTGTGGTAGCAAAAATCACTTATCTGTGCAATGCAAAATCAATATGCCTGCAACAACCAATGTGCCTGTTATACCTAACATGCATTCTAATTTTGTTTTTCCTCATTTAGTTGATTCTCATGCTATTCATGCTCAATATGCATCAATGCCTTATATGTTTAATCCATATCTTGCATTTGCCAACATTAATATGCCTGCTATGCCATGGAATATGCTTAACAATTTTCATACACCAAATTTCTCCAATTCTGCAAGCATGAATATTCCAAATATTAGCACTGAGAATTCTGAGGTAAGGAAACCAACACCTAAGGTTGAAATGGAAGTAAAACCACCTAAACCAAAGGTACAAAAATTGGAAACCAAGCCAAAGATAGCAACTAATAAGAAAGGACCCAAGGCAACTTGGGTACCAAAATCAACTTGATTGTTTTTGACTGTGTGCAGGGAAAAACAAGAAATCTTTGGTACTTGGACAGTGGGTGTTCAAGACGCATGACTGGAGATAAATCCCTGCTCACAAAGTTTGAGGAGAAAGCTGGCCCTAGAGTAACTTTTGGAGATGGCAACAAAGGGTACACCATGGGATATGGCTTGATTTCAAAAGAGAATGTCATCATTGATCCTGTTGCATTAGTTGATGGCTTAAGACATAATTTGTTAAGCATAAGTCAACTATGTGACAATGGAAATAAAGTTTGTTTCACAACAGAAGCATGCATAATTTCCAACAGGGAAGATGTAAGCCTGGTTATGACTGGGAATAGAAAAGGAAATGTGTACATAGTTGACTTCAACTGAACAAGTGCAGATTCAATGACTTGTCTTATCTCTAAGGCAAGTACAAATGAAAGTTGGCTGTGGCATAAGAAATTAGCTCACTTGAATTTCAAAGCCATGAATCTGTTGGTCAAGAAAAATCAAGTGAGAGGCTTACCACAAATGGAATTTGTCAAGGATGGACTATGTGATGCCTGTCAGAAAGGAAAACAAAGGAAGGCATCATTCAAGTCAAAATTGGAATCATCAATTGAGAAGCCACTTGAGTTATTACACATGGATTTGTTTGGTCCTGTAAATATCATTTCCATTGCAAAGAAGAAGTATGCTCTAGTCATTGTAGATGATTTTTCAAGGTTCTCATGGACTTATTTTCTGCATTCAAAGGATGAAGCTAGTCATCTCATCATCAAGCACATAAGTGAAGTTGAGAAAAATCTTGAATTGGATGTAAAGAAGATAAGGAGTGACAATGGGACATAATTCAAAAATTCCACAATGAAGGAGTTCTGTGAATCTAAAGGAATCATACACACCTTCTCTGCACCAAGGACACCCCAACAAAATGGGGTAGTTGAAAGGAAAAATAGGACATTGATTGAAGCAGCTAGAACTATGTTGGAGGATGCTAAATTACCAACATACTTCTGGGATGAGGCCATTAACACAACATGTTACACTCAAAACATCTCCATAGTAAATCAAGCTCAAGAGAAGAGCCCTTATCAATTGATCAAGAAAGACAAAAAGCCAAAAGTGGGGTTTCTTCATGTCTTTGGCTGCAAGTGCTATGTGCTAAGAAATCAATGTGAAAACCTGGGAAAATTTGAAGCCAAAGTTGATGAAGCTATATTTGTTGGGTATGCACTATCAAGCATAGCCTATAGAGTCTAGAATCTTAGACTACACATTGTTATGGAATCTGTACATGTAGTATTTGATGATAAAAAGATTCAAGGCTTGTTTGATGAAGGAAATCATGACATACTGCACTTTGAGAATGAATCAAATGTTGTAGATGATGATGAAGAAGCAGAAATTATAAAACCTCAAGTTCTCAGAAACCCAATATCAGTTGATGTTTCTGCATCAATGGATAATTTATCAGTTGACAGAAATCCATCAACTGATAATGCATCAACTGATAACTCTTCAATGGATAATCAACACTCTATATCTAGGGTATCCAATTCAGGGGGAGGGTTTCAGAATCAATCCAAAAATTCAAATCAATTTGAGTTCAATACAAATGATCATGAAGCTTCATCTTCAAGGCAAAATTTGCCTCCTCAAAGAAAATGGATAAAAAGCCATCCATTTGAACTAATCATTGGAAATGCAGAAGATGGTGTCAAGACAAGAAGTGCTACACAAAATGAGTGTCTGTATAGCAGTTTTCTATCTCAAGAAGAACCTAAAAGAATTGAAGATGCTCTTATGGATCCTGATTGGGTTTTGGCTATGCAAGAAGAATTCAATCAATTTGAAAGAAATAAAGTGTGGAAGTTGGTGCCCAAGCCAAAAGATAGATCAGTAATTGGTACAAAATGGGTATTCATAAACAAAATGGATGAAACTGGTACTGTGACTAGAAACAAAGCAAGGCTTGTGGCAAATGGATATTCACAAGAAGAAGGAATTGATTTTGATGAAAGATTTACACCAGTTGCAAGGTTAGAAGCAATCAGAATCTTTCTAGCTTATGCTGCACATGCTAATTTCAAAGTCTACCAGATGGATGTGAAAAGTGCATTTTTGAATGGAGTATTAGAAGAGGAAGTCTATGTGGAACAACCTCCTGGCTTTGAAGATCCAAATTTCCCTGACTTTGTCTACTATCTTCTCAAAGCACTCTATGGCTTGAAGCAAGCACTAAGGGACTGGTATGACACTTTATCTCAGTTCCTCATTGAGAATCACTTCACAAAAGGTACTATTGATAAAACTCTATTCAGTAGAAATGTTAATGGCTCTATTATTCTTGTACAAATTTATGTGGATGACATTATTTTTGGCTCAACTAATGATGGACTTTGCAAAAAGTTTGCCAAATTAATGCTGAATAAATATGAAATGAGCATGATGGGAGAGCTTACCTACTTTCTTGGGTTGCAAGTCAAACAAGTTAAGGATGGTATTTTTATAAATCAAACAAAGTACATTCATGACTTATTAAAGAAATTTGACTTAAGTGAATGTTCTTCTGCAAAGACTCCCATGGCCACTGCCACCAAACTTGAATTAAACACTAAGGAAGTTAAGGTGGATATTTCAAGTTATAGAGGCATGGTAGGCTCACTTTTATATTTAACTGCTAGTAGGCCAGATATAATGTTCTATACATGCTTATGTGCTAGATTTCAGGCTGATCCAAGAGAATCTCATTTAGTGGCTATTAAAAGAATTTTTAGATATCTCATGGGTACATCAAATTTAGGTATTTGGTATCCTAGAGATTCTGGTTTTAATCTAATAGGCTACTCAGATGCAGATTATGCAGGTTGCAAAATAGACAGGAAAAGTACTACATGCACTTGTCAATTTCTAGGAAACAAACTTGTGTCATGGTTTAGCAAAAAACAACACTCAGTATCAACTTCAACTGCAGAAGCTGAGTACATTGCTGCTGGAAGTTGCTGTGCACAAATATTATGGATGAGGAATCAACTATTTGACTATGGGTTCAACTTGAAGAAGATTCTTATTTTCTGTGACAATACAAGTGCCATTGCAATAACAGAAAATCATGTGCAACATTCCAGAACCAAACACATTGACATAAGGTATCATTTCATTAGGGAACATGTAATGAATGGTACAGTTGAATTACATTTTGTCCCTAGTGAACAACAACTTGCAGACATTTTTACCAAACCTCTAGATGAATCTACTTTTAATATATTAGTCTGTGAGTTAGGTATGCTTAATTTTACTCAATCTTGAAATGTATGCCAAGTTTTTTTAGCCATTGTTCACAATTATCTGTTGAAACCAAGTAATCAATTGATAAATGTGTTAATTATCCATGTTGGTCCCTGATATTGTAGAAGGGGGGTTGAATACAATATCTGAAAATTAATCGCGGAATAATTTGGATTAAAAATATTATTTTAATTACTCGCGAAATATTAATTAGAATGAAATACTGTTCAAGTGAAAGATATAATTTTAACTTGATTAGTATTACAAAATTAATATTAAGAAAACAGTTATATAATTGATTAAAAGTTCTAGAACAAATTTGACATGAATTGTTCGTATTTAACAATTATATCCAAACTCAGCACAGAAATCTGTGAATATTACAATGCAGACAAATGACTGAATTTGAACTGATTTTTCTAACTGAAGAAGTACTGAAAAATGAAGTGATCTCCTCATATTTATAGAGGTTGAAAAAGGCTGCTACGCCTTTTTCAATATGACTTAATTTCAAGAAATTAACCCTTGTATGACTTAATAAATTGCTGGGCATGACATATTCTGGTCGGTATGACTTACTGAAGTTCGGTATGACTTATTTAAAGTCATATTCGGATTTTATTTAATTAAAAAAATCGGTATGACTTATTTTAATTAAACAAAATCGGTTCAGCATGACCTTTTGAGCACAGAAATCTCGGTATGACTTTCTTCCACTTGCTCCAGTATGACCTTTTCAACAGCTGCTCGGTATGACTTTCTTTTAATAAGCTCGGTAATAAGTCATTCGGTATGACTTATTAATAAGTCATTTCGAACAGTTTATATATATATATATAAGTCATATTAACCCATTTCTTTTATAATAAATTAATTATACTTAATTTAATTAGTTAATTTATAAATTAAATTAAATTCAACTTGAATTAATTTAATTAGATAAATTAAATAATTAATTAACTTTTGATAGTAGAATTAAAATACTATCTTTACTCGCATACCCGTGCTGTCGGTCTTGAAATCTTCTCGTCCTTTCTCTGTCTTCTGATCTTGAAACCTCTTGAATTGAATGAAGAATAAATATTATTTTTAGTTGACACACAAATGTACTGTCTGGTTCATTTGTGTCATACTAATAAATATTCTCCATTTATTAACTTTTAACTTGAGGCCTTTTGTCATTTTCTTTTTGCTTCACTGTCTTCAATCTTCTTCTGGAATCTTCTGTAGTAACCACTTGAAATCTTCTATATCTTCTGTCTTCTATAGAAGTACTACCACAATATTATTTTCACTGACGCTTGATCATAACAATGAACTTCTTCCAGTGTTGAGTAGCAATCCCATAAAATTCTTCTGATACTTAGATCCTTTGTGATTAGTTGACTGTCTTCGATTTGATTCCATCCTCAGTATTTATTACTTACTACATTTTCTTACAGGAGTTGAGTTGTCATCTATTTATTATAAATAGGCCTAGTCATATGCCTTTCAATCTCCCCCTATTTGTTGTTAAACATTTAACACACAAATTCCTAGAGGATAACTCAACCAACAACTAAGAAAATAATATTACATTTAAAAACTGTAAGTAAATAAATTGTTCTCTGGATCATATAATACATTTCCAGATTTCTTGAGTAACTGAAATGAAAGATGTTTGTTCCTCTAGCACTGAACATAATATACAAGTAGTATTATCTTCATTTCTCAGACTCATCACTACTCCCCCTTAGGATGACAGAGATGATGTCTGTTCTCTTCTTACCACTTTTCCTCTGTTTCTCCAACTCCTGTCTTCTCTTCTCTCCCAAGGTGAATTCATTCTCCCCTTACGTGAATTATCCAACCAATTTAATAGAGGTAACAACAGACATGGCATACATACAGCATTAAACCATCGCAGATATAAAAAATGCAAACTATGACATGTTATGCATTTTAGAAAATCCGGTTAATCATATTTACAAGAATCTTCTAAAATCAAATGGAATAGAATCCAAGCATGTTGTTATATACCCCTTTTTCTTGTTTAACAATTGAGTAATCCTCTTCTGGAAAAAGCCTTTGTTTACTTCTCCCCTTTTGATCTACTCCCCCTTTGTTGAACACTTTAACATTTTGGAGTAATCCTCTTAATAATTCTCCCCCTTAGTTGAGTAATCCTCTTAATAATTCTCCCCCAATTGTAGATATGTAACAATTGTTGGTCCTTTTCTGAAGAAATTTCCACCTTAGTTAAGTAACATTTGAAATCTGTAACAGGGAATGGGGAAAGGGATTCGGTAAGTGTGCTAGTGTGTGATTTTACTTTGTGTTCCTCACAAGTGTTTCGCTCATATACTCTCTAAGTGTTTCACTCATAGAATATATATTTTCACTCTTCCTTACTTGTGTTTCACTCTTTTCTCACATCACTATATCTCTCTCAGTACGGATGACTCAGTCTTTTGTACCTGCAAGAAAGATCACCATAGCCCCTTCAAGAGAGGTCACTGGTGGTGCAATGGGGTTTCGTAAATCCCCGTCCTCAATTGAATCTATTAAAATCTTTGATTTTTATAAACTGAATTACTTCAGGAATAGATTCAGTGAGTTGCTGATCATCTAAGATGATCTATTCCGTTAGGAATCCAGATATGTTCCATCTGGGGAGGGAGACAAGGATCAATAATGTAGCAAATGATCCAAGTTTCCTCCTGACGCCTGTGAAGGCATGTTGATTCAGTTAGAATCATCAATCATTCTTCCTTCCGTGATATGGAAGTTTAGAATAATTGATACCGTCAATTCATCCTTCCTGTGACATTTCAAATGCTCCCTCTTGGTCCCTTTTTGGTCCCAAGTAAGTCCTTACATTGTTGGTCCCTTGGTGTTGGTCCCTAAAACATAAGACAAAATATGTGGTTTCTTGAAAAATGTCAGATGAAATTAACTCTTTGCTGATAGCCTTGGCTGATAGGCTGAATTCAATAGACTCACTCTGTTGAGAGAATGAACATAGTAACAGTTTTGCCTTTTCCAAGTCTGTATCTTTTTGAGAAAACACAGATGAGCTAACAGTTGTCTCAGTTTATATATGAATCACCTTTCTGGAGACAGAGCTGTTGGTTCACTCACAATACCAACCTTATCAAATGCAATCAAGGCATTGACTCCCTCATTCTTAACAATTAGGTATTCTGTTTAATGGTTTAGAGAGACGGATGTGATTGTGTTTGTGTGTTTGGTTCTAAGATCTTGGTTAGAGATTGATGCCAATGATTAGGATCTCACTTTTAGAATCGATTGGATTATCAATGCTCATAGATCTTTCCTACTTCTCAAAAGAGACTTGAGAATAATCAGCACATATTTAGATATAAATAAAAATAAAAATAAAATAGATAAAAATAAAAATAAAAATAAATATGCCAAAATGTAAATCAAATAATACTATACATACTTATATATATATATATATATATATATATATAACTGATACCAATTGTTATAAACTAAAGATAATATTAAATATATTTACAGTAGAGATGCCAATAATAAAAAAACTGTACAAAAATAAGGAAAATCGTTTTGAGTTTTCTTTTTCAATTTGTTTGTTTGTTTTTGAAATATTTTAAGGAATATATACAGTGTATTTACAGTGCTTGAAAATAAATATGCAATTTAAAACATCATGCAATACTTAGTTCATGTTTAACATCCCTAACTCACTAACCAACTTAGAGAAAGTGGATTCATCAAGTGGTTTCGTGAAGATGTCGGCAATTTGATCTTCTGTGGGTACAAAATGTAACACCACAGTTCCATTCATGACATGCTCTTGGATAAAATGATACCTTATGTCTATGTGCTTGGTCCTTTAATGTTGTACAGGATTATTGGAAATTGCTATGGCACTTGTGTTATCGCAAAGTATTGGAATTTTAGATAGTGCAAGTCCATAATCATTCAGCTGATTCCTTATCCACAAGAACTGTGCACAACAACTACCTGCCGCAATATATTCTGCTTCGGCTGTCGAGGTAGATACTGAGTGTTGTTTCTTGATGTACCAGGAAATCAACCGTTGTCCTAGAAACTGACAACTTCCAGATGTACTTTTCATGTCCATCCTGCATCCTGCATAATCTGAATCTGTATAGCCTATTAGTTCAAAACCTGTACCTTTAGGGTACCAAATTCCAAGATTCGGTGTACCCTTCAGATATCTAAAAATTCTTTTAACAGCTATAAGATGAGATTATCTAGGATCAGATTGAAACCTTGCACATAAGCATGTTGCAAACATTATATCGGGTCTACTAGCAGTTAGATATAATAATGAGCCTATCATACCTCTATAGCTTGTGATGTCAACTTTCTTACCAGTTTCATCTTTGTCAAGCTTGGTGGCTGTTGGCATAGGGGTTTTTGCCGGTGCAGAATCTTCTAGATTGTATTTCCTTAGAAGATCCCTTACGTACTTTGATTGGCAAATAAAAATCCCATCTTCCTTTTGCTTCACTTGCAATCCAAGGAAGAATGACAACTCACCCATCATGCTCATTTCATACCTACTCTGCATTAACTTAGCAAATTTCTTGCACAAGATTTCGTTAGTAGAACCAAATATAATATCGTCAACATAAACTTGGACGAATATCATATCTTTATTATGTAATTTGTAAAAGAGAGTTTTGTCTATGACACCTCTAGTAAAACCGTTTTCAAGTAAAAATATAGAGAGAGTGTCATACCATGTCCTCAGTGCTTGCTTGAGTCCATAGAGAGCTTTGAATAGAAAATACACAAAATCAGCAAACTCTGGATTTTCAAAGCCAGGGGGCTGCTCCACATATACTTCCTCTTCTAGCTTTCCATTCAGAAACGCACTCTTCACATCCATTTGATAGACTTTAAAATTGGAATGTGTTGCGAATGCCAGAAATATCCTGATGGCTTCAAGTCTTGCAACTGGTGCGTAGGTCTCATCATAATCAATTCCCTCTTCCTGGGAGTAACCCTTTGCAACCAGTCTGGCCTTGTTCCTTGTAACAATGCCATCACCGTCTAACTTGTTCCTGTATACTCATTTCGTGCCAATAACAGATCTATCTTTAGGCCTGGGTACCAGTGTCCATACTTCTTGCCTTTCGAGCTGATTGAGTTCTTCTTGCATGGCAAGAACCCAATCTGGATCAGTTAGAGCATCTTCAATTTTCTTTGGTTCTTCTTGAGATAGAAAATCCGAAAATAAACATTCATTTGAAGTTGCACTTTGTTAGTAATTGTGCTCTAGAGACAATACTTTTTATATTTTAAGGAAAATATTTATTATTAAGGGATTATGTTTTATTGATTATTATTTATTATGTTTTATTTACTGCGTAATAAATTGAAAGTATAATAAATGTCCTTGGAATTTTGATACGTATTATATATCTTTAAGTATGTGACTTAAAAATGAGATTATATGAATAGTATCTTATTCCTAAAATTCCCTAGTCGAGTATTATTATTTAAGGACAATAATAATGCACAAAGACTAATATGTTTCTTGACAGATGACCACATCTCATTGGTCATAGGTATGGGGATACTAAAGTCAAGAACATAAGTGCATGTATCAATGCATGGCACTGGAATGACCCGCCGTGAGATTCTACATGTTAAGTAAGTGTCATAAATAATTCTCACTATGATAATGGTGTAATGATCCTTAGACCTGAAATCATTATATTTCTATACGAGAATTAATATACTTTGATTACATTAAAAGTTACCTTTGACCAGGTGATGATAAAAGTGGACATTGGGTATATTATGAATCGTATGAGAAATATGAATGATCTAGATGGGATTTAATCCTCCTAATTTTAGGAGTGATATTATTGGCCTCTTGTTTGAGTGAGACTATGAAATGCACGGCCGTGCTCAAATGTTGATTTGATTTTAATAGTCTACTCATCGATCAAGAAAATAAAGATTAAATTATGAAGAGGATGACACGAGACATGTCTTGAGTTTAATCTATAATATCAAGATTAAAGGGATTATATTACATGGAACATTATTCACGAAAGGCTTAATCGAATCACCGATTTATTATTATTACTTGGGTAGCAATGATGTATTACTAGATGCCGCTCATTGTTTACAATTTTAATTAGATATTAAAATTGTTGCCAATGTAATAATAACCTACAGGGTCACACACAAAGAACGCTTGAAGGAGAAATAATTTAAATTATGAATTTAAATTAAATAAGTAATTTATTTTATTTATGATATTAATTAAGTATGACTTAATTAATTATATAAATAGAATAAATGAATTACTTAAACTAATTCCAAAATTAATAATTAATTAATTAAGTGAGACTTAATTAAATAATTTAGAATTTTGGATTAGTATTAATTATAATTGGATTATAATTAGAAAACTTATTCCTCTCTCTATATAATCTCTTTATGGGCTGATTTAATAAAATAGAGATTTTACAAAAACCCTAGCCGCTCTGAGAGAGGAGGAAGATAGAGAGAGAAGAAGTTTTCGGGTGCTAGTACACATCAATCCTTCATGAAAAGTGTTCGTGTAGATACTGTAGAGCGTAGATCGCGAGAGCGGGATACGTGGTGATTAAACAAGCTTTGGACCTCCATTAATCTTCCATTAATGAACTGTTAAAGCTTCTAAAGGTATTTATTCTTTATCTCCGAATTAAATCTTTTGTTTTCGCATGGATCCTGCGGAGGGTTTCGCTATTTTGATTTATTTTTTGCGTTTATTCCGCTGCGTTTGTGTCACGAAACCCTACAATGGTATCAGAGCTACTTGCGAAATGTTTTAATTCGGTTATGTGCTTAACAGTTTTTGATATATAAGCATGTATGCGATCTATCATGATTTTATATTGATATAATATGTATATGTTTATATATATTATGAATATATGATATTCATATGATGTATAATCATGTGATGATTATGTGTGTTGATGTATGTATATGATACATGTTTGTTCTTATTATGGGAATCGTATTCGATACGAATTCTGAAACGGCTGCCGTTGATTTTCTGAAATCTGTGTCCGTTGTCCGATTTTCGCAAACGATATGTGTTTTCTGACTGGAATCGGGCCAATGAACAAAACTGATAGATATGCTATCATCGACGGGTCTGTAAGGCGTTTGACGTCGTTAAGGGCCTCGAAATAGCGATTTATTGTCTTTAGAAATCTGTTTTTAATTTTCTGAAATTTCGAAATTTGTTATATATGATTATATGATATGATTATATAATATGAGATATATTATATGTGTTATATGATAGCATGGTGGATGGTTATGGCCTAAAGACCCATATGATAGTGGTTTTGATTTATGGTTTTGGTTTCTAAATACGACTTGCATGTCGTTTATTCATTGTAATTTAATTATCTCGAATGTAACTCGAGTTCTTCTTGTAATTTCATTAGAATAGTTTTATTTTTATTATTCAATGTAATTATCAATGAAGACTTGCAAGCAAGGAGGCGATCCAAAAGGGGATGATGGAGCAATGAAGAAAGAAGACATGTAATAGATAGTATTTTTAAAACCACCATAGACTGACCTTGATATTTCCATTAGCTTGGAAATATCATATAGGATGGGGTCATAACCAAACACGTTTAATTTACGCACATTACATATATGTATATGATTGCATGTATTGGTATGTATGCGTAGATATAATTGAGATGCATGCTTAATATTGATTAAACATGTATGTATTAGATACGACACCCATGCCATGTTTGCTTAAACAAGATAAAATCTGTAACGATTCAAGATTTTAAAATTAACAAACGGTCATAAGATTCTTGTGTTCATGAAATATGGATTTTTAAAACACGGAATTAAATATGGATTTTTGATATCTATAATTGGGATTTTCTGACAAAAGCGGATATGCGTATTCGTAAGGCTGATGGGTTTTAAGTGTGACCATTGGTATCCTCCATCTACCTGGGAAATGAACAATTTAAGATGTCGATTTGAAATATTTAGTTCAAGGAAAAATTGAGGATCGCTTTATGATGTGATCATGATCGTTATAAATTTCCTAAAACCCCTTACCAAAATATTAAGTTTTACTCGGATGCTTTCCAATGAATGAACACTCATCGAATCCTAGATCGATAAGGGGAAGGACTGTCAGTGGCAGGGGACTCCTATCTATCGTGGTGAGATGCGACGAATATAAACGGTTATATTCGGCCGTTGTATCATTGGGTCTAACTTAACTGAGTCGTCATAATAAGTGAAAATAAACGGTTATATTCAACTATTATGAACTTAGAAGCATAGAGTTTGGTTAAAAGTCTATTAGATAGATAAGATCAATCGTTGTTCACCAAACTATCCAAGAATTATATATGATATAATTGACAACTATTGTCTACCTAAATAATCATTTTCTAAGGACTTCCAGTGGTTGACTTAGGACATGACGAAATATGGATCTTGGCTCACTAGAAAGAATTATGGGATATACTTTCTAAATTAATAGTAAGGGCTATTAGTTTGATAAAAATAGTGGGAGGTATATGATGATATACCATAATCACTTAAACATAATTAATATTAAATTTGCAATCTAGTTTATTTTATGCACTTTAATATTGTAGATATCAAATGATAAACACAAACAACTTCTCTATGCGATCAGTTCTTGAGAAGGACAAGTTGACGAGAATATATTTCCTTGACTGACATAGGAGCTTGAGGATCGTCCTCGGGCACCACGATATTAGTCAAATCTCTTCCCCTGCTCTTAAAGTTGAGAATGTAACATGTGCAAATCATAGTGCTTATTGGAAGCAAATTGATGTTGCGACTGATGTTTCATGTCTCATGCTCGCAAATATATGTGCTGAGCTTAAGAAGCAATACAAGCATATAGATGCTTATGAAACGATTGAGCATAAGATATATTTGAAAGGGCACTATACACTTACAAGTAGGGAGAGTGAGACCCGGTTACACCACATGCTCTAAAGATTATAGGGTATAACGAATACCATTGATATTTTGGGTTTCCAGATTGGTCTGGAGATAGTTAGATTTGATCTTACAATCTTCGGACAAATATTATTCTTATTTTGTTATGAACAATAAAGTGAATAAGATTGGTAAAACACCCATTGAGTTGCTAAGCATGTTGAGAACTGCTGAAAGTAATATGATAAATGCATGAACTACTACTATATTGATGGTAAACATAGGGAATGCAAAAGGGAAAGGAAAATGGAAAGGCAAGGAGAAGATTTGATCTAGTTCCGTTGTCAAACCAAAGTCCAATCCCTAAAGCAGACTCTAAAGTCTGAATGAGGTGTTGATAAAGAAAACGATTGTCACTTCTGTGGAAAGTTGGGAGACTGGAAATTAAACTGTCATGCTTAATTGGAAGATTGGAAGATGATGATCAATAAGGGTCAAACTTAAGGTATCGGGTTGGAATTGGAGTAAAGATAGTTTCTCTAGTTCGAGGAACTCGTTACTTAATTTTTGGCCTATAAGGAAAATTTAGAACTTAATAATTGTTATAGCGTGCTTGCAATTGGCAGAGACATTATTTCAGTTTCTTGTTTGGACAAGAAAGGCTTTTTCATTTTATAACAATAGTTGTTTATCCTATTTTGATGATGAGCCTTATAATGTTGCACATCTAATTAACAATTCATATGTTCTAAAGTGACTCAAATCAAATATTACCTTTGGCACTGTCGCTGAGGCCATATTAATGAGAAACGCATTTCCAGAATACATAAGGATGCATTCATGGATAAGTTTGATTATGAATCATACCAAAGGATACGAATCTTGGTTTATTTGGTAAAGTGACTAAAGCTCCTTTTACCGGACATGGTGAAGGGATAATTGAATGGGTATGACTTATACATAGTGATGTATGTGGTCATATGTGTACGATGACAAAAGGTAGATTTTATTAACTTCATAAAATTTACTAATTATTTTAGTAGATACGGATATATGTATCTTTTGAAGAACTAATCCGAATCATTTGAAAAGTTCAAAGACTATAAAGATGAAGTAGAAAATATCAATGAAAAGTTTTTTGATAGGAGAGATCACACCTTGTTGGACATGGTGCGATCAATGTTGAGTCAATGAATCTTCCAATTAGTTTCTGGGGTTGCACCCTGGAAACGGCTCCACATACACTTAACTGTGTTCCTACTAAATTGGTTCAAAAGACTCCTTATTAGATATGGACTGAGCAACGTCACAGCATGTCATTTATAAAATTTTGGGGATGTGAAGCGTTTGTGAAACGTTTAATCTCTGACAAGCTATGACCAAAATCAGACAAATGTAATTTTGTGGAATACCCAACTGAAACAAGGGGTTATTCTTTCTATAATCCTTCCGAGAAAAAAGTGTTTGTTGCTCGAACTGCTGAGAGACAGTGGGAGGATAATAGATCTCAATGAAGTTTGAGACCCACATGATAACGTTGAACCAGTGGAGGAACCTGAGTAGAATGTACAAGAAAAATAATACTGCTCAAGAAACACAGGTGTTCGTAGGTTTAGTAGGATTCGCCATGAGCCCGAGAGATAATATGGATTTCTCTTGACTCAAGATGGTGATGTGATGCTTGTGGATGAAGATGAGCCTCTCACCTACCTAGATACTATAAACACTCCAGATTCTAAGAGATGGCTGGATGCCATTAAATCTGAGATGGAATCCATGTATACTAATCAAGTATGGACTTTGGTTGATCCACCTGAAGGGGTAAAACCTATAGGGTGCAAGTGGGTTTTCAAGAAGAAGACCGACATGGATGCTAATGTACAGACCTATAAGGCACGATTGGTGGCAAAAGGTTTCAAGAAAATTCATGGTATTGACTATGATGAGACCTTTTCACCAGTTCTTATGGTCATGTCCATCAGGATTTTGCTTGCTATAGCTGCTTACTATGACTATGAAATCTGGCAAATGGATGTCAAAACCGCTTTCTTAAATGAGAGCCTTGAAGAAGATATGGATGTGTACATGACACACCCTAAGGGTTTTGTTGATCTAAAGGATGCTGGAAATGTATGTAAGTTGCGTCGATCCATTTATGGATTAAAGCAGGCCTCGAGGAGATGGAACATTTGTTTTCATGAAACAGTCAAAAAGAGTTTGACTTTATTCAGAATGAAGATGAAACTTGTGTTTACAAGAAGTTTAGTGGGAGTCATGTGGCATTCCTAGTATTATATGTTGATGATATATTACTAATAGGGAATGACATTCCTTCTCTACAGACTGTGAAGACTTGGTTGAGAAATAATTTCTCAATGAAAGACTTAGGCGATGTGACATATATATTAGGGATCGAGATCTATAGAGATAGATCAAGGTGATTGATCGGCCTAATTTAGAGTACATACATTGACAAAGTTTTGCATCGATTTCAAATGCAAAGAGACTAAAATGGATATGTCCCAATGTCTCATGGGATAGTGATCTCAAAATAAAATTTGTCCTAAATCATTGGATGATAGGGACTACATGAGTAAAATTCCATATGCGTCAGCAATTGGTTTTATAATGTATGCAATGATATGTACTTGTCCTTATGTCTCGTATGCTTTAACCATGATGAGTAGATACCGATCTAATCCAGGTGAAGGTCACTGGACGACAGTCAAGAATATTCTTAAGTACTTAAAGAGGACTAAAGATTCATTCTTGTTATATGGAGGAGATGTGAAGCTAGTTGTAAGAGGTTTCAGTGATACTGGTTTCTAGACAGATAACGATAATTTAATGTTTCTGTCTGGCTTTGTGTTTTATTGAGATGTTGTATGCTGGAATGGTTCACAGCAAAGACAATTGTTGATTTTACAATAGAACCTGAGTATATTGATGCTTGTGAAGCAGCCAAGGAGGCTGTTTGGGCATGTACTTAGGAGATATCACCTAATTAATGAGATTAATGATCAAGGAGATATACATATATGTAAAGTGTATACTAATAATAATATTGCAGACACACTGACTAAGGCTTTGTCGCAGCAGAAGCACGAAAGTCACACAGTTCCATGAGTATTGGATACTTGGGTAATTGGCTCTAGTGCAAGTGGGAGATTGTTAGTAATTGTGCTCTAGAGACAATACTTTTTATATTTTAAGGAAAATATTTATTATTAAGGGATTATGTTTTATTGATTATTATTTATTATGTTTTATTTACTGCGTAATAAATTGAAAGCATAATAAATGTCCTTGGAATTTTGATACGTATTATATATCTTTAAGTATGTGACTAAAAAATGAGATTATATGAATAGTATCTTATTCCTAAAATTCCCTAGTCGAGTATTATTATTTAAGGACAATAATAATGCACAAAGACTAGTATGTTTCTTGACAGATGACCACATCTCATTGGTCATAGGTATGAGGATACTAAAGTCAAGAACATAAGTGCATGTATCAATGCATGGCACTGGAATGACCCGCCGTGAGATTCTACATGTTAAGTAAGTGTCATAAATAATTCTCACTATGATAATGGTGTAATGATCCTTAGACCTGAAATCATTATATTTCTATACGAGAATTAATATACTTTGATTACATTAAAAGTTACCTTTGACCGGGTGATGATAAAAGTGGACATTGGGTATATTATAAATCGTATGAGAAATATGAATGATCTAGATGGGATTTAATCCTCCTAATTTTAGGAGTGATATTATTGGCCTCTTGTTTGAGTGAGACTATGAAATGCACGGCCGTGCTCAAATGTTGATTTGATTTTAATAGTCTACTCATCGATCAAGAAAATAAAGATTAAATTATGAAGAGGATGACACGAGACATGCCTTGAGCTTAATCTATAATATCAAGATTAAAGGGATTATATTACATGGAACATTATTCACGAAAGGCTTAATCGAATCACCAATTTATTATTATTTCTTGGGTAGCAATGATGTATTACTAGATGCCGCTCATTGTTTACAATTTTAATTAGATATTAAAATTGTTGCCAACGTAATAATAACCTACAGGGTCACACACAAAGAACGCTTGAAGGAGAAATAATTTAAATTATGAATTTAAATTAAATAAGTAATTTATTTTATTTATGATATTAATTAAATATGACTTAATTAATTATATAAATAGAATAAATGAATTACTTAAACTAATTCCAAAATTAATAATTAATTAATTAAGTGAGACTTAATTAAATAATTTAGAATTTTGGATTAGTATTAATTATAATTGGATTATAATTAGAAAACTTATTCCTCTCTCTATATAATCTCTTTATGGGCTGATTTAATAAAATAGAGATTTTACAAAAACCCTAGCCGCTCTGAGAGATGAGGAAGATAGAGAGAGAAGAAGTTTTCGGGTGCTAGTACACATCAATCCTTCATGAAAAGTGTTCGTGTGGATACCGTAGAGCGTAGATCGCGAGAGCGGGATACGTGGTAATTAAACAAGCTTTGGACCTCCATTAATCTTCCATTAATGAACTGTTAAAGCTTCTAAAGGTATTTATTCTTTATCTCTGAATTAAATCTTTTGTTTTCGCATGGATCCTGCGGAGGGTTTCGCTATTTTGATTTATTTTTTGCGTTTATTCCGCTGCGTTTGTGTCACGAAACCCTACAATGGTTCTAACACCAACATCTGGATCACCTATGATCAATTCAAAGGGATGATCTTTGCTCCATATCCTTTCCCTTGGTAGGTTTGATCTTGATGATTCGCCTCTATATTCATTGTGATGTTGTGTTGTGCCAGTTGATCCTTCATCTCCCCCTGAGTTGTTGCCAGGTTGACTTATTGATCCACCACTGGTATTAGTAGTATCTCCAGTGTTACTATTGTTTCCACCACTATTACCTGGATCATTACCATCATTGTTGTCATCATCATTTCCTGTTGCAACCTCAGGCTCTTCTTCATTATCCGAATCTGAGTCTGGATGATTGTCAAATTTTAATGACTCAGAAGAATCTTCAGTTTGGATACTTGGGAGTTTAGTGTCATCAAAAGTTACATTGACACTTTCCTTCACTTGGTGTTGATCAATTATGTATACCTTATATGCTCTTCTTGAATAACCGACAAAAATAGCTTTATGTGCCTTGGCCTCAAACTTGTCACGATGTTCATCTCCATCTTTTAACACAAAGCATTTGGCTCCAAATACATGAAAGTATTTGAGTGTTGATTTCTTGCCAGCCATTAATTCGTAGGGTGTCTTCATATGATCCTTGTTGATTAAAGTTCGATTCTGGGTATAACAAGCTGTGTTCACTGCTTCAGCCCAGAAGTAGATAGGCAACCTTGATTCACTTAACATTGTTCTTGCAGCTTCAATCAAGGTTCGATTCTTCCTTTCTACTACTCCATTCTGTTGCGGAGTTCTTGGCGCTAAGAATTGTCTTGTTATCCCTTTGTCTGAGCAGAAGCTATTCAGAATTTCATTCTTGAATTCAGTTCCATTATCTGATCTGATTGCCCGGACAGGTAGCTTTGAATCTAACTCAATCAACTTTACATGATCAATCACCAATTGTGGAGTTTCATCCTTAGAGTTCAAGAATAAAACCCACGAGTACTTTGTGAAGTCATCCACAATCACTAAGGCATATCTTTTCCTTGACATTGACAGAATATTGACTGGACCAAATAAATCCATATGTAGCAGTTGCAGTGGTTCAGTAATATTAGTAGAGTCTATGCCTTTATGAGTTGCTCTTTTTGACTTCCCTTTTTGACATGCCTCGCACAAACCTTCTTGTGAGAATTCCATCGGAGGCAGTCCTCTCACCAAATCCCTCTTGACTAGAGAGTTCATTGTTTTGAAGTTCAGGTGTGAGAGCTTCTTGTGCCATAGCCAACTTTCTTCTGTTGAAGCTTTTGAATAAAAACAGTTTGCTTCAGCTTCAGTTCCCGAGTTGAAATCAGCTACGTACAAGTTTCCTTTCCTTACTCCACGCAAGGCTAGTCTGTCTTCTTTAGAATGAGCTATTAAACACTTCTCCTTGATAAAGTTTACTTTGTAACCTCTATCACAGAATTGACTGACGCTGAGTAGATTGTGCTTAAGTCCTTCCACGAAAGAGACGTTTTCAATGATAACATTTCCAGTATTTAACTTGCCATATCCCGTAGTCATTCATTTGATGTTATCTCCAAAGGTGACAATTGGGCCAGCTCTCTCAACCACGTCTGATAGCAGGGCTCTATCTCCGGTCATATGCCTTGACGATCCGCTGTCCAGGATCCATACAATCCGGTTTACCTGTTTAACTCCCTGCAAATATCAAACGGATTAGATTATCTTCGGAGCCCAAAATTGATTGGGCCCGGCATACTTAAAGAATTGACCTTTGTCAGCTTTGACAACAGATCCTCTTCGAACAACAGCTGCATCCTCCTTGACTATACTTACTTTCCTATAAATAGTCTTAACAACTTTTTGTTTAGACTTAGGAATATATTTTTCCTTCTTGACAGGTGAAGGAATAGCAGTCTTGGATTTAGCAAATTTATTATTGATGTATTGTCTCGGTGTCATGTTCTTTTTATTAGCAGTCATGCGTTTGAAATAAGCAGTCATAGCATTAAAAGCACATAACATACAATTTAACATACCACAAGGTTTATGGCATACATCAATAGCAGGCATGTTATTCACAGCAGTAGGAGTTTTAACAATTTCTACTTTAACTTTTTCTGCAGATTTAAAGTTTTCAGTAGAATGACATCTATTGTTACTATCCCTACTACTAACAAAATTATTGTTAGGTCTGTTCAAGTTCTTCTTTAAGTTCTTAGCACCTATACCAGGTTTGGGGAAATCAAAAGTTCCCACAACTTTCACTGGTGTCTTGGGTGTAGCTTTCTCTTTTTGGACATTTACTTCTTTTATTTCCCTTGCTTGTTCTCCTCTTTTCTTCTCTTTCTCTTGATCCTCTAATTGCATCTCATAAGCGATCAGTATAGAGCTCTCGAGGATGGGTTCAGCTACAGGTGTAATGAAAAGAGGTTTGCGTGTGTCTTTAACATCATGAGGAATACCCCTTTCTTCAGCGCTTTGCTTGAATGGGGTAATGTTGCTTGGCTTTCCTACAGATTCATTGTACTCGAAGCCTATTCCAACTTTTC
The DNA here is from genome assembly GCA_028671895.1 of Oenanthe sinensis. Taxonomy (NCBI): domain Eukaryota; kingdom Viridiplantae; phylum Streptophyta; class Magnoliopsida; order Apiales; family Apiaceae; genus Oenanthe; species Oenanthe sinensis. Next base: position 41,102,958 of record CM053810.1, on the reverse strand, counting down.
TGTTTATTACCTGTTGGTCAACTAGGTTTTACAATATACGAGGAATTTTTATATGCTAGACACCTTTTCTTTTCTTCCTCTATCTGGTTTCTGAGGTAGGTCTCAACCTCAACATAACAACTGACTCTATTGACTTGAAAAGCTAAGTCCTCAGTTAATTTCTTAGTCAACTTGTCACTGTTTCGTTTTAACTGTTTTAAGACTTCGAGCTCATCAACTAGATCTTTATTTTCGAGTCTTAGTTGCTTAACCTTACTTCTTTCACCCTCTAGTTCTTTACCTATTAAATTAAGCATTTTAGGGCAATAAGGATTTACCTCCATTCCTTTTTTACTATTAGGAGACCTTGATTCTTCGGATGAAGCCATAAGAGCAAGATTTCCCAGCTCTTCCCCATCACTATCATCTGAGTCATCCTAGCTTTTTCCCTTTGCCAGATAGGACTTTCCTTGATGCTTTTGCAAAAGTGCATCATACTTTTCCTTGAGCTCTTCGTAAGACTCTCTCTTTTTCCCTTGCTTAGGCTTCTTGCACTCCGTTGCAAAGTGGCCTAGCTCATTGCAGTTGAAGCAACGAAACTTGCTTCTATCCACTAAGCCGGTCTTATAGCCGCTCTTTGATTCAGCTGTTGAAGACCCTCCTCTTTGGAATCTCCCAAAATTTGATTTAACTTTATAGGAGGGATTTCTCCGAAATCTCATGTTGCCAAACTTCCTGGCAACCAAAGCTAGAGACTCATCTTCTAGTTGATCTAGTTCTTCCAGAGAGTAGAATTCACCACCTTCTTGTTTATCTGAAGTATGTCCAATTTCTGGAACAACATACTCCAGTGAAGGTACAGCAGCCTTCATTTCCATCTTCTGTGGTGCTTCCACTAACAATGCTTTGGAGGAGCTCTGAACCTTGCCTCTCCCATACATCTCTCTTGTCTGGATCTGTTCCAGCTCATATGTCTTCAATACTCCGTAGAGTCTTTCTAGGGTTACCTCCTTCATGTCCCTAGACTCACGGATTGCTGCGATCCTGTGCTCTAGATGCTCGGGTAGGGTTAGCAGAAACTTCCTGTTGATCTCCTGATTCTGATAATACTTCCCATTCATGTTGAGCTCGTTTATCAGTTTGTTCAATCTTTGAAACACCTCAGAGATACCCTCACCAGGGTTGGATCTAAACTGCTCGTACTTGGAGATCAGGATTTCCAGTCTATTCTCTTTGACTTCCTCAGTCCCCTCGTTGATAATCTCTATTGTATCCCAAATCTGTTTTGCATTTTTACAATTGACTACTTGATTGTACATGACGTAGTCTAGAGATTCAATCAATATCAGTTTGAGACTGTTGTCCAGGGACACAGCTTCCTTTTCTTCAATTGTATAGTCAGATAGACTTTTTGGAAACTGTCTGTGAGGAATTACGACCCCATCTACTATATGTTCGAGAATAACTGATATAGGGGGTTCAACACCATTGGTCAAAATATTTGCATACTTGGGATTTGCAATCCCGATAAACAATAACATTTTATGTTTCCACAAATTGTAGTGTTCTCTGTCGAACTGTGGAATTTTGATACTGGTCACTTTCTGGGTACTCATCTTTAATAAGATTAAAAATTAAGTGTTTCAAAAAATAATTTAATTTTTGACTTAAAACATTTTTTGATCAAAAATAATTTTTCGGAAAAAAAAATTATTTCGAATAAAAAATTATTTCAAATTTAAAATAATTTTTGAGATCTGTATGAGTTCGCGGAATTTGATTTGGATCTGATATGAAAATATATCAACCAGCTCTGATGCCAATTGTTGGTCCCTGATATTGTAGAAGGGGGGTTGAATACAATATCTAAAAATTAATCGCGGAATAATTTGGATTAAAAATATTATTTTAATTACTTGCGAAATATTAATTAGAATGAAATACTGTTCAAGTGAAAGATATAATTTTAACTTGATTAGTATTACAAAATTAATATTAAGAAAATAGTTATATAATTGATTAAAAGTTCTAGAACAAATTTGACATGAATTGTTCGTATTTAACAATTATATCCAAACTCAGCACATAAATCTGTGAATATTACAATGCAGACAAATTACTGAATTTGAACTGATTTTTCTAACTGAAGAAGTACTGAAAAATGAAGTGATCTCCTCATATTTATAGAGGTTGAAAAAGGCTGCTATGACCTTTTTCAATATGACTTAATTTCAAGAAATTAACCCTTGTATGACTTAATAAATTGCTGGGCATGACATATTCTGGTCGGTATGACTTACTGAAGTTCGGTATGACTTATTTAAAGTCATATTCGGATTTTATTTAATTAAAAAAATCGGTATGACTTATTTTAATTAAACAAAATCGGTTCAGCATGACCTTTTGAGCACAGAAATCTCGGTATGACTTTCTTCCACTTGCTCCAGTATGACCTTTTCAACAGCTGCTCGGTATGACTTTCTTTTAATAAGCTCGGTATGACTTATTTAAAAGGGAGGTCGGCAGATGCTCAGTATGACTTTTCTTTATATATATATATATATATAACTCGGTATGACTTATTAATAAGTCATTCGGTATGACTTATTAATAAGTCATTTCGAACAGTTTATATATATATATATAAGTCATATTAACCCATTTCTTTTATAATAAATTAATTCTACTTAATTTAATTAGTTAATTTATAAATTAAATTAAATTCAACTTGAATTAATTTCATTAGATAAATTAAATAATTAATTAACTTTTGATAGTAGAATTAAAATACTATCTTTACTCGCATACCCGTGCTGTCGGTCTTGAAATCTTCCCGTCCTTTCTTTGTCTTCTGATCTTGAAACCTCTTGAATTGAATGAAGAATAAATATTATTTTTAGTTGACACACAAATGTACTGTCTGGTTCATTTGTGTCATACTAATAAATATTCTCCATTTATTAACTTTTAACTTGAGGCCTTTTGTCATTTTTTTTTGCTTCACTGTCTTCAATCTTCTTCTGGAATCTTCTATAGTAACCACTTGAAATCTTCTATATCTTCTGTCTTCTATAGAAGTACTACCACAATATTATTTTCACTGACGCTTGATCATAACAATGAACTTCTTCCAGTGTTGAGTAGCAATCCCATAAAATTCTTCTGATACTTAGATCCTTTGTGATTAGTTGACTGTCTTCGATTTGATTCCATCCTCAGTATTTATTAATTACTACATTTTCTTACAGGAGTTGAGTTGTCATCTATTTATTACAAATAGGCCTAGTCATATGCCTTTCAATCCATGGATATTTTTCAGCTATCGATGGATATATTTGATCAACAGATAAAATATATTCCTATCGATGGATATTTATCTATCGACAGATAATTACCTCAGTAATTGTTTATCGATTGAGAAATTCTTTCTTATTTGATCAGTAGATAAATTTTATTCCTATCAATGGATATTTATCTATCGACAGATAATTACCCTGGTAGTTATTTATCGATCGATAAATGATTAATTCTTTAGTTTATCCATCGATGGTAATAGAATTTCTACAGTTTTATTCATCCGTTGATCAAATTATAGCCGTTGGATGATTACTTTATTTGTCAACAGATGAAGACATACATCGATTGCCATTTAGGGTAATTAACTACAACTCTTTTTATCCTCCAACGGTTATATCCTTAATTAAATTGACTATTCAAGTCATTTTAATCTTAGAAAATATAAATAGCAGTTACAATTATCAATTCACTCTTACTTGCTATTTTATTTTCTATCTCTAATCTTTGTATCTCTGTTTCTCTCTCAAGCTAATTCTTGTCGAATTCTCTTACTCGCTTTCAAGTTCTTTCTAATCTCTCAAGAATCAGTAATGGCACCACAAAAGAAGATTGTTTCCTCCACCGGGTTCTGAGCAAAACAACTTCACAACATCCCTAACAATGAATGATGCTCCCGTGGACTTCCATTCGTTGATGCGATTTCTGGGAGACTGCAAAGTGTCCAAAGCACTTAGTGAAGCACCCACAATAGTGTATTTTTTTGTTGAGGAACTATGGAACTCTGCAGAAGTATCACAAGATGGGAAGGTAATTTCTTATACTTGCACAGGTAATTCCTACACCATTACAAGTACTACTCTGTCTGAATGCTTAGAATTACCTAAAAATAATTGTGATAAGGCACCCACTGAAAATGACATTAGGGACATGCTAGAATCTGTTAATTATGCAAATGCTGAAATTGGATTAGGTGAAGTTGTTAGGAAAAATCTTTAAAAAAATGGAGTTTCTTCTTTGATGCTATTATTAAGGTATTTTCTGGAAAAATAAGTAGTTTTGATGCAATTACCACAAGTATGCAAGAAATTGCTTATTATGTCCTATTTGATAAGTACTTCAATTTTAGCACACTACTCCTAAATGAATTAACTACTAAGTTAGGAACCAAGGCCTCTAGGAAAAATAACATTTATTTTGCTAGATTCTTTATGCTGTTAATTAATGCCTCCATTGGAGAATATGAGATTAGTGCAGATATGGAGTCACTAGAGCCATGGATGCAAAACAAGAGGATCTTCAAAGATCTTGTGAGAATCAACTTACATCCTAAGTTGTGCCTCACTTATCCTCCTTTTGTGCCGGTAAATCTAAAGAAACTCAATTTCTCCTTTTCTTCCTCAGGTATTCAAATTTATTTGCCTTCTGCAACAATGGAGGGGGATGGAAAGGCCCCCATCCTTCCTACCCAAGTTGCACAACCTTCCAAACACAAATCTAAACAAACCACCTCAGTAGTTTCTCAAAAGACTACTGTTGCAAAAACTAAGAAAAGAAAAACAACTGAGGGGAGTGTGAAGGTGGTTGATAAGGGTGAGGGAACCGCCCAACATCAAGAAAGCCAGAAGAATAAGGAAGGTGAGGTTGAGAGTGTCCAGCCAGCCACCAGCCCAATCTCCCAACAGATTGAGGCTGTAATAAAGGATTTGAACACATCCCTAGTTGCACCTTCTCAACAATGTGTAACTATTGAAAAGAGGTCTCAACAAGGACCATTAGATGGGGGTAAGGGTCACAAAGTTCTACAGCCATACAAAAGGAGAAAGAAGGATAAAAATATTGCACAGGGAACACACACTCCTACAAAGCCAAATACAAATTTGGTGGAGCCTTCAGTTTCTTCTTTTGACATGTCTCAGAATTTTCCTGAGGCACAACCCCATTCTCTATCTGTTTCTTCTCCTCAATCCCCTTCAAAATCTATTTCTTCAGAAACAGTGTTGATTGATAACTTCAATGTTTCAAATTCACCCTCTTTACAACTCAGGGTGGAGCCAACACTCTCGCCTGCATCACCAAATAAGGTTAACACCTTGGTTGATCAGAAAAATACTGAAAATTCTCTCAAGTCAATGGATAGTATTCAATCAACTGATAATTTCCAACATCCATTGACTAGTTCACTTCTATCGATGGATATCCTTACATCCATCGACGAGCTCCCATCAACGGATATTCATCCATCGATGGATATTTCTTATCCATCGATTGACACCTTAATTCCAATTCATGAATCATCCGATGAAACACTTCAAGTGGCCAATACTCTATTAGGATTGAGTGGAGTAGGTGAGGTGTGTGAGAGGCAAGGTTTGCATACCTTGGCAAAAGAAGAGTGTGTGAATGAGGGGCCCTCAAATTCTTCTAAGGTGGCAAAATGAGAGGGTGTGAGCAAAGAGATTTCCACCTTAGCAGGTGATGCAAAAGGAGATGATAGTAAGTGAGAGGTGAGAATCCAGGATGAGATCCTGATGCAAAAACAGAGAGAAGAGAGTGAGAGAGAAAAGAATAGAGAGAAATGAATTTCACCATCTCATGAAGCATCAATTTCTAAAACTGAGCAGGTTGCAGCAGAACTCACCCAAGAGTTGGGGTTGGAGTCAGGGGGGATGGAGGAAATGGAGTCCCTGCAGGAGTTGCAGATGCCCACATGAATGTGGATGATGAGATTGAAGTCAACCTTGATGCTTCAACCTTTCACCATGAAGATCCAAACTATCAAGAACTAGCAGCAGACACTAATCAAGTAGCTGAACAAATATTGGGATTGGTACAAACAGAAGAACAATTCAGGAGTGGAAAGGAGCATCTAGCTAGTCAACCTGATGATGTATCCCACATGAATCCTAAAGACTTTGAAGACAGTTCTGAAGATGAACTTCTAGACCCAGATGTGGCCAGTGATGAAACAAGTTTGGCTGACACAGAAAGGGCCATAATTTCTCACTATAGAAGATCAATGGCTGAAGTGAATGTGGAGGATCCTTTATACAGAAGAATTCTGAACTTTTACAGAGACAACTTGAAAATTTAGAAAAAGCATGTCACAGGCTCCAAGTATGAATTAAAGAAGATAAGGGAGGAAGTTGATAGCTCAAGGATGCACTTTGACTCCACAATTGATTCAAGACTCAGCCTTACAATGTTAACCAGAATCAAGCAAGGGCTAGATACTGAGTCTACAGCCAAAGACAAGGTAGTGGCATTGGAGAAAAGAGTGACTGCTATGGAGCACAACATGGAGCAAATCATGAAGAATCAAGTAACTCAAATCAAACTCTTGAGAAGAATTTTGGAAACCCCTCTCATTTCTCAGTCATTAGAACAAGAGCCAGTTGTTGATAACAAAAAGGGGGAGAAGCATGAGAAGCATCAGGAGAAGCATGAGGAGTTAAGGACAAAAGAAAGTGAAGCTGTGATGATCAAGTCTAAAGATCCAAAGAAGGAATTGGCTCAAAATATTGTAAGGCAATTTGATTCAATTGCCAGCAAAAACAAGGAGATTGATGCACAAGAGCCAATTGCCCTATTACCAGAAATTCTTGAAGTAGTAAAGAAAGGAGAAATAAGGGTGGATTCAAGTAGCTCACAACCTGGTGATAGAAAAGGAAAGGGAAAGTTGATTGAAGATGGCAAGAAGAAATAGGAAACTGTCACAAGTGGAGGTGAGAAACTATTGGGAAAAGCAATAGTGGTTGGTGTGAAAGAAAAAGAACAGCAAGAAAAGTCATAAGAAGAATTAGTTATTCAACTATAAAGGAAATTTTATGAGGAGGATAGGCTAATAAGAGAAGCCAGAAGAAAAGAAGGTGAAAGGAGGTCAAGAATGAAACAAAGAGTAAACAAGCCTGTAGATGAACCAAAAACTTCTGGAGTTAGGAGAAAATTTGTTATTGAAGAAAAAGAGGCTAAGGAGGAGAAGCCAAAAGAGGTGAAGCTTGAAAGTCAAGCTTCTGGGAGTAATCAAGCCAAAGAAATAGAAGTGTTCAAACACAAATATGAGAACTTTATGCCAATAAAATTTGAAGGCATGATTGCAGAAAAAGGACAAAGGAAGAGGGATGTTGATCTTCTTCACATTGAGAATGAAGATAGATCACATTCAACTTTCACATTCAATCAAGTCTTGGATCAAGGATATGGCATATTAAGGAAAATCTACACTATGCTTAACAGGAAGTATTATCTAACTGAAGATCTAGGAAAGGCCATTTTGACCCCTCCCCCCTCTACAAATCATATTTACATTGTTCTAGGAAATAATAGAAACTATTGAGAGATTAACTATTGATGAAAATAAATCTATGGACAAAGAGCAATCGATTACTAATCCTGAATCAACTGATAAGGATTATCCATCTATTAATAATATTGAATCAATGGATGATCATTCATCGATTGAGAAATCATCAACTGCTAAACAATCTACTTTAAAAACTAAGATCAACAGACCTATTAAATTTGTAGAAGAAGGTAGCTCCTCTAAACCTTAAGTCAAAGGTAAAAAGGCCAATATAGGGTTCTTATCTAAAGCCCAATTGAAAGAAAAATTAGAAAAGATAAAACCTGATATTAAGCCTAATGAAAAGAAGAAAAAGAACAAAAATGGTAAAGTAGACGTAAACAAGCACAAAAACTACACACCTGAAAAGTATGCTCCTAGAAAGATATATGCTATGTGTGGTAGTAAGAATCACTTATCTTCAATGCAAGTTCAATATGCCGGAAACATCCAATGTGCCTGTCATACCTAACAAGCACTCTAATTATGTTTATCCTCAATTAATTGATCCTCATGCTATTCATGCTCAATATGTATCAATGCCTTATATGTTTAATCCATATCTTGCATTTGCCAACATGAATATGCATGTTATACCCTGAAATATGCACAACAATTTTCATGCACCAAATTTCTCTAATTCTGTAAGTATGAACATTCCAACTGTTAGCACTGAGAATCCTGAGGTGAGGAAACCAACACCTAAGTTTGAAGTGGAAGTATGACCACCTAAACCAAAGGTACAAAAGTTGGAAACCAAACCAAAGGTAGCAACTAATAAGAAAAGACCCAAGGCAACTTGGGTACAAAAATCAACTTGATTGTTTTTGGAATGTGTGTAGGGAAATATGAGGAATCTTTGGTACTTGGACAGTGGATGTTCAAGGCGTATGACTGGAGATTAATCCCTGCTAAAAAAGTTTACGGAGAGAGCTGGCCTTGGAGTAACAAGGATTACACCATGGGATATGGCTTGATTTCAATAAAAAATGTAATCATTGAACCTATTGCTCTAGTTGATGGCTTAAGACACAATCTGTTAAGCATCAGTCAATTATATGACAATGGAAATATAATTTTCTTCACAACTGAAGCATGCATAGTTTCCAAAATGAAAGATGGAAGCGTAGTCATGACTGGGAACAGAAAAGGAAATGTGTACATAGCTGACTTCAACTCAACAAAAGCAGATTCCATGACTTGTCTTTTCTCTAAAGAAAATACATATGAGAGTTGGCTATGGCATAAGAAATTAGCTCACTTAAATTTCAAAGCCATGAATTAGGTGGCCAAGAAAAATCAAGTGAAAGGTTTACCATAGGTGGAATTTGTCAAAGATGGACTATGTGATGCTTGTCAAAAAGGAAAAAAAGGAAGGCATCATTCAAGTCAAAATTGGAATCATCAATTGAGAATCCACTTGAGGTATTACACATGGATTTGTTTGATCCTGTAAACATCATGTCCATTGCAAAGAAGAAGTATACTTTAGTCATTGTGGATGACTTTTCTAGATTCTCATGGACTTAGTTTATGCACTCAAAAGATGAAACAAATGATCTCATCATCAAGCACGTTAGAGAAATTGAGAAAAGTCTTGGATTAGATGTAAAAAAAATAAGAAGTGATAATGGAACAGAATTTACGAATTCCATAATGAACGAGTTCAGTAATCATACACACTTTCTCTGCATCAAGAACCCTATAGTAGTTGTGCTAATTTCTTCAAAAGCTTCTTCATTAATCTCTTTCTAAGAACAACAATGGCACCACAAAAGAAGATTTCATCATCAACCGGTTTCATGTATGAGCAGAAAACTTTTGTGGCATGTTTAACAGTGGATGATGCTCTTACAGACTTTCATCCATTGATGAGGTTTTTGGGAGAATGCAAGGTATCCAAGGCTTTCAGTGAAGCACCCACAATTGTGTGTTCTTTTGTTGAAGAGCTGTGGAACTCTGTAGAAGTATCACAACATGGTAAGATAATTTTATACACCTAAAAAGGTAATTCTTAAACCATCTCTAGTGCTACTATTTCTAAATTTTTAGATATTCCTGCTAATAATTGTGAAAAACCCTCAACTGATGAAGAAATTAGGAATATGCTAGTTACTATTAATTATGCTAATTCTGAAACTAGTTTAGGTGAGGTTGTTAGAAAGAATCTTATGAAAGAATTGAGCTATTTCTTTGATGCTATTATTAAAGTATTTTCTGGAAAGATAAGTAATTTTGATGCAATTACCACAAGTATGAAAGAAGTTTCTTATTCTATCCTATTTGATAAGTACTTTGATTTTAGCACACTGCTCCTAAATGAATTGATTGCCAAATTAGGAAATAAAGCATCTAGAAAGAACAACATTTACTTTGCTAGACTCTTTATGATGTTGATTAATGTTGCTGTTGGAGAGAATGAAATTACGGATGACATAGAAACAATTGAGCCATGGACTCAGAACAAAAGGGTCTTGAAGGATTTGGTGAGAATCAACCTACATACTAGGTTGTGCCTCATATATCCTCCCTTTGTAAAGGTATATATCAAAACTCATTACATTCCTTTTCCTGATGTGGAAATCTCATTTTCGTTGCCTTCTTCAATAATGGAGGGAGTTGGAAATGCCCCATCCCTCCTATCCAAGTTGCACAACCTTCCAAATCCAAATCTAAGAAAACCACTTCAGTAGTTTTCCAACAAACTATTGTTGTAAAATCTAAGAAAAGAAAAATAACTCAGGAGAGTGTAAAGGTGGCAAGTAAGGGTGAGGGAACTGGCCAACATCAAGAAAGCTAGAAGAATAAGAATGGTAAGGGTGAGAATGTCCAGCCAACGACCAGTACAATCTCTAAAAAGATTGAGGTTGTGATAAAGGATTTAAGCACATCCCTAATTGCACCTTCTCAACAAGGTGTAGCTATTGAAAAGAGGTCTCAACCAGGACCATATGTTGGGGATAAGGGACACAAAGAATTTCAAGCTTTCAAAAGGAGAAATAAGAGTAAGGTAAGTGCACAGGGTACACACACACCTGCAAAGCCAAATGAAAGTTTGGTGGAGCCTTCAATTTCTTCTATTGATGTGTCTCAGGAAAATGCTGAGACACAACCCCATTCATTATCTATTCCTTTTCCTCAATTTTCTTCAAAATCTATTTCTTCAAAAATATTGATGGTAGATAACATTAATGTTCAAATTCACCCTCTTTGCAACTCAGGGTGAAGCCAACCCTATCATCTGAATCACCAAATAAGGTTAACACCTTGGTTGATCAGGAAAATATTAAAAATTCTCAATGGATATTACTCAATCAATTAATATTATTCAACATCCATTGACTATCACACTTCCATCGATGGATATCCTTACATCCATCGACGAGCTCCTATAAACTAATATTCATCAATCGATAAATATTTCTCATCCATCGATTGACACTTCCATTCCAATTATTGAACCATCTGTTGAAACAATTCAAGTGGCAAATACACTTCTAGGATTGACTTGAGTGGGTGAGGTGTGTGAGAGGCGGGATTTGCATATCCTGGAAAAAGGAGAGAATGTGAATGAAAGGCCCTTAATTACTTTTAAGGTGGCAAAAGGAGAGTGTGTGAGCAAAGAGAGTTCCACCTTAGTAGGTGATACAAAAGGAGAGTATAGTGAGGGAGATGTGAGAATCCAGGATGAGATCCTGATGCAAGAAAAGAGAGGAGCGAGTGAGAGAGAAAAGAATAGAGAGAAACAAGTTCTTCATCTCATGAAGCATCAACTTCTAAAACTGAGCAATTTGCAGCTGAACTCACCCAAGAGTTCGGGTTGGAGTCAGGGGGAGATGGAGAAAATAGAATTCTTGTAGTAGTTGCAGATGCCCACAAGGTGGATGTAATGATGAGATTGATGTTAATCTAAATACTGATACCTTTCAACTTGAAGATCCTTATTATCAAGAATTGGCAGCAGCCACAAATCAAGAGGTTGAGAAGATGTTAGAGTTGGTCCAGTCTGAAGAAGTTTTCAGGAGTGGAAATGAGAATTTGTCTAGAATGCTTGATGATATTTCCCACATGAATCCTGAATATTTTAAAACTGATTCTGATGATGATATGTTGGAGCCTGCAATGGCTAGTGATGAAACTAATTTGGATGATACCGAAAGAGGAATAGTTTCATACTACAGAAGGTCAATGACTTAAACAACTGTGGAGGACCCTGTACATAGAAGAATTCTCAACTTCTACAGAGACAACTTGAAAATTCAGAAAATGCATGTCATAGGTTCCAAGTATGAATTGAAGAAGATTAGGAAAGAGATTAAAAGTGCAAGGACACACTTTGACACTACCATTGACTCTAGGCTCAGTCTAACCATGATGAGAAGAATCAAGCAAAGGCTTGACACTCAGTCCACGGACAAGTAAAAATTTATGGAATAGGAGAAAAGAGTGTACTATGAAAGTCAGTATAGGGCAGATTTTGTCAAATCAAGTTACCCAAATCAAGTTAATGAGAGGACTCTTGTAAACACCTCTTATCACTCAATCCTAAGAGCAAAAACCTGTTGCTGATAACAAAAAGGGGCGACACATTAAGAGATAGGAAAGGCGATTGTACCTGTGGTCAAGAACACAGAAAATGTCATTAAAAAGAAAGATCCAAAGAAGGCATTGGCTCAACAAATTGTGCAACAATTTAATTCAATTGCAAGTAAAAATAAAGAAATTGATGCACAAAAGCCAATCTCCTTAATGCCATAAATTCTTGATTCCAGAAATTCTTGATGCAAGAATTCTCCTCACTCTCAATTCAATTACTTCAATGGATTCTATTTCAACTGTTATGCGATGACCCAAGGCTATTGCTTTCATGTTTGGGGACTTTCAGTTCATGACCATTAAACATGTTGCAGCCCTGGGTGACTATTATCCAGTAATGGATTTCTTGGAACAGAGTGAGCTCAGTTACATTCTCAAAGCATCTCATGTTATTCACATGGATGATGTTCCTCAGGCATGGAGCTCAGCTAAGGTAGTTGATCCTTCTCAGGATCAACCAGGTAAAATTATGTTCACCTTTGGCTTTACTACTTTTGATGTAACTGTTGATGTGCTCAACTACGTGTTTAAGTTGCCTGTTAAAGAACCATTTGATGAAACTGTTTCTGATTCTGATATTAAGAACTTGTTTAAATCACTAGGTTATTCTACTAGTTTATAAAACATGAGTAAGTTAACTAGGCCTTATCTGAGAAAAAAATAGTCCTTTTTCTTTGATCAAATTGCTAAGTTTTTTACTGGTAAATGTAGTGGCTTTGATGCTATTACTGCTATTACTTATCAAATTGGTCATAGTCTCTTGTTTGATAAGGTGATCAACATTGGTGATATGTTGCTCACTCAAATGGAAGCAAAATTGAACAATGTGCAAGAGGGAAGAAAGAAGGTCTATTACCATAGATTCTTAATGCTTCTCTTGAACCACTTTGTTCCCAACATGTCTGCCAAACTTGCAAATGAATGTTGTGTGCAGGCATATAAGCAACAAAGAAGGATATTCTCTAACATCAAGAGAATTGAAGACAAGAAGCAGAGTGTACCTGCTATGACATATCCACATGTAATGCAGGTAAAACTCTCAACCTACATACCTTCTATCTAAAATACTTCTTTCTTTGGTGGTGAAATGGTGTAGGAAAAAGTAATGAAGAGTCCTCCTACACCTACCCAAGTAGCCAAATCCCCTCCCACTAAACAATCTCCAAAACCAAAATCTAAAAAGAAACCAACCTCTGGTGTCTCTCAAAAGACACCAGTTGTAAAGAGGAGGAGATTGATCCAAACCAGGCTGGTAGATGGGCAAAGTGATGAGGAGGAGTTGTTGAAGGCCTCTCTTTGCTAAAAGAGGGTCATGATACACTTGATTCTAACCTTAAAGCCAAGTCTGTAGACTCTCAAAAGGCTACAGACTCTAAAAAACCTAGGAATGCACATCAGGATTCTTGAATTGAGTCTCTTGAGAAATCTTTTGCTAAGAAGTACAAGAGGTTGAGGAAGGCTTATTTTGTACACACACACAAGTCTATAATTGTTACTAATCCTGTTTTGTAAGAAATAAATGCTCCCAAGGCTCCTGCAGAGCTAGACTCTGAAAGCAAAAAAAACTCATGAACTAGAGTCTAATGTTGATTCAGAGTCTAGACTACCTTTAGTCTCCGATCATGAAACATTTTGGGAAGGAATGCCATTGGATGCAGCCTCATGTCTAATAGATGAAATCATTACTCCAAGTGATGAGGTATTGCTATTCTTATATCCTTTGGTGGAATCAGTTGAAGATCTAGAGCAATTTATGACTCAATCTCAAGTCTTGGATCTTCTTACAACCAATAAAGCCCTAAGAAAGAGAATGAAGATGGAGCTACAAATGGCTGCCTAAGTTGCAGTAACCAATCTCTACATCTACCTATTAAACTCTTCATTACAAACTCAAGATGCAAGGCTCATAGAAGGTAAGTGAACGGCATATGCATAGGCCTATTTGTAATAATTAGATAACAAATCAACTCAGATAAGAAACAGCAGTAAATAATAAACATAAAATAGGAATCAATACAAAGAATGTAGACTAGACACGAAGAATTAGAATATCAGAAGGCTTGTAATGAGATTGCTACTCAACACTGGAAGAAGTTCATTAATTGTTCAAGCGTCAGTGTAAAATAAAGTGGTAGTATTTCAGAAGAATTCAGAAGATACAGAAGATTTATAGTGGCTACTACTCGTAGATTCCAGAGGAAGAAAAACACTAAGAGGAAATATAATAAAGTTAAAGAAGGACAGAAGACCACAACTTAAAGTTAAAAGGTGGAGAATATTTATTATAGTATGACACAAATGAACCAGACAGTACATTTGTGTATCAACTAAATTAATAAATATTCATCATCTAGCTCAAGTGGTTTAGTGACAGAAGACATAAGCTGGAAGCTCAAAGGGATACAGGTTTGTTTGGAATGCAGTGTACAAGAGTAAAATCCAAGATTGAATATTTGACTGGGTACATGCAGTGGTGAAAAGAAGTATTGTCTAGTTTAAAGAGTCAGATTATTTCAGTAACAGAGGTACTTCTAATTACAACTGTAGATACAGCTAAACATGCCTGAGAGTACTGACTTGAAGAAAAGACGGAAAAAGAATTGACACGGAAGAAATGCTGGAATCCCGCTTGTAATTGATTTATCATTTCCAAGTCAAAAGGAGTTCAGTTCCTGACGTTAAGAAGACCTCAGCTTGGAGCATAAGGATTTATTTTATTAATAAATATTTTATTTAATTAGTAAATTATATTTATAAATATCTAAATAATATTAGATATTTATTTTTATAATTTCTGAATTAAATATCTTATTTATTAATCATAGGCCCCTTGCTTTTTAAAATTGAATTGGCAAGTGATTAAAGAAACCAATAGAAGTCTGCCATGTGTCCAATCAAGTGGAGAAGAAATGAAAAGCATACTGATGAAATGTCATACTGAGAGAATTAAAAGTCATACCGAGCTATTTGATTAAAAGTCATACCGAAACCAATCAAAGAAAGTCATACCGAATTCTTTTGGTAAAAGGTCATACTGAGATATTTTTTATTATATTAAAAAGTCATACCGATTTTTTAATTAATAAAGAAAAATGTCATACCAAATTCTGATTGAACAAAAGATCATACCGAGATGTTTTTTTATTTAATTAAAAAGTCATACCAATTTTTTTATTAATAAAAAAAGTCATACCGAATTTTAGAAGTCATACGCATCTATTTTAAAAGTCATATATGTGTTAAAAATGTCAGACATACTTAAATAAAGTCTTTAAATTGTCCTGTACTAGAAAGTCATACAAGCTTTCTTCCTCTATAAATATGAGGAGTTCTCTTTATATTTCAGTGTTGTGAAAAACATTCAAATTCAGAAATTTGTATGCATTGTAGTATTCACTGATTTCTGTGCAAAGTTTTGAATATAATTTTTAAACCCGAACACTTCATGTCGAATTCGTTCTAGATAACTTTATCAATTATATACAATTTTCATCAGATAAATTTTGTAATACTTTTCAAGGTAAAAATTATATCTTCTACTTGAATAGTATTTCATTAAAATTTATATTTCGGTATTAATTAAAATAATATTTTTAAATCAGAAATATCGTGACAATTTCAGATATTGTATTCAACCCTCTTTCTACAATATCAGGGACCAACAATTGGCATCAGAGCTGGTTGATATTTTTAATATCAGATCCGAACAAAAAATTCTGCAACTCATATAGATCTTAAAAATTATTTTTAATTCGAAATAATTTTTTTTTTCAAAAATTATTTTTGATCAAAAATTGTTTTCAATCAAAAATTAAAATATTTTTTGAAACACTTAATTTTTAATCTTATTAAAGACGAGTACACAGAAAGTGACTAGTATCAAAATTCCACAATTTGATAGAGATCACTACAATTTGTGGAAGCACAAAATGCTACTATTCATTGGGATTGCCAATCCCAAGTATGCATTAGTTTCGGCCAAAGGTGTTGAACCCCAAATGATAGTTATTCTCAAACACGAGATATATGGGGTCGTAATTCCTCACAGACAATTTCTGAAGAGTCCAGCAGACTATACAGAAGAAGAAACAGAAGTTGTCCCTGGACAACAACCTCAAACTCATAAATATTGAATCTCTAGACTACGTCATGTACAATCACGTGGTCAATTGTAAAAACGCAAAACAGATATGGGAAACAATAGAGATTATCAACGAGGGGACTAAGGAAGTCAAAGAGAATAGACTGGAAATCCTAACCTCCCAGTACGAGCAGTTTAGATCCAACCCTGGTGAAGGTATCTCTAAGGTGTTTCAGAGATTGAATAAATTGATATACGAGCTCAACATGAATGGAAAGTACTATCAGAATTAGGAGGTAAACAGGAAGTTTTTGCTAACCTTACCCGAGCATCTGGAACACAGGATAGCAGCTATCCGGGAGTCTAGGGATATGAAAGAGGTAACCCTAGAAAGACTCTACGGAGTTTTAAAGACATATGAGCTAGAAAAGATCCAGACCAGAGAAATGTATGAGAGAGGTAAGGCATTGAGTTCCTCTAAAGCGTTAATAGTGGAAGCACCAGAGAAGATAGAAGTGAAGGCTATTGCACCTTCTAACAGTACAATGGAGTATGTGGTTCCAGAATTTGGACATACTTCTGACAAACAAGAAGATGGTGAGTTCTACTCGTTAGAAGAACTAGATCAGCTAGAAGATGAATCTATAGCTATGGTTGCCAGGAAGTTTGGCAACATGAGATTTCGAAAAAACTCCTCTTACAGAGTTAAGCCTAATTTTGGAAGGTTCCAAAAAGGAGGTTCTTCAACAACTGGATCAAAAAGTGGCTACAAGACTGGCTTAGTTGAAAGAAGCAAGTTTCGTTTCTTCAACTACAATGAGCTAGGACACTTTGCAATTGAGTGCAAAAAGTCAAAGCAAGGGAAGAAGAGAGAGTCTTATGAAGAGTTCAAGGAAAAGTATGATGCACTTGTGAAAAAGCATCAAGGAAAGTCTTATCTAGCAAAGGGAAAAAGCTGGGATGACTCAAACAATGATGATGAAGAAGAGCTGGGAAATCGTGATCTTATGGCTTCATCCGGAGAACCATTGTTTCCCACTCGTCAAGGAGGAATAGAGGTAAATCCCTCTTGCCCTAAAATGTTTGCATTGCTAGGTAAAGAACTAGATGATGAAAGAGATAAAGTTAAGAAACTAAGACTCGAAAATTGAAAGGCATATGACTAGGCCTATTTGTAATAATTAGATGACAACTCAACTCTAGCTAATAAAGAGAAGTAAATAATAAGCACTAAACAGGAATCAAGACGAAGACAGTCAACTAATCCCAAAGGATCTAAGTATCAGAAGAATTTTTATAGGATTGCTACTCAACACTGGAAGAAGTTCATTTATATGTTCAAGCGTCAGTGAAAATAAATAATGTGGTAGTACTTCTATAGAAGACGGAAGATATAGAAGATTTCAAGTGGTTACTACAAGTAGATTCCAGAAGAAGAGCAAAGAAAGTGAAGCAGAAGAATGACAGAAGGCCTCAACTCAAAGTCATTAAATGGAGAATATTTATTAGTTGACACAAATGAACCAGACAGTACATTTGTGTGTCAACTAAATATAATATTTATTCTTCATTTAAATTCAAGAGGTTTCAAGATCAGAAGACAAAGAAAAGACGGGAAGATTTCAAGACTGACAGCACGGCTATGCGAGTATAGATAGTATTTTAATTCTACTATCAAATGTTAATTTATTATTTAATTTATCTAATTAAATTAATTCAAGTTGAATTTAATTTAATTTATAAATTAACTAATTAAATTAAGTAGAATTAATTTACTATAAAAGAAATGGATCAATATGACTTATATATATATATATAAACAGTCAGTATGACTTATTAAATAAGTCATATCGAGTTTCTTATATATATATATATAAATAAGTTATACCGAGCATATTAAATAAGTCATACCGAGCTTATTTAAATAAGTCATACCGAAGCAACTCAGAAAGTCATACCGAGAGTACTGTGCTCAAAAGGTCATGCTGAACCAATTTTGTTTAATTAAAATAAGTCATACCGATTTATTTTAATTAGATAAAATCCGAATATGACTTTAAATAAGTCATACGAAACTTTCAAAAGGTCATACCGACCAAAATAAGTCATGCCCAGTCTTTTATAAGTCATACAAGTGTTAAAATAAGTCATACAGACTTATTTTCTTGTAATAAAGTCATACTCAAAAAGGTCATAGCAGCCTTTTTGAAATCTCTATAAATATGAGATCATCTCTTCACTTGTAGTTGTTCATTTGTTAAGAGTTAGAAAAATCAGATCAAATTCAGTAATTTATCTGCATTGTAATATTCACATATTTCAGTGCTGAGTTTGAATATAATTGATTAAACACGAACACTTCATGTCGAATTCGTTCTAGATTAATATATCAGTTATAAAATCTAATCTTCTTATTAATTGTGTAATACTGATCAAGTTAAAATTATATCTTTCACTTGAACAGTATTTCATTATAATTAATATTTCGTGAGTAATTAAAATAATAATTTTAATCCAATTATTCAGCGATTAATTTTCAGATATTGTATTCAACCCCCCCTTCTACAATATCAGGGACCAACAATTGGTATCAGAGCTGGTTGATATAGTTTATATCAGATCCAAATCAAATTCCGCGAACTCATACAGATCACAAAAATTATTTTAAATTCGAAATAATTTTTTATTCGAAATAATTTTTTTTTCTGAAAAATTATTTTTGATCAAAAATTGTTTTAAGTCAAAAATTAAAATTTTTTTTGAAACACTTAATTTTTAATCTTATTAAAGATGAGTACCCAGAAAGTGACTAGCATTAAAATTCCACAATTTGACAGAGAACACTACAACTTGTGGAAACACAAAATGCTATTGTTTATCGGGATTGCAAATCCCAAGTATGCATTAGTCATGGCCAAAGGTGTTGAACCCCCTATATCAGTTATTCTCGAACACACGATTGATGGGGTTGTAATTCCCCACAGACAGTTTCCAAAAAGTCCGGCAGACTATACAGATGAGGAAACAGAAGTTGTGTCCCTTGATAATAACCTGAAGCTCATATTAATTGAATCCCTAGACTACATCATGTACGACCAAGTAGTAAATTGCAAGAATGCAAAACAGATCCGGGAAACAATTGAAATTATCAATGAGGGAACTGAAGAAGTTAAGGAGAATAGACTGGAGATCCTGACCACCCAATATGAGCAGTTTAGATCCAACCCTGGTGAGGGTATCTCTGAGGTGTTTCAAAGACTAAACAAATTGATAAACGAGCTCAACATGAATGGAAAGTTTTATCAGAACCAAGAGGTGAACAGGAAGTTTTTGCTGACCTTACCAGAGCATCTAGAGCACAGGATTGCAGCCATCCGGGAATCTAGAGACATGAAAGAAGTAACCCTAGAAAGACTCTACGGAGTTTTAAAAACTTATGAGCTGGAACAGATCCAAACCAGAGAAATGTACGGAAGAGGTAAGGTACTGAGTTCCTCCAAGGCATTAATGGTAGAAGCACCAGAGAAAGAAGAAGTGAAGGTTGTTGCACCTTTTAACAGTTCAACAGAGCATGTGGTTCCAGAACTTGGACATACTTCTGACAAACAAGAAGATGGTGATTTCTACTCGCTGAAAGAACTAGATCAACTGGAAGATGAATCTCTAGCTATGGTTGCCAGGAAGTTTGGCAACATGAAATTCCGAAGAAACTCCTCATTCAGAAGTAAGCCTAATATTGGAAGAGTCCAAAAAGGAGGTTCCTCGATAGCAGTATCAAAAAGCGGCTACAAGACCGGCTTAGTTGATAGAAGCAAGTTTCGTTGCTTTAACTGTAATGAACTAGGCCACTTTGCAACTGAGTGCAAGAAGCCTAAGCAAGGGAAGAAGAGAGAGTCTTACGAAGAGCTCAAGGAGAAGTATGATGCGCTCGTGAAAAAGCATCAAGGAAAGTCCTATCTAGCAGCAGGCAAAAGCTGGGATGATTCAGATAACGATGATGAGGAAGAGCTAGGAAATCTTGCTCTTATGGCTTCATCCGAGGAATCACTGTCTCCCACCCGTGACAGAGGAATAGAGGTAAATCCTTCTTGTCCTAAGATGTTTGCTTTGCTAGGTAAAGAACTAGATGGTGAAAGAGATAAGGTTAAGAAACTCAGACTCAAAGTCAAAGAGTTAGTTGATGAGACTGAAGTTTTTAAACAGTTAAAAAGAAATCATGACAAGTTGACTGTTAAGTTGACTGAAGACTTAGCTGTTCAAGTCAGTAAAGTCAGTTGTCATGTTGTAACAGAAGCCAATCTCAGAAACCAGATAGAAGAAGAAAAGAAGAAGTGTCTTGCATATAAGAATTCCTCATATATTGTAAAGAACCTAGTTGACTAACAAGAAATAAGTCGTAAAGTTGGGATAGGCTTCGAGTACAATAAATCTGTAGGAAAGCCAAGCAACATAACCCCCTTTAGAAAAAGTGCTGTAGAAAGGGGTATCCCACATGTTGTTAAAGACACACCAAAACCTCTCTTCATAACACCGATAGCTGAACCTATCCTTGAGAGCTCTGTACTGATTGCATATGAAATGCAGTTGGAAGATCTTGAGGAAGAGAAGAAGAGAGGAGAACAGGTTAAGGACATAAAAGGAGTTAATGTCCAGAAAGAGAGGTGTGCACCAAAGACACCAGTGAAAAATGTGGGAACTTCTGATTCCCCCAGACCTGGTGTAGGTGCAAAAGACTTAAAGAATAAAATGAACAGACCCAACACATTTGTGAACAGTAGGAACAGTAACAATAAATTTCATTCAACTGAAAACTTCAAATCTGCTGATAAAATTGAAGTAGAATCTGTTAAGACCCCTACTGTATTGAATAACATGCCTACTATTGATGCTTTCCATAAACTATGTGGAATAATGAATTGTATGTTATGTGCTTTTAATGCTATGACTGCTTACTTTAAACGCATGATAGCTAAGAAAGATAACATGACACCTAGACAGCACATCAACAGTAAATTTGTTAAATCCAAGACTGCAACTCCTTCACCTGAGAAGAAGGAATCATATATTCCTAAGTCTAAACAGAAAGTTGTTAAGACTGTTTTTAGGAAGGTAGGAACAATCAAGGAAGAAAATAATGTTATTCGAAAAGGATCTGTTGTCAAAGCAGACAAAGGTCAATTCTTTAAGTATGCCGGGCCCAATCAATTTTGGGCTCCGAAGACGAATTAATCCGTTTGATATGTGCAGGGAGTTAAACAGGTAAACCGAGTTATATGGATCCTGGACAGTGGATCTTCAAGGCATATGACCGGAGATAGAGCCCTGCTATCAAACGTAGTTCAAAGAGCTGGCCCAATAGTAACCTTTGGAGATAACAGCAAAGGAATGACTACGGGATATGGCAACTTAAATACAGGAAATGTTATCATTGAAAACGTCTCTTTAGTGGAAGGACTTAAGCACAATCTACTCAGCGTCAGTAAATTTTGTGATAAAGGATACAAGGTAAACTTTATCAAGGAGAAATGCTTAATAGCTCATTCTAAAGAAGACAGACTAGCCTTGCGTGGAGTAAGGAAAGGAAACTTGTACGTAGCTGATTTCAACTCGGGAACTGAAGCTGAAGCAAACTGTTTTTATTCAAAAGCTTCAATGGAGGAAAGTTGGCTATGGCACAAGAAGCTCTCACACCTAAATTTCAAAACAATGAACTCTCTAGTCAAGAGGGATTTGGTGAGAGGACTGCCTCCGATGGAATTTACACAAGAAGGCTTGTGTGAGGCATGTCAAAAAGGGAAGTCAAAGAAAGCAACTTACAGAGGCACAGACACTACAAACATCACTGAACCACTTCAACTCCTACACATGGATTTATTTGGTCCAGTAAATATTCTTTCTATGTCAAGGAAGAAATATGCCTTAGTGATTGTGGATGACTTCACAAAATATACATGGGTTTTATTCTTGAACTCTAAGGATGAAACTCCACATTTGGTGATTGATCATATAAAGCTGATTGAGTTAGATTCAAAGTTATCTGTCCGGGCAATCAGATCAGATAATGGAACAGAATTCAAAAATGAAGTTTTGAATAACTTCTGCTCAGACAGGGGAATAACAAGGCAATATTCAGCACCAAGAACTCCGCAACAAAATGGAGTTGTAGAAAGGAAAAATAGAACCCTGATTGAAGCTGCAAGAACTATGCTAAGTGAATCAAGGTTACCTATCTACTTCTAGGCTGAAGCGGTAAATACAACTTGTTATACTCAGAATCGAACTCTTATCAACAAAGATCATATGAAAACTCCCTATGAATTAATGGCCGACAAGAAACCTACTCTCAAGTACTTTCATGTATTTGGAGCCAAATGCTTTGTGCTAAAAGATGGAGATGAACATCGTGGCAAGTTTGAGGCCAAGGCACATGAAGCTATTTTTGTCGGTTACTCAAGAAGAGCATATAGGGTATACATAATTGATCAACACCAAGTGAAGGAAAGTGTCAATGTAACTTTTGATGACACAAAACTCCCAAGTATCCAAACTGAAGATTCTTCTGAGTCATTAAAATTTGATAATTATCCAGACTCACATTCTGATGACGAAGAAGAACCTGAGGTTGCAGCAGGAAATGATGACAACAATGATGATAATGATCCAGGTAATAGTGGTGGAAACAATGGCAACACTGGAGATACTGCTAATACCAGTGGTGGATCAACAAGTCATCCTGGCAGCAACTCAGGGGGAGATGAAGGATCAACTGGCACAACACAACATCACAATGAATTTCAAGGCGAATCATCAAGATCAAATCTTCCGAGGGAAAGGATATGGAGCAAAAATCATCCCTTTGAATTGATCATAGGTGATCCAGATGTTGGAGTAAGATCCAGAAGTGTAACTTTAAATGAATGTTTATTTTCAGTTTTTCTATCTCAAGAAGAACCAAAGAAGATTGAAGAGGCACTAATTGATCCAGATTGGGTTCTTGCCATGCAAGAAGAACTCAATCAGTTCGAAAGACAAGAAGTCTGGACACTGGTACCCAGGCCTAAAGATAGATCTGTTATTGGCACGAAATGCGTATACAGGAACAAGTTAGACGGTGATGGCATTGTTACAAGAAACAAAGCCAGACTGGTGGCAAAGGGTTACTCCCAGGAAGAGGGAATTGATTATGACGAGACCTACGCACCAGTTGCAAGACTTGAAGCCATCAGGATATTTCTGGCATTCGCAGCACATTCCAGTTTTAAAGTCTATCAAATGGATGTGAAGAGTGCATTTCTGAACGGAAAGCTAGAAGAGGAAGTATATGTGGAACAACCCCCTGGCTTTGAAAATCCAGAGTTTGCTGATTTTATGTACTTTCTTTTCAAAGCTCTCTATGGACTCAAGCAAGCACCGAGGACATGGTATGACACTCTCTCTGAGTTTTTACTTGAAAATGGTTTCACTAGAGGTGTCATGGATAAAACTCTCTTTTACAAATTACATAGTAAAGATATGATATTTGTCCAAGTTTATGTTGACGATATTATATTTGGTTCTACTAACGAAAACTTGTGCAAGAGATTTGCTAAGTTAATGCAGAGCAGATATGAAATGAGCATGATGGGTGAGCTGTCATTCTTCCTTGGATTGCAAGTAAAGCAAAAGGAAGATGGGATTTTTATATGCCAATCAAAGTACGTAAGAGATCTTCTCAGAAAATACAGTCTAGAAGATTCTTCACCGGCAAAAACCCCAATGCCTACAGCCACGAAGCTTGACAAAGATGAAACTGGTAAGAAAGTTGACATCACAAGCTATAGAGGTATGATAGGCTCATTATTATATCTAACTGCTAGTAGACCCGACATAATGTTTGCAACATGCTTATGTGCAAGGTTTCAATCTGACCCAAGGGAATCTCATCTAATAGCTGTTAAACGAATTTTTAGATATCTAAAGGGTACATCAGATCTTGGAATTTGGTACCCTAAGGATACAGGTCTTGACCTAATAGGCTATACAGATTCAGATTATGCAGGGTGCAGGATGGACAGGAAAAGTACGTCTGGAAGCTGTCAGTTTCTAGGACGACGGTTGATCTCCTGGTACAGCAAGAAACAGCATTCAGTATCTACCTCGACAGCCGAAGCAGAATACATTGCGGCAGGTAGCTGTTGTGCACAGATCTTGTGGATTAGGAATCAGCTAAATGACTATGGACTTGCGTTGAACAAAATTCCAATTTTCTGCGACAACACAAGTGCGATAGCAATTTCCAACAATCCTGTTCAACATTCGCGAACCAAACACATTGACATTAGGTATCACTTTATAAGAGAGCATGTCATGAACGGAACTGTGGTGCTACATTTTGTACCCACAGAAGATCAACTAGCCGACATCTTCACAAAACCACTTGATGAATCCACTTTCTCAAAGCTGGTTAGTGAATTAGGGATGTTAAAATATGGCTAAATTTTTGGTTGCTAGGAATTAATTTAAGCTCATAAATATTAAATGTTAATATTTAAAGAGTTTATGAGACTTGAATTAATAAAATCCTAGGGCTTATGAATTTTTGAAAAATTATCTTAAGAATTAAATCAATATTCTTACAAGATAATTGTTTCAATTAGAGCATAAGTACTTTTGTTTAAATTAAGCATTTATATAAATTAATGTATATATTTTTCTAATTATTAGTGTGCTTTAATATAAATAATTATGTTATCAGTTATCTAATTAATTTGCTTATTAAATTAATCCAAACTTGAGTTAATTTAATTCTTAAATTAATTAGAACAATTAATAATGCAAATATTTATTTTATATCTTTAATAATTGATTAGTATGTGAATTATTGATATTTAATCTAATAGTTTCTGCGTGTTAATATTGATTGTATAAGTATTCTAGTTTATTATTATTATTGCAATCAGCATGACCTTTATTTTAAATATCAGCATGACTTCTAGTTTTAAAATTTTCGGCATGACCTTTTATTTAAAATAAAAGTCATACCGAGACTTTAAAATAAAAGTCATACCGAGACTTTAAAATAAAAGTCATACCGAGTTTACTGCTATTTCTAGTTTATTATTGTTTTTCTCGGTATGACTTATTAATAAGTCATACCGAGCCCATTTTAATACTCCTTTATATAAGTCATAATAGATTAAGTCATACTCAGTTTGATACTTACACACGTTGTTTTATATACACACAAACTCTGAACAGGCGATTTTTTTAATAAAAAAACCCGATTGATTTCCATCAATTTCAACTGATTTCAGTTGCTAATTCCTTGTTTACAAGCTCTTTGCTTGCTAGTATGGTATAATCATAGAAATCAAGCGAAACTCCGCCCAATTTTTCATTGATTTTCGAGTGACTGTTCTTATTCGTGTTCTTGTCAAAAAATCGAAGCCTTGGATTGTGTGTATGGACTAAAGGACTGATTATAGTATTTTGTTGTTTAAAGTCAATTAGGGGATTGATAAAAATTAGGGTTGTTAATTTCTTTTTGTAATTTTCGAATTCTTGACTTGTAATTGTAATTTTTAATTTGTAATCGCACATTGTAATTTTATTACTTGTAATAGCTTAAATCAAAATAATGGCTGGTTTTTGCGAATTAGTAAAAACTAATTTTGTAGGATATTTTAATCCGATGAATTGTTCAGTCGAGAGGTTTCGACCATGGATCGTATTTATGAATGAACATTCGCTAGTTAGAACTGCAATTACTCTAGACGCCCCTTTGCAAGTGTTAGCACTTAGGGCTCTGTATTCCACTGCTAGAAATAGGAGTACTGCAGGCAGAGTTCAATTCTCATTCTGCATAGGAGATCATGAATATATGGTGACTGAAGAGGACGTGAACAGAATTTTGGGCTTTCCGACTGACAATTTCGTGGATCCACCCACTGTACCAGATATACTAGAATTTTTCTATACCATTCAATATCAGGGTGAGATCAACTTAGTAAGGATTACAAAGTCTAAGTTGGTAAGCGAGTGGGACTATGTCTTTGACACGTTAGTCAAAGTTTTTGCACCCACTACCAAGAACAACTTCAACAACATATCTTCACTACTGCAAATCATAGGGTTTTCTGTGGCCCACAACCGGAGGATAAATTTTGGGAAGTTGATTCTAAAAGAAATTATCAGGAAAATGGGGAAACCAGAAAGCAGGGAACATGACATTCAAGTCTACTATCCGAGGTTCCTGATGCTATTCATGAATGACTTGTTGATGGATGAAGATAAAGCCTTATTTCAGAATGGTCCTGTAGAAGAATCTCCGACTTCTCAGAACAACTTATTCGCAAGGCTCCACAACAACCCCAAGTTTCAAAATGTGCAAGTGGTAAGGACAGATTACATGGCTGAGATATTAGATCTTATTGCTAATCCTGTGCAGGAACAAGAGCCAGAGCAAGTGCCAATGCAAATGGATCATCCTGTGCACCTTCTACTTGAAGCTGCTCAGCATGTCGATCAAGTGGCACAAGATCAACAGGTAATATCTCACTCACAATCTTCTAGTTCAGTACCTATAGAAATATCCACTGCTCTGTTAGATTTATCTGTAGCGGACTATGATGGTGTTCTTACACTCCAGGATATCAGCTATGAACCTGAAAACACACAGGTTCTGCCCCCAGCTGAATTAGAGCCTCAAACAGTTTCTCCTTCATCCTCCTCTTCATTAAAAGTCAGAAAAAGGAAGAAACCTGTCAGAATAGTTAGAGGTCTTGGTGCTGAAGTGAGTGAACCCGCAGCTCTGTCTCCTCCTTCAAAAATTTCTAGAGTTGACCCTGAGACAACTGCAGCCTCAACCTATTCCAGTCAATGGGATATGGATTTTAATATGGCCATCCAAGATTCTCTAGATACACTTGCTCAACCAGGTGATCTAATTCGCTGCTCGGCCACAGCATCAGATAGTGAGGAAAACACACTGCTAGCAATCACTCTAGCAGGACCTTCACTTGAAGAAATACCAACACAGGAGGGCACAATAGTTGAAGAAAATGTTTTTAATGAAAACTCGTCGGATGCCACCTATGTTGTGGACCATGACATTTTAGATGCAGTGCAGCATCAGATACCCTCCGAGGTACTGAGGAGCACCACAGACTCTCAAGAGCCTGTCATTACATTGTCTAAGGTGGTGACTCCCCTGGATTTCTTACATCCAGTTCTCATTAGAGAAGGTCTCGAATCCACTGGTGGATTTGAGAGGCAACCACTCCATAGAGGGAGATAGGACTCCATTCACGGAGTAGCTACGTCAGTAGCGGAGCCTCTTCAAGTTAACCTTGTTGAGGACGCGCCTTCACAGGCATCAGAAGAGCATTTCGACTCTTCAAAAGCTATTGTTATATTTACAGGTACATCATCTGGATCTGGAAAGGAGCTAAACACAAGTGATGTGAGGCAAACACAGAGTGAAACACCTGCACAGAGTGATAGTGAGATAAACAGGAGTGCAAGTGAGTTGAGTGCACACACACACTATGAACTATTATCCAAAATGGAAGCTCTCCAGAATGAAATGAAAATTGTTCAAGCTGAGTTATTAAAAGTTAAAGCACAAGCAGAAGAAAAATCTACATCTGCCTCTGTAACTCAGCAGTTGTCAATAGTGCGAAAAGATGTTGAAGATGTCAAATCCTCCATTCTTCTAAAAACTCAAGACATCCAGAACGTTCAGAATCTAATTGCTGAGGATATGAAAGAAGTGAGCAAACTGTATGAAAGAATTGATGACGTTGAGAAAAATTAACCCTCACAATCATTGAAAATGAAAAGATTTCTACTCAACGCTTCAGCAAACTGGATGATGGCATGACGCATCTAAATTAAGGAATGAAGCAAGTCTATCTGACTATGCAGAAAATGTTGACATCTTTTGAAGCCTCTAAAACTCAAGGGGATCCCTCAACTAAGGGGGAGAAAGCAAAGGAGAAAGTAGCTGGAGATGAAGGGGCTACTACTCAAGATAAAGGTAAAGCAAAGCTGTTTTCTGAAGAAGAATTTCAATCGTATGATCAAGAACCAGAAGAACAGTATTATGCTCAAGAGCAATTCATTGATGATAGTGCTCATGATGAATCAAACATTCCTGACTACTGCAGAGCTGAGGAAGAAACTGCATTTGATGAAGATTTTTTGTTTCAAAAAGAAAAAGAAGTTGATCCAGCCTATGAAGAGGCAATAAAGAAACTTAAAAAAGACATCAAGGCAAGCCAAGCAAAGACTGAAAATCTGAAAGCTCTAGTCATGGAAAGATCTCAGGCAGAAAGAGAAGAGAGCCAACAAAAGCAAAATTTGTGGGCTATAGCTGTTAGAAAGAAGAAAGAAGATGTGCGCTTAAAAATAGGGAAGAAATGGGATACTGCCAGAGAGATCATGGACAAACTTCAGAAAGGTCCATTTGAAGATTACAAGTTACAGTTCTTAATTAATAGTCTGCAAGATTCAAATGACTGTCTGGATAACTTCATGAAAGCAATCAAAGAAGAAGTTGACTACATCACTGTGATTGTGGACAACATTCTAGATGACTGGCAGATTCTGTTATACACACACAAGTATGGCACATTCAGAGTCTCTTTGGAATTCTTTCATCAAAAATCTCTATCTGTAATATGGACATTGATGAATAAAGTCAAAAGAAGTTCAGAAGAAAATGAACTTTTAAGGGACAGACTTCGAGAGATAGCAAGAGCTGTTAGTCCACAAATCTTAAACGACCCTCATGAGGTAAGGTTCTACAACAATAAGCTTTATCAAATTATGAAGCTGGATGAGGAGTCACTAAAGGGCTACACAGTTAAATACATGATTGAAGTTGAAACAATGTTGAGATCCAAGGGATTCAGGTCCCAGGCTAAGTTGGATGCAGCTCAAAAGATCAGAGACTACTGCCTATCAAAGAAAATTCAATCATACATCAGGCAGATGCATAAAATTGATTCAACACAGCCTTATGACATAGAAGAAGAGATACTAGATCCTGTTAAACAGGAAGTGTTGTGGTAGTTAGCAAGAGCTGGGCAAAGAAGGTTGTATGGAGAATCCACCACAACAGATCAATCAGTATCTGAAGAAGTACCAAGGACACCAGTTCATAAAAGTTCAAATCTAGAAGGAGGTGAAGTTGATACATCAGAACACTGAAGACTTAGATAGAACAAGATAGAAACTTTGTAATATTTGTTCAGTGCTAGAGGAACATCTATCTTGTATTTATCTTTCATGTATGAATCTGGAAAATTGTTAAATATAAAACCAGAACTTTTGTTTATTATTTACAGTCATTACATGTCGTACTACTTTCTTAGTTGTTAGTTGAGTTATCCTCTAGAAATTTGTGTGTTAAATGTTTAACAACAAATAGGGGGAGATTGAAAGGCATATGACTAGGCCTATTTGTAATAATTAGATGACAACTCAACTCTAGCTAATAAAGAGAAGTAAATAATAAGCACCAAACAGGAATCAAGACGAAGACAGTCAACTAATCCCAAAGGATCTAAGTATCAGAAGAATTTTTATAGGATTTCTACTCAACACTGGAAGAAGTTCATTTATATGTTCAAGCGTCAGTGAAAATAAATAATGTGGTAGTACTTCTATAGAAGACGGAAGATATAGAAGATTTCAAGTGGTTACTACAAGTAGATTCCAGAAGAAGAGCAAAGAAAGTGAAGCAGAAGAATGACAGAAGGCCTCAACTCAAAGTCATTAAATGGAGAATATTTATTAGTTGACACAAATGAACCAGACAGTACATTTGTGTGTCAACTAAATATAATATTTATTCTTCATTTAAATTCAAGAGGTTTCAAGATCAGAAGACAAAGAAAAGACGGGAAGATTTCAAGACTGACAGCACGGCTATGCGAGTATAGATAGTATTTTAATTCTACTATCAAATGTTAATTTATTATTTAATTTATCTAATTAAATTAATTCAAGTTGAATTTAATTTAATTTATAAATTAACTAATTAAATTAAGTAGAATTAATTTACTATAAAAGAAATGGATCAATATGACTTATATATATATATATAAACAGTCAGTATGACTTATTAAATAAGTCATACCGAGTTTCTTATATATATATATATATATATATATAAATAAGTCATACCGAGCTTATTAAATAAGTCATACTGAGCTTATTTAAATAAGTCATACCGAAGCAACTCAGAAAGTCATACCGATAGTACTGTGCTCAAAAGGTCATGCTGAACCAATTTTGTTTAATTAAAATAAGTCATACCGATTTATTTTAATTAGATAAAATCCGAATATGACTTTAAATAAGTCATACCAAACTTTCAAAAGGTCATACCGACCAAAATAAGTCATGCCCAGTCTTTTATAAGTCATACAAGTGTTAAAATAAGTCATACAGACTTATTTTCTTGTAATAAAGTCATACTCAAAAAGGTCATAGCAGCCTTTTTGAAATCTCTATAAATATGAGATCATCTCTTCACTTGTAGTTGTTCAATTGTTAAGAGTTAGAAAAATCAGATCAAATTCAGTAATTTATCTGCATTGTAATATTCACATATTTCTGTGCTGAGTTTGAATATAATTGATTAAACACGAACACTTCATGTCGAATTCGTTCTAGATTAATATATCAGTTATAAAATCTAATCTTCTTATTAATTGTGTAATACTGATCAAGTTAAAATTATATCTTTCACTTGAACAGTATTTCATTATAATTAATATTTCGCGAGTAATTAAAATAATAATTTTAATCCAATTATTCAGCGATTAATTTTCAGATATTGTATTCAACCTCCCCTTCTACAATATCAGGGACCAACAAAAATAAAGTCTTACATGATGAGAATAATGTTGTCAACATGTTAAAAAATAAATGTGCCAAATTGACTGAGGACTTAGCTTTTCAAGTCAATAGAGTAAATTGTTATGTTAAAGTTGAAATTATCTCAGAAACCAAATAGAGGAAGAGAAGAAGAAGTGTCTAGCATATAAGAATTCCTCGTATATTGTAAAGAACCTAGTTGACAAACAGGAAATAAATCGAAAAGTTGGAATAGGCTTCGAGTACAATAAATTAGTAGGAAAGCCAAGCAACATAACCCCTTTCAGAAAAAGTGTTGAAGAAAGGGGTATCCCACGTGTTGTTAAAGACATACCTAAACCTCTTTTCATAACCCCTATAGCTGAACCAATCCTTGAGAGCTCTATACTGATTGCTTATAAAATGTAGTTAGAGGATCTCGAGGAAAAAAAGAAAAGAGAGGAACAAGCTTAGGACATACAAGGATTTAATGTCCAAAAAGAGAAGAGTGCACCTCAAACACCAGTGAAAGATGTGAGAACTTATAAATCGCCCAATCCTGGTATAGGTGCTAAAGACTTAAAGAATAATGTGAACTGACCTAATACGTTTGTTAAGAGTAGGAATAGTAATAACATATATCATTATTCTGAAAACTTTAAAACTGTTGATAAAGTTGAAGTAGAAACTGTTAAATCACATACTATTTTGAATAACATGCCTATTATTGATGCATTCCATAAACTATGTGGTATATTAAATTGTATGTTATGTTCTTTTAATGCTATGACTGCTTATTTCAAATGCATAATTGCTAAGAAAGATAGCATGACACCTAGACAACACATCAATAATAAATTTGCAAAATCCAAGACTGCAATTCCTTCACCAGTTAAGAAGGAAACATATATTCCTAAGTCTAAACATAAAGTTATTAAGACTGTTTATAGGAAGGTAAGAACAGTCAAGGAGGATGATGCTGTTATTCGAAAAGGATCTGTTGTCAAAGTTGATAAAAGTCAATTCTTTAAGTATGTCGGGCCCAATCAATTTTGGGCTCCAAAGACAAATTAATCCGTTTGATATTTGCAGGGAGTTAAACAGGTAAACCGGGTTGTATGGATCCTGGACAGCGGATCTTTAGGGCATTTGACAAGATATAGAGCCCTGCTATCAAACGTGGTTGAAAGAGCTAGCGCGATCGTCACTTTTGGAGATAACAGCAAAGGAATGACTACGGGATATGGCAAGTAAAATACTGGAAATGTTATCATTGAAAACATATCTTTAGTGGAAGGACTTAAGCATAATTTGCTCAGTGTCAGTCAATTCTGTGATAAAGGATACAAAGTAAACTTTATCAAGGAGAAATGCTTTATAACTCATTCTAAAGATGACAAATTGGCCTTACGTGGAGTAAGAAAAGGAAACTTGTACGTAGCCGATCTCAACTCAGGAACTGAAGATGAAGCAAACTGTTTCTATTCAAAGGCCTCATCAGAATAAAGTTGGCTATGGCACAAGAAACTCTCACATCTGAATTTCAAAACAATGAACTCTTTAGTCAAGAGGGATTTGGTGAGAGGACTGCCTCCGATGGAATTTTCACAAGAAGGATTGTGTGAGGCATGTAAGAAAGGGAAGTCGAAGAAAGAAAGTTACAGAGGCACAGACACTACAAACATCACTGAACCACTTCAACTCCTACACATGGATTTATTTAGTCCAATAAATATTATGTCTATGTCAAGAAAGAGATATGCTTTAGTGATTATAGATGACTTCACAAAGTACACGTGGGTTTTATTCTTGAACTCTAAGGATGAAACTCCACATTTGGTGATTGAACATGTAAAGCTGATTGAGTTAGATTCAAAATTACCTATTCGGGCAATCAGATCAGATAATGGAACAGAATTCAAAAATGAAGTTCTGAATAACTTTTGCTCAGACAAGGGGATAACAAGACAATATTCAGCATCAAGGACTCCGCAACAAAATGGAGTTGTAGAAAGGAAAAATAGAACCTTGATTGAAGCTGCAAGAACTATGCTAAGTGAATCAAGTTTACCTATCTACTTCTGGGCTGAAGCAGTAAATACAGCATGTTATACCCAGAATCAAACTCTGATCAACAAAGATCATATGAAGACTCCATATAAATTAATAGCTGGCAAGAAACCTACTCTCAAGTACTTTCATGTATTTAGAGCCAAGTATTATGTGATGAAGGATGGAGATGAACATCGTGGCAAGTTCGAGGCCAAGGCACATGAAGATATTTTTGTCGGATATTCAAGAAGAGCATATATGGTGTACATAATTGATCAACACCAAGTAAAAGAAAGTTTCAATGCTACTTTTGATGACACTAAACTACCAAGTATCCAAACTGAAGATCCTTCTGAGTCATTAAAACTTGATAATCATCCAGACTCAGATTTGGATAGTGAAGAAGAACCTGAAGCTGCAACAGGAGATGATAATGGAAAAAATGATGATAATGATCCAGGTAATAGTGGTGGAAACAATAGAAAAACTGGAGATACTACTAATACCAGTGGTGGATCAACAAGTACTTCAGGCAGCAATTCAGAGGAAGATGGTAGATCGACTGGCAGAACACAAGATCATAATGAATACCAAGGCGAATCATCAAGATCAAACCTACCAAGGGAAAGGATATGGAGCAGAGATCATCCTTTTGAATTGATCATAGGTGATCCAGATGTTAGAGTTAGAACCAGAAGTGCAACTTCAAATTAATGTTTATTTTCAGTTTTTCTATCTCAAGAAGAAACAAAGAAGATTGAAGATGCATTAACTGATCCAGATTGGGTTCTTGGCATGCAAGAAGAGCTCAATCAGTTTGAGAGACAAGAAGTCTGGACACTAGTACCCAGGCCTAAAGATAGATCTGTTATTGGTACAAAATGGGTATACAGGAACAAATTAGACGATGATGGCATTGTTACAAGGAACAAAGCCAGACTAGTGGCAAAGGGTTACTCCCAGGAAGAGGGAATTGATTATGACGAGACCTATGCACCAGTTGCAGGACTTGAAGCCATCAGGATATTTCTGGCATTCGTAGCACATTCCAATTTCAAAGTTTATCAAATGGATGTGAAGAGTGCATTTCAGAATGAAGAGTTAGAAGAGGAAGTATATGTAAAACATCCCCCTGGCTTTGAAAATCCAGAGTTTGCTAATTTTGTGTATTTTCTATTCAAAGCTCTCTATGGACTCAAGCAAGCACCGAGGACATGGTATGACACCGATATTATATTTGGTTCTACTAACGAAAACTTGTACAAAATATTTACTAAGTTAATACAGAGCAGGTATGAAATGAGTATGATGGGTGAGCTGTCATTCTTCCTTAGAGTGCAGGTAAAGAAAAAGGAAGATGGGATTTTTATTTGTCAATCAAAGTATGTAAGGGATCTTCTCAGAAAATACAGTCTAGAAGATTCTTCACTGACAAAAAGCCCAATGCCAACAGCCACCAAGCTTGACAAAGATGAAACTGGTAAGAAAGTTGACATCACAAGCTATAGAGGTATGATATGCTCATTACTATATCTAACTGCTAGTAGACCCGATATAATGTTTGCAACATGTTTATGTACAAGGTTTCAATCTGATCCTAGGGAATCTTATCTTATAGCCGTTAAATGAATATTTAGATATCTGAAGGGTACACAAAATCTTGGAATCCGGTACCCTAAAGATACAGGTTTTGTCTTAATAGGCTATACAGATTTAGATTATGCAGGGTGCGGGATGGACAGGAAAAGTACTTCTGGAAGCTGTCAGTTTCTAGGAAGTCGATTGATCTCCTAGTATAGCAAGAAACATCACTCAGTGTCTACCTCAACAGCCGAAGCAGAATACATTGCGGCAGGTAGCTGTTGTGCATATATCTCATGGATAAGGAATCGGCTCAATAATTATGGACTTACGTTGAAAAAAATTCTAATTTTCTATGACAACACAAGTGTTATAACTATTTCCAATAATCTTATACAACATTTAAGAACCAAGCAGATAGACATAAGGTATCATTTCATCTGAGAGCATGTCATGAATGGAACTGTGGTGTTACATTTTGTACCCATAGAAGATCAAATTGCTGACATCTTCACGAAACTACTTGATGAATCCACTTTCTCTAAGTTGGTTAGTGAGTTAGGGATGTTAAACATGAATTGATTATTGCATGATGTTTTAAATTGTATATTAAATTTTAAGCAATCCTTATAAATATACTGTATATAGTCCTTAAAGATATCAAAAAAAAAAAAACTCAAAAAGATTTTCCTTATTTTTGTATAGTTTATTCGATTGGCATTCGTACTGTAAATATATTTTATATTGTTTTTGTTTTCAAACTTTTAGTATCATTATTTCTATATATATGTGTGTAAGTTTATTTTTATTGTCAAATATAAGTCGGCATCGTTATTTTTATTTTTTTAATTCTCTATACATATATAAAATAGTGTTGTTTATTTCAGGTTACTTTTCAGAAGTAGGAAAGATCTATGAGCTTGATCAACCAATAATTTCTAACAGTTAGATCCTAATCATTGACATCAATCTCTATCCAAGATCTTAGAATCAAACACACAAACACTATCACATCCATCTCTCTTACCATTAAACAGAATACCTATTTGTTAAGAATGAGGGAGTCAATGCCTTGCGTGCATTTGATAAGGTTGGTTATGTGAGTGAACCAACAACTCTGTCTCCAGAAAGGTGTGTCTAATATATAAAAACTTAGACAACCGTTAGCTCATATGTGTTCCCTCAAAAGGGTACAGACTTGGAAAAGGCAAAACCGTTACTAGGTTCATTCTCTCAACAGAGTGAGTCTATTGAATTCAGTCTGTCAGCTAAGGCTACTAAATGAAGAGTTAATTTCATATGAAATTTTTAAGAAACCACAAATAATTTTTTTTATTTTTAAGGACCAACAATTGGTATCCAAAAGGGACGAACAATTCGGACCAATAGGGAGCAACTGAAATGTCATAGGAATGATGAATTGACGGAAACAATTATTCTAAACTTCCATATCAAGGAAGGAAGGATGATTGATAATTATGACTGAATCAACATGCTTTCACAGGCGACAGGACGAAACTTGGATCATTTTCTATATTCTAGATCCTTGTCTCCCTCTCCAGATGGAACATATCTGGATTCCTAATGGAATAGATCATCTTAAATGTTCACCAACTCATTAAATCTATTTTTGAAGCAATTCAGTTTTCAAAGTCAAATATTTAAATAGATTCAATTGAGGATGGGGATTTATGAAACCCCATTGCACCACCAGTGACCTCTCTTGAAGGGGCTATGGTGATCTTTCTTGCAGGTACAAAAGACTATGCCATCCGTACTGAGAGATAAATAGTGTTGTGAGAAAAAACTGAAACACAAGTGAGAAAGAGTGAAAATATACATATTCTATGAGTGAAACACTTAGAGAGTATATGAGCGAAACACTTGTAAGATATATAAAGTAAAATTACACACTAGCACAATTACCAAATCTCATTCCCAATTCCATGTTATAGATTTCTATTATTACTCAACTAAGGGGAAGGAAATTTTTTCTGAAGAGAGTTACTCAACTAAGGGGGAGATGTGTTGAACAAGATCCAAAGGGGAGAATTAATGAACAAAAGAAGATTACTCAACTAAGGGGGAGAAGTGTTAAACAAGAAAAGGGGGTATATAACAACATGCTTGGATTGGATAAAACTAATGATTATTTATTAGTTCTTCTATTCCATTTGATTTTAGAAGATTCTTATATATAGGATTAACCGAATTTTCTAAAATGCATAACAAGTTATAGTTTGCATTTTTTATATATGCGATGGTTTAATGCTGTATGTATGCCATGTCTGTTACCTCGATTAAAATGGTTGGATAATTCAAGTAATGGGAGAATGAATTCACCTTGGGAAAGAAGGGAAGACAGGAGTTGGAGAAATAGAGGAGAAGTAGTAATGAGAATAGAACAAGACTACATCCCTGCCATCCTAAGGGGGTGTAGTGATGAGTCTGAGAAATGAAGATAATACTACTTGTATAATATGTTCAGTGTTAGAGGAACAATCTGTTAGTATTGGTGTCTTAGAGACAATACTTTTAATATTTTATTGAAAAAACTTAAGGATTATGTTTTATGTGATCATTTAATTA
This sequence comes from Oenanthe sinensis, assembly GCA_028671895.1. NCBI lineage: Eukaryota > Viridiplantae > Streptophyta > Magnoliopsida > Apiales > Apiaceae > Oenanthe > Oenanthe sinensis. Next base: position 41,065,600 of record CM053810.1, on the reverse strand, counting down.
ATATTTATTATGTCTTTATTTACTGCGTTATAAATTGAAAGTATAATAAATGTCCTTGGAATGTTAATACGCATTATATACCTTTAAGTATATGACTTAAAAATGAGATTATATGAATAGTATTTTATTCTTAAAATTCCCTTGTCAAATATTATTATTATTTAAGGACAATAATAATGCAATAAGACTAGTATGTTTGTTGACAGATGACCACATCTCATTGGTCATAGGTATGGTGATACTAAAGTCAATAACATAAGTGTATGTATCAATACATGACACTGGAAAGACCCGCCATGAGATTCTACATGTTAATAAGTGTCATAAGAAATCTCACTGTGATAATGATGTAATGATCCTCTGACTTGAAATCATTATATTTCTATACGAGAATTAATATACTTTGATCACACTCAAAGTTACTTTTAACCGGATAATGATAAAGGTGGGAATTGGGTATGCTATGAATCGTATGAGGAATATGATTGATTGATATATGATTTAAACCTCCAATTCTAGGAGTGATATTATTGGCCTCTTGATTGAGTGAGACTATGAAATCCATGGCCATGCTCAAATATTGATTTGTTTAAATAGTCTACTCATTGATCAAGAAAACCAAGATTAAACATTGAAGAGGATGACACTATACATGCCTCGAGTTTGATTTATAATATAAGGTTAAAGGGATTATATTACATTGAACATTATTCACGAAAGGTTTAATTGAATCACCAATTATTATTGTTACTTGGGTAACAATGATGTATTACTAGTTGCCGCTCATTGTTTATAATTTTATTATTAGATAATAAAATTATTGCCAACGTAATAATAACCTAAAGGGTCAAACACGAAGAAGGTCAAAATGGAGCTTTATTTAAATTACGAATTTAAAAATATTATTATTAATTCGAATTTAATTATTGAATTAATCAAATAGAACTTGATTAATTATATTAGAATTCAGATTTAGATATATTATTATTAATTCAAATTTAATCATTGAATTAATTAAGTTGGACTTGATTAATTATATTAGAATTCAGATTTAATAATAATAATAACCCAAAATCATAATGGGTTTTGGAAACCACATGGATTAGGGTTAGGCCCAAAATCTCTCTCTCCTATATATACATAATGATGTATAGTTTTAGGGTTACAAGTCATAATTCATTTTTCATAGAAAACCTAGCTGCTCAGCAGTTTTAAGAGGCTAGAAAAAGAGAGAGAGAGGCAAGCTATACGGCTAGTACTGACTCCGGTGATCGTTGAACGATCGGGTCATGTGAACTTCTTTGAAGAGTAGATCTTTGTAAAAAAGGGCTGTTGTGATTCACCGATTCTGGACCTCCATTAAAATAGAATATGTAAAGCTTCGTTAAGGTACAGACTTCTTCACCATAATCATCCAACGTTATACATGGATCCTGAGATAGGGTTTCGGTTTTTATTGTTTTTACGTTAATTCCGCTGCGTTTTCCTGCCCGAAACCCTTCAATGGCATCAGAGCTACGTGTATAATGGGATGATTTGGTTATGTGTTTTCTGTATTTGATGCATGTATGCTTGTTTGAATGACTGTCATGCTTCGTTTTTCATGTATATTCGATTTATAAACTGTTATAATGATTATATATGATCTGCAATGTTATAAAATGTTATGACATGATATGTGTGATGTAATGTATGTATGTGATATGAGATACAGTCATACGAAAGTCGTCAGAATCATTTTGAAGCGTTTAAAAACACAATTGCATAAGATGCAGTTTTCTGTGAATAGTGATTTTACAGATGAATAGTGTTTTTCGACGGAGTCAGAATGGGTTGAATTTACTCTTCTTGGAAAGGGAAAATCGCCACGAGCAAAAATCACCACCTCGCTATGACCTATGTTGTTTTTTGGCCATTTGACATCGTTTAGGACCTCAAAAATGCGATTTACTATTTTGAAATCAATTTCTAATTTTTTTGTGATTTTATGCTTTTGATATATATGATGCATGATGATATGTTTATGCGTTCTGATATGTCACTAATTGTTATATGAGGATGGTGGATGGTTATGGCCTAATGACCCATAGGATAGTGGTTTTATTTTATGGTTTTTAGTTTTAAATACGACTTGCATGTCGTTTATTCATTGTAATCGTTAATCTCGAATGTAACTCGAGTTCTTCTTGTAATATCATTAGAATAGATTTATTTTATCATTCAATGTAACTGTCAATGGAGACCTAGAAGTAAGGAAGTTTGAAGGCAATTCAGATGATGGAGCAATGAAGATCGAAGATAAAGACATATAATAGTATAGTATTCAAAACCACCATAGATTGACCTTGATATTTTCATTAGCTTGGAAATATCACATAGGCTGGGCTATAACCAAACACGTTTACTTTATGCACAATACATATATGTATATGAATGCATGTGTAGATATGCTTGGAATGATGTATGTATTAGATACGACATTCATGCCATGCCTGCTTAAGAAAGATAAAATCTTTAACGATTCAAGATTTTAAAATTAAACAAATAATTATGAGATTCTTGTTTTTATGAAACACAGTATTGAATATGAATTTTCTTTTTCTGATATGGGGAGATTTTGTCAAAAACGAATCATTCTTCATAAGAAAGTTGGGTTTTAGGTGAGACCGCTTGTGACTTCTCCGACGATCTGGAAATCAAATCATTGACGAATATTGAAATAAATTATTTGAATAAGGAAAAATTGAGAATCTATTTATGATGGGATCATGATCGTTCATATAAACATTAAAATCCCTAAATACATATTAAGTTAATCGGATGCCTTCCAATGTTTAATACTCATCAAGATCTAGATTGAGAATGAGTGGGCTTCCCAAAGCAAGGTACTTTTATCAATCATGGGAAGACGTGATAAGTAAGTGACTTGGTTTGTCGAAACGTTGGGTCTAACTTAACTAAATCATCACAATAGGATTGTGGGTTTAGAGGCATAGAGTGTTGGGTTCCGAGGCATAAAACGCAGCGGATAAACGTAAATATAACGAAAATTTTCGGAACCCAAACGCAGGATCATGTATAAGAATTGACGGATTATGGTGATAATCGAATCATACCTATTAAGATTTTGAATGCCACGAACTCAACGGAGATCCTTGCTATCACGATTTGTGTCTTCCTCTCGAAAGCACCTCTATGGTATCCACACGAGCACCTTCAAGAACGTCTCACGATCTTGAACGCGGAACGGAAGTACTAGCCTCCTTTGATAGGTTTCGAATTCTCTCTGCCTCTTCTGCTAGGGTTTATACAAAAACGTGCAAGCCATTTAACCTATCATTATCTATTTATAATGATTGGTTAATGGGCCTTTTTAGCAAAAACCTAACCCATGTAGGCATAGGATTAAATAATAAAACATGCTTCTATTATTTAATTAATAATTAAGTCACACTTAATTATTATTGGCAGAAATATAATTCTTCAAATTCAAATTTATTTCAATTAATTAAGTCTCACTTAATTAATATAATAAATTCGAATTAATCATCAATTAATTTAAATCTATAATTTAAATTAACTATTCCTCTAGGTGCTCTATGTGTGTGACCCTATAGGCTATTATTTAATTAGCAATAATTTTATTCTCCAATAAAATTATAAACAATGAGCGGTATCTAGTAATACATCATTGCTACCTAATTAAACAATAATTAAATCGTGATTCGATAAAACCTTTCGTGATTAATGTTTCCGTGTAATATAATCCCTTTAACCATATATATTATAGATTAAACTCGAGGCATGTATTTAGTCATCCTCTTCAACATTTAATCCGGGTTTACTTGATCCATGAGTAGACTATGAAAAACAAATCATTATTTGAGCACGGCCATGCATTTTATAGTCTCACTCAATCAAGAGGCCAATAATATCTCTCCTAATTATAGGAGGGTTAAATCCTTTATCTATCATTCATATTTCTCATACGACTCATGATATACCCGATGTCCACTTTTATCATCACCCGGTCAAAGGTAACTTTTAATGTAGTCAAAGTATATCAATCCTCGTATAGAAATACAATGATCTCAAGTCAGAGGATCATTACACAATTATCACTGTGAGTCTTTCTTATGACTTAATTAAACATGAAGAATCTCACTGTGGGTCTGTCCAGTACCATGTACCCCTACATGTACCTATGTATTGACTTTAGTATCCCCATACTTATAACCAATGAGATGTGGTTATCTGTCAAACAACATACTAGTCTATTTATGTATTATTATTGTCCTATCATAATAATACTCGACTAGGGAACCTTTAAGAATATGATATATTATATAATCTCAAGTTCAAGTCATGTACTTAAACTATATAACGAGTATCATGATTCTAAGGACATTTATTATGCTAACAAATATATCGCAGTAATTAAAGTCATAATAAATACGTTTATTGAATAATCAAATGACATAAATGTTTATTAAAAGGAAAAATTGTATTGCCTCTAGGGCACCTACACTAACAATCTCCCACTTGCACTAGAGCCAATCACCCATGTATCTAATACCCATGGAACTAGTGTGACCGTCGTGCTTCTGCTGCGACAAGCCTTTGGTCAGTGGGTCTGCAATGTTATCATTTGTGTGCACTTTACATATGTGTATGTCACCCCTCTCATTAATCTCTCGAATGAGGTGATATCTCCTGAGTATATGTTTGGTTCGGGAGTGAGCTCTAGGTTCTTTAGCTTGTGCAATGGCTCCATTATTATCGCAGTATAGATCAATGGGATCTGCGATTGATGGAACCACTCCCAATTCAGTAATGAATTTTCGAATCCAAACTGCTTCCTTAGCCGCTTCACAAGCTGCAATGTACTCAGCCTCCATTGTAGAATCAGCTACTGTTTCTTGTTTTGAACTCTTCCAACTTACAGCACCTCCGTTTAGACAAAACACAAAACCAGACTGTGATACAGTATCATCCCTGTCTGTTTAGAAACTTGCATCGGTGTAACCTTTTACTACTAGTTTCTCCTCTCCTCCATACACCAAGAATGAATCTTTAGTCCTTTTCAAGTACTTTAGAATATTCTTGACAGCCGTCCAGTGACCTTCACCTGGATTAGATTGGTATCTGCTCGTCATGCTTAAAGCATACGAAACATCTGGGCGAGTACATACCATCGCATACATGATGGATCCAATTGCTGAGGCATATGGAACCTTACTCATGCGGTCCTTGTCATCCAATGATTTCGGACACTGATCTTTAGAGATCGTTATCCCTTGAGATACGGGGACATATCCCCTTTTTGCATTTTGCATACCAAAACGGTGCAAAACCTTATCGATGTATGTACTCTGACTTAGACCGATCATCCTTCTAGATCTATCCCTATAGATCCTCATTCCTAGAATGTAGGATGCATCTCCTAAGTCTTTCATAGAGAACTTACTCCCTAACCAAATCTTAACAGCCTTGAGAGAAGGTATGTCATTCCCCATTAGTAGTATGTCATCAACATATAGTACTATGAATGCCACATGGCTCCCACTAACCTTCTTGTAAACACAAGGTTCATCCTCGTTTTGAACAAATCCATACTCTTTGATAGTTTCATCAAAACGGATGTTCCATCTCCTAGAGGCTTGCTTTAATCCATAAATGGATCGACGTAATTTACATATCTTGCTAACATTCCCTGGACTGACAAAACCTTCAGGTTGTGTCATGTACACATCCACATCTTCTTCAAGGCTTCCATTAAGGAAGGCTGTTTTGACATCCATTTACCAGATTTCATAATCATGGAATGCTGCAATAGCAAGCAAAATCCTTATGGATTTGACCATAGCCACTGGTGAGAAGGTTTCATCATAGTCAATACCATGAATTTGCTTGAAACCTTTTGCAACTAGCCTTGCTTTATAGGTCTGAACATTTCCATCCATGTCAGTTTTCTTCTTGAAAACCCATTTGCACCCTATGGGTTTTACCCCTTCAGGTGGATCAACCAAAGTCCATACTTGGTTTTCATATATGGATTCCACCTCGGATTTCATGGCTTCTAGCCATCTCTTAGATTCTGGACTGCTCATAGCATCTTGGTATGTGAGAGGCTCATCTTCATCTATGAGCATCAAATCACCACATTGAGTCAAAAGAAATCCATATCTCTCTGGCTCATGGCGAATTCTACCAGTTCTACGAACAACCTGTGTTTGTTGAGCGTTATTATTATCCTGCTCTTGTTCCACTTCAGGTTCAATGCTATTTTGTGGTTCTCGATCTTCATCGAGGTCTATAGTTCTCCCACTGTTTCTTTTGGAAACAAAATCCCTTTCCATGAAGACAGCATCTCGAGCAATAAACACTTTTTGCTCAGAAGGACTATAGAAATAATACGCCTTTGTTTCTTTAGGGTATCCCACAAAATTGCACTCTTCAGATTTAGGTCCAAGCTTGTCAGATACTTGACGCTTCACAAACGCCTTGCATCCCCAAACTTTCATAAAGCTCATGCCTGACCGTTTCTTCTCCCATATCTCATATGGAGTCTTTTGAACCTTCTTAGTAGGAACACGGTTAAGTGTGAAAGCCGCTGTTTCTAGAGCATAACCCCAGAAACTAATTGGAAGATCTGCATGACTCATCATCGATCGCACCATGTCCAACAAGGTGCGATTTCTCCTCTCTGAAACTCCATTCCATTGAGGTGTACCTGGCGGAGTGAGTTGTGATACAATACCACACTCCTTTAAATAATCTTTAAATTCAGTGCTCAAGTATTCTCCTCCACGATCAGATCGTAAGATTTTAATACTTGCACCTCCGCCAATTTGCTTCTCTACTTCAGCCTTGTATTCTTTGAACTTTTCAAAAGAATCAGATTTATTCTTCATAAGATAAACATATCCATATCTACTGAAATCATCAGTAAATGTTATGAAGTAGTAGTAGCCTCCTCTAGCCATCACACGCATTGGGCCACATACATCACTATGTATTAGCTCCAAACGTTCAGTTGCCCTTTGACCCTTACCAGTGAAAGGGGCTTTAGTCATTTTACCAAGCAAACAAGATTCGCATTCTTGGTATGATTCAAAATCAAACTTATCCAAATATCCATCCTTATGTAATTTGGATATGCGTTTCTCATTTATATGGCCTACACGACAATGCCAGAGGTATGTTTGATTTGAGTCATTAACTTTAAGTCGTTTGTTTTCTATATTATAGACAGGATTATCTAAGTCAAGAACATATAAACCATTAAACAAACGCGCAACACCATAGGTTAAATCATTCAAAGCAAAAGAGCAACTGTTGTCCTTTATTGTAAACGAAAAACCTTTCTTGTCCAAACAAGAAACAGAAATAATGTTTCTGCGAATTGCAGGCACGTAATAACAATTCTCCAGTTCTAAAACTAGCCCAGAGGGCAAAGATAAATAATAGGTTCCTACAGCTAAAGCAGCAACTCTTGCTCCGTTGCCAACTCGTAGGTCCATTTCTCCTTTAGCCAATGTCCTACTTCTCTGCATTTCCTGCACATTTATACAAATGTGAGAAGCACATCCGGTATCCAATACCCAAGATGTAGAAATAGACAGATTGACTTCTATAACATATATACCTGAATTAGAAGCTTGCTCAGCCCTCTTCTTCTTCAGATCCACCAAGTAAACTGAACAGTTTCTCTTCCAGTGACCAGTTTTCTTACAGTAGTGACATTCACCCTTAGCGACCCCACCTTTAGGCTTTAAAGCCTGTTTAGGACCTGACTTTGGCTTGGGTGTAGAATCAGAACCTGTCTTCTTCTTACCCTTCCACTTGCCTTTCCCTTTGGCCTTACCTTTATTGCCCACCATCAGTATGGGAGCAGGTTCAGCCGTCTTCATGTTGGTCTCATATGTTCTCAACATAGCCAACAATTCAGTAGGTGTTTTGTCAAACTCATTCATATTGTAGTTCATAACAAACTGAGTGAATTTGTTGTTCAAAGAATTCAAGATTAGGTCAATACCAGTTTCCGGACCAATCGGGAAACCCAAAGTATCAAGATACTCAATGTAACCAATCATCTTCAGAACATGTGGGCCAACTGGTTCATTTGCCCCTTGTTTGCAGTTAAAGAGTGACTTGCTCGTGTTGAACCTTTCTTGACGAGTTTGGCTTGCAAACATGCTTTGCAAGTGCTCATTGATAGTATATGCATCCATATGCACATGCTGTCTTTGAAGCTCAGCACTCATAGTTGCTAACATAAGACACGCAACATCAGTTGCATCATTCTCATCCTTTGTGTGGGCCGCTCGTTCCTCAACAGTAGCGCCCTCAGGAAGGGGACCTGCCGGAGGAATATCAATGACATGAAGCTTGCGCTCCTGCCTGAGGACAATCCTCAAATTCCTCTGCCAGTCTAGGAAGTTGTTTCCTCCTGTCAGCTTATCCTTCTCAAGGACAGATCGTACGGATAGTGTGTTTGTGTTGTTTGTCATTACTTGGTATCTACAATGATAAAAGCACAAAATTAAACATTAGATTGTCTGAGTTATTTATTATGTTCAAATGATTATGATACATTCATAATATATCTCCCACTATTTTTATCAAATCAATAGCCCTTACTATTAATTTGGAAAGTATATCCCATAATCCTTTCTAGTGAGCCAAGATCCATATTTCGTCATGTCTCAAGTCAACCACTGGAAGTCCTTAAGAATGATTATTTAGGTAGACAACATTTGTCAATTATATCATATATAATTCTTGGATAGTTTGGTGAGCAACGATTGATCTTATCTATCTAATAGATTTTTAACCAAACTCTATGCTTCTAAGTTCATAATGGTTGAATATAACCGTTTACTTTTACCTTATTATGACGACTCAGTTAAGTTTGACCCAATGATACAACGGCCGAATATAACCGTTTATATTCGTCGCATCTCACCACGATAGACAGGAGTCCCCTGCCACTGACAGTCTTTCCCCTAATCGATCTAGGATTCGATGAGTGTTCATTCATTGGAAAGCATCTGATTAAAACTTAATATTTTGTTAAGGGGTTTAGAAAATTTTACGACGATCATGATCACATCATGAAGAGATCCTCAATTTTTCCTTGAACTAAATATTTCAAATTGACATCTTAAATTGTTCATTTCCCAGGTAGATGGAGGATACCAGTGGTCACACTTAAAACCCATCAGCCTTACGAATACGCATATCCGTTTTTGTCAGAAAATCCCAATTATAGATATCAAAATCCATATTCAATTCCGTGTTTTAAAAATCCATATTTCATAAACACAAGAATCTCATGATCGTTTGTTGATTTTAAAATCTTGAATCGTTACAGATTTTATCTTGAGTCGTTACAGATTTTATCTTGTTTAAACAAGCATGGCATGGGTGTCGTATCTAATACATACATACATACATACATGATTAATCTAATTAAAGCATGCATCATTCCTACATCAATATGTAAAGTGCAGTATGTAAACGTGCTTGGTTATGGCCCCTTTCCTATGTGATCCTTTCGAGCTAATGAAAGGATCAAAGTCAATCTATGGTGGTAAAATATAAATACAATTACATGTCTTCATTCTTCTTGTATCCACTAGTGCCTGCTCCTCTTCTTGGATCATCTTTCAGTCTTCAAGTACATTACATGGAATAATTGAATACAACCTAAGCTAATGTACTTACATAAGAAAACTCGAGTTACATTCGAGGTTAAACAATTACAAGAATGAAGAAAACGACATGCAAGTCGTATTTATAAAACCAAAACCAAAAACCATTAATCTAGGGGTCTAAGGGCCATAACCAGCACCATGCTCAAGTACACAAAATAAAATATTGCGGGGGTCCGGGGGCGGCAGCCCCTAGGCGGGGTCTGGGGCGGCAGCCCCAGGCGGGGTCTGGGGCGGCAGCCCCAGGCGGGGTCTGGGGGCGGCAGCCCCCGGCTGGGGTCGAAATCAGAAAATTTTTTTATTTTCGAAGACCAGTCCTATTCAGAAATCATCAATTTCTGAACTACAGATCATATCTGTTGGCCCTTTTTCCCACTGCATCTTATACAGTTTCAGAAGCATGTATCATATACATACTTATCATATCCCAGTTAACAGATCATGTCCAACATAATCTGTCCACCAGTTTATATCACTATACAAACTGACCCTCATGCATAATATACAAATCGCAATATAGCATATAAATCAGTCATGACAAATCATTAACATGCTAGTATCATCACCACATATTACAATTCGAATATACATGAAGAACATAGCATGGCAGAAGCATGGCAGTAACAAAGCAGTAGCATGGCAGTGGCATGGCAGTCACCAAAACAGGCATATTTGCATCAAATACAGTTAACACGTAACCAAATCAGTCCCTTATACACGTAGCTCTGATGCCATTGTTGGGTTCCGAGGCATAAAACGCAGCGGATAAACGTAAATATAACGAAAATTTTCGGAACCCAAACGCAGGATCATGTATAAGAATTGATGGATTATGGTGATAATCGAATCATACCTATTAAGATTTTGAATGCCACGAACTCAACGGAGATCCTTGCTATCACGATTTGTGTCTTCCTCTCGAAAGCACCTCTATGGTATCCACACGAGCACCTTCAAGAACGTCTCACGATCTTGAACGCGGAACGGAAGTACTAGCCTCCTTTGATAGGTTTCGAATTCTCTCTGCCTCTTCTGCTAGGGTTTATACAAAAACGTGCAAGCCATTTAACCTATCATTATCTATTTATAATGATCGGTTAATAGGCCTTTTTAGCAAAAACCTAACCCATGTAGGCATAGGATTAAATAATAAAACATGCTTCTATTATTTAATTAATAATTAAGTCACACTTAATTATTATTGGCAGAAATATAATTCTTCAAATTCGAATTTATTTCAATTAATTAAGTCTCACTTAATTAATATAATAAATTCGAATTAATCATCAATTAATTTAAATCTATAATTTAAATTAACTATTCCTCTAGGTGCTCTATGTGTGTGACCCTATAGGCTATTATTTAATTAGCAATAATTTTATTCTCCAATAAAATTATAAACAATGAGCGGTATCTAGTAATACATCATTGCTACCTAATTAAACAATAATTAAATCGTGATTCGATAAAACCTTTCGTGATTAATGTTTCCGTGTAATATAATCCCTTTAACCATATATATTATAGATTAAACTCGAGGCATGTATTTAGTCATCCTCTTCAACATTTAATCCGGGTTTACTTGATCCATGAGTAGACTATGAAAAACAAATCATTATTTGAGCACGGCCATGCATTTTATAGTCTCACTCAATCAAGAAGCCAATAATATCTCTCCTAATTATAGGAGGGTTAAATCCTTTATCTATCATTCATATTTCTCATACGACTCATAATATACCCGATGTCCACTTTTATCATCACCCGGTCAAAGGTAACTTTTAATGTAGTCAAAGTATATCAATCCTCGTATAGAAATACAATGATCTCAAGTCAGAGGATCATTACACCATTATCACTGTGAGTCTTTCTTATGACTTAATTAAACATGAAGAATCTCACTGTGGGTCTGTCCAGTACCATGTACCCCTACATGTACCTATGTATTGACTTTAGTATCCCCATACTTATAACCAATGAGATGTAGTTATCTGTCAAACAACATACTAGTCTATTTATGTATTATTATTGTCCTATCATAATAATACTCGACTAGGGAACCTTTAAGAATATGATATATTATATAATCTCAAGTTCAAGTCATGTACTTAAACTATATAACAAGTATCATGATTCTAAGGACATTTATTATGCTAACAAATATATCGCAGTAATTAAAGTCATAATAAATACGTTTATTGAATAATCAAATGACATAAATGTTTATTAAAAGGAAAAATTGTATTGCCTCTAGGGCACCTACACTAACATAGAGTTTGGTGAGATTTATTGGATAAATGTGTACAAAGGGTTGTTCCACCAAACTATCTGAGAGTTATATTTGATATAATCGACAAATATTGTCTACCTAAATAGTCGTGTTTTGGGTGTATTAGCCAACGCTATCTTAAAACATGGATGAAATATGGATCTTGGCTCACTAGAAAGATTTAATGAAATGCTTTCCGAATTAATAGTTAGGGCTATTGATTTGATAAAAATAGTGGGAGATATATATTATGAATGTATATGATAATCACTTGAACATAATTAAACTTCTACAGACTAACTAATATGCATTTTAAACATTGTAAATATTTAATGGCAAATAACACAAATAACTTCTCTGTGAGAGCAACCCTTGAGAAGGACAAGCTGATAGGAACTAACTTCCTTGATTGGTATAGGAATTTGAGGATTGTCCTCAGGCAGGAGCGAAAGCTTCACGTCATTGAAATTCCTTCACCTACTCCTCCTGCTAAGAATGCAACTCGCATTCAACAAAATGTTTATCAGAAGCATATCGATGATGCGTATGATGTTGCATGTCTCATGCTGGCAATCATGAGTGCTGAGCTTCAAAAACAACATAAGCATATGGATGTTTATGAGATGATTGAACACCTTCAAAGAATGTTTGAGGGACAGGCTCATCAAGAAAGGTTCGACATGAGTAAAGCACTATATGCTTGTAAACAGGGAGAGCGTGAACATGTTCAACCACATGTTCTAAAGATGATAGGTTATACTTTTGGTTTCTCGATTGGTCCGGAAGCTCAGATTGACTTGATCTTGCAATCTTTAAACCGCAACTATACTCATTTTGTTATGAACTACAATATGAATAAGATAGAGAAAACACCCACTGAATTGTTGGCCATGTTACGAACTGCTGAAACCAACATGAAAAAGGCTGAACCTGCTTCCATGTTGATGGTAGATAACAAAGGTAAGGCTAATAGGAAAGGCAAATGGAAGGGAAAAAAGAAGATTGGATCTACTTCTGGTCCCAAGCCAAAGGCCAATCCCAAACAGGCTTTAAAGCCTAAGGGTGCTGTTGCAAAGGGTTATTGTCACTACTGTGGTAAACCAGGTCATTGGAAGAGAAACTGTCATGCTTATTTGGAGGATCTGAAGAAGAAGAAGGCTGGTCAAACTTCTGATTCAGGTATTTATGTTATAGAGGTCAATTTGTCTACTTCTACATCATGGGTATTGGATACTGGATGTGGTTCTCACATTTGTATAAATGTGCAGGAGCTGCAAAGGAGTAGGACTTTGGCAAAGGGAGAGGTCGACCTACGAGTTGGCAATGGAGCAAAGGTTGCTGCCTTAGCTGTAGGGACTTATTATTTATCGTTGCCCACTGGGCTTATTTTAGAACTTGAGAACTATTTTTACGTGTCTGCAATTTATAGAAATATTATTTCGGTTTCTTGTTTGGACAAGAAAGGTTTTACATTTTCAATTCAGAACAATAGTTATTCATTTTCTTTGAATGATGTTACCTATGGGATTGCACATTTATTTAACGGTTTATATGTTCTTGATTTAGACACTCCTATCTATAATGTGAATAATAAACATCTTAAAACTAATGACTTAAATCAAACATACCTCTGGCGCTGTCGTTTAGGCCATATAAATGAGAAGCGCATTTCCAAGTTACATAAGGATGGATACTTGGATAAGTTTGACTTTGAATCATACGAAGCATGCGAACCTTGTCTCATTGGAAAAATGACTAAAACTCCTTTTACTGGACAAGGAGAAAGGGCCAATGAACGATTAGAACTTGTACATAGTGATGTATGTGGTCCTATGCGTACTATGGCAAGAGATGACTTTTACTACTTTATCACGTTTACTGATGATTTCAGTAGATATGGATATGTGTTTCATATGAAGAACAAATCTGATTCTTTTGAAAAGTTTAAAGAATACAAAGATGAAGTAGAAAAGTAAACTGGCGGAAGGAAGTATTAAGGCTCTACGATCTGATCGTGGAGGTGAATACTTAAGCCATGAATTTAAGAGTTTATTAAAAGAGTGTGGTATTGTATCATAACTCACTCCTCCCGGAACACCACAATGGAATGGAGTTTCTGAAAGGAGGAATCGTACTTTGTTGGACATGGTACGATCGATGATGAGTCATGCAGATCTTCCAATTAGTTTCTGGGGCTACGCCCTGGAGACGGCTGCTTATACACTTAACCGAGTTCCTACTAAAATGGTTCAGAAGACTCCGTATGATATATGGACTGAGAAACGTCATAGCATGTCATTTATGAAAATTTGGGGATATGAGGCATTTCTAAAACTTCTACTTCTGACAAGCTAGGACCTAAATCAGAAATATGTAATTTTGTGGGATACCCAATTGAAACAAAGGGCTATTCTTCCTATAATCCTTCAGAGAATAAAGTATTTGTTGCTTGAACTGTAGTGTTCCTTGAAAGAGAAAATTTTTCTAAGAAAGATAGTGGGAGGATAATAGATCTCGATGAAATTCGAGACCCACATGATAACATTGAACCAATGGAGGAACCTGAGCAGAATGTATAAGAAAACAATACTACTCAGGAAACACAAGTTGTTCGTAGGTCTGGTAGGATTCGCCATGAGCTCGAGAGATATTACGAATTTCTCTTGATTCAAGATGGTGATGTGATGCTTGTGGATGAAGATGAGCCTCTCACGTAGCAAGACGCTATGAACACTCTAGAATCTAAAAGATGGCTGGATGCCATGAAATCTGAGATAGAATTCATGTATACCAATCAAGTATGGACTTTGATTGATCCACCTGAAGGGGTAAAACCTATAGGGTGCAAGTAGGTTTTCAAAAACAAGACCGACATGGATGGTAACGTACAGACCTATAAAGCGCGATTGGTGGCAAAAGGTTTCAAGCAAATTCATGGTATTGATTATGATGAAACCTTTTCACCAGTGGCTATGGTCAAGTCCATCAAGATTTTACTTGCTATAGCTGCTTACTATGACTATGAAATCTGGCAAATGGATGTCAAAACTGCTTTCTTAAATGGGAGCCTTGAAGAAGATATGGATGTGTACATGACACAACCTGAAGGTTTTATAGATCCAAATAATGCTGGAAAAGTATGTAAGTTGCGTCGATCCATTTATGGATTGAAACAAGCCTCGAGGAGATGGAACATTCGTTTTGATGAAACTGTCAAAGAGTTTGGGTTTATTCAAAATGAAGATGAACCGTGTGTTTACAAGAAGGTTAGTGGGAGCAATGTGGCATTCCTAGTATTATATGTTGATGATATATTAATAATAGAGAATGACATTCCTTCTTTACAGGCTGTTAAGACTTGGTTGAGTAAGAATTTCTCAATGAAAGACTTAAGCGATGCGACCTATATTTTAGGTATCAGGATCTATAGAGATAGATTAAGAAGAATGATCGGTCTAAGTCAGAGTACATACATTGACAAAGTTTTGCATCGATTTAGGATGCAAGATGCTAAAAGGGGATTTGTTCTGATGTCTCATGGGATGCAAGAATGAAGATAATACTACTTGTATAATATGTTCAGTGTTAGAGGAACAATCTGTTAGTATTAGTGTCCTAGAGACAATACTTTTAATTTTTTATTGAAAACAATTAAGGATTATGTTTTATGTGATCATTTAATTAATATTTATTATGTCTTTATTTACTGCGTTATAAATTGGAAGCATAATAAATGCCCTTGGAATGTTAATATGCATTATATACCTTTAAGTATGTGACTTCAAATTGAGATTATATGAATAGTATTTTATTCCAAAAATTCCCTAGTCAAGTATTATTATTATTTAAGGACAATAATAATGCAATAAGACTAGTATGTTTGTTGACAGATGACCACATCTCATTGGTCATAGGTATGGTGATACTAAAGTCAAGAATATAAGTGTATGTATCAATACATGACACTGGAAAGACCCACCATAAGATTCTACATGTTAATAAGTGTCATAAGAAATCTCACTGTGATAATGATGTAATGATCCTCTGACTTGAAATTATTATATTTCTATATGAGAATTAATATACTTTGATTACACTCAAAGTTACCTTTAACAGAGTAATGATAAATGTGGACAATGGGTATGCTATGAATCGTATGAGAAATATGAGTGATAGATATAAGATTTAACCCTCCAATTCTAGAAGTGATATTATTGGCCTCTTGATTGAGTGAAACTATGAAATGCATGGTCATGCTCAAATATTGATTTGTTTAAATAGTCTACTCATTGATCAAGGAAACCAAGATTAAACGTTGAAGAGGATGACACTATACATGCCTCGAGTTTGATCTATAATATAATGTTAAATGGATTATATTACATTGAACATTATTCACGAAAGGTTTAATTGAATCACTAATTATTATTGTTACTTGGGTAACAATGATGTATTACTAGATGCCTCTCATTGTTTATAATTTTATTATTAGATAATAAAATTATTGCCAACGTAATAATAACCTAAAGGGTCACACACAAAGAACGTCAAAACGGAGCTTTATTTAAATTAAGAATTTATATATATTATTATTAATTCAAATTTAATTATTGAATTAATAAGTGGAACTTGATTAATTATATTAGAATTCAGATTTAGATATATTATTATTAATTCGAATTTAATCATTGAATTAATTAAGTTGGACTTGATTAATTATATTAGAATTCAGATTTAATAATAATAATAACCCAAAATTATAATGGGTTTTGGAAACCACATGGATTAGGGTTATGCCCAAAATCTCTCTCTCCCTTATATATACATAATGATATATAGTTTTAGGGTTACAAGTCATAATTCGTTTTTCACAGAAAACCTAGTTGCTCAACAGTTTTGAGAGGCTAGAAAAAGAGAGAGAGGCAAGCTATTCGGCTAGTACCGGCTCCGGTGATCGTTGGATGATCGGGCGTTCGTGTGAACTTTTTTGGAGAGCATATCTTTGCAACAAAGGGGTGATATGATTCACCAATTCTGGACCTCCATTAAAATAGCATACGTAAAGCTTCGTTAAGGTACAAATTTTTTCACCATAATCATCCAACGTTATACATGGATCCTGAGATAGGGTTTCGGGTTTTATTTTTTTTATGTTAATTCCGCTGCGTTTTCATGCCCGAAACCCTTGACAATCATCTTTCATTTCTAGTTTACTTATAAAATCTTGAAATATATTATATAATCCAGAAAACACTTTATTATTTACAATTTTTACATGTTGCATTACTTTCTTTGTTGTTAGTTGAGTTATCCTCTAGAAATTTATGTGTTAAATGTTTAACACCAAATAGGGGGAGATTGAAAGGCATATTGAAAGGCATATGTCAAGGCCTATTTGTAATAAGTAGATGACAACTCAACTCAAGTAAGAAAATAAAGTAAGTAATAAATACTGAGGAAGGAATCAAGATGAAGACAGTCAACTAGACACAAAGAATTCTAATATCAGAAGTGTTCTAATGAAGCTGCTACTCTACACCGGAAGAAGTTCATTAATATGTTCAAGCGTCGGCGAAAAATAAAAGAGTAGTATTTCAGAAGAGTTCAGAAGATACAGAAGATTCCAAGTGCCTACTACAAAGAGATTCCAAGAAAAGAAATAGTGAAGACAAAGCTAGAAGCCAAGACAAGACACAAAGACCACTACAGTAGAAATGAGAATCGACATTGTAGTTAGTCATCCGTGAACCAGACCAGTGCACAGGGTGTCAACAGTGTCAGTGAAGATTCGTCATCAAAAAGTTCAAGTGGTTAAAAAGAATGACAGAAGAAAGAAGCTGGAAGCTCAAAGGGATACAGGTCTGTTTGGAATACAGTGTACAAGAGTCAGAATCCAAGATTGAATATTTGACTGAGTACATGCAGTGGTGAAAAGAAGTATTGTCTAGTTTAAAGAGTCAGAATATTTCAGTAACAGAGGTACTTCTAATTGCAACTGTAGAAACAGCCAAACATGCCTGACAGTACTGACTTGAAGAAAAGACGGAAAAAGAAATGACACGGAAGAAATGCAGAGTCATATATTCTTAAAGGTGGAACCCCGGTTGGAATTGATTTATCATTTCCAAGTCAAAAGGAGTTTGGTTCCAGACCATCAGAAGACCGCAGCTTAGAGCGTAAGGATTTATTTAATTAATAAATATTTTATTTATTTAGTAAATTATATTTATAAATATCTAAATAATATTAGATATTTATTTTTATAATTTATGAATTAAATTTATTATTTATTAATCAAAGATTATAAGCTGTGCGGGTCGAAAAGCATTTCTACGGAGGCAGTCACTACAGGACGAAATAAGCCCCTTTGAATTGCAATTTGAAATGGCAGGAGCTTTATTTCTAAAGGAGCCAATCAGAGCATGCCATGTGTCCATTCAAGAGAAAGAGAAATGAATTGGCAGTTGGTTGAAGAAGTCATACCGAGAATTTAAATGTCATACTGAGAAAATCAAAAGTCATACCGAGCTTTGATTTAATAAGTCATACCGAGAATTTTCTTTTTAATATAAGTCATTCTGATTTATATTAATTAGGAAAATTCGAATATGACTTAAGAATAAGTCATACCGAATTTTCTTAGTTCAAAAGGTCATGCTGGAGCAAGTGGATTGATTTTTTATTTAATTAAAAAAAGTCATACCGATTTTTTTAAATTAATAAAATAAGTCATACCGAATTTCTGTAAGTCATACCGAGTGAAAAAAAGTCATGCCCAGTTTTTATAAGTCATACAAGTGTTAAAATAAGTCATACAGACTTATTTTCTTGAAATTAAGTCATACTGAAAAAGGTCATAGCAGCCTTTTTCATTCTCTATAAATATGAGAATCAGCCTTCACTTTTTCAGTTGTTCAGTTGTTGAGAAGTTAGAAAATCAGATCAAATTCAGTAATTTATCTGCATTGTAATATTCACAGATTTCTGTGCTGAGTTTGAATATAATTGATTAAACACGAACACTTCATGTCGAATTTATTCTAGATTTTTTTTAATTATATATCTGTTTTCTAAATATTAATTTTGTAATACTAATCAAGTTAAAATTATATCTTTCACTTGAACAGTATTTCATTATAATTAATATTTCGCGAGTAATTAAAATAATATTTTTAATCCAAATTATTCCGCGATTAATTTTTGATATTGTATTCAACCCCCCCTTCTACAATATCAGGGACCAACAATTGGTATCAGAGCCGGTTGATATATTTTCATATCAGATCCAAATCAAATTCCGCGAACTCATTCAGATCTCAAAAATTATTTTAAATTCGAAATAATTTTTTATTCGAAATAATTTTTTTTTTCCGAAAAATTATTTTTGATCAAAAATTATTTTAAGTCAAAAATTAAAATATTTTTTGAAACAATTAATTTTTAATCTTATTTAAAGATGAGTACTCAAAGAGTTAGTAGCATTAAAATTCCACAATTTGATAAAGAAAATTATAATCTTTGGAAGAGGAAGATGACCTTGTTTCTTCGAGCTGCAAACCCTAAGTACAAGGATATTTTGAAGACTGGTGTTGTTGCTCCTATAGTAATCGTTCCTGAGCATATGGAAGATGGTGTACTCATTCCACACAGGCAATATGATAAAGATATTAAGGAGTACACTGAAACAGAAAAGGAACTGGATTCTTTGGACACCAGCCTGCAGTTAATTTTAGTAGAATCTCTTGATCCCGGAATGTACAATCATGTTGTTAATTGCAAAAAAGCTAAACACATCTGGGAAACGATAGAGATACTAAATGAAGGAACAGAAGAAGTAAGGGAGAATAGATTGGAAATCTTAACGTCTCAATATGAGCATTTTAGATCAAATCCTGGAGAAGGTATCTCTGAGGTTTTTGAGAGATACAACAAACTGATAAATGATCTAAATCTCAATGGCAAACACTATACGAACAAAGAGATCAGTAGAAAGTTTTTGCTGACAATGTCAGTACACTTGGAGCATAGGATTACTGCCATCAGGGAGTCAAGGGACATGAATGAAATTTCATTGGAAAGACTTTATGGCGTACTGAAGACCTATGAGCTAGAGCAGATTCAACAGAAAGAAATATATGGTACAGGCAAGGTGGTTAGCAAGTCTACAGCTCTTGTAGCAGAAGAACCAGAATACAGAAAAGCTAAGACTGAATCTTCTTCAGTCAACATCATTGATCAGGGTATTGTTGCAGAAGTTGGTGCAACTCTAATGAATTCAGCTGATAGTGAATTCTACTCAATGGAAGAACTCGATCAACTTGAGGATTAATCTCTGGCTCTGATTGCTAGAAAATTTGGAAATACAAGATTCAGGAGGAATCCTAGTTTCAAATTCAAGCCTATGGCAAATAGATTTCAGACAAGTGGTTCTTCTAGCTCATCCAATACAAGAGGTGGATACAAGACAGGGATGGTAGACAGAAGCAAGATCCGTTGCTTCAACTGCAATGAAATGGGACACTTTGCTACTGATTGTAGAAAGCCCAGGCAGGAAAGAAAGAAGGATTCATATGACGAGCTCAAACAGAAATATGACGCTCTACTGAAGAAGCATCAGGGAAAATCATACTTAGCAGCAGGAAAAAGCTGGGATGATTCCGACAATGATGAAGAAGATCAAATGGGAAATCTTGCTCTAATGGCCTCTTCTTCTGAAGGATCACAATCTCCACCTCGACAAGGAATTGAGGTAAACCCTAGCTGTCCTAAAATGTTTAAATTGATAGGTGAGAATTTAACTGATGCTAGAGATCGAATAAAAGTCTTAATTCTCGAAAACAAAGTTTTATCAGAAGAGAATTATGAACTGAAAAAGCTGAAACTTATTAATGATAAATTAACTGAAGATGTTGCATTTCAAGTTAATAGAGTCAACTGCTATGTTCAGATTGAAGCTTTTTTAAGGAATAAAATTGAAGAAGAAAAGCAAAGGTGTCTAGCTTATAAAAATTCCTCTTATATTGTAAAGAACCTAGTTGACCAACAGGAAATAAACCGAAAAGTTGGAATAGGTTTCGAGTACAATAAATCTGTAGGAAAGCCAAGCAACATTACCCCGTTCAAGCAAAGCGCTGAAGAAAGGGGTATTCCTCATGTTGTTAAAGACGCACGCAAACCTCTTTTCATTACACCTGTAGCTGAACCCATCCTCGAGAGCTCTATACTGATCGCTTATGAGATGCAGTTAGAGGATGAAGAGGAAGAGAAGAAAAGAGGAGAACAAGCAAGGGACATAAAAGGAGTAAATGTCCAAGAAGAGAAAGTTACACCCAAGACACCAGTGAAAGTTGTGGGAACTTCTGATTTCCACAAACCTGGTATAGGTGCTAAAAACATAAAGAATAAAATGAACAGACCTAACAATAATTTTGTTCGAAGTAGGGATAGTAACAATAGATGTCATTCTACTGAAAACTTTAAATCTGATGAAAAAGTTAAAGTAGAAACTATTAAAATGCCTACTGCTGTGAATAACATGCCTGCTATTGATGTATGCCATAAACCTTGTGGTATGTTAAATTGTATGTTATGTGCTTTTAATGCTATGACTGCTTATTTCAAACGCATGACTGCTAATAAAAAGAACATGACACCGAGACAACACATCAATAATAAATTTGCAAAATCCAAGACTGCTATTCCTTCACCTGTCAAGAAGGAAAAATATATTCCTAAGTCTAAACAAAAAGTTGTTAAGACTATTTATAGGAAAGTAAGTACAGTCAAGGAGGATGCGACTGTTGTTCGAAAAGGATCTGTTGTCAAAGCTGACAAAGGTCAATTCTTTAAGTATGCCGGGCCCAATCAATTTTGGGCTCCGAAGTCGATCTAATCCGTTTGATATGTGCAGGGAGTTAAACAGGTAAACCGGGTTGTATGGATCCTAGACAGTGGATCGTCAAGGCATATGACCGGAGATAGAGCCCTGCTATCAGACGTGGTTGAAAGAGTGGCCCAATCGTCACCTTTGGAGATAACAGCAAAGGAATGACTACGGGATATGGCAAGTTAGATACTGGAAATGTTATCATTGAAAACGTCTCTTTGGTAGAAGGACTTAAGCACAATCTACTCAGCGTCAGTCAATTCTGTGATAGAGGTTACAAAGTAAACTTTATCAAGGAGAAGTGCTTAATAGCTCATTCTAAAGAAGACAGACTAGCCTTGCGTGGAGTAAGGAAAGGAAACTCTTACGTAGCTGATTTCAACTCAGGACCTGAAGCTGAAGCAAACTGTTATTATTCAAAAGCTTCAACAGAAGAAAGTTGGCTATGGCACAAGAAACTCTCACATCTCAACTTCAAAACAATGAACTCTTTAGTCAAGAGGGATTTGGTGAGAGGACTGCCTCCGATGGAATTTACACAAGAAGGATTGTGTGAGGCATGTCAGAAAGGGAAGTCAAAGAAAGCAACTCACAGAGGCACAGACACTACAAATATTACTGAACCACTGCAGCTGCTTCATATGGATTTATTTGGTCCAGTCAATATCATGTCTATGTCAAGGAAGAAATATGCCTTAGTGATTATAGATGACTTCACAAAGTACACGTGGGTTTTATTCTTGAACTCTAAGGATGAAACTCCACAGTTGGTGATTGATCATGTAAAGTTGATTGAGTTAGATTCAAAGCTACATGTCCGGGCAATCAGATCAGATAATGGAACAGAATTCAAGAATGAAATTCTGAATAGCTTCTGCTCAGACAAAGGGATAACAAGACAATTCTCGGCGCCAAGAACTCCGCAACAGAATGGAGTAGTAGAAAGGAAGAATCGAACCTTGATTGAAGCCGCAAGAACAATGTTAAGTGAATCAAGGTTGCCTATCTACTTCTGGGCTGAAGCAGTAAACACAGCTTGTTATACCCAGAATCGAACATTAATCAACAAGGATCATATGAAGACACCCTACGAATTAATGGCTGGCAAGAAACCAACACTTAAATACTTTCATGTATTTGGAGCCAAATGTTTTGTGCTAAAAGATGGAGATGAACATCGTGGCAAATTTGAGGCCAAGGCACATGAAGCAATTTTTGTCGGCTACTCAAAAAGAGCATATAGGGTGTACATAATTGATCAGCACCAAGTAAAAGAAAGTGTCAATGTATCATTTGACGACACTAAACTCCCGAGCATCCAAACTGAAGATCCTTCTGAGTCATTAAAATTTGACAATCATCCAGACTCAGATTCGGATAATGAAGAAGAGCCTGAGGTTGCAACAGGAAATGATGATGACAACAATGATGGTAATGATCCAGGTAATAGTAGTGGAAACAATGGAAACACTAGAGATACTACTAATACCAGTGGTGGATCAACAAGTCATCCAGGCAGCAACTCAGGGGGAGACGAAGGATCAACTGGCAGAACACAACATCACAATGAATTTCGAGGCGAATCATCAAGATCAAACCTTCCAAGGGAAAGGATATGGAGCAAAGATCATCCCTTTGAATTGATCATAGGTGATCCAGATGTTGGTGTTAGAACCAGAAGTGCAACTTCAAATGAATGTTTATTTTCGGTTTTTCTATCTCAAGAAGAGCCAAAGAAAATTGAAGATGCTCTAACCGATCCAGATTGGGTTCTTGCCATGCAAGAAGAACTCAATCAGTTTGAAAGGCAAGAAGTATGGACACTGGTACCCAGGCCTAAAGATAGATCTGTTATTGGCACGAAATGGGTATACAGGAACAAGTTAGACGGTGATGGCATTGTTACAAGGAACAAGGCCAGACTGGTTGCAAAGGGTTACTCCCAGGAAGAGGGAATTGATTATGACGAGACCTTCGCACCAGTTGCAAGACTTGAAGCCATCAGGATATTTCTGGCATTCGCAGCACATTCCAATTTTAAAGTCTATCAAATGGATGTGAAGAGTGCATTTCTGAATGGAAAGTTAGAAGAGGAAGTATATGTGGAACAGCCTCCTGGCTTTGAAAATCCAGAGTTTGCTGATTTTGTATATTTCTTATTCAAAGCCCTCTATGGACTCAAGCAAGCACCGAGGACATGGTATGACACTCTCTCTCAGTTTTTACTTGAAAACGGTTTTAATAGAGGTGTCATAGATAAAACTCTCTTTTACAAATTATATGATAAAGATATGATATTTGTCCAAGTTTATGTTGACGATATTATATTTGGTTCTACTAACGAAAACTTGTGCAAGAGATTTGCTAAGTTAATGCAGAGTAGGTATGAAATGAGCATGATGGGTGAGCTGTCATTCTTCCTTGGTCTGCAAGTGAAGCAGATGGAAGATGGGATTTTTATTTGCCAATCAAAGTACATAAGGGATCTTCTAAGGAAATACAATCTAGAAGATTCTACATCGGCAAAAACCCCTATGCCAACAGCCACCAAGCTTGACAAAGATGAAACTGGTAAGAAAGTTGACATCACAAGCTATAGAGGTATGATAGGCTCTTTATTATATCTAACTGCTAGTAGACCCGATATAATGTTTGCAACATGCTTATGTGCAAGGTTTCAATCTGATCCTAGAGAATCTCATCTTATAGCTGTTAAAAGAATTTTTAGATATCTGAAGGGTACACCGAATCTTGGAATTTGGTACCCTAAAGGTACAGGTTTTGAACTAATAGGCTATACAGATTCAGATTATGCAGGATGCAGGATGGACAGGAAAAGTACATCTGGAAGTTGTCAGTTTCTAGGACGACGGTTGATTTCCTGGTACAGTAAGAAACAGCACTCAGTATCTACCTCGACAGCCGAAGCAGAATATATTGCGGCAGGTAGTTGTTGTGCACAAATCTTGTGGATAAGAAATCAGCTGAATGATTATGGACTTGCGCTATCTAAAATTCCAATACTTTGCGACAACACAAGTGCCATAGCTATTTCCAATAATCCTGTACAACATTCAAGGACCAAGCACATAGACATAAGGTATCATTTTATTCGAGAGCATGTCATGAACGGAACTGTGGTGTTACATTTTGTACCCACAGAAGATCAAATTGCTGACATCTTCACGAAACCACTTGATGAATCCACTTTCTCTAAGTTGGTTAGTGAGTTAGGGATGTTAAACATGAACTAATTATTGCATGATGTTTTAAATTGCATATTTATTTTCAAGCATTGTAAATACACTGTATATATTCCTTAAAATATTTCAAAAACAAACAAACAAATTGAAAAAGAAAACTCAAAAAGATTTTCCTTATTTTTGTACAGTTGTTATTTCATTGGCATCTTTACTGTAAATATATTTTATATTATGTTTATTATTTCCAACAATTGGTATCAATAATTGTTTAGTATATATGTATGTATAGTTTTATTTGTTTTTCAACTTTGGCATCCTTATTTTTATTATTTTTATGTTTATTTCTATATAAATATAAGCTGATTATTCTCAAGTCTCTTTTGAGAAGTAGGAAAGATCTATGAGCTTGATCATCCAATAGTTTCTAAAAGTGAGATCCTAATCATTGGCATCAATCTCTAACCAAGATCTTAGAACCAAACACACAAACACTATCACATCCATCTCTCTAACCATTAAACAGAATACCTATTTGTTCAAAATGAGGGAGTCAATGCCTTGACTGCATTTGATAAGGTTGGTAATGTAAGTGAACCAACAGCTCTGTCTCCAGAAAGGTGTTTCATATAAATAAACTGAGACAACTGTTAGCTCATCTGTGTTCTCTCAAAAGGATATAGACTTGGAAAAGGCAAAACTGTTACTAGGTTCATTCTCTCAACAGAGTGAGTCTATTGAATTCAGCCTGTCAGCCAAGGCTATCAGCAAAGAGTTAATTTCATCTGACATTTTTCAAGAAACCACAAATATTGTCTTATTTTTAGGGACCAACAATGGACCAATTCAATTGGCATTTTGGACCAACAAATTAAGGACATACTTGGGACCAAAAGGGACCAAGAGGGAGCAGTTGAAATGTCACAGGAAGGATGAATTGACGGAAGCAATTTTTTCTAAACTTCCATATCAAGGAAGGAAGAATAATTGATGATTCTGACTGAATCAACATGCCTTCACAGGCGTCAAGAGGAAACTTGGATCATGTGCTACATTTTAGATCCTTGTCTCCCTCCCCAGATGGAACATATCTGGATTCCTAATGGAATAGATCATCTTAGATGATCAGCAACTCATTGAATCTATTCCTGAAGCAATTCAGTTTTCAAATTAAACTGTTTTAATAGATTCAGTTGAGGACGGGGATTTACGAAACCCCATTGCACCACCAGTGACCTCTCTTGAAGGGGCTATGGTGATCTTTCTTGCAGGTACAAAAGACTGAGTCATCCGTACTGAGAGAGATATAGTGATGTGAGAAAAGAGATATAGAGTGAAAATATATATTCTATG
This sequence comes from Oenanthe sinensis, assembly GCA_028671895.1. Lineage (NCBI taxonomy): Eukaryota > Viridiplantae > Streptophyta > Magnoliopsida > Apiales > Apiaceae > Oenanthe > Oenanthe sinensis. Next base: position 41,039,176 of record CM053810.1, on the reverse strand, counting down.
AGTGAAACACTTAGAGAGTATATGAGCGAAACACTTGTGAGGAACACAAAGTAAAATCACACACTAACACACTTATCGAATCCCTTTCCCAATTCCCTGTTACAGATTTCAAATGTTACTCAACCAGGTGGAAATTTCTCCAGAAAAGGACTTTTAAATGAATAAGAGGATTACTCAACTAAGGGGGAGAATTATTAGGAGAATGGAGAATGAGAATTATTAAGAGGATTACTCCAAAGTGTTCAACTAAGGGGGAGTAGATCCAAAGGGGAGAATTGTTGAACAAGATCCAAAGGGGAAATAACAACATGCTTGGATTGGATCCATTTGATTTTAGAAAATTCTTGTATATAGGAATTAACCGGATTTTCTAAAATGCATAACATGTCATAGTTTGCATTTTTTATATTTGCGATGGTTTAATGCTGTATGTATGCCATGTCTGTTGTTACCTCTATTAAATTGGTTGGAGAATTCAAGTAAGGGGAGAATGAATTCACCTTGGAAGAGAAGTAAAGACAGAAGTTGAAGAAGAGGTTATATGGTAAGAAGAGAACAAGACTTCATCTCTGACATCCTAAGGGGGAGTAGTGATGAGTCTGAGAAATGAAGATAATACTACATGTATAATATGTTCAGTGCTAGAGGAACAAACATCTTTCATTTCAGTTACTCAAGAAATCTGGAAATGTATTATATGATCCAGAGAACAATTTATTTACTTACAGTTCTTAAATGTCATATTATTTTCTTAGTTGTTAGTTGAGTTATCCTCTAAGAATTTGTATGTTAAATGCTTAACAACAAATAGGGGGAGATTGAAAGGCATATGTCAAGGCCTATTTGTAATAAGTAGATGACAACTCAACTCAAGTAAGAAAATAAAGTAAGTAATAAATACTGAGGAAGGAATCAAGATGAAGACAGTCAACTAGACACAAAGAATTCTAATATCAGAAGTGTTCTAATGAAGCTGCTACTCTACACCGGAAGAAGTTCATTAATATGTTCAAGCGTCGGCGAAAAATAAAAGAGTAGTATTTCAGAAGAGTTCAGAAGATACAGAAGATTCCAAGTGCCTACTACAAAGAGATTCCAAGAAAAGAAATAGTGAAGACAAAGCTAGAAGCCAAGACAAGACACAAAGACCACTACAGTAGAAATCAGAATCGACATTGTAGTTAGTCATCCGTGAACCAGACCAGTGCACAGGGTGTCAACAGTGTCAGTGAAGATTCGTCATCAAAAAGTTCAAGTGGTTAAAAAGAATGACAGAAGAAAGAAGCTGGAAGCTCAAAGGGATACAGGTCTGTTTGGAATACAGTGTACAAGAGTCAGAATCCAAGATTGAATATTTGACTGAGTACATGCAGTGGTGAAAAGAAGTATTGTCTAGTTTAAAGAGTCAGAATATTTCAGTAACAGAGGTACTTCTAATTGCAACTGTAGAAACAGCCAAACATGCCTGACAGTACAGACTTGAAGAAAAGACGGAAAAAGAAATGACACGGAAGAAATGCAGAGTCATATATTCTTAAAGGTGGAACCCCGGTTGGAATTGATTTATCATTTCCAAGTCAAAAGGAGTTTGGTTCCAGACCATCAGAAGACCGCAGCTTAGAGCGTAAGGATTTATTTAATTAATAAATATTTTATTTATTTAGTAAATTATATTTATAAATATCTAAATAATATTAGATATTTATTTTTATAATTTATGAATTAAATTTATTATTTATTAATCAAAGATTATAAGCTGTGCGGGTCGAAAAGCATTTCTACGGAGCCAGTCACTACAGGACGAAATAAGCCCCTTTGAATTGCAATTTGAAATGGCAGGAGCTTTATTTCTAAAGGAGCCAATCAGAGCATGCCATGTGTCCATTCAAGAGAAAGAGAAATGAATTGGCAGTTGGTTGAAGAAGTCATACCGAGAATTTAAATGTCATACTGAGAAAATCAAAAGTCATACCGAGCTTTGATTTAATAAGTCATACCGAGAATTTTCTTTTTAATATAAGTCATTCTGATTTATATTAATTAGGAAAATTCGAATATGACTTAAGAATAAGTCATACCGAATTTTCTTAGTTCAAAAGGTCATGCTGGAGCAAGTGGATTGATTTTTTATTTAATTAAAAAAAGTCATACCGATTTTTTTTAATTAATAAAATAAGTCATACCGAATTTCTGTAAGTCATACCGAGTGAAAAAAAGTCATGCCCAGTTTTTATAAGTCATACAAGTGTTAAAATAAGTCATACAGACTTATTTTCTTGAAATTAAGTCATACTGAAAAAGGTCATAGCAGCCTTTTTCATTCTCTATAAATATGAGAATCAGCCTTCACTTTTTCAGTTGTTCAGTTGTTGAGAAGTTAGAAAATCAGATCAAATTCAGTAATTTATCTGCATTGTAATATTCACAGATTTCTGTGCTGAGTTTGAATATAATTGATTAAACACGAACACTTCATGTCGAATTTATTCTAGATTTTTTTTAATTATATATCTGTTTTCTAAATATTAATTTTGTAATACTAATCAAGTTAAAATTATATCTTTCACTTGAACAGTATTTCATTATAATTAATATTTCGCGAGTAATTAAAATAATATTTTTAATCCAAATTATTCCGCGATTAATTTTTGATATTGTATTCAACCCCCCCCTTCTACAATATCAGGGACCAACACATATGACTAGGCCTATTTGTAATAATTAGATGGCAACTCAACTCAGATAAGAAACAACAGTAAATAATAAACACAAAACAGGAATCAAGACGAAGAATGTAAACTAGACACGAAGAATCGGAATATTAGAAGACTTGTAATGAGATTGCTACTCAACTCTGGAAGAAGTTCATTAATTTATTCAAGCGTCAGTGTAAAATAAAGTGATTGTATTTCAAAAGAATTTAGAAGATACAGAAGTTTTATAGTGGCTACTATACGAAGATTCTAGAAGAAGAAAAACACTAAGAAGAAATACAATAAAGCTAAAGAATGACAGATAACCACAACTTAAAGTTAAAAGGTGGATAATATTTATTATAGTATGACACAAATGAACCAGACAGTACATTTATGTGTTAACTAAATTAATAAATATTCATCATTTAGCTCAAGTGGTTTAGTAATAGAAGACATAAGCTGGAAGTTCAAAGGGATACAAGTTTGTTTGGAATGCAATGTACAAGAGTCAAATCCAAGATTGAATATTTGACTGGGTACATGCAGTAGTGAAAAGAAGTATTGTCTAGTTTAAAGAGTTAGATTAGTTCAGTAAAAGAGGTACTTCTAATTGCAACTGTAGATACAGCTAAACATGCCTGACAGTACTGACTTGAAGAAAAGACGGAAAAAGAATTGACATAGAAGAAATGCAGAGTCATATATTCTTAAAGGTGGAACTCCGGTTGGAATTGATTTAACATTTCCAAGTCAAAAGGAGTTCGATTCCAAACATTCAGAAGACCGCAGCTTAGAGCATAATGATTTATTTTATTAATAAATATTTTATTTATTTAGTAAATTATATTTATAAATATCTAAGTAATATTATATATTTATTTTTATAATTTCCGAATTAAATTCATTATTTATTAATCAAAGATTATAAGTTGTGTGAGTCTAAAAGTATTTCTACTAAATCTGTCCATAATAAGACGAAATAGGCCCCTTTCTTTTTAAAATTGAATTGGCAGGTGATTAAAGCAACCAATAGAAGCCTGCCACATGTCCAATCAAGTGGAAAAGAAATGAAAAGCATACCGAGAGAATTAAATGTCATACCGGAAGAATTAAATGTCATACTAAGCTATTTGATTAAAATTCATACCGAAGCCAATCAAAGAAAGTGTTATTCCCTAGAACAATGTCAATATTTGTAGAAGGGGGGGGGGGGTTGAATACAAATATTAAAACTTTTTGCTGGTTCTAATATTCGTTCTTGAAGTTTGAGAATATAGAGAGAATATGTTCTAACAATTTAAGACTGAAGCGTAAATTGAACAAGGAGATTTAAAATTACTGATGGATTGGTTTTTCCATCAGTGTATATTTTTGCTCAATGTTCCTAGGTTAAAAGAAACCTAGCTGCGTTTTTACAAGATTAGAAAACAAATCAACTGTTCTTACAAATGTGTTCTTAAGCTTGAACAGTTGATTAAGAGATATTGTCTAACTTGTCTATTTTCTAATAATGCTGCTACACTTGTTTATATACCACAAGTGTTCTTTTACAATTCCTATTCTAGGATAGTTTCTACCTGCCTTTCTTTTACCTTTTCCTATCTTTTAAAAAGGTTTGAAAAGACAGCTTCAGATTGAGTCTTCACAGCCACTCTAGACTGTCTTCCATAGGAGTGCTTTTGTTCTCTGGATCTTCAACAGATATTCTTTCTGTGTTGTCACACTCAATTGATAATTTGCTGTTAGGCATACCAATTGATCTGTCCTTTAATCCATCAACTGATGTACTTCTTCGATTGATCTTTCTATCCATCGATTGATAAAAGATGACTTATCGATTGATAGATTTTATCAATCGATATATCAATCGATGGGTCTTCACATCAGTTGATGGTCTTCAATGCTTGACTTGGCTTCTTCGATTGATCCTTCATCCATCGATGCTTCAATATCAATTGATCATCCTTCACTTGTGTAATTTCCTGTCTTCACATAATTACAATTTAACAGTTTAATTTACACATCAATTGATGATCTATATCAATCGACTCTAACATCAATTGATGAACAAAATGTCAATTGATTTACACCTTATCGATTGAAATAAACTAAGAACACCTATGCTACAATCCAAATTATCAGTTGATTCATATAAACACTTCAACTGATAAATGGTTTCCTGATCAATTGATATTTATAACTTTCATATCAATTGATCAGTTACATCAAATAAAATTTCTATGATTCTAAGATTAATGTTATCATCAAATCACATGTAGATTCCTAACAATCTCCCCCTATTTGTGTCTGTGTTATTAACAGGCATAAATCTACTTGATGATAACAAAAACCCTTAAAATTTACATTTAGATAGAATTAAGAAACTTAATTGGCACATTAATTTTGGAAGTACCAGATTGATAGATAACTCCTGCAAGCAGCTTCAATGTCTTCATAATTTAATTTAGTTCCTCTTCCTCCTTTTCTCAGCATTTTCCTTTAGTTGCCTCATGAAAGAACTTCTCAAGATTGCTTCATCCCTGTCAGTTTCTCCAAGTTGCCTCATACGGTAATGTATTTCTTCATCTGTGATTTTATCCAGATATTTGCAGATATCAAAGAACTTTGTATTGCCCTCTATATCTGTAAAAATCATAGCATACTTTGGCTCCAACACCACCTTTTTGACCTGTGACTTCCATAGCTTTAGAGGTGAATCAGGTTCAGCTTCTGCCTTGGATCTTCTTAACTTTGAAATTTGTTGTTGTATCTCCTGAGCAATTGTTGTGTTGAGTTTGTACTTTCTGTTGAGTAGAGGAAGAATAGTCTTTAAAACATTGTAGCTTTGCTTCATTATCACCTTCAATGAATAGATTGTTTTCACTCCATTTTCATACTCCAACCTCATTGATTCTTCATGGTTAGAGGTTGCCGGGTGAGTCCTTACTCCAATTAATCCTTTTTCATTGATTACTGGTATTCCCTTCAAATCATATCCTTCAATTGTGACCTCCTGCTTGATTTCTTCTTGTTGACCCTGGAGGTTTTCCTGAACCACTATTTCTTGAGTAGAACTTGACCATTTCTTGGCCATAGTAACTTTTCTCTTTTTCCTCAGTGGTTGATCTATTAGTTGATCTTCCATATCCCATTCCATTTTCATTTGCCTTGCTATTTCCTCATTTTCTTTTTCTTTCTTTTTAGCATCTGACAATCCTGATGAAATGGCTTCTTGAAGAAGCTTTTGGCCAACTGGCACTTTTCTCTTCATCTTTTCTTCAATCATTAAGGCTTTTCCCTTTTTCTTCTCTTTAAGGGCTTCTTGATCAATTGATAAAAAGGCTTCAGCATCTGAGTTGCTTTCCTTGGCAGCCTTTAGTGCATCTTCATTTATTTTTCTTGTTTGAGCAATGAACTCATCCAAGTCTCCTTTTTCTACTGCCTCTGTTACTAACTCAGTGTTTCTCCTTAGATCTTCAATTCTCTTCTTTTCTCTCTCAATCATTGATTGAGTTTCTTTCTCCCTAGAAATTCTCCTAGCTTCAAGATCATCATCAAACTTCTTGTAATCTTTCTTTTTCTGTTCTAAATTATCTTTTGGAGAATTAGATGACTTAGATTTCTTTGAAGATTGATTGTCCATGTTACTTCTGCTTTTATCTCTTCTGGGTGCAGAACCACCAATGCCACTTGACTTATCCATACCAGAACCACCTTTACCATCACCACCATCACCATCATCCTTCTTCTTTGTATTCTCCCCCTTTTTGTTATCATCAATTGGAGGGGTTGGTGGAAGTCTGTCAAGAAACTTTTGAAGAATGGAAGCATGGAGATTTTGACCTCTGATAATATCATCCATCTTCTTTTCCAGAGAACCTACTCTTGTCTCCAAAGATGTAAAAATTTTGGATTCTTTGAAAAGCTTGTCTTTGATGTTATTCATGGTGTTGAATGGTAGTTTCTCATCCAATCTCCTGTCCATTGCATCCTTGTTAGATGAGATAGAGTCCTTAATCCTCTCCAGTTCCCTCCTTACTCCTGTTACTGTCATCTTTTGTATTTTCTTTGATTCTCTCATATAGTGAGCAATTCTCCTTTGAGTAGGATCTTCAATGTCTCCTTCCACCATTGTTCTTCTATATTGAGAGAGAATTTCAGTCTCAGCAGCTTCTAAGGAATCATCAATAGTGCTCATCCATGGCTCTTCATCAGAATCACTCTCTAACTCTTCAGGTGCCATATAACAAGTGTCTGTTGTATTGGCAATGCTTTCCTTCAGATTCCTGGTCCTTTGATCTGTATGATCAATGCCCAAGAGTTGTTCTGCATTCCTGTTACTTGAAGTAGCCAACCCTTGATATTGTGGATCAGGATGAATGAAATTCTTTGGATCCAATTCACCAGCATCTATTTCCTCTTCAAAGTCTTTAGCAATTCCACTCCCACTAGCTTCAGCATTATTTGCTCCTCCTATCTCCTTTACTCCTTCTGCCATCAGTTCAATTTCCAATTCCTGTGCAAAAAGTAGAATGTTTTTATCACTTTCACTCATCTCTCTATTTTGCATCAGGATCTCATCCTGGAATCTCACCTCTCCCTCACTCATTTCTTGTGCACCTACTAAGGTGGGGCCCTCAAGTGTTTCACTCTCATTCCTGAAAGAAATAGGAATGTTTTTACTCACTTCCTCTCCTTTTACCAGGTTACAATCCTGCCTCTCACTCAACTCACTCAATCCTAAGAGTGTTTGTGCAACATCAATTGATTGAGCATCAATTGATGTATTGACATTATCAGTTGAAATGGTGTTTGGGATATCCATCAATTGATGCATACCCATCGATTGATCTTGAGTATCGATCGATGGCTTATCAGTCGATGGCTGAATATCAATTGATGAAGGAACATCAATTGATGGAGAAGAAACAGTTGAGATAATTTGTGAAGTTATGTTTGAGATGATATTGGAAATAGAATCCTGAAAATTCTGAGAAGAAGATTCAGGAGAGAGTGTTGGCTTCTCCTTGAAAAACAAAGAAGGAGAATCTGAAAATGTTCGATAATCTATCAAAACATTTTCTGAAGAAGTTTGAGATGGGGAAAGAAGAATAGAAGAGATAGGAATTGAAAGAGAATGGGGCTGCATCTCATCATTTATATGAGATGCATCAAGAAGACTTTGTGAAGGCTCCTCCACAGTTTCCTGTGGTTTTGCAGTGTGTGATTCCCCAAGTGCAAAGGTGACTTTCTTTTCTCTTCTTTTGTATGGTGTTAGTGTTTTGGATTTTGTGTCCCCAATTTGATTCTGTGCCCCTGGATGTGGGCTATTTTCAATATTGTCATCCTTTTGAGAGAATGGCAATAGGGATGTGGTATTTTCCATGTTAACATCCACAGTCTTTTGGGAGACTATGGAGTGGCTTGGTTGAGGTTGCACACTCTCACTCTCCTTATCCTTCTAGGTTCTTTGATGTTCCCCAGTTCCCTCACCACCTACATCCTCATGTAATATATCTACCACACTAGTTGATTTTCTTTTCTTGGTTTTTACAACAGCAGGTTTTTGAGAACCTGTTGAGGTTGGTTTCTTAGATTTGGATTTAGAGATTGGTTGTGTGGCTTGGGTAGGAGGGTTGGGGTCATTACTACCACTCTCCATAGTCATCGAAGGCAAAGAAGAGCTAGGTTGAGAAGTGTTTAAAATAGAGATAAATACCTGAACAAAAGGGGGATAGATCAATTCCACATTGCTGTGAAGATTGATCATAACCAAGTCTTTAAAGACCCTTTTGTTTTGAGTCCAGCAATCCAAAATTTTTGTATTCCTGTCAATCTCAATATCCTTGACAAAGTGGTTAATAATAATCATAATAAATCTTGCATAATAAATATGATTAGATCTATTTATTTTATTCCCCAATTTGGCAGATATTTCATTGAGTAACAGGCTTCCTAAATCATGATATCTATCATATAAAATGCTATACCCTACTTGTTGCATACTTGTTGTTATTGCATCAAAATTACTAACCTTACCAGAAAAACACTTTATTAAAGCATCAAAGAAATATGACCATTCTTTTCTTAGATTCTTTCTAACAATACTACCTAGACTAGCATCAGGAGCAAGGTAATTGATTTCCCTAAGCATGTTTCTAATATCTGTGTTAGTGGGTGCATTTGCAGTATTATTTGATGGAATATTTAAACACTCACCCAAGACCACAGTGGTTAGAATATACCTTTGTCCTTTGCAATCAAAGGAGATGGAAGATAAATCATCTGCTACTTCTGCTGTTGTCCAGAATTCTTCAACTAGATTGCACACTATTTTTGGTGCTTCTGAGAGGGCCTTTGAAATTTTTGAATTCTTTAGAAATTCCATTAGAGGATGGAATTCTGTTGGGGCTTCCTCCACTATAGTGCAAGCAACGAAGTTGTTGAGCTCATAGTAGAATCCTGATTGAGAGACCTTCTTTGATGATGCCATAATCGAGTCTAAGGTTATAGAATTGAATTATCTGACAAACTTGTTAGTAATAAAGCAGAAACAACAATTAAACAGTAGTAAATTAGGATTATTAGCAACGTGTAGATACAGAGAGAGAGAGAGATCTAAGATTGAGAAAGAGAAGGAGATAGAGAAGTCGTTAGTAAAAATTGCAAGTAAGAATTAAAAGATGTTTTAATCTCACTATTTATATTTACTGATTTCTCAATCAATTACTTACTCAAAATAGAACAAAATTGACCGTTGGAAGAGTATTTAAGAGTAAAAGTTACCAATTTTGGCAATCGACTGATATACATACAGGAGTGAATGTATTAATCAATTGATAAAATAAGTAATCAACGGCTAGAGTTTGTACAGATCGATTGATGACTTGGACTATTAAAATTCCAGGTCATCGATTGATAAATTTATTATCCATCGACAGGTACAATTATCCATCGATAGACAAATATATCATTGATTGATATATCTATATGTCGATAGTTACCCCTATCCATCGATAAACAAATATATCATCAATTGATATATTTATATGTCGACAGCTCCAATAATATCCATTAATATGTAAAACATTTATCAGTTGATTATTGAGGAATCAATAAATTAACATAATCAATGGCTACAATCAATATAATTACATAACTTGTCAGACATTTTAAAGGATTAAATATAATTAAGCATTCCTAAATCACAGATCAATCTATTGAAGGTAGATTCATCTAATGGTTTGGTAAAAATGTCTGCAAGTTGTCTTTCACTAGGGACAAAATGTAATTCAACTGTACCATTCATTACATGTTCCCTAATGAAGTGATACCTTACATCAATGTGCTTGGTTCTGGAATGTTGCACAGGATTTTCTGTTATAGCAATGGCACTTGTATTATCACAGAAAATAGGAATCTTGTTCAAGTTGAACCCATAGTCAAGTAGTTGATTCCTCATCCATAAAATTTGTGCACAGCAACTTCCAGCTGCAATGTATTCAGCCTCTGCAGTAGATGTAGACACTGAATTCTGCTTCTTGCTAAACCATGAAACAAGCTTATTTCCTAGAAATTGACAGGAGCCTGTTGTGCTTTTTCTGTCAATTCTGCAACCTGCATAATCTGCATCTGAATAGCCAATTAGATCAAATCCAGAATCTCTAGGATACCAAATTCCAAGATTTGGAGTTCCTTTGAGATATCTGAATATTCTTTTTATTGCAATCAAATGAGATTCTCTAGGATCAGCTTGAAACCTAGCACAAAGACATGTAGCAAACATTATATCTGGCCTACTTGCAGTTAAATAAAGTAATGAGCCAACCATGCCTCTATAACTTGAAATGTCCACTATTTATTCCTTAGTGTTTAATTCAAGTTTAGTTACAGTGGCCATGGGAGTTTTTGCAGAGGAACATTCATTTAAATCAAATCTCTTTAATAAATCAGAAATATATTTGGTTTGATTTATGAAAATACCATCTTTAACTTGTTTGATTTGCAAGCCAAGAAAGTAGGTTAGTTCTCCAATCATGCTCATTTCATATTTACTCTGCATCAACTTAGCAAACTTTTTACAAAGTTTTTCATTAGTTGAGCCAAAGATAATATCATCTACATAGATTTGAACAAGAATCATAGAGCCATTTACATTTCTATGAAAGAGAGTTGTATCAACAGTACCTCTAATGAAGTAATTCTCAATCAGAAATTTAGACAGAGTGTCATACCAGGCTCTAGGTGCTTGTTTTAATCCATAAAGTGCCTTGAGAAGATAGTATACAAATCCGGGATGAACAGGATCAATAAAACCAGGAGGTTGTTCTACATATACTTCTTCTTCTAGTTTTCCATTGAGAAAAGCGCTTTTTACATCCATCTGATATACTTTGAAATTTGCATGAGCAGCAAATGCTAAAAAGATTCTGATTGCTTCCAACCTTGCAACTGGTGCAAATGTTTCATCAAAATCTATGCCTTCTTCTTGTGAATAGCCCTTTGCCACTAATCTTGTCTTATTTCTTGTCACTGTACCAGATTCATCCATTTTGTTTCTGAATACCCATTTTGTACCAATGATAGTCTTGTTCTTTGGTTTGGGCATCAGCTTCCACACTTTGTTTCTATCAAACTGATTCAACTCTTCTTGCATAGCATTTATCCAATCAGGATCATTCAAGGCTTCTTCAATCCTTTTAGGTTCTTCTTGTGACAGAAAGCTACTGTGGCGCCCCCAGACCCGGGGTCCGAGATCCAGGTTGCCACGGTCCAATTTCCAATATTCATGTACTTGTAAATCATTAATAATATAATAACAGTTTAATAAACCTTATAGTAAATAACATGCTGATGACCCCAAACACTTTAACAACTTGAGCCATAGTCTCCAGAAACGACATCCCATTAATTTACATATTTAAATCCTTATCATTACATTCCTGGTTATCAAAATATTGAGTTCGTACTACTGATTATAGCTTCTGCAAGAAACTATAATAGCAGCCCCAAAAGTTAGATTAAGTTGCATTAAGTTACATGTATTTACATAAACAGTGTTTATAGATAAATCTAACCACTAAAAGCTGCAACCCTATCTTGCTCATTTTCCCTACCTCGGGAATTGAGCCGAGAGGTCGGTCATACGGGGTCCTTCCCCTTCTCACGCTTTTTCTCAAGGTTCGGCGTACCAAGCGAGACATGTTCTGCAGCTGTAGTGTTTGGAAAGGTAAAAGCAAGCAAGAATGAGCGACAAATGCTCAGCAAGTATATAATCAACAACATGGCAATAATAAAGAACAACAATGATATGTGTATCAGAGTAACAAATGCAACCTGTATGTGAATGATAAACAATTATAAATACTGTGCCCAAGAATAATAGGTTGCTATAATTCTCGTTAACACTATCGGTAACTAACACCTGGGCTTTCGTTACAGTGCAACATCAAATTCCAATTGGAAGAAAAGGGAAGATACTGGAGCATTCACCACGCCTATTGTACACGATGATCAGTCGTATAGTACAATAGTTAAGTAACCTTTTCTACTAGCAGAAGGATGATCCTCAACTGGTCATCACCCTAGGCAACACCTGGGCCTTTAAATGCTGGACCGTGCGTCACTCGGCCTCTTACGCTAGATGGACTGTGCCGCACACAAGCCTCTTACACTTTTATCCCCAGTCCCCTTTGAATAATTTAGAAATCAACAAGTCTAGAAGGGAATTTAATCCAAGCTTCTAGAATAACAACAATCCTCTCTAGGATTTATTCAAATCAACAGGTATGGAAGGGAATTTAATCCAACCTTCCCAAACAACAATAACTATTCGTAAGATTTCAACATCAGATAATAGATTGGCTCCCGAAATGAGGTGGAAGCAATCCTGGAGTATGTGGGTTGACTCTCAGTCAACTAATGAGTAAGATACAAATAATCGAATCAAGAAAACTCAAGAACACGACCGGGGAGCCGCTAATATTAAAATATAATAACATTAATGAAGAGTATTGAATTAGAACCATATATAAGTCCCGGAAGACCCAAGTATATATGGGAAGAATGTCAGGATTATTCATTCCTTCCCTAGTGTGGGGTTGTTAGCCCAAAAATATTCACAGAATATTTTGTTGGTAATTATATAATCTATATTTAATTAAAAATAATATTTAAAGAGTTTCTCAAAAGCTCCAAAATATTTTTAGAGATCCTCAAAATATTTTAGTAGTGATTCGGGTACTCTGGTAACCCTCGAATCTCAGTAGCTCGGGATGATTAAAAATAATCAGAGTAAAATAATTTTTAAATATTGTTTCAGATAAAATCAGTTGACAATAATTGTCTTTTAAATTCCCCATATTTAAATAATATTAAGATAATTTTTAAAATAATTAATAGAATATAATTATAATTAAATAATCTAGTTTTGAATGCTTCACAATATTTAAATAATTCAAAAGAGCTTAAAGTATTTAATTATTATTTAAATACTATATGTACTCTTTAAATAATATTTAATAAAGCTAAATATTAGTTAAAATATTCAAGGGATATTAATCAAAATTAATTAATCCCTTTATCTTACTAGTTAGTAATCCAAATATTGATTCTAGAGAAAATACCTGAAAATATCGACTATAAGTTGAAAAGTAATAGCCTACTCCCGGTCTACTATCGAGCACAAAAAAAGAGGTACTCGACACTGGATTCAGTTATGCAAAACTGATAGGATGCGTCCTCTAACTTTTCGAGAAGTTCAGAGTCGCGAACGAACAATTCAACAACAAGGTGTATAGTTCTAATTGAACAGAATTTCAAACACCACAGGCTTTATAACCAATAAGCTGTTATAAAGTCAAGAGTTTAAGAACTTGCCTTTGCTGTTGATGCGGTAGATGGTTGGTCCTTCCTTGGCACGAGTCGCTATAAAAATGAAAACACGGTTCATAATTAGTTATAAGAGTTTTTAACTCTACCTATGCCTACTCATGAATGCATATTATCTTATCTTGCTAACGAGTTTTAGCCCGGTTCTTTAGTTAGTCATGAACTCCTCACAATTCTTAACAACTTTCATTCAAAGTTCGTTTTATAAACTAGCCTCGAAACCTTACTTATAACTTTGTTTAGTTAAGGTTAAAATAACAAGTTCTACAAGGCTTTCCTACTTGCATCTACTTGACTCCAACAATTTTCATAAATGGGATTTTAATCTTTTTACTCCGAAACCTTTTCCCAAGTCTTCCCAGATGTCTCTAGTATTTTAGATAAAAGTTTCAGATTTAATGGAATAGCCTAGCTAGTGTGATCATAGCCTCCAAGTTAGGTAAAAACAGTTTTTCAAAATTCTGCGCTACAGTTACTAATTAATTCATATCTTTTCGCTCGTAACTCCGATTGACATGAATTTTGCGCCTAAACGATCTAGAGACCATCCTCTACACATCTATATCCAGAACTGGTTCAGAAATACAGGGTAACCCCTTCGGTTTCTCCAGGTCAGTTATGGCCAGGAAAAAAAATGGCGTGGTTATGTTTGTACGCTCAACGTTTCCCCAATTTTTATACTACTCAAATTCAACCCAAACAACTCCAACATAATTTATACTACTACTTGAACATATAACCAATCAATCCCAAGTGATTTCACATTTTTATTATCACCCAATTGTTACCAATAAATCACCAAAACTCATCCACCAATTCCTCTTATTTTTAAAATAATCTTACTACTTCACAATCAATCAATTCATTCCATACCCTTAACATCCATAAACTTTAATCAAATTATCTCCACATTCCACAACTATAACCAATAAAATAAGCAAGCTTTAACTATGATCATGCTCAATTTATAGCATCCAACATCATACAATCATCATATAGCTATTACTTGAGTCTCATGGCTATATATGCACTTTAACAACTACCCATAGCTTAAACAACACTTAACAAATACTAACAAAGCCTAAGGGATCATAAAACATGAGTTTAAAATTTTATTTATATATAAAGTTACTATTCATGTTCTTGTTCTTCATGAAAAATCAAGAGATTTAATGGATAACTATGCATGAGATTCATGTATAAGGTAGGTAAGGGTTATACCTTTCTTTTAAGCTACTAATCAATGTGAACAAGCAAGTATGGATTGAGCTTTGGATTTTTGTCTCCTTCTTCCTCCAAAATTCTGCCGAGAGCTTTTTCAAGGCTTGGGTGCTTTGATTTTTTTTCTTTTTATGTTAATATATAACTTGTCTCTTGGCTTCTTGACTAATTCAAGGGGCAAGTCAACAAAGTCTCCTTTGACTTGAGTCAATGCTACTAGCTTCCCTAACACTTCAACTAATGCAAGTATTTGCATTTATTTAATTTTACAATTATAATTAATTACTAATTTAAGGAAGTAATTTAGGATACGTTTTCGTAGCGATCTGCTATGACGAATTTAATAACTATTACTCGTTCCGGGAATTCTAATAAATTGAATACCCATCAAAACTTCACTCCTAATTATTATTCATCATATATATATTATTATTTAAACTCAATCCTATTTATTCGAAAGGGTTCGAATGCGATTCTCCGGATAAAATATAAAGAGAATGTATTACGTATAATACGTAAACTAAAAATACGAACAACGAAATATTTTTGAGTTACGAATCTCCAAGTTCTTGTGAGATTCACATACACTCATTTATATCACATTTTAATAATACGACTTCGAAACTCTACTTTTCGATACATAAGTCAGGTGACACAACCATTTTTACCTCTAACGCGTTTTTTTTATTATTTATTAACAAAAGTTTTAAAAGTACCTGGAATTTAGGAATATTACAGTCTCCCTTCCTTAAAAGGATTCCATCCCGGAATCTAACTCGAAAACAGGTGCGGGTACTCTTCTAGCATGGCACTTTCTAATTCCCAGGTTAATTCTTCTACATTCTGATTCCTCCACAACACTCGTACCAGCTTGACGACTTTGTTTCTCAACACTTGTTCCTTTCTACCCATGATCTCCACTGGCTGCTCTACATAGGATAAGTCTGGTTGGATTTCCACATTATCGTACTCTATTATGTGTTTGGCATCCGGGTGATACTGCCTTAACATGGACACATGGAATACGTTATGAACATGTTGCAGATTTGGGGGTAAGGCTAACTCATATGCTACCTTCCCGATGTGATTCAGAATCTCAAACGGTCCAATAAATCTAGGGCTTAACTTCCCTTTCTTGCCAAACCTCATCAGACCTTTCCACGGGGATACTTTTAGTAACACTGAATCTCCCACTACGTACTCTCTGTCTCTTCTGGCTTGATCCGCATACTTGCGTTGTCTATCTTGAGCTGCCACTAGTCTTTTTCTAATAAGATCTATTATCTCTTTGGTTTGCTGGACCAATTCGGGTCCCAACATCTTACGTTCACCTACTTCGTCCCAACACAGTGGTGATCGGCACTTCCTGCCATACAAGGCTTCATAAGGGGGCATCCCAATGCTGGCATGATAGCTGTTGTTGTAGGAAAACTCAATTAATGGCAGATGATCATCCCAACTACCTTGAAATCTATGGCACAGACTCTCAACGTATCTTCTACTGTTTGGATGGTTCTCTCACTTTGTCCATCAGTTTGGGGATGGTAAGCGGTGCTCATATTCAGTCTTGTTCCCAAGCAGTCTTGGAAGCTT
This sequence comes from Oenanthe sinensis, assembly GCA_028671895.1. NCBI lineage: Eukaryota > Viridiplantae > Streptophyta > Magnoliopsida > Apiales > Apiaceae > Oenanthe > Oenanthe sinensis. The sequence goes on along the minus strand of CM053810.1, from coordinate 41,022,776 downwards.
CTCCAAAATCTAGAATTGAACCTTGGGTCTCTGTCCGACACGATTCCTACTGGAACTCCATGACGTACTACTATCTCTTTTAAATAAAGCTCAACTAATCGGTCAACTGAATATCTTTCATTGATAGGAAGAAAATGTGCTGACTTTGTTAATCGGTCAATTATTACCCAGATAGCATCGTGGTTCATTTTTGTTCTTGGTAACCCCACCACAAAATCCATTGCAATGTGCTCCCATTTCCACTCTGGAATCTCCAGGGGCTGTAAAAGTCCACTCGGTCTTTGGTGCTCCGCTTTCACTCTCTGACAAGTCAAACACTTACTTACCCATTCGGCGATGTTTCTCTTCATATTCGGCCACCAATAGTGCTCTTTCAGATCTTTATACATCTTAGTACCTCCAGGGTGAATAGAAAACCTAGAGTTATGTGCCTCATTCAACACCTCATCTTTCAGTTCCTGAACATCAAGAATCCAAATTCTATTACCAAATCTTAGGATTCCTCTCTCATCCTTAACACATCTTCGTTCATCCCCAATTATCTTTTTCTCTTTTTCTTCCATCGTCTTTTCTTGACATATCCTTACCTTCTCAATCAATTCCGACTCAACCCGTATCTCAAATAATGTATCTGTACCATCCTCAGAAAACTTCACTTCTAATTTCAACCGTTCAAACTCTCGTATCAATTCCTCAGAAGAAACCATCAGTCTCAGCCTTTCTTTTCTACTTAGGGCATCGGCCACCACATTGGCCTTCCCAGGATGGTAGTTAATCGAACAGTCATAATCCTTGATCAGCTCTAGCCACCTTCTTTGCCTCATGTTTAACTCTTTCTGTGTGAAAATGTACTTAAGGCTCTTATGATCTGTGTAAATCTCGCACTTCTCTCCGTATAGGTAATGCCTCCATATCTTTAATGCGAAAACTATCGCTGCTAATTCTAGGTCATGGGTTGGATATCTTATCTCATACTCTTTCAGTTGTCTAGACGCATAAGCAATTACCTTTCCATGTTGCATCAATACACATCCTAGTCCCTTATGAGATGCGTCGCTAAAAATCACAAAATCACCTTTTTCGTCTGGTAGGGCTAGCACTGGCGCAGTAATTAACCTCTTTTTCAGTTCTTGAAAACTCTCTTCACATTTCTCAGTCCACTCAAACTTCTCGGTCTTACGGGTGAGTTTTGTCAGTGGAGTAGCTATCTTCGCAAAGTCCTGGACGAATCTCCTATAATATCCTGCTAATCCCACAAAACTTCTTACTTCAGTTGGCGTCGTTGGCCTCTCCCAACTCGAAATAGCTTCAATCTTAGCAGGGTCAACTAGCACGCCCTTACTACTTATCACGTGCCCCAAAAATTGAACTTCCTTTAACCAAAACTCACATTTTGAAAATTTAGCGTAGAGCTTCCCCTTTCTCAATATTTCCAGTACTATCCTCAAATGTTCTTCATGCTCTTCCCTTGACCTTGAGTAGATCAATATATTATCTATGAAGACTATGACAAACTTGTCGAGATACTTCTTGAAAACTCGGTTCATCAAATCCATAAAGGCTGCGGGGGCGTTAATTAATCCAAAGGACATCACCAAAAACTCATAGTGCCCATACCGTGTACGAAATGCTGTCTTTGGCACATCTTCAGATTTAATCTTCAGTTGGTGGTATCCAGTTCTTAGGTCAATCTTTGAAAAATAAACGGCATCCTTTAACTGGTCAAACAAATCATCGATCCTGGGTAAAGGGTACTTATTCTTGATGGTTAGCTTGTTGAGTTCCCTATAATCTATACATAATCTCATACTTCCATCTTTTTTCTTGACAAACAACACTGGTGCCCCCCATGGAGACACACTTGGTCGAATCATCCCTTTATCCAATAGCTCTTGTAGCTGGATGGCTAATTCTTTCATCTCTACCGGGGCTAAGCGGTACGGAGCCTTTGACACGGGTGCTGTCCCTGGTGCTAACTCGATGGCAAACTCTATGTCTCTGTCGGGAGGTAGCCCTGGAAGGTCATCGGGAAATACATCTTCAAATTCATTGACAACTGTTATGTCACTTATACTAGTTAATTCCTTCTCGGTGTCTACTATATAGGCTAAATAAGCTTCACACCCTTGGCGTAACAACCTCTTGACCTGCATCTTAGTCAAGAATTTATTAATCTGCCTCTGCCCTTTAAACACCACTTCTTCCTGGTTGGGCAACTTTATCCTCACTTTCTTTCCTTTGCAATCAATATTAGCTTCACAACTTGTCAGCCAATCCATCCCCAAAATGACATCAAACTCCCCTAGGGAAAAAGGAATCAAGTCTAGGATGAATCGCTGCCCTTCGATTTCTAGTTCACAGTTATTACATACGTAACTAACAGGAATAACCTCCTGATTAGCTATTTCTACATGTAAGGGATCGCTTAACGGTTTTGACTCAAGGTTCCATTTACGCGCAAAGTCTCGAGATATAAAAGACCTAGTTGCTCCGGAGTCAAACAAAACATTTGCATTGACGGAATTAAGTAATAGTGTACCTGCAATAACATCCGTGTTCCTCACGGCATCGTTCACCGTCATGTTGAAAGTCCTAGCAGTAGGAGCCTTATTAGAAGCAGCCCCACTTTGTCTCGTTACCGCTGGTCCAGAAGATTTACAGTCTTTCTTTACATGTCCCATCCGTCCGCAGTTGTGACAAATCATGCTATTCTGAGGGCAGTTATTTGCGAAATGCCCCACTCGTCCACACTTGAAACAGGTAAACCCTGGTTTGCTACACGTGCCTAAATGCCTCTTCCCACATGTCTTACAATCTGGAAGTGGGGGTCGTGATGGATTGGAGTATGCCACCCCGGACTGCCTGCCGCCTTGGTTAACACTTGCACTTTCGGCTTTCTTGAACCCAACATTCCTCCGAAACTGAGATCCTTGTCCTCGATTAAATTTACTCGGAAAGTTCCCACTTGCTGAACCTTCTCGCTGGCTTTCTGCCTTTCTCTTCTTCCTATCCCTTTCCTTTTGGATCAGATCACTCCCAGCCTCTACAATCGAAGCTTTCTGCACTAATATTACATAATCAGTCAACTCAAGTATTGCTACACGATTTTGAATCCACTGTTTCAATCCCTGCTGAAACCTCCTAGCCCTTTTCTCGTCCATGTTCACAAAATCCGGCACGAACCTAGACAGTTCAGTAAACTTTGCTTCATACTCGGCTACGGTTAGGTTATTCTGCTTCAATTCTAGAAATTTCAGCTCCATCTGGTTTTCCATGAATTTGGGGAAATACTTCTCTAAGAATAGCTGTGTGAACCTTTCCCATGCTACTACCCCTTCTCCCTCCAAATTCTTTTTAGATTCCCACCAGAAATTGGCCTCCCCCTTTAGGAGATAAGTGGCGAAGACCGTCTTCTGTGCCTCTTCTATCTGCAGTATCTCAAATGACTTTTCCATTTCTTTCAACCAGGCCCTAGCCTCTACTGGGTCCGCAGTCCCTTGAAACTCAGGTGGTCGCAAGGACTTGAAAGCTCGGAAGGAATTGGCAACGGGGTTATGGGGAACTGGTGGCGGCTGATTTGGATTGGGATTAACATGCTGCCTGAGAAAATCCATGAACACATTCATGGGGTCCATATTTCGGTTTTCCCCTTGGTGACCCTGACTCTCATTTTCTCCCTGTTCATTCTGGTTTTGATTCTGACTATGACCCGAGGCACTAGAACTCACATACTCTCCTTCTGCATACTCTTCCTCATCAAACTCATTATAGTCTTCCGAATCACTTTCCTCCTCGTGAACACTTGGCTCATGCAAATCCCCACTGACTACAGGGTGCAATCTAGTATTCCTCCTTGGTGGCATTTTCTGATACAATCAAATAATATTGGTCAATCTTTTTATTAGTCTTAATCACTATATTATTCGCTATATTAAACAATCATGAATAAGGGTTTACATTTACATCTAATACGGTCTGTTCAGCATATACATAATAAGTCATTCCTGAACAATCTTGATATCAAGAACAAGAAGATGTATAAACACAGTACGCAAAATAAGACTGCATTTAAGGAAACTGAAACAACATATATATACATAATTCCTTGGTTACATCTTTCATCATAGTTTCTGGTTACATCAAAAGTATGTCAGCAAGCTATCTTCTAGTCAGAGCGGGACTACTACTATATACACAAAATACTACTCCCTCAAAAACGGCACATCTATACATAATGCCAAAATCTGATACTAGAAGACTATATCCTCCCATAGAAGTCACTGAAACCTACCACGGATCAAATCCCTAACCTGAACCATCACACCCTCAACCATATCATCTGCATCACTGCTCCCTATCGGCCCTCCCCCTAAGGGTGCCCTCAACTCACGGAAATATTGTGCCCACGTCTGAATCTCGGTAAGGCCTGTCGCAACGTCCTGTGGAATGCCATCCTGAGAAGTGCTGCTCGGAGGTAGGCCACCCTGAGGTCCAACACGTCCTGGAATCATCCTATCTACTATGCGCCTCAACTCATCCACACGACCGGTCGAGACATCCTGTTCCCTTATGAGGGAAGATATCATCCATGATGGTACTGGTTCTCCTGCAACTGACGGAGGTGGAGGTGGTGCTGCCGGTGCTGCTGGTGGTGGTGATGGTGTGTCATGCGGAGCATCCTCTGGCTCGGAGAGATCTGGGATGAATCCCTCGGGCTCGTCCTCCTCGAAAGGTATAGGGCTAGCTGGGGGTGAAGGTGGAATCACTACTGGAGGTGGTATCATGTGGATATCTCTGTATACAACCTCTGATGGTCCGGCCTGATCAGCCACTGGGAGGGTAGGTGCTGGTATTGCTGGCACGGCGCCCTCCTCTAATGGAGCCTCTATCGGATCCTCCTCGGGGTCCTCCTCAGGGTCCTCATCCTCTCCTAGCAACACTCTGTCATGCTGGGCCTCATATGCCTCAGGGTCGGGTATCTACAATACAACAATAACTAGTCACTAACATATGGTGAATAACTTCCCTTTTCGGGTTTTAGTCTTCTTAAAGCTTTTAATCATTTATTTTAGTTGCTTTTATTGCCATTACGCTTCTCGTTTCTGAGTACTATAACTTAGGGCTCTGATACCATTCTCTGTGGCGCCCCCAGACCCGGGGTCCGAGATCCAGGTTACCACGGTCCAATTTCCAATATTCATGTACTTGTAAATCATTAATAATATAATAACAGTTTAATAAACCTTATAGTAAATAACATGCTGATGACCCCAAACACTTTAACAACTTGAGCCATAGTCTCCAGAAACGACATCCCATTAATTTACATATTTAAATCCTTATCATTACATTCCTGGTTATCAAAATATTGAGTTCGTACTACTGATTATAGCTTCTGCAAGAAACTATAATAGCAGCCCCAAAAGTTAGATTAAGTTGCATTAAGTTACATGTATTTACATAAACAGTGTTTATAGATAAATCTAACCACTAAAAGCTGCAACCCTATCTTGCTCATTTTCCCTACCTCGGGAATTGAGCCGAGAGGTCGGTCATACGGGGTCCTTCCCCTTCTCACGCTTTTTCTCAAGGTTCGGCGTACCAAGCGAGACATGTTCTGCAGCTGTAGTGTTTGGAAAGGTAAAAGCAAGCAAGAATGAGCGACAAATGCTCAACAAGTATATAATCAACAACATGGCAATAATAAAGAACAACAATGATATGTGTATCAGAGTAACAAATGCAACCTGTATGTGAATGATAAACAATTATAAATAATGTGCCCAAGAATAATAGGTTGCTATAATTCTCGTTAACACTATCGGTAACTAAGCACCTGGGCTTTCGTTACAGTGCAACATCAAATTCCAATTGGAAGAAAAGGGAAGATACTGGAGCATTCACCACGCCTATTGTACACGATGATCAGTCGTATAGTACAATAGTTAAGTAACCTTTTCTACTAGCAGAAGGATGATCCTCAACTGGTCATCACCCTAGGCAACACCTGGGCCTTTAAATGCTGGACCGTGCGTTACTCGGCCTCTTACGCTAGATGGACTGTGCCGCACACAAGCCTCTTACACTTTTATCCCCAGTCCCCTTTGAATAATTTAGAAATCAACAAGTCTAGAAGGGAATTTAATCCAACCTTCTAGAATAACAACAATCCTCTCTAGGATTTATTCAAATCAACAGGTATGGAAGGGAATTTAATCCAACCTTCCCAAACAACAATAACTATTCGTAAGATTTCAACATCAGATAATAGATTGGCTCCCGAAATGAGGTGGAAGCAATCCTGGAGTATGTGGGTTGACTCTCAGTCAACTAATGAGTAAGATACAAATAATCGAATCAAGAAAACTCAAGAACACGACCGGGGAGCCGCTAATATTAAAATATAATAACATTAATGAAGAGTATTGAATTAGAACCATATATAAGTCCCGGAAGACCCAAGTATATATGGGAAGAATGTCAGGATTATTCATTCCTTCCCTAGTGTGGGGTTGTTAGCCCAAAAATATTCGCAGAATATTTTATTGGTAATTATATAATCTATATTTAATTAAAAATAATATTTAAAGAGTTTCTCAAAAGCTCCAAAATATTTTTAGAGATCCTCAAAATATTTTAGTAGTGATTCGGGTACTCTGGTAACCCTCGAATCTCAGTAGCTCGGGATGATTAAAAATAATCAGAGCAAAATAATTTTTAAATATTGTTTCAGATAAAATCAGTTGACAATAATTGTCTTTTAAATTCCCCATATTTAAATAATATTAAGATAATTTTTAAAATAATTAATAGAATATAATTATAATTAAATAATCTAGTTTTGAATGCTTCACAATATTTAAATAATTCAAAAGAGCTTAAAGTATTTAATTATTATTTAAATACTATATGTACTCTTTAAATAATATTTAATAAAGCTAAATATTAGTTAAAATATTCAAGGGATATTAATCAAAATTAATTAATCCCTTTATCTTACTAGTTAGTAATCCAAATATTGATTCTAGAGAAAATACCTGAAAATATCGACTATAAGTTGAAAAGTAATAGCCTACTCCCGGTCTACTATCGAGCACAAAAAAAGAGGTACTCGACACTGGATTCAGTTATGCAAAACTGATAGGATGCGTCCTCTAACTTTTCGAGAAGTTCAGAGTCGCGAACGAACAATTCAACAACAGGGTGTATAGTTCTAATTGAACAGAATTTCAAACACCACAGGCTTTATAACCAATAAGCTGTTATAAAGTCAAGAGTTTAAGAACTTGCCTTTGCTGTTGATGCGGTAGATGGTTGGTCCTTCCTTGGCACGAGTCGCTATAAAAATGAAAACACGGTTCATAATTAGTTATAAGAGTTTTTAACTCTACTTATGCCTACTCATGAATGCATATTATCTTATCTTGCTAACGAGTTTTAGCCCGGTTCTTTAGTTAGTCATGAACTCCTCACAATTCTTAACAACTTTCATTCAAAGTTCGTTTTATAAACTATCCTCGAAACCTTACTTATAACTTTGTTTAGTTAAGGTTAAAATAACAAGTTCTACAAGGCTTTCCTACTTGCATCTACTTGACTCCAACAATTTTCATAAATGGGATTTTAATCTTTTTACTCCGAAACCTTTTCCCAAGTCTTCCCAGATGTCTCTAGTATTTTAGATAAAAGTTTCAGATTTAATGGAATAGCCTAGCTAGTGTGATCATAGCCTCCAAGTTAGGTAAAAACAGTTTTTCAAAATTCTGCGCTACCGTTACTAATTAATTCATATCTTTTCGCTCGTAACTCCGATTGACATGAATTTTGCGCCTAAACGATCTAGAGACCATCCTCTACATATCTATGTCCAGAACTGGTTCAGAAATACAGGATAACCCCTTCGGTTTCTCCAGGTCAGTTATGGCCAGAAAAAAAAATGGCGTGGTTATGTTTATACGCTCAACGTTTCCCCAATTTTTATACTACTCAAATTCAACCCAAACAACTCCAACATAATTTATACTACTACTTGAACATATAACCAATCAATCCCAAGTGATTTCACATTTTTATTATCACCCAATTGTTACCAATAAATCACCAAAACTCATCCACCAATTCCTCTTATTTTTAAAATAATCTTACTACTTCACAATCAATCAATTCATTCCATATCATTCCATACCCTTAACATCCATAAACTTTAATCAAATTATCTCCACATTCCACAACTATAACCAATAAAATAAGCAAACTTTAACTATGATCAAGCTCAATTTATAGCATCCAACATCATACAATCATCATATAGCTATTACTTGAGTCTCATGGCTATATCTGCACTTTAACAACTACCCATAGCTTAAACAACACTTAACAAATACTAACAAAGCCTAAGGGATCATAAAACATGAGTTTAAAATTTTATTTATATATAAAGTTACTATTCATGTTCTTGTTCTTCATGAAAAATCAAGAGATTTAATGGATAACTATGCATGAGATTCATGTATAAGGTAGGTAAGGGTTATACCTTTCTTTTAAGCTACTAATCAATGTGAACAAGCAAGTATGGATTGAGCTTTGGATTTTTGTCTCCTTCTTCCTCCAAAATTCTGCCGAGAGCTTTTTCAAGGCTTGGGTGCTTTGATTTTTTTTTCTTTTTATGTTAATATATAACTTGTCTCTTGGCTTCTTGACTAATTCAAGGGGCAAGTCAACAAAGTCTCCTTTGACTTGAGTCAATGCTACTAGCTTCCCTAACACTTCAACTAATGCAAGTATTTGCATTTATTTAATTTTACAATTATAATTAATTACTAATTTAAGGAAGTAATTTAGGATACGTTTTCGTAACGATCTGCTATGACGAATTTAATAACTATTACTCGTTCCGGGAATTCTAATAAATTGAATACCCATCAAAACTTCACTCCTAATTATTATTCATCATATATATATTATTATTTAAACTCAATCCTATTTATTCGAAAGGGTTCGAATGCGATTCTCCGGATAAAATATAAAGAGAATGTACTACGTATAATACGTAAACTAAAAATACGAACAACGAAATATTTTTGAGTTACGAATCTCCAAGTTCTTGTGAGATTCACATACACTCATTTATATCACATTTTAATAATACGACTTCGAAACTCTACTTTTCGATACATAAGTCAGGTGACACAACCATTTTTACCTCTAACGCGTTTTTTTATATTATTTATTAACAAAAGTTTTAAAAGTACCTGGAATTTAGGAATATTACAGCTACTATACAAGCATTCATTTTGAGTTGCACTTCTAGTTTTGACACCATCATTTGCACTTCCAATAATTAGTTCAAAGGGATGACTTTTTGTCCATTTCCTTTGAGATGGTATGATTGTCCTTGAAGATGATGTTTCATGATCATTGGAAGAGTTATGATCGTTGTGAAGTGATTGACTATTTGAGAACCCTCCCCCTGTGATGGACGCTTCATTTGAAGATTGTTGAGCAGAGTTGTTATCCATCGAATGATTATCAATTGATGTATTATCAGTCGATTGATGATTGTCAACTGATAAGTTATCTGTTGAAGCAATGACATCAATTGATGGGAGGATTCTAGGAACTTGTATATTTGTAATTTCCTCATCATCATCACTATCTTCAATATTACTTGAGGATTCATTTTCAAAATGCAATAGATCATGAAATCCTTCATCAAACAACCCTTGAATTTTCTTGTCATCAAAGACTACATGCATAGATTCCATAACAATGTGTAATCTAAGATTGTAGACTCTATATGCTTTGGTTGTTATTCCATATCCAACAAATATAGCTTCATCAGCTTTGGCTTCAAATTTTCCTAGATTTTCACCTTGATTTCTCAGTACAAAGCATTTGCAGCCAAAGACATGAAGAAAGTTAATTGTTGGCTTCTTGTCTTTCTTCATCAATTGATATGGTGTTTTGCCTTGAAGTTTATTGACCATGGAAATATTTTGAGTGTAACAAGCAATATTAATTGCTTCTGCCCAGAAGTATGTAGGAAGTTTTTCTTCTTCTAACATAGTTCTAGCAGCTTCAATCAAGGTCCTATTTTTTCTTTCAACTACTCCATTTTGCTGTGGAGTCCTTGGAACAGAGAAAAGATGAGTGATACCTTTTTCCTCACAGAATTCTCTCATGGTTGAATTCTTGAATTCAGTTCCATTATCACTTCTAAATTTCTTGACCTTCCATTCAGTGCCATTTTCAACATTCTTCACATGATTGATAATTAATTTACTTGCCTCATCCTTAGAGAATAAGAAATATACCCATGAAAATCTTGTGAAGTCATCCACAATTACTAAGGCATATTTCTTTTTGGCAATAGACATGATGTTGACTGGACCAAATAAATCCATGTGCAATAATTCCAGAGGCTTATCAATTGATGATTCAGACTTTGACTTGAATGATGCTTTTATTTGTTTACCTTTTTGACAGGCATCACACAGTCCATCCTTGGTGAATTCCATCTGTGGAATGCCTCTAACCAGATTTTTTTTAACCAATAAATTCATGGCTTTGAAATTTAAATGAGCTAGTTTCTTGTGCCACAACCAACTTTCATCTGTATTGGCTTTGCTAAGAAGGCATGTCATTGAATTTGCTTTTACAGAGAGAAAATCAGCCACATAGACATTCCCTTTTCTTTCTCCAATTAAGAGAATTTCACCACATTCTTTGTTGGCTATGATGCATGATTCAGTTGTAAACCACACACCATTACCATTATCACATAGTTGACTAATACTGAGCAAATTGTGCTTCAATCCATCAACTAGTGCTACAGGTTCAATGATAACATTTTCTTTTGCAATTGAGCCATATCCCAGAGTAAAACCTTTGCTGTTATCTCTAAAAGTAACTCCTGGGCCAGCCTTTTCCACAAACTTTGTGAGCAGGGACAAATCTCCAGTCATGTGCCTTGAACATTCACTATCCAAATACCAGAGATTTTTCTTCCTGTTTCCCTGCACACACATAAAACAATCAAGTTGCTTTTGGTACCCAAGTTGCCTTGGGTCCTCTTTTATTAGTTGCAGCTTGAGCCCCTGTTGTCAACTTTGGTTCCTTTTGTTTTGGTGGGTTTAAATCCACTTTAACTTTGGGAGTTGACTTTTGGGGCTTTGACACCTTGGAACTCATGGCAGAATTTCCATGAATTTCATCATTTACATTAGGCATGTTCCATGGCATTCCAGGCATGTTCATATTAGGATATGCAAAGAAGGGATTATACATGTATGGAACTTGTGCATAAGGCATATGAACATTAGGTGCAACTAGATTAGAAGACATGGCACTCATGAGCATAGGATTGGTAAACATGGCATTTGCAGTCATGGCATGTATATTTAAATCATTTGCAGATATAGATTTCTTTTCATTCTTGCATTGCATGGACAAATGATTTACACTACCACATTTAGCACATACCTTTCTAGGGGCATACATATCAGGAGTGTAGTTGTTGTGCTTATTTATGCCTACTTTACCATTCCTATTCTTTTTCTTTTTCTCAGACTTAGGTTGAGTAATTTCCACAGGTGCTATCTTTTCTAATTTTTCTTTTAGTTGTTTCTTGGATAAGCTACTTATGTTGATTTTCTCAGCCTCAGCCTCAACTTAATTTTTGGTTTCGTTAACAAACTTAATAGAGTGCTAAATTTGTTCTTTTTATTAGCCATTGATGATTTACTTGTCGATGGATGCATATCGATTGATTCAGCATCAATCGATTGATAATCCTTATCAGTTGATGAAGGATTAGCAGTCGATTGATCTTTATCCATTGAAGTATCAGCCAATGACTTGCTTATTGATTTGGGGAGTTCTCCTAGAGTATCTACACCCTGAACATCAATAATTTGTTTGGCAGTTTTAGCAGACCTATTCCATTTGCTAATGGTTTCAATTTCTTCAGTCAATTGTTCTTTCAACAATTCTTCTCTTTTCAAACTGTTTACTAGTTCATTCCTAGCATCCTTTCTTTCCTGCTTAAATCTTTCTAAACAAACAAGTTCATTTTCAAGAAAAATATTCCTCTCAGTTAAGGCATCAATGGTGCTCTTTAACTTGAGCTTTTCTTTGTTTAGAGATTTTAGAGTGACATGTAAATTGTACAATTCATTGGACATTTCATTAATAGTACTATTGCATTCATCAGCTGAAAGCTCAGAAAAGTTTGTAGCTAATACCTGATTGGATGCTGAACTAGCTTCTTCATCCTCATGGTTGGCCATTAGAGCTAGATTAATATATTCTTCAGAATCACTGTCCTCAGCAGCCCAGTCCTTCTCTTCAGTGACAAAAGCCTTTTCTTTCTGTTTTAAAAGGTCAAAGTATTTCTTTTTATAATCAATACCCTCATATGTCTTTGCCTTTTCTTGCTTTGGCTTTCTGCACTCACTTGAGAAATGACCAGCCAATCCACAGTTAAAACATCTGAATTTAGATCTATCAACTAAAATTTTATTTTGATTGTTGTTTCTAAACTGGGATCCAGGCCTTTGAGCATTTGGATTCCTTTTAAATTTTAGCTTTGAAAACTTCCTTGAAAAAAATGCAAGGTGCTCATCAATCTCATCCAAATCATCCTGTGAGCATGTTTCATTTTCCTCACATTTGGTCTTTCCTTTTCCCTTGGATGATTCTTCATCAGCATCATTAGCCACCATCACGACTTCTTCTGAACAACCAGTATTTTTCTTTTCTTTCTTGTCTTCATTCCCATTTACCATCAAAGCCACAGTTTTCTCCTTTCTTTGATTCTTCTCAATCTCTTCATCTTGTTGAATCTCCAGTTCATATGTTTTGAGAAAACCATATAATTTCTCTAGAGTATAATCTTTGAAGTCTTGAGATTGTCTAATGGAGACAGTCATTGCCTTCCATTCCTTTGGAAGAAATCTCAGAAATTTGAGATTTGTATCTTCTGTTGCATAAACCCTACCATATAGCTTTAGACCATTCAATAACTTTTGGAATCTGCTATAGGTATTATTAATGGCTTCACCACTCTTAAAATGAAATGATTCATATTTTTGAATTAAGAGTTGCATCTTGTTTTTCCTAACTTGTTCAGTTCCTTCACACAGAGTTTGAAGAGTGTCCCACACTTCTTTTGATGAAGTACAGTTTATCACATTATCAAACATATCTTTATCTAGACCATTAAACAAAATGTTCATGGTCTTTTTGTCTTTAAGTACTTCTTTTTCATCCTCTTCTGTGAACTCAGAAATGAGTTTTGGAACATGTCTATCAACTGTAGGAGTTCCATCAGGGTTTACACCTGTGACTAGCTTCATGGGAACATGAGGACCTTTCTCTATGCAGTGAACATAGGAAGGGTCAAGAGAAAGAAGATGCAGATGCATTTTTACCTTCCATGGAAAGTATTCATCCTTTTCCAGCATTGGAATCTTTACACCTGAATCTTTTTGGCCCATATTGACTGTTCTTGATCTTTAAACTTTCTGTATGTTGAAAGCAGGCTCTGATACCAATTGTTATTCCCTAGAACAATGTCAATATTTGTAGAAGGGGGGGTTGAATACAAATATTAAAACTTTTTGTTGGTTCTAATATTCGTTCTTGAAGTTTGAAAATATAGATAGAATATGTTCTAACAATTTAAGACTGAAGCGTAAATTGAACAAGGAGATTTAAAATTACTGATGGATTGGTTTTTCCATCAATGTATATTTTTGCTCAATGTTCCTAGGTTAAAAGAAACCTAGCTGCGTTTTTACAAGATTAGAAAACAAATCAACTGTTCTTACAAATGTGTTCTTAAACTTGAACAGTTGATTAAGAGATATTGTCTAACTTGTCTGTTTTCTAATAATGCTGCTACACTTGTTTATATACCACAAGTGTTCTTTTACAATTCCTATTCTAGGATTGTTTCTACCTGCCTTTCTTTTACCTTTTTCTATCTTTTAAAAAGGTTTGAAAAGACAGCTTCAGATTGAGTCTTCACAGCCACTCTAGACTGTCTTCCATAGGAGTGCTTTTGTTCTCTGGATCTTCAACAGATATTCTTTCTGTGTTGTCACACTCAATTGATAATTTGCTGTTAGGCATACCAATTGATCTGTCCTTTAATCCATCAACTGATGTACTTCTTCGATTGATCTTTCTATCCATCGATTGATAAAAGATGACTTATCGATTGATAGATTTTATCAATCGATATATCAATCGATGGGTCTTCACATCAGTTGATGGTCTTCAATGCTTGACTTGGCTTCTTCGATTGATCCTTCATCCATCGATGCTTCAATATCAATTGATCATCCTTCACTTGTGTAATTTCCTGTCTTCACATAATTACAATTTAACAGTTTAATTTACACATCAATTGATGATCTATATCAATCGACTCTAACATCAATTGATGAACAAAATGTCAATTGATTTACACCTTATCGATTGAAATAAACTAAGAACACCTATGCTACAATCCAAATTATCAGTTGATTCATATAAACACTTCAACTGATAAATGGTTTCCTGATCAATTGATATTTATAACTTTCATATCAATTGATCAGTTACATCAAATAAAATTTCTATGATTCTAAGATTAATGTTATCATCAAATCACATGTAGATTCCTAACAGAAAGTCATACCGAATTCTTTTGGTGAAAGGTCATACCAAGATATTTTTTATTATATTAAAAAGTCATACCGATTTTTTAATTAATAAATAAAAAGGTCATATCAAATTCTGATTGAATAAAAGGTCATACCGAGTTGTTTTTTTTATTTAATTAAAAAGTCATACTGATTTTTTAATAAATAAAAAAATCATACCGAATTTTAGAAGTCATACCCAGCTATTTTAAAAGTCATACAAGTGTTAAAAATGTCATACAAACTCTAATAAAGTTTGTAAATTGTCATGTACTAGAAAGTCATACAAATTTTCTTCCTCTATAAATATGAGGAGTACTATTCATATTTCAGTGTTGTGAAAAATATTCAAATTCAGAAATTTGTATGCATTTAATATTCACAGATTTCCGTGCAAAGTTTGGAATATAATTGTTAAACCCGAACACTTCATGTCGAATTCATTCTAGATAACTTTATCAATTTTATACAATTTTCATCAGATATATTTTGTAATACTTTTCAAGTTAAAAATTATATCTTCTACTTGAATATTATTTCATTAAAATTTATATTTCGTGATTAATTAAAATAATATTTTTAAATTAGAAATACCACGACAATTTCAGATATTGTATTCAACCCCCCTTCTACAATATCAGGAACCAACAGCAGGACTAATGAAGTTCTCAAAGCACTTGGTATGCTAGACTCTAAACAACCAAACACAAAGAAGCCTAAAAAGATTAAGGTCCATAAAAGGATAGGATCAGAGTCTGTTGCTGAGTTGGAAACTGAGGTTGAGCAACCAGTTTTTGACTATGAAGCAATTTGGGATAAAGAGATTACCTAAAGGACAACCATTTCTTGGATTTCTACTATACAGCCTCTTACAAGGAAGGTGGTTGCTTATCTTGTCCACAATGTAGGGAAGGTGGCCAACAATTATATTTATCCAACCTATCAGAGTAGATTTGATCAAATCAAGGGCTCTTATTATCAGAAAATTGCAAAAGAACTGCAGGATTCCTTTCACATGACTTATGCCCAGGCCATCAATGCAATCCATGCAAGGACCTTTCTCAATGACAACTTGGATGCATTAACTATGGTAAAACCACAGAGGTAGTAGGTGCTGAAAGGAAGTTGGAGGTTGTGACTAGTGCACCATTGGTGACTAGTGACATAGGTGCTCAGTCTGCCTCACCCACACAAGAACCACTCAGTCAGAGGATGGGTGATAGTGGGGCAGAGGAGCATGTTATTAGGCCCTCCTTGGAAACTCAACAATATGCTGATGAGAACCCCAATGATATGGGAGGACAGACTCTGATGGATGCCCATGAAGAAATTCTATAATATATTCTATCAGAGTCTATCCACTTTGAGGGGGATTCTCATGCAAGAACAGTCAAAGATGGTGACACTCAAACTCTGGCCTCTAATGAAGTCATACTGAAGCAGTCAGAGTCTAGAGTAGACCCTGCGACTGGAATACTGGAGCCAACAGATTCTAGAAAGAAAGAAGAAGCTAGTAAGGGTTCAGAGTCTGTTGCTGCTCACCCCTTGGTGGACACCCCTAGCCTTCAGACATTTGAACGGGTTCCCCTCCATCAAGGTGGTTCAGGTATTGAAGCAAAACTTATTTCTCTAACACCCTCTTCTATAGGATTTTTGAGTGCACCCTCCAAATTGAGTGACAAAATAAATGAGAGGCTGACACTGGTCTAGGCTTTTGAGGTAGCAAATGTTGTAGAGAGCCTAAGTGAGAATGAGATAGTGGGTGCCAAACCCCACTGTGAGCATGAGAGACTAGGGTATCCTAACTTAGCTTTACTTATTGAGATCAAGAATTTCCTTGAATTTGGTCCAATGAGTTAAGGCAGGGGATGGATGAAAATTCATTTTTACTAATAATGCATATTGGCAAAAAGGAGGAGGCTCTATCTGCTCAAAAATCATTCACACAGAGACCACAACAACATTTAGTGGATTCTCTAGCAAGGAGAACAGACAGAGTCATGGAGGCTTTGGTGGATACAACTCACATTAAACCTGAGACTGCAGAATTGAAGTCAAATGCACCAATTCATATTATTCCTATAAGGGCTAGGCTTCCAGAGTCTACAGACTATGATCACTCTAAGGAGGAGTCAGGGTCTATAGTCCCTTTTGCAGTTTCAAAGTCTACTCAATCACCAGAGTATATACCTCCGGTTACAAATATTGATCTTGTTGATGCTGATTTGTAGGAGGATTCAACTTCTGAATATGATGGACCAGTTAATCCATCTTTTATTTATTTTGATCAGTTTTTTCCTCACTCTTGGGAATCTTCACAACTCAAAGGCATTGATGATAAAGCTACTTTTTAGTGCATCTTGGCCATTCACCAGTCTGAGAGACTAAAGACTTTTCAGAAAAAGTCCTTTCTACAAGAACATGGTCATCATCCTGATGAAAATGCTGATGATTCTCTCATTGAAGAAGACTAAGTTATGGCTGCAGATATTAAGGCTGAGACAGAGAATGTTACTACATAATTGGCTGGCGTGGTCAAGGACATCTCTCACATTCAAACAAAGCTTACTAGTGTTGACAATACCACATTTATGCTAAAGACGTGGTTTGAATCTTTGCACTCTCTTCAACTCTCCAAGGATGTTGCAGTCAAGGATTCTTTGGCTGATTTCAAGACAACATAAATCACTCTTCAAAATGATGTCAATTCTCTTACTACAAAAGTTGATTCTATGATTGTTGCTCAGGCCAACATCTCCCCAGTGATGGAATAGATTCTTTTGGTTGTCACAGGTGGTGATGATGTCAAAAAGGGGGAGAAGAAAGTTGGTGATTCCTTTAGGAGAAACAAGGATGATGTATGCAAGGATGCTAAATAAAAGGGAGTTAAAAGGAGGAGAGATGGTGATGATGATAAAGTTGGTGATAGTTCTCATGGTCCTAGGGGTCCTGGTGGTGTGTAATAAAGGCAGTCTAAAGTTGTTGTATTAGCAAAAACTCAAACACACCAGTCAGGGACTGGACATGAAAAATCAGAGTCTAAGCCAAACTCTAAAAAGTAAAGAAAGAGATCAGACTCTGATAAAACTCAAGAACCTACATACTAGCAATGCAGTCAATCAAATCTGCAACTAAGAGCTAAAAAGAAGAGGCGACTTGGAGGTTTTGAAGAATCTGATATTGATAGAACAACTACTCTAACCAGGGATCCTGAATCCTTGACAGATAGGCAGTTTGAGAAGATTACACAAAAACACTTAAACAAAGTGGTATCTACTAAAATTGTTTATAATGTTTTTGAAAGAAAGGTCCCAAGAGGTCAAGGAAGTACAGAAAATGTACAAAATGAGATGCTTATATACTCTGTAGAAGGAGGATCTGTTAAATAGATTAGTCAATCAAACTTCATCTTCTTCAAATAGGCTAAGGAATTACAGTATATTAGATTTCTCTTGCAAATTGCTTATGAAGTAAATAAAAGCAAAGATGTTGTCACCCACAAATGGTTTAAGGAGATTGATTGGAAGCTGACTATGCACAAACAGTCAAATAGACAGATGGAAAAATTTTCATTAAAATATGTTAATGCTGAAGGAAATGATCAAGACATGTCATTAGAAGAAAAGCAAATCAAATTTCAAGAAGGTGTGGGTCACTACTTTGGATTTCAACATATGAGTAGGAAATTTAGTGTACTGATGTTGAAAGATCTAAAAGAGCAAGAATGCAGTGCAAATGATCTAAAAGCAGTCTATTGTCAAATTATATGTTCTAATGAAGAAATGAAGAAACTGAAGAAGTATGTCCGTGAAGCTCTTGCTATTGTGGAGGAGAATATGCTGAAATATTTTCTGAAAAACAATCCAGCCTTTGAGACTATCAAGTGAGATGTAATTCTTTTTCCTTATAAATTTTTATACTGTTCTAGATTAATTGTTTCATTCTTTAGTTTTGACATCATTAAACCTTGATTTATACTTACATTTTATAAATCATAAATAGGGGGAGATTGTTAGGAATATATTCATTTGATGATGCACAAAATACTAGAACAGGGTTTAGCATAGTGTATTTGTAATAAGTCTTTCTAGTTTCTGAAGTTTTATAATCAGAGTCTAGATAGTCAACATTCTTGTCACTTGTACTTAAAAGATTTTCTGTAGAAAGTGAAACCAGAGTCTGGATAAAGATCGGAGTCTAGAAGGTGATCAGAGTCTATAAACTATCGGAGTCTAGTCTGTCAGAGTCTATAGTCTATCAGAGTCTATAGTCTGTCAGAGTCTGAAGATTTCAGAGTTTATAAAGTTGAAGCTAAATTTTGAAGATGATCATAGGAATGGAAAGTCTTCGAAGATAAAGACAAATATATTGCAGATGATCATAAGAATGCAAAGAATAACCCTTTGTTTCAATTGGGTATCCCACAAAGTTACATATTTCTGATTTACATCCTAGCTTGTCAGAAGTTAGACGTTTCACAAATGCCTCACATCAACAAATTTTCATAAATGACATGCTATGATGTTTCTCAGTCCATATCTCATATGAAGACTTCTGAATCGTTTTAGTAGGAACTCAATTAAATGTATAAGCAGATGTCTCCAGGGCGTAACCCTAGAAACTAATTGGAAGATTCCTTGACTCAACATTGATAGCACCATGTCCAACAAGGTTTGATCCCTCCTATCAAAAAACCTTTTCTTTGATATTTTCTACTTTATATTTATAGTCTTTGAACTTTTAAAATGATTCAGATTTGTTCTTCAAAAGATACATATATCCGTATCTACTAAAATAATTAGTAAATTTTATGAAGTTAATAAAAGCTACCTTTTGTCATCGTACACATATGACAATATACATCACTATGTATAAGTCATACTCATTCAGTGACCCTTTCACCATGTCCGGCAAAAGGAATTTTAGTCACTTTGCCAAATAAACCAATATTCACATCCTTTTGTATAATTCATAATCAAATTTATCCAAGAATGCATCCTTATGTATTCTGGAAATGCTTTTCTCATTAATATAACCTCAACAACAGTGCCAAAGGTAATTTTTGATTTGAGTCACTTTAGAACATATAAATTGTTAACTAGTTGTGCAACATTATTAGCCTCGTCATCGAAATAGAATAAAAAACTCCTGTTATTTAATTAAAATGAAAAAGCCTATCTTGTCAAGACAGGAAACTTAATATAATGTCTCGACTAATTGCAAGCACGTTATAATAATTATCAAGTTCTAAATTTTCCTTGTAGGCCAAAAATTAACGAGTTCCTTCAACCAGAGAAACTACCTTTACTCCAATTCCAACCTGATACTCGAAGCTTGACCCTTACTTATCATCTTCTTCTGATCTTCCAAATAAGCATGACAGTTTAATTTCCAGTTTTTTGATTTTTCATAGAAGCGACAATCGTCTTCTTTGTCAACACCTCATTTAGACTTTAGAGCCTATTTTGGGATTGGACTTTGGTTTGACAAGGAAACTAGATCAAATCTTCTCCTTGCCTTTCCATTTTCATTTCCCTTTTGCATTCCCTATGTTTACCATCATTATAGTAGTAGTTCATGCATTTATCATGTTGCTTTCAGCAGTTCATAACATGCTTAGCAACTCAATAGGTGTTTCACAAATCTTATTCATTTTGTTGTTCATAGCAAACTAAGAACATTTGTTGTCCAAATATTGTAAGATCAAATATAGGTGAGCCTCCGGACCAATCTGGAAACCCAAAATGTCAAGGTACTCATTATACCCTATAGTCTTTAGAATATGTGGTGTAACCGGGTCTCACTCTCCCTATAGTAAGTGTATAGTACCCTTTAATTGTCAAATATATCTTGAAGAGTCTATCCCTCAAATATCCTTTAAGTGTTCTTAATTGTCTCACAAGCATCTATATGCTCGTGTTGCTTCTTAAGCACAACACTCATAGTTGCATGCATGTGACATGAAACATCAGTCGCAACATCAATTTACTTCTAATAAGCACTATCATTTGTACATGTTACATTCTCAGCTTTAATAGCAGGGGAATAGATTTGACTAACATCGTGGTGACCGAGGACGATCCTCAAGGTCCTATGTTAGTCGAGGAAATTTGTTTTCGTCAATTTGTCCTTCTCAAGAACTGATCGTATAGAGAAGTTGTTTATGTTTATCATTTGATATCTATAATATTAAAGTGTATAAAATAAACTAGATTACAGATTTAATATTAATTATGTTTAAGTGATTATGGTTTATCATCATATACCTCCCACTATTTTTATCAAAATAATAGCCCTAACTATTAATTCGGAAATTATTTCTTTAAATCTTTCTAGTGAGCCAAGATCCATATTTCATCCATGTTTTAAGATAGTATTGGTTAATACACTCAAAACATGACTATTTAGGTAGAAAACATTTATCGATTATATCAAATATAACTCTTGGAAAGTTTGGTGGAACAACCCTTTGTACACTTTTATCCAATAAATCTCATCAAACTCTATGTCTCTAAATCCACAATCCTATTGTGATGATTTAGTTAAGTTAGACCCAACATTTCAACAAACTAAGTACACTTACTTATCTCGTCTTCCCATGATTGATAAGAGCACCTTGCTTTGGCAAACCCACTCCTTCTCAATCTAGATCTTGATGAGTATTAAACATTGGAAGACATCCAATTAACTTAATATGTATATAGGGATTTTAATGTTTATATAAACGATCATGATCCCATCATAAAGAGATTCTCAATTTTTCCTTGATCAAATAATTCATTTCAATATTCGTCAATGGATTGATTTCCAGGTCGTCGGAGAAGTCACTAACGGTCTCTCTTAAAAACCAACTTTCTTACGAATTAAACTAGTAATCCGCGTTTGACAAAATCTCCCATTTTAGAAAAAGAAAATTCATATTTAGTACCATGTTTCATAAACACAAGAATCTCATGATCGTTTGTTCAATTTTAAAATCTTGAATCGTTACAAATTTTATCTTTCTTAAGTAAACATGGCATGTGTGTCGTATCTAATACATAAATGGTTAATCAATATTAAGCATTCATCTCGATTATATCTACGCATACATACCAATACATGTAATCATATACATATATGTAATTTGTGTAAAATAAACATGTTTGGTTATGGCCTTATCCTATGTGATATTTCCAAGTTAATGGAAAAATCAAAGTCAATCTACAGTGGTTTAAAAATATTATCTATTACATGTCTTCTTTCTTCATTGCTCTATCATCCTTTTTTGGATCACCCCCTTGCTTGCAAGCCTTCATTGAAAATTACATTGAATATTGAAACAAAACTATTTTAATGAAATTGCAAGAAGAACTCGAGTTGCATTCGAGATAATTAAATTATAAAGAATAAATGACATGGAAGTCGTATTTAGAAACCAAAACCCTAAATCAAAACCTCTATCATATGGGTCTTTAGGCCATAACCATCCGCCATGATATCACTTATCACATGTAATATATCTCAGATTATATAAACATATCATATAATCATATATAACAAATTTTGAAATTTCAGAAAATCAATTAAATTTCAGTAAATAATAAATTTTCATTTTGGGGTCTGTAACGACATCGAATCGCTTACAGACGCCAAGCTGATCAATTCTGTATTGCTCAGTGACACGATTCCAATAAGAAAACACATATTGTTTGCGAAAATTGGACACTGGACACAGATTTCAAAAAATCTACAGAAGTCGTTTCAGAATTTGTATCGAATACGATTCCCATAATAAGAACAAACATATATCATATACATACAACAATACACACAATAATCACATGATTATACATCACATGAATATCATATATTCAAAATCATATAAAACATATATATCAATATATAGCCATGGCATATCATATACATGTTTACATACATCGAAAAACTGTTAAACATATAACGAATTGAAACGTTTCGAAAGTAGCTCTGATACCATTGAAGGGTTTCGAGGCACAAAAGCAGCGGAAAAACATGAAAAATAAATACAAAACGTAATATAAATTGAATCCCTCCACAGGATCCATATGAAAACAAAAGATTTAATTCAGAGATAACGAACAAATGCCTTAAAAGCTTTAACAGTTCATTAATTGAGGTCCAAAGCTTTTTTAATCGCCACGTATCCTGTTCTCGCGATCTACGCTCTACAGTATCCACACGAATACTTTTCATGAAGGACTGATGTGTACTAGCACCCGAAAACTGTTTCTCTCTCTATGTCTTCCTCTTTTCTCAAAACGGCTAGGGTTTTAGAAAATATGTATGTTTTTTTATCAAATTAGCTCATAAAGAGATTATATAGAAAGAGGAATAAGTTTTCTAATTATAATCTAATTATAAATAATACTAATCCAAAATTCTAAATTATTTAATTAAGTCTCACTTAATTATTTAATTACTAATTTTGGAATTAGTTTAAATAATTCATTTATTCTATTTATATAATTAATTAAGTCATACTTAATTAATATCATAAATAAAATAAATTACTTATTTAATTTAAATTCATAATTTAAATTATTTCTCCTTCAAGCATTCTTTGTGTGTGACTCTATAAGTTATTATTATGTTGGCAACAATTTTAATATCTAATTAAAATTGTAAACAATGAACGACATCTAGTAATACATCATTGCTACCCAAGTAATAATAATAAAATCAGTGATTCGATTAAGCCTTTCGTGAATAATTTCCATGTAATATAATCTCTTTAATCTTATATTATAGATCAAACTTGAGGCATGTTTCATGTCATCCTCTTCAACGTTTAATCCAGGTTTCCTTGATCAATGAGTAGACTATTAAACAAATCAACATTTGAGCACAATCATACATTTTATAGTCTCATGCAATCAAGAGGCCAATAATATCACTCCTAAATAGAAAGGTTAAATCTTTTATCTATCATTCATATTTCTCATACGATTCATAGTATACTCAATGTCCACCTTTATCATCACCCGATTAAAGGTAACTTTTAGTATAATCAAAGTATATTAATTCTCGTATAGAAATATAATGATTTCAAGTCAGAGGATCATTACATTATTATTACAGTGAGAATTTCTTATGACACTTATTAACATGTAAAATCTCACGGCGGGTCATTCCAGTGCCATTCATTGAGACATGCACTTATGTTCTTGACTTCAGTATCACCAGACATATGATCAATGAGATGTGGTCATCTGTCAACAAACATACTAGTCTTATTGCATTATTATTGTCCTTAAATAATAATACTCGACTAGGGAATTTTAGGAATAAGATACTATTCATATAATCTCATTTTTAAGTCACATACTTAAAAATATATAATATTATCAAAATTCCAAGGACATTTATTATGCTTTCAATTTATTACGTAGTAAATAAAACATAATAAATAAATAATAATTAATAAAACATAATCCTTAATAATAAAATATTTTCCTTAATATATAAAAGTAATTGTCTCTAGGGCACAATTACTAACAACAGATATGCTATGGGAAGGAAAGAAAATTTCAAAAGCAAACTGTCAACTAATAATTAAGAATTTCATTCCTATTATAATTTGATTTTCTGTTATTATTTGATAGGCAACTTTCTATATAAACACTCTATGTAACCTAATTGTAAATAATTGAAGAAGAACTTTGAGTCGAAGTTTTTGAGAGCATAGAGATAGAGAGAGTTGCTGTGAGAAACACAGAGAAGCTGCTAGGGTTTGTGTACACCCTATGAGGGTTTTTATTTACACATCAATAATACAAACAGTATTCATTCATATCTTTGTGTTTGATCCTTGTTCTTAATTTAAAGCTTTAATTCATATTGAGTTGATTTTAATCAGGTAAAAAGAGTACACAAATATCCAAACCCCCCCCTTCTACTTGTGTAACTGAGAAAACAAGGAAAGGGTATATTAATTGAAGATGGCAAGAAGAAAAAGGAATATGTCACAGGTGGAGGTGACAAACCATTGTCAAAAGCAAATGTTGTTGGAATTAAAGATAGAAAGCATCAAGAACAAAAATAAGAGGAACTAGCCATTCCACTATAAAAGGAGTATGATGAGGAGAATGAAATAATTTTAGAAGCCAGGACAAAAGAAGGTGAGAAGAGGCCAACGGTGAAACAAAGAGCAAAGAAACCTGCAGCAAACCTAAAATTTCTGGAGTTAAAAGGAAACTTGTAGTTGACGAAGAGGTGTCTAAGGAGGAGAAACCAAAGGAGATAGAAAATCAAAATCAAACATCTAGGAGTGGTCAATCCAAGGAGATAGAGATGTTAAAATCCAAGCCTGAAAAAAAAATTTCAATCAAACTTAAGGGGATGGTGGCTATTAAAGGTCAAAGAAAGAGGGATGTGGGTCTTCTTCACATTGATTATAAAGATGGTTCACATTCAACTTTTACATTCAATCAAGTGTTTCAACAAGGTTATGGCACCTTGAGAAAGATTTACACTTTGCTCAACAAAAGATATTATTTGACCAAGGAGCTTGCACATGATATTGTGCAGAAAATGATGAGTATAAGGGAAGCACCACTTCAGATAGAAACGAATGCCAGAGTGAAAATCTAGAATCTTGAAGGAAAGAAGGTACTTCATGAACCTTTTTACATGATGATCTATAAGGACATGGAAGGTAGAGAGAAGTGCATTGACAGCTGTCAGGAAATCAACAAACTACCCAATCTGGAATTGAATTACCTTGCAAGCCAATTGGACTATAATGTTGAAGATGGAAAGATTCTGAAAGGGTCACTGTACAGGCAAATTAAGGAAAATGAAGACAAAATGAATGAGTGAAGCAAAAGATGGAGATGATAGACAACTCAGACTCATTCATCAAGGCTCATCTGTTATTGGTACATGATCATTATGTCTCTAGTTACTTTACAGTTCAATATTGTAATTCTCTCTAGATTGATTACACTTAGAAATTTTGTTATCATCAACAGAAAATTTATGTATATTCCTCACAGTCATATATATAATTCTTAGAATATATTATTAGATTGATTACACTTAGAATTTTGTTATCAATTGGTAGGAATTATAAGTCTTGATGATAAAAAATTCTTAGAATTATAATATATAATCCTCTTTAATTGTAACTAGTCAATTGATATAAGACTTATAAATATCCATTAACTAGGAAACCATTTGTTAGTTGAAATTATTCATCAACTAATAAAATGAAGTGTAGTAGTTGATTCATGTTTCTATTTTATCAATTGATTGTAATATGTCGACGAATGCCATAATCTAATCAATGATATCTATTTGACTTCAATTGATAGTTCTTCAACTGATGAGAAGAATGGTTGACAAATTATAAATATTCTAAGTAAGAATTCTCTCAAATGAAGTGATCAACAAATATTGGAATCAATGGATAAAGACATTGTTCGATGGATAAAGGTCAACAAAGGTCAAATCAATGGATCTCCATCAATGGATGAAAGCATCAAGGCTATCAACGGATAAAAGAAGTCAATGGATAAGAAGTCGATGGATAAAATAATTATCCATTGATACATCAATTGATCAATGGATAACATATCCATCGATGGACAAGCAAAGGAGGATCAACTGATAAGCTTTACATCAATTATCAGTTGATCAAGGTTTCCCAAATTAGTTAAAGACAAAAGGAATGAGATCTTTGCAGAAACTGAATCAATGGAAGACAGTCCTGTCAGGATTGTGAAGACTTTCAAGGCAACACAGTCTTCAAAGAAAATATCAAGACAAAGATTTTTCCAGAACAAGACAAATGCAAAGGAGACTGTGAAAAGAAGCTACAATCTATTTTAGTGAATATATTGTAAAATATATTTTTAATTTTCATTTTATCATTCAATAGAAAAATAGATGTAGGAAGTAAACAACTATATATAGTTTAGTAGTTCATTGTAACAAAAGTATGAGAAAGAACAAGAACAAGAAAAGCTTAGAAAAAAATCAGAAACAATTGTATTTTTTTTCCTTGTTAACATTTTCATACTTGCAAGCAGCTTGATTATTTTAACCAAGGTTAATTGAAAGAAAAACATTCACTAGCGGAAAACCAATCCACTAGTAATTTTTAAATTGTCTTGTTTTGTTTTTAATATATCAGTTTTCAATTCATAGTTTAAATAGTTTCTTCACTATATATTTCCAAACACTAAATCTATCAAAGTACAAACTTGAATCCGCAAGAATTAGTCAAAATTCATAAGTTTGTATTCAACCCCCCTTCTACAAACTTGTACTAAGGGAAAATAACATCTATTTGTCTGTACAGAGTCAGCTTCCTATCAATTTTAATCATCCAATTCTTTGTCACTCTCTCCTTGATTTTTTTCACTTCAACTGCTATAGATAAAAGGAATTTGATGTATTGTAACTCCTCATCTTGTTTGAAGAAAATGAAATTTGACTCCTAGTCCCTTAGTTGTTTTGGCTTTTAGTTGTAGATTACACTGAATGCATTTCCAGTAACTAGATTTCTTAACTTCTTCAACCTTGTGCTCATCAGAGTCTAAACTATGTCTTCTCCTACCAGAGTCAGATCCAAACTCTAGTGCCCCATGTCCAGTCTGTGAGATACAACCTTTTCTATAGGTTTTGATTAATTTTGTCTTAACGCTAAGTGTAAATTAAATTAGGGTTAGGAAATTACTAATTAATATAGTAATCCTTCCTTAGGTTATTCGAAGTGATAGTCAACGAGTGGAAAGTAAAACTTGGTCAAACTATTTTTGAAATGAAACAAAATGATTTTCTCTCGACATATAATTAGATAAGATTTATCAAAATAATGATAAAATCAAATTTAAATTATATATGAGATATTTTGAGGCAAAGACTGAAGATGAACAAATACTGTATTTTTGACACTGTTTTTATGAGACAGAAAATGCTTTATTAAATTAAAAGAGTGTCTATTTTAAAGGTTTTTAAGGAAATTTATTAGCTTTATTAATTAACTGAATGATGTTAGCACATTTTCCAAGCATATATGTGGCGTCTTTCAGTTGATGCACTTTAATTTAAATTATTGTGGCTCTCCTTGCTCCATGTAATAGCTTTGTCACCTCTTTCCCCCACCTAAACCCTAATATTTCTCTTTAAATACACCCCTACCCTCTACACTCCTCCTCAAGACATTTTAGCCAAGTAAATGCTTCATTTTTCTCTCCAAGAACACTCTCAAATCCAGAAAAATTTCATCTCTTAGAGTTCTTGAGTTATAAGCTTAGTTCTTTCATAGATTGAACCCCTACCAAGCTTATAAACATATTTACATGTTCATATAATACACACATCACACAAGTATCTTTTGACTACCTACTTACCATATTTTAGTAGTCCCTAGACTTGTCTTGTTGCCCCAAAAGTTATACCAAAAATTGATATCCCGACCATTTTCCGGCGACCCATTTTTGTGTATTTTAGGCTTCAAACTAACTTTTTCTCTTGATTTCTGTGTAGGTCTCAAGGATTATAAGTTGGTTCTACATATTATATATATATAATCAGTAGGTACATGTTTAGTATTGTATACACCTTGCTTGCTTAATTTTTAAGTGTATACACGAACTCTTGTTCCCAATCCTAACATGTATCCCTTGATTTCGTAAAAAATATTGTTGTCTCTCACTATAGAGCACAAGGGTCATAAGTTATTTCTTTCTTGCCTATTATATATATATAATAGTCCGCCCCAACAATATATACAAGAGCTTGCTTGGTTTGATTTTTAGCAAGTATATATCGTTAGCCTTGTTCCTCGATTTATATATATACGAGCTTTCATCTTAACTTCCTATTCTCGTACATATAAAGAGTGAACTAAACCAAGAGAGTTATTAACTTATCTCTCTCCTTAGTTGGTTGTTAATACCCTTGATTTATTTCTAGATTAGAAATAATAGCTATTTACTTAAATTCCGAGTTGAAGACTTGTATAAGTCGATATATACGACAAAAACAAGAGGCTTCCCTGTTAAATTTTTGTATCTAAACCAAGCTTATATCAAGAGTAGAAACCAATTTGTATAAATCTCATTTAGAGATATAAACAAAAGGTTACTCTAATATTTACAAGGTAACTTACTTTTAATTCCAGGTTGTGTTTTGTGTATAAGTCGTGGTACAACATAAATATAAATACTCCATGTTGAGTTATAAAGTGAAAGAAACCAACATACATTCTGAGTCATAATATTTGGTATAAATCTCATATATTATTTAGAGATATAAACGAAGTACACTCGTTGAATATTTGTAGGTTTATTCTTTAACTTCGAACACCGAGTTAAGGGTTTTTCATAAAAGTTGAGGTACAACATAAACGAGCCTAACTTGTTGAGTTCTTGAAGTTAGCCAACGTTAGACTCCGAGTTAGATAATATTTCATATAAGTCAAGGTACGACATAAACAAAACGTACTCATTGAATCTTACTGGTTTATTTCGAGTTTGTTTTAAAGGCCATTTTTAATTGTTGTTCTAGGCCTCCTGTCTTCCCTTCTCTCCCAAGGTGAATTCATTCTCCCCTTACTTGAATTATCCAACCATTTTAATAGAGGTAATAGACATTGCATACATACAGCATTAAACGATCGCAGATATAAAAAAAGCAAACTATGACATGTTATGCATTTAAGAAAATCCGATTAATCCTATATACAAGAATCTTCTAAAATCAAATGGAATAGAAGAACTAATAAATAATCATTAGTTTTATCCGATCCAAGCATGTTGTTATTGTTAGTAATTGTGCTCTAGAGACAATACTTTTTATATTTTAAAGAAAATATTTATTATTAAGGATTATGTTTTATTGATTATTATTTATTTATTATGTTTTATTTACTGCGTAATAAATTGAAAGCATAATAAATGTCCTTGGAATTTTGATACGTATTATATATCTTTAAGTATGTGACTTAAAAATGAGATTATATGAATAGTATCTTATTCCTAAAATTCCCTAGTCGAGTATTATTATTTAAGGACAATAATAATGCACAAAGACTAGTATGTTTCTTGACAGATGACCAACATCTCATTGGTCATAGGTATGGGGATACTAAAGTCAAGAACATAAGTGCATGTATCAATGCATGGCACTGGAATGACCCGCCGTGAGATTCTACATGTTAAGTAAGTGTCATAAGTAATTCTCACTGTGATAATGGTGTAATGATCCTTAGACCTGAAATCAGTATATTTCTATACGAGAATTAATATACTTTGATTACATTAAAAGTTACCTTTGACCGGGTGATGATAAAAGTGGACATTGGGTATATTATGAATCGTATGAGAAATATGAATGATCTAGATGGGATTTAATCCTCCTAATTTTAGGAGTGATATTATTGGCCTCTTGTTTGAGTGAGACTATGAAATGCACGGTCGTGCTCAAATGTTGATTTGATTTTAATAGTCTACTCATCGATCAAGAAAATAAAGATTAAATTATGAAGAGGATGACACGAGACATGCCTTGAGTTTAATCTATAATATCAAGATTAAAGGGATTATATTACATGGAACATTATTCACGAAAGGCTTAATCAAATCACCGATTTATTATTATTACTTGGGTAGCAATGATGTATTACTAGATGCCGCTCATTGTTTACAATTTTAATTAGATATTAAAATTGTTGCCAACGTAATAATAACCTACAGGGTCACACACAAAGAACGCTTGAAGGAGAAATAATTTAAATTATGAATTTAAATTAAATAAATAATTTATTTTATTTATGATATTAATTAAGTATGACTTAATTAATTATATAAATAGAATAAATGAATTACTTAAACTAATTCCAAAATTAATAATTAATTAATTAAGTGAGACTTAATTAAATAATTTAGAATTTTGGATTAGTATTAATTATAATTGGATTATAATTAGAAAACTTATTCCTCTCTCTATATAATATCTTTATGGGCTGATTTAATAAGATGGAGATTTTACAAAAACCCTAGCCGCTCTGAGAGAGGAGGAAGATAGAGAGAGAAGAAGTTTTCGGGTGCTAGTACACATCAATCTTTCATGAAAAGTGTTCGTGTGGATACCGTAGAGCGTAGATCGCGAGAGCGGGATACGTGGTGATTAAATAAGCTTTGGACCTCCATTAATCTTCCATTAATGAACTGTTAAAGCTTCTAAAGGTATTTATTCTTTATCTCCGAATTAAATCTTTTATTTTCGCATGGATCCTGCGGAGGGTTTCGCTATTTTGATTTATTTTTTTGCGTTTATTCCGCTGCGTTTGTGTCACGAAACCCTTCAATGGCATCAGAGCTACTTGCGAAACGTTTTAATTCGGTTATGTGCTTAACAGTTTTTGATATATAAGCATGTATGCGATCTATCATGATTTTATATTGATATAATATGTATATGTTTATATATATTATGAATATATGATATTCATATGATGTATAATCATGTGATGATTATGTGTGTTGATGTATGTATATGATACATGTTTGTTCTTATTATGGGAATCGTATTCGATACGAATTCTGAAACGGCTGCCGTTGATTTTCTGAAATCTGTATCCGTTGTCCGATTTTCGCAAACGATATGTGTTTTCTGACTGGAATCGGGTCACTGAGCAATACTGAAATAGTCAGCTCTACGTCTGTAAGCCATTAGATGTCGTTACAGCCTCCAAAACGGTGATTTATGATTTTCTGAAAATTATTTGATTTTCTAAAATTTTGAGTATATGTATGTATATATTATGAATATATGATATTCATGTAATGTAAAATCATATGATGATTGTATGTATCTCTGTATATGTATATATGATATATGCTTGTTTTTGTTATGAGAATTGTATATGATACGATTTCTGAAACACCGTCAGATTTGGAGAAATCTGATTGCTGTATCCGATTTTCGTAAACAATATGTGTTTTCTGACTGGAATCGGGCCAATGAACAAAACTGATAGCAATTGCTATCACCGACGGGTCTGTAAGGCGTTTGACGTCGTTAAGGGCCTCGAAATAGCGATTTATTGTCTTCAGAAATCTGTTTTTAATTTTCTGAAATTTCGAAATTTGTTATATATGATTATATGATATGATTATATAATATGAGATATATTATATCCGTTATATGATAGCATGGTGGATGGTTATGGCCTAAAGACCCATAGGATAGTGGTTTTGATTTATGGTTTTGGTTTCTAAATACGACTTGCATGTCGTTTATTCATTGTAATTTAATTATCTCGAATGTAACTCGAGTTTTTCTTGTAATTTCATTAGAATAGTTTTATTTTTATTATTCAATGTAATTATCTATGAAGACTTGCAAGCAAGGAGGCGATCCAAAAAGGGATGATGGAGTAATGAAGAAAGAAGACATGTAATAGATAGTATTTTTAAAACCACCATAGACTGACCATGATATTTCCATTAGCTTGGAAATATCATATAGGATGGGGCCATAACCAAACACGTTTAATTTACGCACATTACATATATGTATATGATTGCATGTATTGGTATGTATGCGTAGATATAATTGAAATGCATGCTTAATATTGATTAATCATGTATGTATTAGATACGACACCCATGCCATGTTTGCTTAAACAAGATAAAATCTGTAACGATTCAAGATTTTAAAATTAACAAACGATCATGAGATTCTTGTGTTTATGAAATATGGATTTTTAAAACACGGAATTAAATATGGATTTTTGATATCTATAATTGGGATTTTCTGACAAAAGCGGATATGCGTATTCGTAAGGCTGATGGGTTTTAAGTGTGACCATTGGTATCCTCCATCTACCTGGGAAATGAACAATTTAAGATGTCGATTTGAAATATTTGGTTCAAGGAAAAATTGAGGATCTCTTTATGATGTGATCATGATCGTTATAAATTTTCTAAAACCCCTTAACAAAATATTAAGTTTTACTCGGATGCTTTCCAATGAATGAACACTCATCGAATCCTAGATCGATAAGGGGAAGGACTGTCAGTGGCAGGGGACTCCTATCTATCGTGGTGAGATGCGACGAATATAAACGGTTATATTCGGCCGTTGTATCATTGGGTCTAACTTAACTGAGTCGTCATAATAAGTGAAAATAAACGGTTATATTCAACTATTATGAACTTAGAAGCATAGAGTTTGGTTAAAAGTCTATTAGATAGATAAGATCAATCGTTGTTCACCAAACTATCTAAGAATTATATATGATATAATTGACAACTGTTGTCTACCTAAATAATCATTTTCTAAGGACTTCCAGTGGTTGACTTAGGACATGACGAAATATGGATCTTGGCTCACTAGAAAGAATTATGGGATATACTTTCCAAATTAATAGTAAGGGCTATTAGTTTGATAAAAATAGTGGGAGGTATATGATGATATACCATAATCACTTAAACATAATTAATATTAAAATTGCAATCTAGTTTATTTTATGTACTTTAATATTGTAGATATCAAATGATAAACACAAACAACTTCTTTATGCGATCAGTTCTTGAGAAGGACAAGTTGACGAGAATATATTTCCTTGACTGACATAGGAGCTTGAGGATCGTCCTCGGGCACCACGATATTAGTCAAATCTCTTCCCCTGCTCTTAAAGTTGAGAATGTAACATGTGCAAATCATAGTGCTTATTGGAAGCAAATTGATGTTGCGACTGATGTTTCATGTCTTATGTTCGCAAATATATGTGCTGAGCTTAAGAAGCAATACAAGCATATAGATGCTTATGAAACGATTGAGCACAAGATATATTTGAAAGGGCAATATACACTTACAAGTAGGGAGAGTGAGACCCGGTTACACCACATGTTCTAAAGATTATAGGGTATAATGAATACCATTGATATTTTGGGTTTCCAGATTGGTCTGGAGACAGTTAGATTTGATCTTACAATCTTTGGACAAATATTATTCTTATTTTGTTATGAACAATAAAGTGAATAAGATTGGTAAAACACCCATTGAGTTGCTAAGCATGTTGAGAACTGCTGAAAGTAATATGATAAATGCATGAACTACTACTATATTGATGGTAAACATAGGGAATGCAAAAGGGAAAGGAAAATGGAAAGGCAAGGAGAAGATTTGATCTAGTTCCGTTGTCAAACCAAAGTCCAATCCCTAAAGCAGACTCTAAAGTCTGAATGAGGTGTTGATAAAGAAGACGATTGTCACTTCTGTGGAAAGTTGGGAGACTGGAAATTAAACTGTCATGCTTAATTGGAAGATTGGAAGATGATGATCAATAAGGGTCAAGCTTAAGGTATCGGGTTGGAATTGGAGTAAAGATAGTTGCCCTGGTTCGAGGAACTCGTTACTTAATTTTTGGCCTATAAGGAAAATTTAGAACTTGATAATTGTTATAACGTGCTTGCAATTGGCAGGGACATTATTTTAGTTTCTTGTTTGGACAAGAAAGGCTTTTTCATTTTAATTAAATAACAATAGTTGTTTATTCTATTTTGATGATGAGCCTTATAATGTTGCACAACTAATTAACAATTTATATGTTCTAAAGTGACTCAAATAAAATATTACCTTTGGCATTGTTGTTGAGGCCATATTAATGAGAAATGCATTTTCAGAATACATAAGGATGCATTCATGGAAAAGTTTGATTATGAATTATACAAAAGGATGCGAATCTTGGCTTATTTGGCAAAATGACTAAAGCTCCTTTTACCGGACATGGTGAAGGGATCATTGAATGGGTATGACTTATACATAGTGATGTATGTGGTCATATGTGTACGATGACAAAAGGTAGATTTTATTAACTTCATAAAATTTACTAATTATTTTAGTAGATACGGATATATGTATCTTTTGAAGAACTAATCCAAATCATTTGAAAAGTTCAAAGACTATAAAGATGAAGTAGAAAATATCAAAGAAAGGTTTTTGATAGGAGGGATCACACCTTGTTGGACATGGTGCGATCAATGTTGAGTCAATGAATCTTCCAATTAGTTTCTGGGGTTGCACCCTGGAAACGGCTCCACATACACTTAACTGTGTTCCTACTAAATTGGTTCAAAAGACTCCTTATGAGATATGGACTGAGCAACGTCACAGCATGTCATTTATAAAATTTTGGGGATGTGAAGCGTTTGTGAAACGTCTAATCTCTGACTAGCTAGGACCAAAATCAGACAAATGTAATTTTGTGGAATACCCAACTGAAACAAGGGGTTATTCTTTCTATAATCCTTCTCAGAACAAAGTGTTTGTTGCTCGAACTGCTGAGAGACAGTGGGAGGATAATAGATCTCAATGAAGTTTGAGACCCACATGATAACGTTGAACCAGTGGAGGAACCTGAGTAGAATGTACAAGAAAAATAATACTGCTCAAGAAACACAGGTGTTCGTAGGTTTAGTAGGATTCGCCATGAGCCCGAGAGATAATATGGATTTCTCTTGACTCAAGATGGTGATGTGATGCTTGTGGATGAAGATGAACCTCTCACCTACCTAGATACTATAAACACTCCAGATTCTAAGAGATGGCTGGATGCCATTAAATCTGAGATGGAATCCATGTATACTAATCAAGTATGGACTTTGGTTGATCCACCTGAAGGGGTAAAACCTATAGGGTGCAAGTGGGTTTTCAAGAAGAAGACCGACATGGATGCTAATATACAGACCTATAAGGCACGATTGGTGGCAAAAGGTTTCAAGAAAATTCATGGTATTGACTATGATGAGACCTTTTCACCAGTTGTTATGGTCATGTCCATCAGGATTTTGCCTGCTATAGCTGCTTACTATGACTATGAAATCTAGCAAATGGATGTCAAAACCGCTTTCTTAAATGAGAGCCTTGAAGAAGATATGGATGTGTACATGACACACCCTAAGGGTTTTGTTGATCTAAAGGATGCTGGAAATGTATGTAAGTTGCGTCGATCCATTTATGGATTAAAGCAGGCCTCGAGGAGATGGAACATTTGTTTTCATGAAACAGTCAAAAAGAGTTTGACTTTATTCAGAATGAAGATGAAACTTGTGTTTACAAGAAGTTTAGTAGGAGCCATTTGGCATTCCTAGTATTATATGTTGATGATATATTACTAATAGGGAATGACATTCCTTCTCTACAGACTGTGAAGACTTGGTTGATAAATAATTTCTCAATGAAAGACTTAGGCGATGTGACATATATATTAGGGATCGAGATCTATAGAGATAGATCAAGGTGATTGATCGGCCTAATTTAGAGTACATACATTGACAAAGTTTTGCATCAATTTCAAATGCAAAGAGACTAAAATGGATATGTCCCAATGTCTCATGAGATAGTGATCTCAAAATAAAATTTGTCCTAAATCATTAGATGATAGGGACTGCATGAGTAAAATTCCATATGCGTCAGCAATTGGTTTTATAATGTATGCAATGATATGTACTTGTCCTGATGTCTCGTATGCTTTAACCATGATGAGTAGATACCGATCTAATCCAGGTGAAGGTCACTGGACGACAGTCAAGAATATTCTTAAGTACTTAAAGAGGACTAAAGATTCATTCTTGTTATATGGAGGAGATGTGAAGCTAGTTGTAAGAGGTTTCAGTGATACTGGTTTCTAGACAGATAACGATAATTTAATGTTTCTGTCTGGCTTTGTGTTTTATTGAGATGTTGTATGCTGGAATGGTTCACAGCAAAGACAATTGTTGATTTTACAATAGAACCTGAGTATATTGATGCTTGTGAAGCAGCCAAGGAGGCTGTTTGGGCATGTACTTAGGAGATATCACGTAATTAATGATCAAGGAGATATACATATATGTAAAGTGTATACTAATAATAATATTGCAGACACACTGACTAAGGCTTTGTCGCAGCAGAAGCACGAAAGTCACACTAGTTCCATGAGTATTGGATACTTGGGTAATTGGCTCTAGTGCAAGTGGGAGATTGTTAGTAATTGTGCTCTAGAGACAATACTTTTTATATTTTAAAGAAAATATTTATTATTAAGGATTATGTTTTATTGATTATTATTTATTTATTATGTTTTATTTACTGCGTAATAAATTGAAAGCATAATAAATGTCCTTGGAATTTTGATACGTATTATATATCTTTAAGTATGTGACTTAAAAATGAGATTATATGAATAGTATCTTATTCCTAAAATTCCCTAGTCGAGTATTATTATTTAAGGACAATAATAATGCACAAAGACTAGTATGTTTCTTGACAGATGACCAACATCTCATTGGTCATAGGTATGGGGATACTAAAGTCAAGAACATAAGTGCATGTATCAATGCATGGCACTGGAATGACCCGCCGTGAGATTCTACATGTTAAGTAAGTGTCATAAGTAATTCTCACTGTGATAATGGTGTAATGATCCTTAGACCTGAAATCATTATATTTCTATACGAGAATTAATATACTTTGATTACATTAAAAGTTACCTTTGACCGAGTGATGATAAAAGTGGACATTGGGTATATTATGAATCGTATGAGAAATATGAATGATCTAGATGGGATTTAATCCTCCTAATTTTAGGAGTGATATTATTGGCCTCTTGTTTGAGTGAGACTATGAAATGCACGGCCGTGCTCAAATGTTGATTTGATTTTAATAGTCTACTCATCGATCATGAAAATAAAGATTAAATTATGAAGAGGATGACACGAAACATGCCTTGAGTTTAATCTATAATATCAAGATTAAAGGGATTATATTACATGGAACATTATTCACGAAAGGCTTAATCGAATCACCGATTTATTATTATTACTTGGGTAGCAATGATGTATTACTAGATGCCGCTCATTGTTTACAATTTTAATTAGATATTAAAATTGTTGCCAACGTAATAATAACCTACAGGGTCACACACAAAGAACGCTTGAAGGAGAAATAATTTAAATTATGAATTTAAATTAAATAAGTAATTTATTTTATTTATGATATTAATTAAGTATGACTTAATTAATTATATAAATAGAATAAATGAATTACTTAAACTAATTCCAAAATTAATAATTAATTAATTAAGTGAGACTTAATTAAATAATTTAGAATTTTGGATTAGTATTAATTATAATTGGATTATAATTAGAAAACTTATTCCTCTCTCTATATAATATCTTTATGGGCTGATTTAATAAGATAGAGATTTTACAAAAACCCTAGCCGCTCTGAGAGAGGAGGAAGATAGAGAGAGAAGAAGTTTTCGGGTGCTAGTACACATCAATCCTTCATGAAAAGTGTTCGTGTGGATACCGTAGAGCGTAGATCGCGAGAGCGGGATACGTGGTGATTAAATAAGCTTTGGACCTCCATTAATCTTCCATTAATGAACTGTTAAAGCTTCTAAAGGTATTTATTCTTTATCCCCGAATTAAATCTTTTATTTTCGCATGGATCCTGCAGAGGGTTTCGCTATTTTGATTTATTTTTTTGCGTTTATTCCGCTGCGTTTGTGTCACGAAACCCTACAGTTATATACCCCCTTTTCTTGTTCAGCACTTCTCCCCCTTAGTTGAGTAATCCTCTTTTGTTCATCAATTCTCCCCTTTGGATCTTGTTCAACACTTCTCCCCCTTAGTTGAGTGATCCTCTTCAGAAGAAATTTCATCCCCCTTAGTTGAGTAACATTAGAAATCTATAATAGGGAATTGGGAATGAGATTTGGTAATTGTGCTAGTGTATGATTTTACTTTGTGTATCTTACATGTGTTTCACTCATATACTCTCTAAGTGTTTCACTTATAGAATATATATATTTTCAATCTTTCTCACTTGTGTTTCACTCTATTTTCACAACACTATTTCGCTTTCAGTACGGATGGCATAGTCTTTTGTACCTGCAAGAAAGATCACTATAGCCCCTTCAAGAGAGGTCACTGGTGGTGCAATGGGGTTTCATAAATCCCCATCCTCAATTAAATCTAATAAAATATTTGACTTTGAAAACTGAATTACTTTAGGAATAGATTCAATGAGTTGCTGATTATTTAAAATGATATATTCCATTAGGAATCCAGATATGTTCTATCTGGGGAGGGGGACAAGGATATATAATGTAGCAAATGATCCAAGTTTCCTCTTGTCGTCTGTGAAGGCATGTTGATTCAGTCAGAATCATCAATCATCCTTCCTTCCTTGATATAGAAGTTTAGAATAATTACTTCTGTCAATTCATCCTTCCTGTGACATTCCAGTTGCTCCCTCTTAGTCCCAATTATTTTGTCCCTTTTGGATACCAATTATTGGTCCTTAAAAATAAAAAAAATTATTTGTGGTTTCTTGAAAATTTCAGATGAAATTAACTCTTCATTTAGTAGCCTTGGCTGACAGGATGAATTCAATAGACTCACTCTGTTGAGAGAATGAACCTAGTAATGGTTTTGCCTTTTCCAAGCCTGTACCCTTTTGAGAGAACACAGATGAGCTAACAGTTGTCTCAGTTTTTATATATTAGAAACACCTTTCTGGAGACAGAGCTGTTGGTTCACTAACATAACCAACCTTATCAAATGCACTCAAGGCATTGACTCCCTCATTCTTAACAATTAGGTATTCTGTTTAATGGTAAGAGAGATGGATTTGATAGTGTTTGTGTGTTTGGTTCTAAGTGTTGGGATTCGGGCACATATACGCAGCGGAATTACGCTAAATAAAAAAAATAACGAATCCCAAATGCAGGATCCGTGTATAATTGACGGATGATTATGGAGAATCAGATGTGTACCTTATTAAAACTTTCCTTATGATGATTATAGAGGTCCAGAAGTGATGAATCGCAATAGCCCTTCACAGAAATCTGCTCTCTATCGGTATCCACACGAACGTCGTATCGTGTAACGATCACCGGAGTTAGGTACTAGCCTATTTCTTCCTCTTTGTCTCTCTCTTTCTCTAGCCTCTCAGAAACGTAGCGCTGCTAAGGTTTTATTAAAAACGAATTATCAACTATTACCCTAAACTATACATCTTTATGTATATATAGGGGGGAGAGGGACTTGAACCAAAACCCTAATCTGATTGGACCTTTTAAAACCCATTCAGATTTCGGATTTATATTATTAATAAATTCAAATTCTAATATGTATATAATTAATCAAGTCTCACTTAATTAGTTAAATAAATAAATTCGAATTAATAATAATAACAGTATTTAAATTCATAATTTAAATAACACTCCGTTTAAACGGTCTTTGTGTGTGACCCTTTAGGTTATTATTACGTTGGCAATAATTTTATTTTCTAATAATAAAATTATAAACAATGAGCGACATCTAGTAATACATCATTACTACTCAAGTAATAATAATAATTGGTGATTCAATTAAACCTTTCGTGAATAATGTACAATATTAATATAATCCCTTTAACCTTATATTATAGATCAAACTCGAGGCATGTATTGTGTCATCCTCTTCAACGTGTAATCCGGGTTTCCTTGATCAATGAGTAGACTATTAATCAAATCAACATTTGAGCATGACCATGCATTTTATAGTCTCACTCAATCAAGAGGCCAATAATATCACTCCTAAAATATGAGGGTTAAATCCTACATCTATCATTCATATTTCTCATACGATTCATAGCATACCCAATGCCCACCTTTATCATTACCCGCTTAAAGGTAATTTTGAGTGTAATCAAAGTATATTAATTCTCGTATAAAATTATAATGATTTCAAGTCAAAGGATCAATCCATCATTATCACAGTGAGAATTTCTTATGACACTTATTAACATGTAGATTCTCACAGCGGGTCTGTCCAGTGCCATGTATTGAGACATGCACTTATATTCTTGACTTTAGTATCACCATACCTATGACCAATGAGATGTGGTCATCAGTCAACTAACATACTAGTCTTATTGCATTATTATTGTCCTTAAATAATAATACTCGACTAGGGACATTTAGGAATATAATACTGTTCATATAATCTCATTTTTAAGTCACATACTTAAAGATATATAATTCGCATTAATATTCCAATGACATTTATTATGCTTTCAATTTATAACGCAGTAAATAAAGACATAATAAATATTAATTAAATAATCAAGTAAACACAATCTTTAATTGTTTATCAATAAGTATTGTCTCTAGGACACCAACACTAACACTAAGATCATGGATAGAGATTGATGCCAATGATTAGGATCTAATTGTTAGAAACTATTGGTTCATCAAGCTCATAGTTCTTTCCTACTTCTCAAAAGTAACGTGAAATAATCAGCACTGTTTTATATATTTATAGAGAATTAAAAAAAATTAAAATAACGATGCCAACTTATATTTGACAATAAAAATAAACTTACACACACATATATATATATAGAAATAATGATACTAAAAGTTTGAAAACAAAAATAATATAAAATATATTTACATTACAGATGCCAATCGAATAAACTAAAAATCTTTTTGAGTTTTCTTTTTCATTTTGTTTGTTTGTTTTTGATATCTTTAAGGAATATATACAGTATATTTACAAGGATTGCTTAAAATTAAATATGCAATTTAAAACATCATGCAATAATCAATTCATGTTTAACATCCCTAACTCACTAACCAACTTAGAAAAAGTGGATTCATCAAGTGGTTTCATGAATATGTCAGTAATTTGATCTTCCGTGGGTACAAAATATAACACCACAGTTCCATTCATAACATGTTCTCGGATAAAGTGATACCTTATGTCAATGTGCTTGGTTCGTGAATGTTACAAGATTATTGGAAATACCTATAGCACTTGTGTTGTCGCAGAAAATTGGAATTTTATTCAACGTAAGTCCATAGTCATTTAACTGATTCCTTATCCACAAGATCTGTGCACAACAGCTACCTACCGCAATGTATTCTTCTTCGGCTGTCGAGGTAGACACTGAGTGCTGTTTCTTGTTATACTAGGAGATCAACCGACTTCCCAGAAACTGATAGCTTCAAGAAGTACTTTTCATGTCCATCCTGCACCCTGCATAATCTGAATCTATATAGCCTATTAGGTTAAAACCTGTATCTTTAGGGTACCAAATTCCAAGATTTGGTGTACCCTTCAGATATCTAAAAAAAAATTAACAATTATAAGATGAGATTCTCTAAGGTCAAATTGAAACCTTGCACATAAGCATGTTGCAAACATTATATCGGGTCTACTAGCAGTTAGATATAGTAATGAGCCTATCATACCTCTGTAGCTTATGATGTAAACGTTCTTACCAGTTTCATCTTTGTCAAGCTTGGTGGCTGTTGGCATTGGGGTTTTGCCGGTGAAGAATCTTCTAGACTGTATTTTCTGAGAAGATCCCTTACATACTTTGATTGACAAATAAAAATTCCATCTTCCTTTTGCTTTACTTGCAATACAAGGAAGAATGACAGCTCACCCATCATGCTCATTTCATACCTACTCTGTATTAACTTAGCAAATCTTTTGCACAAATTTTCGTTAGTAGAACCAAATATAATATCATCAACATAAAATTAGACAAATATCATATCTTTTTCATGTAATTTATAAAAGAGAGTTTTATATATGACACCTCCAATGAAGCCATTTTCAAGTAAAAGCTCAGAGAGAGTGTCATACCATGCCATCGGTGCTTGCTTGAGTCCATAGAGAGCTTTGAATATAAAATACACAAAATTAGCAAACTCTGGATTTTCAAAGCCGGGGGCTGTTCTACATATACTTCCTCTTCTAACTCTTCATTCAGAAATGCACTCTTCACATCCATTTGATAAACTTTGAAATTGGAATGTGCTGCGAATGCCAGAAATATCCTGATGGCTTCAAGTCCTGCAACTGGTGCGTAGGTCTCGTCATAATCAATTCCCTCTTCCTGGGAGTAACCCTTTGCCACCAGTCTGGCTTTGTTCCTTGTAACAATGCCATCATCGTCTAACTTGTTCCTGTATACCTATTTTGTACCAATAATAGATCTATTTTTAGGCCTGGGTACCAGTGTCCAGAATTCTTGTCTCTCAAACTGATTGAGCTCTTCTTGCAAGGCAAGAACCAAATCTGGATCAATTAATGCATCTTCAATCTTCTTTGGTTCTTCCTGAGATAGAAAAACTGAAAATAAACATTAATTTGAAGTTGCACTTCTGGTTCTAACTCTAACATCTGGATCACCTATGATCAATTCAAAAGGATGATCTCTGCTCCATATCCTTTCCCTTGGTAGGTTTGATCTTGATGATTCGCCTTGGTATTCATTATGATGTTGTGTTCTGCCAGTCGATCCACCATCTTTCTCTGAATTATTGCCTGAAGTACTTGTTAATCCACCACTGGTATTAGTAGTATCTCTAGTGTTTCTATTGTTTCCACCACTATTACTTGGATCATTATCATCATTATTTCCATTATCATCTCCTGTTGCAGCTCCAGGTTCTTCTTCACTATCCAAATCTGAGTCTGGATGATTATCAAGTTTTAATGACTCAGAAGGATCTTCAGTTTGGATACTTGGGAGTTTAGTGTCATCAAAAGTAACAATGACACTTTCTCTTACTTGGTGCTGATCAATTATGTACCCCCTATATGCTCTTCTTGAATATCCTGTTGGGTTCTGAGGCATAAAACGCAGCGGATAAACGTAAATATAACGAAAATTTCGGAACCCTAACGCAGGATCATGTATAAGAATTGACGGATTATGGTGATAAACGAATCATACCTATTAAGATCTTGAATGTAACGAACTCAACGGAGATCCTTGCTATCACGATTTGTGTCTTCCTCTTGAAAGCACCTCTATGGTATCCACACGAGCACCTTCAAGAGCGTCTCACGATCTTGATTACGGGATGGATGTACTAGCCTCCTTTGATGATTTCGAATGACTGTCTTTGCTGCCTCTCTTGCTCTGCCTCTAGGGTTTTATCATATAAAACTTGTGGCTCTTTTAACCTATCATTATCTATTTATAATGACTGGTTAAACGGGCCTAAGCAGTAAAACCTAACCCATGTAGGTATAGGATTAAATAATAAAACATGTTTCTATTATTTAATTAATAATTAAGTCATACTTAATTATTATGGGCAGAAATCCTCTTCAACTTCGAATTTATATTATTTCAATTAATTAAGTCTCACTTAATTAATATAATAAAATTCAAACAATCATCAATTAATTTAAATCTATAATTTAAATTAACTATTCCTCTAGATGCTCTATGTGTGTGACCCTATAGGCTATTATTTAATTAGCAATAATTTTATTCTCCAATAAAATTATAAATAATGAGCGGTATCTAGTAATACATCATTGCTACCCAATTAAACAATAATTAAATCGTGATTTGATAAAAAACCTTTCATGATTAATGTTTCCGTGTAATATAATCCCTTTAACTAAATATATTATAGATTAAACTCGAGGCATGTATTTAGTCATCCTCTTCAACATTTAATCCGGGTTTACTTGATCCATGAGTAGACTATGAAAAACAAATCATTATTTGAGCACGGCCATGCATTTTATAGTCTCACTCAATCAAGAGGCCAATAATATCTCTCCTAATTATAGGAGGGTTAAATCCTTTATCTATCATTCATATTTCTCATACGACTCATGATATACCCGATGTCCACTTTTATCATCACCCGGTCAAAGGTAACTTTTAATGTAGTCAGAGTATATTAATCCTCGTATAGAAATATAATGATCTCAAGTCAGAGGATCATTACACCATTATCACTATGAGTCTTTCTTATGACTTTATTAAACATGAAGAATCTCACTGTGGGTCTGTCCAGTACCATGTACTCCTACATGTATCTATGCATTGACTTTAGTATCCCCATACTTATAACCAATGAGATATGGTTATCTGTCAAACAACATACTAGTCTATTTATGTATTATTATTGTCCTATAATAATAATACTCGACTAGGGACATTTAAGAATATGATATATTATATAATCTCAAGTTTAAGTCATGTACTTAAACTATACAATGTGTA
This sequence comes from Oenanthe sinensis, assembly GCA_028671895.1. Taxonomy (NCBI): domain Eukaryota; kingdom Viridiplantae; phylum Streptophyta; class Magnoliopsida; order Apiales; family Apiaceae; genus Oenanthe; species Oenanthe sinensis. The sequence continues at coordinate 40,978,038 of CM053810.1, read as the reverse complement.
TCATGATTCTAAGGACATTTATTATGCTAACAAATATATCGCAGTAATTAAAGTCATAATAAATACGTTTATTGAATAATCATATGACATAAAGGTTTATTTAAAAGAAACATTGTATTGCCTCTAGGGCACCTACACTAACAATCTCCCACTTGCACTAGAGCCAATCACCCATGTATCTAATACCTATGGAACTAGTGTGACCGTCGTGCTTCTTCTGCGACAAGCCTTTGGTCAGTGGGTCTGCAATGTTATCATTTGTGTGTACTTTACATATGTGTATGTCACCCCTTTCGTTAATCTCTCGAATGAGGTGATATCTTCTGAGAATATGTTTGGTTCGGGAGTGAGCTCTAGGTTCTTTAGCCTGTGCTATGGCTCCATTATTATCGCAGTATAGATCAATGGGATCTGCAATCGATGGAACCACTCCCAAATCAGTAATGAATTTTCGAATCCAAACCGCCTCCTTAGCCGCTTCACAAGCTGCAATGTACTCAGCCTCCATTGTAGAATCAGCTACTGTTTCTTGTTTTGAACTCTTCCAACTTACAGCACCTCTGTTTAGACAAAACACAAAACCAGACTGTGATACAGTATCATCCCTGTCTGTTTGGAAACTTGCATCGGTGTAACCTTTTACAACCAGTTTTTCCTCTCCTCCATACACAAAGAATGAATCTTTAGTCCTTTTCAAGTACTTTAGAATATTCTTGACAGCCGTCCAGTGACCTTCACCTGGATTAGATTGGTATCTGCTCGTCATGCTTAAAGCATACGAAACATCTGGGCGAGTACATACCATTGCATACATGATAGATCCAATTGCTGAGGCATATGGAACCTTACTCATGCGGTCCTTGTCATCCAATGATTTCGGATACTGATCTTTAGAGATCGTTATCCCATGAGACACGGGGACATATCCCCTTTTTGCATTTTGCATACCAAAACGATGCAAAACCTTATCGATGTATGTACTCTGACTTAGACCGATCATCCTTCTAGATTTATCCCTATAGATCCTCATTCCTAGAATGTAGGATGCATCTCCTAAGTCTTTCATAGAGAAGTTTCTCCCTAACCAAATCTTAACAGCCTTGAGAGTAGGTATGTCATTCCCCATTAGTAGTATATCATCAACATATAGTACTATGAATGCCACATGGCTCCCACTAACCTTCTTGTAAACACAAGGTTCATCTTCGTTTTGAACAAAGCCATACTCCTTGACTGTTTCATCAAAATGGATATTCCATCTCCTAGAGGCTTGCTTCAATCCATAAATGGATCGACGTAATTTACATACCTTGCTAACATTCCTTGGATCGACAAAACCTTCAGGTTGTGTCATGTACACATCCTCATCTAGGGTTCCATTAAGGAAAGCTGTTTTGACATCTATTTGCCAGATTTCATAATCATGGAATGCTGCAATAGCAAGCAAAATCCTTATGGACTTGACCATAGCCACTGGTGAGAAAGTTTCATCATAGTCTATACCATGAATTTGTCTGAAACCTTTTGCAACCAGCCTTGCTTTATAGGTCTGAACATTTCCATCCATGTCAGTTTTCTTCTTGAAAACCCACTTGCACCCTATGGGTTTCACCACTTCAGGTGGATCAACCAAAGTCCATACTTGGTTTTCATACATGGAATCCATCTCGGATTTCGTGGCTTCTAGCCATCTCTTAGAGTCTGGACTGATCATAGCATCTTGGTATGTGAGAGGCTCATCTTCATCTATGAGCATCAAATCACCACATTGAGTCAAGAGAAATCCATATCTCTCTGGCTCATGGCGAATTCTACCAGTTCTACGAACAACCTGTGTTTGTTGAGCATTATCATTATCCTGCTCTTGTTCCACTTCAGGTTCAATGCTATTTTGTGGTTCTCGATCTTCATCGAGATCTATAGTTCTCCCACTGTTTCTTTTGGAAACAAAATCTCTTTCCATGAAAACAGCATCTCGAGCAATAAACACTTTCTGCTCGGAAGGACTATAAAAATAATACGCCTTTGTTTCTTTTGGGTATCCCACAAAATTGCACTCTTCAGATTTAGGTCCAAGCTTGTCAGATACTTGACGTTTCACAAACGCCTTGCATCCCCAAACTTTCATAAAGCTCATGCCTGACCGTTTGTCCTCCCATATCTCATATGGAGTCTTTTGAACCTTCTTAGTAGGAACACGGTTAAGTGTGAAAGCCGCTGTTTCTAGAGCGTAACCCCAGAAACTAATTGGAAGATCTGCATGACTCATCATCGATCGCACCATGTCCAACAAGGTGCGATTTCTCCTCTCTGAAACTCCATTCCATTGAGGTGTACCTGGTGGAGTGAGTTGTGATACAATACCACACTCCTTTAAATAATCTTTAAATTTTGTGCTCAAGTATTCTCCTCCACGATCAGATCGTAAGACTTTAATACTTGCGCCTCCGCCAATTTGCTTCTCTACTTCAGCCTTGTATTCTTTGAACTTTTCAAAAGAATCAGATTTATTCTTCATAAGATATACATATCCATATCTACTGAAATCATCAGTAAATGTTATGAAGTAGTAGTAGCCTCCTCTCGCCATTACACGCATTGGGCCACATACATCACTATGTATTAGCTCAAGTCGTTCAGTGGCCCTTTTACCCTTACCAGTGAAATGGGCTTTAGTCATTTTACCAAGCAAACAAGATTCGCATTCTTGGTATGATTCAAAATCAAACTTATCCAAGTATCCATCCTTATGTAATTTGGATATGCGTTTCTCGTTTATATGGCCTAGACGACAATGCCAGAGGTATGTTTGATTTGAGTCATTAACTTTAAGTCGTTTGTTTTCTATATTACAGACAGGAGTATCTAAGTCAAGAACATATAAACCATTAAACAAACGCGCAACACCATAGGTTAAATCATTCAAAACAAAAGAGCAACTGTTGTTCCTTATAGTAAACGAAAAACCTTTCTTGTCCAAACAAGAAACAGAAATAATGTTTCTGCGAATCGCAGGCACGTAATAACAATTTTCCAGTTCTAAAACAAGCCCAGAGGGCAAAGATAAATAATAAGTTCCTACAGCTAAAGCAGCAACTCTTGCTCCATTGCCAACTCGTAGGTCCATTTCTCCTTTAGCCAATGTCCTACTTCTCTACATTTCCTGCACATTTATACAAATGTGAGCAGCACATCCAGTATCCAATACCCAAGATGTAGAAATAGACAGATTGACTTCTATAACATATATACCTGAATCAGAAGCTTGCTCAGCCCTCTTCTTCTTCAGATCCTCCAAGTAAACTGAACAGTTTCTCTTCCAGTGACCAGTTTTCTTATAGTAGTGACATTCACCTTTAGCGACCCCACCTTTAGGCTTTAAAGACTGTTTAGGACCTGACTTTGGCTTGGGTGTAGAATCAGATTCTGTCTTCTTCTTACCCTTCCACTTGCCTTTCCCTTTTGCCTTACCTTTATTGCCCACCATCAGTATGGGAGCAGGTTCAGCCGTCTTCATGTTGGTCTCATATGTTCTCAACATAGCCAACAATTCAGTAGGTGTTTTGTCAAACTCATTCATATTGTAGTTTATAACAAATTGAGTGAATTTATTGTTCAAAGAATTCATGATTAGGTCAATACCAATTTCCTGAATTAACGGGAAACCCAAAGTTTCAAGGTACTCAATGTAACCAATCATCTTCAAAACATGTGGGCCAACTGGTTCACTTGCCCCTTGTTTGTAATTAAAGAGTGACTTACTCATGTTGAACCTTTCTTGACGAGTTTGGCTTGCAAACATGCTTTGCAAGTGCTCATTGATAGTATATGCATCCATATGCACATGCTGTCTCTGAAGCTCAGCACTCATGGTTGCCAACATAAGACATGCCACATCAGTTGCATCATTCTCATCCTTTGTGTGGGCCGCTTGTTCCTCAACAGTGGCGCCCTCAGGAAGGGGACCTGCCGGAGGAATATCAATGACATGAAGCTTGCGCTCCTGTCTGAGGACAATCCTCAAATTCCTCTGCCAGTCTAGGAAGTTGTTTCCTCCTGTCAGCTTATCCTTCTCAAGGACTGATCGTAAGGGTAGTGTGTTTGTGTTGTTTGTCATTTCTTGGTATCTACAATGATTAAAAGCACAAAATAAACATTAGATTGTCTGAGTTATTTATTATGTTCAAATGATTATGATATATTCATAATATATCTCCCACTATTTTTATCAAATTAATAGCCCTTACTATTAATTTGGAAAGTATATCCCATAATCCTTTCTAGTGAGCCAAGATCCATATTTCGTCATGTCTAAAGTCAACCACTGGAAGTCCTTAAAAATGATTATTTAGGTAGACAACAGTTGTCAATTATATCATATATAATTCTTGGATAGTTTGGTGAACAACGATTGATCTTATCTATCTAATAGACTTTTAACCAAACTCCATGCTTCTAAGTTCATAATAGTTGAATATAACCGTTTATTTTCACCTTATCATGACGACTCAGTTAAGTTAGACCCAATGATACAACGGACGAATATAACCATTTATATTCGTCGCATCTCACCACGATAGATAGGAGTCCCCTGCCACTGACAGTCTTTCCCCTAACCGATCTAGGATTCGATGAGTGTTCATTCATTGGAAAGCATCCGATTTAAAACTTAATATTTTGTTTAAGGGGTTTAGAAAATTTACGACGATCATGATCACATCATGAAGAGATCCTCAATTTTTCCTTGAACCAAATATTTCAAATTGACATCTTAAATTGTTCATTTCCCAGGTAGACGGAGGATACCAGTGGTCACACTTAAAACCCATCAGCCTTACGAATACGCATATCCGCTTTTGTCAGAAAATCCCAATTATAGATATCAAAAATTCATATTCAATTCCGTATTTTAAAATCCATATTTCATAAACACAAGAATCTCATGATCGTTTGTTGATTTTAAAATCTTAAATCGTTACAGATTTTATCTTGTTTAGCATGACAATCATGGCATGGATGACGTATCTAATACATACATGATTAATCTAATTAAAGCATGCATCATTCATACATCAATATGTAAAGTGCAGTATGTAAACGTGCTTGGTTATGGCCCCTTTCCTATGTGATCCTTTCGAGCTAATGAAAGGATCAAAGTTAGTCTATGGTGGTGGTAATACATAAATACAATTACATGTCTTCATTCTTCTTGTATCCACTGGTGCCTTCTCCTCTTCCTGCATCATTCTTCAGTCTTCAAGAACATTACAAGAAAACCTAATCTAATATACTTACATAAGAAGACTCGAGTTACATTCGAGGTTAAACGATTACAAGAACGAAGAAAATGACATGCAAGTCGTATTTATAAAACCAAAACCAAAACCATTAATCTAGGGGTCTGAAGGCCATAACCAGCACCATGCTCACATAACAATTACTGACAACTCAGAATACTTAATCATATCATCATACATCACATATGCCATGATCACAAAATTTCATAAAATTTAAAATCATGATTTATAAACAGAAAATCGCATTTTTGAGGCCCTTAACGATCTCAAATGGCCAAAAAACACCATAGGTCACGGCAAAGCGGTGATTTTTGCTCGTGACGATTTTCCCTTTCCAGAAAGAGTAAATTCGACCCATTCTGACTCCGTTGAAAAACACTGTTCATCACTATTCACGAAAACTGCATCTTATGCAGTTTGTGTTTTAAACGCTTCAGAACGATTCCGACGACCTTCGTATGACTGTATCTCGTATCACATACATACAGTGCATTACACACATCATGCCATAACAGTTTATGACATTGCAGCAACATGGCAGTAGCAAGGGCAGTAGCAAACAGGCATGGCATAATCATGGCAGTAGCATGGCATAATCATGGCAGTAGCAAAACAGGCACTTATGCATCATATACATAAAACACGTAACCAAATCAGTCCCTTATACACGTAGCTCTGATGCCATTGTTGGGTTCCGAGGCATAAAACGCAGCGGATAAACGTAAATATAACGAAAATTTCAGAACCCTAACGCAGGATCATGTATAAGAATTGACGGATTATGGTGATAAACGAATCATACCTATTAAGATCTTGAATGTAACGAACTCAACGGAGATCCTTGCTATCACGATTTGTGTCTTCCTCTCGAAAGCACCTCTATGGTATCCACACGAGCACCTTCAAGAGCGTCTCACGATCTTGATTACGGGATGGATGTACTAGCCTCCTTTGATGATTTCGAATGACTGTCTTTGCTGCCTCTCTTGCTCTGCCTCTAGGGTTTTATCATATAAAACGTGTGGCTCTTTTAACCTATCATTATCTATTTATAATGACTGGTTAAACGGGCCTAAGCAGTAAAACCTAACCCGTGTAGGTATAGGATTAAATAATAAAACATGTTTCTATTATTTAATTAATAATTAAGTCATACTTAATTATTATGGGCAGAAATCCTCTTCAACTTCGAATTTATATTATTTCAATTAATTAAGTCTCACTTAATTAATATAATAAAATTCAAACAATCATCAATTAATTTAAATCTATAATTTAAATTAACTATTCCTCTAGATGCTCTATGTGTGTGACCCTATAGGCTATTATTTAATTAGCAATAATTTTATTCTCCAATAAAATTATAAACAATGAGCGGTATCTAGTAATACATCATTGCTACCCAATTAAACAATAATTAAATCGTGATTTGATAAAAAACCTTTCATGATTAATGTTTCCGTGTAATATAATCCCTTTAACCAAATATATTATAGATTAAACTCGAGGCATGTGTTTAGTCATCCTCTTCAACATTTAATCCGGGTTTACTTGATCCATGAGTAGACTATGAAAAACAAATCATTATTTGAGCACGGCCATGCATTTTATAGTCTCACTCAATCAAGAGGCCAATAATATCTCTCCTAATTATAGGAGGGTTAAATCCTTTATCTATCATTCATATTTCTCATACGACTCATGATATACCCGATGTCCACTTTTATCATCACCCGGTCAAAGATAACTTTTAATGTAGTCAGAGTATATTAATCCTCGTATAGAAATATAATGATCTCAAGTCAGAGGATCATTACACCATTATCACTTTGAGTCTTTCTTATGACTTTATTAAACATGAAGAATCTCACTGTGGGTCTGTCCAGTACCATGTACTCCTACATGTACCTATGCATTGACTTTAGTATCCCCATACTTATAACCAATGAGATATGGTTATCTGTCAAACAACATACTAGTCTATTTATGTATTATTATTGTCCTATAATAATAATACTCGACTAGGGACATTTAAGAATATGATATATTATATAATCTCAAGTTTAAGTCATGTACTTAAACTATACAATGTGTATCATGATTCTAAGGACATTTATTATGCTAACAAATATATCGCAGTAATTAAAGTCATAATAAATACGTTTATTGAATAATCATATGACATAAAGGTTTATTTAAAAGAAACATTGTATTGCCTCTAGGGCACCTACACTAACATATCCGACAAAAATAGCTTTATGTGTCTTGGCCTCGAACATGTCACGATGTTTATCTCCATCCTTCAGCACATAACACTTGGCTCCAAATACATGAAAGTACTTGAGAGTATATTTCTTTCCAGCCATTAATTCATAGGGAGTCTTCATATGATCTTTGTTGATCAGAGTTCGATTCTAGGTATAACATGTTGTATTTACTGCTTCAGCCCAGAAGTAGATAGGTAACCTTGATTCACTTAGCATAGTTCTTGCAGCTTCAATCAGGGTTCTATTTTTCCTTTCTACAACTCCATTCTGTTGCGGAGTCCTTGGTGCTGAATATTGTCTTGTTATCCCCTTGTCTGAGCAAAAGTTATTCAAAATTTCATTTTTAAATTCTGTTCCATTATCTTATCTGATTGCCCGGACTGGTAATTTTGAATCTAACTCAATCAGCTTTACATGATCAATCACCAAATGTGGAGTTTCATTATTAGAGTTCAAGAATAAAACCCATGTGTACTTTGTGAAGTCATCTATAATCACTAAGGCATATCTCTTTCTTGACATAGACATAATATTTACTAGACCAAATAAATCCATGTGTAAGAGTTGAAGTGGTTCAGTGATGTTTGTAGTGTCTGTACCTCTATGACTTGCTTTCTTTGACTTCCCTTTCTGACATGCCTCACACAATCCTTCTTGTGAAAATTCCATCGGAGGCAGTCCTATCACCAAATCCCTCTTGACTAAAGAGTTCATTGTTTTGAAGTTCAGATGTGAGAGTTTCTTGTGCCATAGCCAGCTTTCTTCTGATGAAGTTTTTGAATAGAAACAGTTTGCTTCATCTTCAGTTCCAGAGTTGAGATCAGTTATGTACAAGTTTCATTTCCTTACTCCACGTAAGGCCAGTTTGTCATCTTTAGAATGAGTTATTAAGCATTTCTCTTTGATAAAGTTTACTTTGTATCCTTTATCACATAATTGACTGACGCTGAGCAGATTGTGCTTAAGTCTTTTCACTAAAGAGACATTTTCAATGATAACATTTCCAGTATTTAACTTGCCATATCCCGTAGTTATTCCTTTGCTGTTATCTCCAAAAGTGATGATCGGGCCAACTCTTTCAACCACGTTTGATAGCAGGGCCTATCTCCGGTCATATGCCTTGAAGATCCGTTGTCCAAGATCCATACAACCCGGTTTACCTGTTTAACTCCCTGCAAATATCAAACGGATTAATTTTTCTTCGGAGCCCAAAATTGATTGGGTCCGACATACTTAAAGAATTGACCTTTGTCAGCTTTGACAATAGATCCTTTTTGAGTAACAGCATCACCCTCCTTGACTGTTCCTACCTTCCTATAAACAGTCTTAACAACTTTCCATTTAGACTTAGGAATATATGTTTCCTTCTTAATAGGTGAAGGAATCGCAGTCTTGGATTTTGCTAATTTATTATTGATGTGTTGTCTAGGTGTCATGTTATCTTTCTTAGAAATCATGCATTTGAAATAAGCAGTCATAGCATTAAAAGCACATAACATACAATTTAATATACCACATGGTTTATGGAATACATCAATAATAGGCATGTTATTCAAAATAGTAAGTGACTTAATAGTTTCTACTTCAACTTTATCAGTAGTTTTAAAGTTTTCAGTAGAATGATATATGTTGTTACTATTCCTACTATTAACAAACGTGTTAGGTCTGTTCACATTATTCTTTAAGTCTTTAGCACCTGCACCAGGATTGGGCGATTTAGAAGTTCCCACATCATTGACCGGTGTATGAGGTGCACTCTTATCTTTTTGGACATTAACTCCTTGTATGTCCTTAACCTATTCCTCTCTTTTCTTTTCTTCATCTAGATCCTCTAACTGTATTTCATAAGCAATCAGTATAGAGCTCTCAAGGATTGGTTCAGCTATAGGGGTTATGAAAAGAGGTTTAGGTGTGTCCTTAATAATATGCAGAATACCCCTTTCTTCAGCACTTTGCCTGAACAGGGTAATGTTGCTTGGCTTTCGTACGGATTTATTGTACTCAAAGCATATTCCAACTTTTCGGTTTATCTCCTGTTGGTCAACTAGGTTCTTTACAATATAAGAGGAATTCTTATGAAAAGAGGTTTAGGTGTGTCCTTAACAACATTATTCTCATCATGTAAGACTTTATTTTCGAGTCTTAGTTTCTTAACTTTATCTCTTTCACCATCTAGTTCTTTACCTAGCAATGCAAACATTTTAGGGCAAGAGGGATTTACCTCTATTCCTCCTTGATGAGTGGGAGACAGTGGTTCTCCGGATGAAGCCATAAGAGTAAGATTTCCCATCTCTTCCTCATCATCATTGTCTGAGTCATCCCAGCTTTTTCTCTTTGCTAGATAAGACTTGTCTTGATGATTTTTCACAAGTGCATCATACTTTTACTTGAGCTCTTCATAAGACTTTCTCTTCTTCCCTTGCTTCGACTTTTTGCACTCAGTTGCAAAGTGGCCTAGCTCATTGTAGTTGAAGCAACAAAACTTGCTTCTATCAATTAAGCCAGTCTTGTAGCCACTTTTTGATCCAGCAGTTGAAGAACCTCCTTTTTGGAACCTTCCAAAATTAGGCTTAACTCTGTATGAGGAGTTTTTTCGAAATCTCATGTTGCCAAACTTCCTGGCAACCATAGCTAGAGATTCATCTTCTAGATCATCTAGTTCTTCCAACGAGTAGAACTCACCATCTTCTTGTTTGTCATAAGTATGTCCAAATTCTGGAACCACATAATCCATTGTAATGTTAGAAGATGCAACAGCCTTCACTTCTATCTTCTCTAGTGCTTCCACTATTAATGTTTTGGAGGAACTAACAATCTTGCATCTTCCATACATTTCTCTAGTCTGGATCTGTTCTAATTCATAAGTCTTTAGCACTCTGTAGAGTCTATCTAGTGTAAGTTCTTTCATGTTCCTAGACTCCTAAATTGCTGCGATCCTATGTTCCAGATGCTCTGGTAAGGTTAGCAAAATCTTCCTATTGACCTCCTAGTTCTGATAATATTTCCCATTTAGGTTGAGCTCGTTTATAAGTTTATTCAATCTCTGAAACACCTCAGAGATACCCTCATCAGGGTTAGATCTAAACTGCTCGTACTGGGAGGTCAGGATCTCTAGTCTATTCTCTCTGACTTCTTCAGTCCCTTCCTTGATTATCTCTATTGTATCCCAAATTTGTTTGGCATTTTTAATATTGAACACGTGATTGTACATGACGTAGTCTAGGGATTCTATCAATATGAGTTTGAGATTGTTGTCCAGGGACACAACTTCCTTTTCTTCAATTGTGTAGTCAGCTAGACTTTTTGGAAACTATTTATTAGGAATTACGACCCCATCTTCCTCGTGTTGGAGAATAATGGTCATTGGGGGTTCAACACTGTTGGCCAAAATTAATGCATACTTGGGATTGGCAATCCCAATGAATAGTAACATTTTGTGCGTCCACAAATTGTAGTGATTTCTATCAAACTGTAGAATTTTAATGTTAGTCACATTCTGTGTACCCATCTTTAATAAGATTAAAAATTAAGTATTTCAAAAAATATTTTAATTTTTGACTGAAAACAATTTTTGATTAAAAAAATTTTTTTTTAAATTTATTTTGAATAAAAAATTATTTCGAATTAAAAATAATTTTTGAGATCTGTATGAGTTGCAAAATTTTTAGTTCGGATCTGATATTAAAAATATCAACCAGCTCTGATACCAATTATTGGTCCCTGATATTGTAGAAGGGGAGTTGAATACAATATCTGAAATTATCGCGGTATTTCTTATTTAAAAATATTATTTTAATTAATCACGGAATATAAATTTTAATGAAATAATGTTCAAGTAGAAGATATAATTTTTAACTTGAAAAGTATTACAAAATTTATCTGATGAAAATTGTATATAATTGATAAAGTTATCTAGAATAAATTCGACATGAAGTGTTCGGGTTTAACAATTATATTCCAAACTTTACACAGAAATCTGTGAATATTACAATGCATATAAATTTCTGAATTTGGATGTTTTTAACAACTCCGAAATATGAAGAGAACGCCTCATATTTATAGAGGAAGAAAACTTGCATGACTTTCTAGTACATGACACATTACACACTTTATTTAAGTATGTATAACATTTTTTAACACTCGTATGACTTTCTAAAAGGCTGGGTATGACTTCTAAAATTCGGTATGACCTTTTTTATTAAATAAAAAATCGGTATGACTTTTTAATAGAATAAAAAATAACTCGGTATGATCTTTTGATAATTAGAAAATCGGTATGACCTTTTTCTTTATTAATTAAAAAATCGGTATGACTTTTTAATATAATAAAAAATAACTCGGGATAACCATTACTTCAGAAATTTCGGTATGACCTTTTAATCTTCGGTATGACCTTTTTCTTTGAAGCTTGGTATGATTTTTATATCAAATACATCGATATGACCTTTTCTTCAGAAATTCGGTATGACTTTTTCTGAAGCTTAGTATGACTTTTTATCAAATACATCGGTATGACTTTTTATTATAATTCGGAAAGACTTTTATTAAGCCATTTGAATTATATTAAAAGTCATATTAAGTCATATCTTTTCTAATAAATTAATTCTACTTAATTTAATTAAATAATTTCTAAATTAAATGAAATTCAACTTGAATTAATTTAATTAGATAAATTAAATAATTAAATAACTTTTAATAGTAGAATTAAAATACTATTTTGACTTGACTTGCATAACCGTGCTGTCAGTTCTGAAATCTTCCCGACTTCGTTGTGTCTTCTGTCATAAAACCACTTGAGCTAGATGATGAATATTTATTATTTTAGTTGACACACAAATGTATTGTCTATTTCATTTGTGTCATACTATAATAAATATTCTCCACCTTTTAAACTTTAAGTTGTGGTCTTCTGTCCTTATTTAGCTTTTATGTGTTTCCTCTCTTGTGTTCTTCTGGAATCTTCGTGTAGTAGCCACTCTAAATCTTCTGAATTCTTCTGAAATACTACCACTTTATTTTACACTGACGCTTGAACAAATAAATGGACTTCTTCCGGTGTTGAGTAGCAATCTCATTACAAGTCTTCTGATATTCTGATTCTTCGTGTCTAGTTTACATTCTTCGTCTTGATTCCTATTTTGTGTTTATTATTTACTGTTGTTTCTTATCTGAGTTGAGTTGTCATCTAATTATTACAAATAGGCCTAGTCATATGCCTTTCATCATCCGAGATATTTTGACGAAAAGTTATGATGTACACCGAACAGTTTATAAATCTTTAAAAACGTTTTACTGGATTTTAAACATTACATTCGGTATGGTTTAAAGTGATTTGATTTTCTTATGATGAGAAGCAACTATTATTGCAGTATCTTGAATTGGGTACTTATTATATTTATTAGAGTTTAGAAAAGTTATAGTTTATGCTATTTGGCTAAGTTATTGATAATATTATTTCAAAACTGTGAACGTAATAAGTTCATTGGATTTTATTTCAAAAGCTTCAGAGGAAGTTTGAAAGAGTGGTAACATTATATTCGATAAAGTCTTATTTTATATATTGAACTTAATTGTTCATATCACATTATTCTAAAATTCATGTTAAGTATAAATACTTTTGACAGAAAACTCCGACGATATGTATCATTGAGAGATACCTTGTTATGTTTACCCTATACCGGTAATCTTTGTTGGGTTCCGAGGCATAAAACGCAGCGGATAAACGTAAATATAACGAAAATTTTCGGAACCCAAACGCAGGATCATGTATAAGAATTGACGGATTATGGTGATAATCGAATCATACCTATTAAGATTTTGAATGCCACGAACTCAACGGAGATCCTTGCTATCACGATTTGTGTCTTCCTCTCGAAAGCACCTCTATGGTATCCACACGAGCACCTTCAAGAACGTCTCACGATCTTGAACACGGAACGGAAGTACTAGCCTCCTTTGATAGGTTTCGAATTCTCTCTGCCTCTTCCTATGCTGCCTCTTCTGCTAGGGTTTTTACAAAAACGTGCAAGCCATTTAACCTATCATTATCTATTTATAATGATTGGTTAATGGGCCTTTTTAGCAAAAACCTAACCCATGTAGGCATAGGATTAAATAATAAAACATGCTTCTATTATTTAATTAATAATTAAGTCACACTTAATTATTATTGGCAGAAATATAATTCTTCAAATTCGAATTTATTTCAATTAATTAAGTCTCACTTAATTAATATAATAAATTCGAATTAATCATCAATTAATTTAAATCTATAATTTAAATTAACTATTCCTCTAGGTGCTCTATGTGTGTGACCCTATAAGCTATTATTTAATTAGCAATAATTTTATTCTCCAATAAAATTATAAACAATGAGCGGTATCTAGTAATACATCATTGCTACCTAATTAAACAATAATTAAATCGTGATTCGATAAAACCTTTCGTGATTAATGTTTCCGTGTAATATAATCCCTTTAACCATATATATTATAGATTAAACTCGAGGCATGTATTTAGTCATCCTCTTCAACATTTAATCCGGGTTTACTTGATCCATGAGTAGACTATGAAAAACAAATCATTATTTGAGCACGGCCATGCATTTTATAGTCTCACTCAATCAAGAGGCCAATAATATCTCTCCTAATTATAGGAGGGTTAAATCCTTTATCTATCATTCATATTTCTCATACGACTCATGATATACCCGATGTCCACTTTTATCATCACCCGGTCAAAGGTAACTTTTAATGTAGTCAAAGTATATCAATCCTCGTATAGAAATATAATGATCTCAAGTCAGAGGATCATTACACCATTATCACTGTGAGTCTTTCTTATGACTTAATTAAACATGAAGAATCTCACTGTGGGTCTGTCCAGTACCATGTACCCTTACATGTACCTATGTATTGACTTTAGTATCCCCATACTTATAACCAATGAGATGTGGTTATCTGTCAAACAACATACTAGTCTATTTATGTATTATTATTGTCCTATCATAATAATACTCGACTAGGGAACCTTTAAGAATATGATATATTATATAATCTCAAGTTCAAGTCATGTACTTAAACTATATAACGAGTATCATGATTCTAAGGACATTTATTATGCTAACAAATATATCGCAGTAAATAAAGTCATAATAAATACGTTTATTGAATAATCAAATGACATAAATATTTATTAAAAGGAAAAATTGTATTGCCTCTAGGGCACCTACACTAACAATCTTATGTTATACTATTGAGATAGTAGTGATTATCATATTCTTGGATCACAGTCACATAGATAATTTGATGAGAATTCTTTCACTTACTCTTGTCTTATATTAAATTGTTTAGAAAAAGTGTTAATACATTCGATTAGCTCTATACTTCAAGGAAGGAAAGTAGGATATTCATCTTTGTGATGGTTCAATTCAACACTATTCTACAGAAATAAGTTGGATAGGTTCTCAATATTGATTTAGTTATTAATGTCACTTCATGTAGAGGTTCTCATTGATAAAGTGAGATCCTGGATAAGTACATTTGGTTTTTAATAACTAATGATACTGGTTGTATATCATTTCTAAGGCTATAACTCGTATGTGAGAGAGAGAGGGGTATGTGATGTGATTTCTTTGATTATTGAGTTATTGCAGGTTTTACATGATTGGATGGTGACGTGAAGACTCAAATCCCTGACCCTTGGTTTGGGGGCATTACACGAAAATTTTAGAAGAAGAACACAAAAGAGGAAAGACAGTAAAGCAGAAGAAAGACAGGAGACTATAGCTTAAAAGTTAAAAGGTGGAGAATATTTTTTATAGTATGGCACAAATGTACTAGACAGTACATTTGTGTGTCAACTAAATTAATAAATATTCATCATCTAGTTTAAGTGGTTTTATGACAGAAGAAATAACGAAGACTGAAATATTTTGGAGCTGACAACAAGGTTATACAAGTCAAGATAGTATTTTAATTCTACAATCAAAAGTAAATTAATTATTTAATTTATTTAATTAAATTAATTCAAGATGAATTTAATTTAATTAATAAATTATTTAATTAAATTAAGTAGAATTAATTTATTATAAAATATATGACTTAGTATGACTTTTAATATAATTCAAAAGACTTATTAAAAAGTCATACCGAATTATATAATAAAAGTCATACCTAAGGCTTATAAAAAAAGTCATATCGAGCATGTTTAAAAAGTCATACCGAATGATATTTTCAAAAGTCATATTGAGTTTCTGTTTTAAAAAGTGATATTGATTTATTTAATTAAAAAGTTCTACCGACTGTTTAATTAGAAAGTCATATCGATTTTTAGAAAGTCATACCGAGCTATTTAGAAAGTAATACAAGTGTTAATGAAAGTCATACAAGCTTCAATAAATTCTGAAAAATGTCATGTTCTATAAAGTCATACGAGTTTTAGTAATTCTCTATAAATATGAGGTGACCACTTCATTATTTGTGTTAGTTGAAAACATTCAAATTCAGAAATTTGTCTGCATTGTAATATTCACAGATTTTTGTGCAAGTTTGAAATATAATTGTTAAACTAGAACAATTCATGTCAAAATCGTTCTAAACATTTAAACAGTTATATAAACTTTCATCATATTAATTTTGTAATACTTTTCAAGTTAAAATCATATCTTCTACATGAACAGTATTTTATTATAATTAATATTCCGTGAGAAATTAAAATAATATTTTTAAATCCAATATTCCGTGATTAAATATTGATATTGTATTCAACCCCGCTTCTACAATATCAGGGACCAACAACCATTAAACTCTGAATGAACATCTAGATGATAACTCCTTCTTAATCGATTGTATTTAAATTTGAAATAAGGGCTAAAATATCACAATTTGGAGTTGAATGACCCAAATAATCATAATTTAAAAGGTTGGCCCTTAAGTCACATATAAATAGTATATTAAGATGCGTTAATGTTTTTTAAACAAAAGTTATTGACTTCCTGGTGGTAGATTAGTCACCCATAAAGGAGAACCTACCCAGAGACCCAAGTTCAAATCCCCTTTCCTACAATTTTAATTTTTACACATGAAAACAAATTTTCAGGGAACCTATAATGCATCTTTGTTGTGTGATTTGGAAACTAACGCATGTCTAACGTGCATTTTCAAGTTTTTTATTTTTTTTATTTTTTTATATAATTATTAAAAACGTAATTTTATAATGCGTTTTTGTGAAAACGCATCTTAAAAAAGCATTTTTTGTGATAAAAAAGGCCAGTTTTTAAAATTGTGATATTTTGGAACACTTTTCCTAAAATTGTGATAAAAAGGTCATTACCATTTAAATTTAACCCACAGATATTAGAAAATAATTTATGACATCAAGTATTCTTATGTCTCTAAATTTAGTTCAGATTCTTCGCTCCAAAAATTAACAAGTCTATCTAACTAACCCATTAGCTAATCAGGATTCCCTAAACAAGCAACAATAGCTAATTTCAAATCATTTATAAATATTATATAATCTTAACTTACCAGTTCCTGAACAAAAAATAATTATTATCTAGCACAAAATTTTGATGTTTTGGGTGACATTCTAAAACTTGTAAGACCCGTATTTACTTACATCCTCTTAACCCTATTTTATTTGTTTTTCCATGGAAGGGTACATAAAATTGGTTCTCAGCAAACAACTTCCATAAAATTAACTGAGAAGGAGGCCAAATTAGGATTCATTCATTTGATAGCTAAATTCTCTGCGAGTCTTTCTGAATTCAATCCTTTGATTTCTTATGAATCAAAAAATCAGATACTGGTCGTTATGGAGAGTATTTGAAGAGGTGCAGGAAGTACAAAGGTATCGCATACAAAAGAAGCATACATACGCAAAATATATGTATGGCATATGTAATATATAGAGGTCATTTATTTAGGACTACGTGGCTGCTGCTGATTGGCTTTTAGATGTGCTGACATGGAATAAAATGGCTCAATTCGGCCTATTAGATATATAATAGATTATGTTATTTCAAAAGCTTATATTTTAGAATTATGTTTAGAGGTTCTGGCTTCTTAATTTTTGGTGAGCTGACTATATTATAACTCAACCAAATATTTTGAAAGAAGATTTGAAATGTATTTTCAATACAAGTGGAAGTATTTTGAGATACATAAAAATTATTTTGATAATTTTATATTTTAATTAAACTCTGGTCTATTATGCCTTCGGGGACCTAATTTATTTCTAGTATTTAAATGCACATGGCCTTTAAGGCTTGGGATGAAAAATTTCACGTGGGGTGAAGGAGTCCCCAAAGTTAACTATAATTGTGTTAGTGGTAACTTTAGTTCTGATCAAATTATAGGTTTTAATAGTTAGTGGTACTTAGTCAGTGCTTGATCTCCCTATTAAGTATCATGAGTATGTGAATGACCAGTTGATTTTGGAGAATGATATATTGTTATTACCTTGAAATGCTAAAGCATGTTTTGAACAGTGACTATAGATATATAATATTTCTTATTCCTGAAGTTCGATCTTAGTTAATGTCACTGTTTCTTTATTAAATGTTGAGTATCTTGAAGATACAAATGGTTATTGATTTTTTTAAGGTATCTTACTATTTATTTTGAGTAATAAAGTACGATTTGAACACTTAATATATTTATGATTAGGTTCTTTATATTTATCATATAAAGTCCATACTTTATAATGTTTCATAATTACACATTTATATAAGTGATCAAAGTTTGACCTCTTCAATTTAACCATTTAGAATTCTTACACTTAATACACAGACATGATAAATTTTTGGCCTTCATCCCATTTTTACAAGAAATTTTTTAAAAATATCCCACATCATCCCAATATTATATTACATACGTCGATTCATCCTATCTCAATTTTGATTTAACATCTAACATGAATATTACACAATTATTAAACAATTATAATAAATCAATTTAATTATCAAACTACATATATATTCATGTTTGTTTATTATTTTTAAACTTAATTATGAAAACACATATATATGTGTGTGTATGTGTGTGTGTGTGTGTATAAATAGAGTATTACTCTAATGAAAACCAATACTAAAGTGAGAAATGAGAACTGGGCCTAAAATACACCCAATAAGCAATGATACATTAGTTTCTCTAAACGGTTATGATTGTAATATTAATTTTTATTCTTAGGGCTCTTGACATCCTTAATAAACACACCACGCTCCATTTTCTCTTTTCTTCGTTGTTACATTCAACAAACCAAAATTACCACAACACCGCTATTAACTACTCATAACTATCAATTTGAAACTATAGATATATGTTTAGTATCATTAGATCATACTATATCGGTCAATTTAGAATAAATTTGAAGATATTGAAAAGACATCAGTCACCCAACTATTCAGGTATATCATTATTTTTCTTCAAACTAAGTTGAATTCACACTTTAAAATCGGTAAAATTAATTCTAATGTCATAAAGTTGTGTTATCTATATTTAATTTCTAGGATTTTATGTATTGTTTTGTGTTTTTACGTGTTTTGGGATTTAAAAATAAAACACACATGGTGATAAATTGAAAAGGTAAATTTATATGGTTTTATATTTATTTTATTTGGTTATTTCATTTTATTTTTCATGATTGAGTGATGTGCTTCATAGTTTATGTTGATTTTATTTTGGAAGATAAGATTATGCTATGATATGTAGCATTTTGTTTTAATTTATGTTATGAATGTTATTTATTATTTATTGAAGATGCAGTGTAGTCAATTTATATAAGGTGTTTGAGAGTGAATTTTTTTTATTTTTGAAGATACAATATTACTCTTCAATTGTAGTATTTTATTTTCTTTTGTAGATTTTGTTAGAGAAAATTGATTTTTTTTATAAATAATTTGTAACTCTTCACTGAAGAAGGAGTTATGGTATTGCTATAAGTGCTATTGTTTTGGTGATTTAGAGAAATAAAAAGGTGATTTGTTTGATAATGGTATATTTTATAATCAAATAAATTGTCATGTTTTCTATTTTTTATAATTTAATTAGAGAAAAGTGATTTGTGTTATTAATGATATCTATTTTTGTATTGAGGATAATATTATAGTCCTTTTATATGTGTTATTTTTGAAGATTTTTCAATCAATGTAATGTTCTTTATAGTGATACAATTTTTGTTTTTAATTTCACATCTTCTGCTCAAAGGAAAGATGGGCACAAAAGAAGTTGAACAAAAATTATTTTTATTTAGTTGTGTGGATCCTGAATAATGTTAAGTTGACTGTTTATAATATCCTACCTATAGGATCAAAAATGGTATATATGTTTATTGAGAATTCAACTTCTATCAAGAAAATGTTCATGCGTAGGGACGAAATGTAATTTACTAGCCAAAAGTAACATGAACAACATGTTGTTTAAATACTAGTAGTACCATGATGTGATCAACGATGAAGAATATTGTGATGATAAAGAAGAGGAAGAAACTTATTAATACATGCAAGGGGAAATCTATAGGCTATCAAGACATCGACAAGTACACCCCGAGGAAGAATTAAAATAGTTGTAACTCCATAAATTAGACGTTTACAAAGATAAATAATTTTGGGTCTCCTATCTCATTTGTAAATTTCTACGTAATCTATATTTAAAATTTAATAAAAAAGTTCAATATCTCATGTGTAGAAATATTGCTTCGTATAATTTCGTTGCTTAATTTGCATTTGTATTTGGTAATTACCATAAAATTGTATTACTTTTCTCTCCTATAGAAAAAATAATTATTAACTACAGGAATCACCTTTATATCCACACAAAGCACCTTTATATTTAACACAAAGCACCATTTTATCAACACAAAGCATCTCTTTTATACACACAAAGCACCTTTTGCCCTGAATATTAAACAAATTTTAATACAAACAAAACAACTTTTTAAAACCCAAATCGCCTTTATTCTAACATAAAATTTTTTTAAAAATTCCGATAGAATATATAACCAAATAAATCCTCACAGTATTTGTGAAACCAAAATCTAACAAAAATATCATCGTTTTACAAGTACTTACAAAACTAAGAACAAAAATACTCTGTATTCAACAAAATTACACTAAAAAGACAAACCCTTTTTTATTGACATCAAAAGTGAAGAACTACAAAAATACAATGAACTTATTCATTTTCATCCACTAAATTAACATCAACGTTGAGTCTGCTACAAGATTTGTTTTTAATTGGGCCAGTTCTCGTATCATCAATATTCGATGAACAAAACTTGCACTTCCTCGAGCATTTATTTCCATCCTTTATTGCCTTCTCTCCTGACTGATAAGCCTTTTTAAATTACCACAACCCTTATTTTTACATTGATTTGGCGTTTCAATCGGAAACATCATCAATAAATAGACTAATATATGATGAATCACCACTAGTAACACCTATATGAAAAACATTTTGAAACGATAATAATTAGGAATGTTTTGAATAATACTTATATGGGTAAAAATAGCCCTGAGGAAATAATAAATATAGCATTTATTATTTATTAGACCTAGTATGGTCCAAAGGCATGAGCCCTTAAAATGAACTAGGAAAATAAATCCTAGGGTCAACTGGATTTGTAAGTCCAGCCCACAAGGTCTGTTGAAACCATTGGCCCATTAAGCCTTTGTTATTAATTAATTTCTAATTAATTACAAAATTAATTAATAATGGCTCAGTAAAGGCCCAAGAAGCCTGTTGAAGGCCTTCATCCTAGAAAAATCTAGAAACCCTAGCGTGGGAAGAGTCCTATGAGACCCCTCATCTATGGAAGGCTCTAGAAGCCCAATCTCAAAGATAAACCTCACATGCTAGAGTCCAACGAGGGATCTCATTCCTTAGAGGTTACAACACCCTTACGTCAGTAGGAGACTTGGCCCCCAAGTCTCCTAACCCTAATCTAACTCCAAGTCCCTCGTGCGCCTATATAAAGGGTCTAACCCCTCAACATTAGAACTACGTTATTGGTTGATTCCCACACACATTGAGATACGTAGGCAGTTAACAAGGACCCGAGATAGTCACGAAACGTTAACGCAACCATTAAAGCTTGAAACTCCCCCAAACCCTAGCATTAATTATGCACCTTAAAATGCGTGTCGGACCTTCTCTCCGAAAGGATAACAATTGGGTGGGACGGAGGTAGTATTATTTATTAATAATATATATATATATATAAAGATGAAAGTGTAAAAAAAAGATCGAACTGGAATGAGCTCGATACCAGCCAGCTCGAAATCTATCGACCTGGTCATCAAAAGTGCGGATTAGTCGACATGACCTGAGGTCGATTTCAATTGTCAAATTAGTAAAAGGTCACCTAGCTTCTGCAGTTATACAACAAATCTTAATAAATCTGTATAACGTTGGATGATTATGGTGAAGAAGTCTGTACCTTAACAAATCTTTCGTATGCTGTTTAATGGAGGTCCAGAAAGATGAATCACAACAGTCCTTTGTTACAAAGATTTACTCTCTAAAGAAGTCCACACGAACGCCCGATCGTCCTACGATCACCGGAGTCGGTACTAGCCGAATTGTTTGCCTCTCTCTCTCTCTCTTTCTCTAGCCTCTCTTGATGTTGAGCGGCTAGGGTTTTTCTCTAAAACCGAAATTTGATGATTAAACCCTAATATTATACATCATTATGTATATATATAGGGGGGAGAGAGAGATTTTTGGCCTAACCCTAATCCATGTGGTTTCTAAAACCCATTATGACTTTGGGTTATTATTATTATTAAATCTGAATTCTAATATAATTAATCAAGTCCCACTTAATTAATTCAATAATTAAATTCGAATAATAATAATACTTATTAAATCCGAATTCTAATATAATTAATCAAGTCCCACTTAATTAATTCAATAATTAAATTCGAATAAACAATAATATATTTAAATTCGTAATTTAAATAAACCTCCGTTTTGACGTTCTTTGTGTGTGACCCTTTAGGTTATTATTACGTTGGCAATAATTTTATTATCTAATAATAAAATTATAAACAATGAGCGGCATCTAGTAATACATCATTGCTACCCAAGTAACAATAATAATTGGTGATTCAATTAAACCTTTCGTGAATAATGTTCCATGTAATATAATCCCTTTAACCTTATATTATAGATCAAACTCGAGGCATGTATAGTGTCATCCTCTTCAACGTTTAATCTCGGTTTCCTTGATCAATGAGTAGACTATTTAAACAAATCAATATTTGAGCATGACCATGCATTTCATAGTCTCACTCAATCAAGAGGCCAATAATATCACTCCTAGAATTGGAGGGTTAAATCCTATATCTACCATTCATATTCCTCATACGATTCATAGCATACCCAATGTACACCTTTATCATTACCCGGTTAAAGGTAACTTTGAGTGTAATCAAAGTATATTAATTCTCGTATAGAAATATAATGATTTCAAGTCAGAGGATCATTACATCATTATCACAGTGAGATTTCTTATGACACTTATTAACATGTAGAATCTCACGGCGGGTCTTTCCAGTGTCATGTATTGATACACACGCTTATGTTCTTGACTTTAGTATCACCATAACTATGACCAATGAGATGTGGTCATCTGTCAACAAACATACTAGTCTTATTGCATTATTATTGTCCTTAAATAATAATACTTGACTAGGGAATTTTAGGAATAAAATACTATTCATATAATCTCATTTTTAAGTCACATACTTAAAGATATATATTACGTATTAATATTCCAAGGACATTTATTATCCTTTCAATTTATAACGCAGTAAATAAAGACATAATAAATAATAATTAAATAATCACATAAAACATAATCCTTAATTGTTTTCAATAAAACATTAAAAGTATTGTCTCTAGGACACCAATACTAACAGTTTAAAAGCTGACAAAATGCCCCATGAGGTTTAGAAATTTATAATTTTTTTCCTCAAGTTTTAAACTTGACGAATGATTCCCTGAAGTTTGAAATTTTTTATAAAGTCCACTAAAGTTTGTAAATTAGCAAATCAAGCCCCACAAAATTACAAGTTGATCCCTGATGGAAAAAGTACACAAAAAGTTACTAAAAATGTTAGGAATATTATGAAAAATACACGTGAGTACATAAAAATTCCTAAAAATATTAGGAATATTAGGAAAAATACTTGTGGGTACATAAAAAATTATTAAATTATTAGAAAAAATATGCGTGGGGACATAAAAAATTCCTAAATTATTAGGAATAATTAAGAAAAATATGTGTGTGTACACAATTTTTTTAAGTTATTAGGAATATTTGGAAAAATACCTGTGCGTACACAAAAAATTCTAAAATATTAGGAAAAATTATGAAAAATACATGTGGGTACATTAAAATTCCTAAATTATTAGTAAAAATACGAGTGAGTACACAAAAATTCCTAAAATATTAGGTAAAATTATGAAAAATATATGTGGGTACATAAAAATTTCTAAATTATTAGGAAAAATAATTGTGGGTACACAAAAAATTCCAAAATTATTAGGAAAAATTAGGAAAAATACTACACAAAAATTACTAAATTATTAGGAATAATTAAGAAAAATACATCTTGTTACACAAAAAAAATCTAAATTATTAGAAAAAATATTTGTGGGTACACGAAAAATTCCTAAATTATTAGATAAAATACATGTGGGTACACAAAAATTCCTAAATTATTAGGAATAATTAAGAAAAATACTCGTGGGTACACAAAAAATTCCTAAATTATTAGAAAAAAATTATTAAAAATACCTGTGGGTATACAAAAAATTCCTAAATTATTAGAAAAAATTATTAAAAATACTTGTGTGTACATAAAAATTCCTAAATTATTAGGAAAAGTACCTATGGGTACAAAAAAAATTCCTAAATTATTAAGAAAAATTAGGAAAAATACCTGTGAGTACACAAAAATTCCTAAATTATTAGGAATAATTAAGAAAAATACATGTGGGTACACAAAAGATTCCTAAATTATTAGAAAAAATACATGTGTGTACACAAAAAAATCCTAAATTATTAGGAAAAATAAAGAAAAATACCAGTGGGTACATAAAAATTCCTAAATTATTAGGAATAATTAAGAAAAATACCTATGGTTATACAAAAATTTCCTAAATTATTAGGAAAAATGATGAAAAATACATGTGGGTACACAAAAAATTCCTAAATTATTATAAAAAATTATAAAAAATACTCATGGGTACATAAAAATTCCTAAATTATTAGGAAAAATACTTGTGGGTACACAAAAAAATTCTAAATTATTAGAAAAAATACTTGTGGGTACACAAAAAATTCCTAAATTATTAGGAATAATTACGAAAAATACCAATGGATACACAAACAATTCCTAAAAATATTAGAAACATTACGAAAAATACTGTGGGTACATAAAAATTCCTAAAAATATTAGGAATATTACGAAAAATACATGTGGGTACATAAAAAATTCCTAAATTATTAGGAATAATTAAGAAAAATACCTAGGAGAAAAGTTGAGGTTCAAGTCGACCTCAAACCAAGTTGAAGGCCACCAAAGCATTGAAAAATAAGGGAAATTGACCTATGTGAAAAAGTAAGGTCAATTTCAACCTCATTTCAAGTCAATGAAGCATTTGACCTCGATACTTCTTCGACCTTGAAATACATTTGAAGTGTAATTCGACCTCAATCGAGGTTGAATCAAAAACAAAGCCAAAAGGCCTATTCGATCTCAAAGTACCGTTCGACCTCAATCGAGGTCGAAATCGAACTCTACTTCAGCCTCATGTTTCAACTCTAAAGAGCCAATGAAGCCAAATTCGACCTCAGCCGAGGTCGAAATCAATCTCATGCTCCTGTTTCGACCTCAATGGATTTTCGAGTCTAATTTGACCTCAATCGAGGTCGAATTCGACCTCAGTCACGTAATCGACCTCAAGGTGATTTTTCTGTTGTAATCAACTTCAATCGAAGTCAATTTCGACCTCGGTTCTCCATATCAACCTGGGAATGCATTTCAAGTCTTGTTCGACCTCGACGAAGTCAATTTCGACCTCAATCCTTAAATCGACCTAGGGTGAAATTGAACCCCTGATCGACCTCGATCCAGGTCGATTTGAGGCAGGTCTGCAAGAAACTCATCAATGACGAGTTTGCTAGAAATAAAGTCCATGGGGGACCAGTTTATATAATATTGATTATTTAAAAGAGTTAATAATAAAAGGCTTGAGTCCAAAAGATAAAATAAGACTGACTAAAACAAGTCAAAAGCCTGGTAAGGCACTTAAAAACCTTTGTGAAACTTTTAAGAAAACTCACAAAATTTTCCCAAAAGCTGGGGGGCAAATGATATGGGTAAAAATAGCCCTAAGGAAATAATAAATACAGCGTTTATTATTTATTAGACCTAGTATGGTCTAAAGGCATGGGCCCTTAAAATGAACTAGGAAAATAAATTCTAGGGTCAACTGGATTTGTAAGTCCAGCCCACAAGCTCTGTTAAAGCCATTGGCCCATTAAGCCTTTGTTATTAATTAATTTATAATTAATTACGAAATTAATTAATAAAGACTCAGTAAAGGCCCAAGAAGCCTGTTGAAGGCCCTCATCCTAGAAGAATCTAGAAACCTTAGCGTGGAAGTGTCCTATGAGACCCCTCATCTATGGAAGGCTCTAGATGCCCAATCTCAAAGATAAATCTCACCTGCTAGAGTCCAACGAGGGCTCTCATTCCTTAAAGGTTATAACACCCTTACGTAAGTAGGAGACTTAGCCCCCAAGTCTCCTGACCCTAATCTAACTCCAAGGCTCTCGTGCGCCTATATAAAGGGCCTAACCCCTCAACATTAGAACTATGTTATTGGCTTGATTCTCACACACATTGAGATACGTAGGCAGTTAACGAGGACCCGAGATAGTCACGAAACGTTAACGCAGCCATTAAAGCTTGAAGCTCCCGCAAACCCTAGCATTAATTATGTATTAAAGGCGACCTAGTTTTTAATCCGTAACAAATACATATTAAAAATATTCACTAAAACAATAGTAACTTTGACACTTATTTGACAAATTACTTTATTTGGAATAAATAGTTAGACATACCAGAATTTTATTTAATAAGCTACGAATCATTAAAATAATTTAGTGATTGTAGTTTAATTGCACACATTTTAGTAATGTGTTAGTACTGTCTCCAAAGAGCGGAAACTAATAATAGGAAAATATGAAGCTTGAAAAATCAACATACCCAAGTCTCTCATCAGTAAAACAAGTTCAATCAAAAGAATCATTAAACTAAAAAAACAAACAAACATATCAACTAACAAAGCCAATTTACAGCAAATCAACACAATTGGTATCAATTGACAAAGATAACATAAATAACAATACCTTGATTAGAATTGATCATAAAAAATCTTCTATAAAATCATAGTGAATACACTTTGAAAAGGTCAATTTGAACCAAATCAACACAATTTGTATCAATTGAAAAAGGTAACAATAAAGATTTATATAAAAAATAAAAAACTAAAACCTGGTCACTATTTTATACTACAGAAATCACCCTATAAACACTATCGATCATTATTTTATATATTACAAATCATCCAAATTCACCAATTTTATCCTTATGAATTTATTAAATTTGCTTGTTCCATATGCAAAACACTGGTGACTGAGAATCAGAATTATTATTGGAAGTGGTTAAATGATTGCAGTAGTAGTGATAAGTGATGATAGTGAAATTGGTGGTAATACGATGTATAGGAGAACATATATATATACATATTTGGGTAGGATAGATAATTTCTTATGAGAAATCAACGGAGAAGATCACCGAAGCAGAGGGAGATGGGGCTATATCCCCCCACCAAGCTGAGTGGCAGGAGGAGAAGAGGCCTCGACAAATAAAAACTTCCTTTTTTTGCTTTGGCCTCTCTTTCTCCACGCAAAGGGAATTCATGCGTAAGGGGTAAGCATTTAGGGGAAGCCGGCTCTTCCGGTAAGCGAGTAGTCCGTTATGGACCCCCGTATATATGTATAGGGTTCTACTCAAATAGAAAAAAACTTACATGAGAAATAGAAAATAAAGGTATTGGTGAGATTGCTAAGCTGTATGAACAGAAGTCGTGATAACCCAATACTAGAACAAGACAGATAAATAATACTACGTCTACACAGAAATCAAGAAAAAATGAAGGTAAGACAAATACAGTGAATCAAGACATTAGAAGAAGTTTTGAAGTCTACTAAGGTCACTGAAAGAAATTCATTAATATGTTCATGCCTCAGTGAAGAATAATGTTTAAAGGCTTTCAGAATTTTAAAAGTGTTGAAGATTCAGTATAAAAGTGTCACTAGAAGATTTCAGTTTATTAGCATTGTTTGAAGATAGACAGTGTTCGAAACATAGGAATCTAGAAGAATTGAAGTCAGGGTAAAGACAAAGAGAGACATTGTCTAAGTACCAGAAAAGATTCCTATAAAAGTACTATGTTTATTGATAGTTAGTGTTCGAAGCAATGAAGTTGTTGCAAACTTAACAATGTACTTAAGGTAATAATACGAAGACCTGGATCAAAGTTAGTCGTCTGTGAACCAGACCAGTTGCACTAGGCATCAGCGGTTTGTGAAAGAAATTTGAGTATTATCTGTAGAAGAATTGTTAAGTTGAAGAACGTACTTGGAAAGAACGATTATTTATTAAGGTACGAAAAGTGATTTGTAGAGGTTATAGCCAAACAGCTAAAACAACTCAAAGGATGCAAAGTATCACAACTTTGGTACGAAAAGTGAACTTTTCTGAACTACATTCGAAGACCGAAAATAGCTCAGGGTACATGGTGTAATGTGACAAGACTTTGGTACAAGAAATGGAAGTTGGTGAACTTCAGTCAAGGAATAAATAGAGGGTGAAAGTGCAGTGACTAAACAGCACTTTGACCATGAAAATGGAATCGCAGCGCGTCGAAAAATTCAGCGCATCCAAGGTTGATAATATATATATATATATATATATATATATATATATATATATATATATATATATATATATATATATATATTCACTTGACATGTAATGCCTTTGGCGCATCCAAAGCATATATACCAAAGGCGCATCATACGCTTTGTTCAAGGCGCATCCAAGCCTTGGCGCATCCAAGCAGTTACTTTATTAAACTCAAGTCTACACTATAAATAGAAGACAACCAATCATTTTAAAAATAAGATAAGGGTTTTCTTTAAGAAAAATATTAGAGAGCAACAGTCATCGCCGGGAGCAAGAAGACTTAATTTATACACACTCATATCTTGTTTCCGATTAGATATTAAGACTCAGTTCTTTAATGAAAAATGCCCAGGACCCCTAAATATCACCTTTTACGTACTCAGTTTTTCCTTGTGCTGATTCAGATATATTTGTATAGGAACTGAGCTTTATAATTTTGTGTTAGTAGTAAAGAACTTATTTTATTCTTCGGGGACCAGTTATATTTTTAGCTTGGTGTAGCGACTTTCGTGTTAGTAATTGTGCTCTAGAGACAATACTTTTTATATTTTAAGGAAAATATTTATTATTAAGGATTATGTTTTATTGATTATTATTTATTTATTATATTTTGTTTACTGCGTAATAAATTGAAAGCATAGTAAATGTCCTTGGAATTTTGATACGTATTCTATATCTTTAAGTATGTGACTTAAAAATGAGATTATATGAATAGTATCTTATTCCTAAAATTCCCTAGTCGAGTATTATTATTAAAGGACAATAATAATGCACAAAGACTAGTATGTTTCTTGACAGATGACCACATCTCATTGGTCATAGGTATGGGGATACTAAAGTCAAGAACATAAGTGCATGTCTCAATGCATGGCACTGGAATGACCCGCTGTGAGATTCTACATGTTAAGTAAGTGTCATAAGTAATTCTCACTGTGATAATGGTGTAATGATCCTTAGACCTGAAATCATTATATTTCTATACGAGAATTAATATACTTTGATTACATTAAAAGTTAACTTTGACCGGGTGATGATAAAAGTGGACATTGGGTATATTATGAATCGTATGAGAAATATGAATGATCTCGATGAGATTTAATCCTCCTAATTTTAGGAGTGATATTATTGGCCTCTTGTTTGAGTGAGACTATGAAATGAACGGCCGTGCTCAAATATTGATTTGATTTTAACAGTCTACTCATCGATCAAGAAAATAAAGATTAAATTATGAAGAGGATGACACGAGACATGCCTTGAGTTTAATCTATAATATCAAGATTAAAGGGATTATATTACATGGAACATTATTCACGAAAGGCTTAATCGAATCACCGATTTATTATTATTACTTGGGTAGCAATGATGTATTACTAGATGCCGCTCATTGTTTACAATTTTAATTAGATATTAAAATTGTTGCCAACGTAATAATAACCTACAGGGTCACACACAAAGAACGCTTGAAGGAGAAATAATTTAAATTATGAATTTAAATTAAATAAGTAATTTATTTTATTTATGATATTAATTAAGTATGACTTAATTAATTATATAAATAGAATAAATGAATTACTTAAACTAATTCCAAAATTAATAATTAATTAATTAAGTGAGACTTAATTAAATAATTTAGAATTTTGGATTAGTATTAATTATAATTGGATTATAATTAGAAAACTTATTCCTCTCTCTATATAATCTCTTTATGGGCTGATTTAATAAGATAGAGATTTTACAAAAAACCCTAGCCGTTCTGAGAGAGGAGGAAGATAGAGAGAGAAGAAGTTTTCGGGTGCTAGTACACATCAATCCTTCATGAAAAGTGTTCGTGTGGATACCGTAGAGCATAGATCGCGAGAGCGGGATACGTGGTGATTAAACAAGCTTTGGACCTCCATTAATCTTCCATTAATGAACTGTTAAAGCTTCTAAAGGTATTTATTCTTTATCTCCGAATTAAATCTTTTGTTTTCGCATAGATCCTGCGGAGGGTTTCGCTATTTTGATTTATTTTCGTGTTTATTCCGCTGCGTTTGTGTCACGAAACCCTACAATGGCATCAGAGCTACTTGCGAAACGTTTTAATTCGGTTATGTGTTTAACAGTTTTTGATATATAAGCATGTATGCGATCTATCATGATTTTATATTGATACAATATGTATATGTTTATATATATTATGAATATATGATATTTTCTGATATATAATCATGTGATGATTATGTGTGTTGATGTATGTATATGATACATGTTTGTTCTTATTATGGGAATCGTATTCGATACGAATTCTGAAACGGCTGCCGTTGATTTTCTGAAATCTGTGTCCGTTGTCCGATTTTCGCAAACGATATGTGTTTTCTGACTGTAATCGGGTCACTGAGCAATACTGACATAGTCAGCTCTGCGTTTGTAAGCCATTAGATGTCGTTACAGCCTCCAAAACGGTGATTTATGATTTTCTGAAAATTATTTGATTTTCTAAAATT
Source organism: Oenanthe sinensis (assembly GCA_028671895.1). Taxonomy (NCBI): domain Eukaryota; kingdom Viridiplantae; phylum Streptophyta; class Magnoliopsida; order Apiales; family Apiaceae; genus Oenanthe; species Oenanthe sinensis. The sequence goes on along the minus strand of CM053810.1, from coordinate 40,946,942 downwards.
TTGAGTATATGTATGTATATATTATGAATATATGATATTCATGTAATGTATAATCATATGATGATTGTATGTATCTCTGTGTATGTATATATGATATATGCTTGTTCTTGTTATGAGAATTGTATATGATACGATTTCTGAAACACCGTCAGATTTGGAGAAATCTGACTGCTGTATCCGATTTTCGTAAACGATATGTGTTTTCTGACTGGAATCGGGCCAATGAACAAAACTAATAGCTATGCTATCACCGACTGGTCTGTAAGGCGTTTGACGTCGTTAAGGGCCTCGAAATAGCGATTTATTGTCTTCAGAAATCTGTTTTTAATTTTCTGAAATTTCGAAATTTGTTATATATGATTATATGATATGATTATATAATATGAGATATATTATATGTGTTATATGATAGCATGGTGGATGGTTATGGCCTAAAGACCCATAAGATAGTGGTTTTGATTTATGATTTTGGTTTCTAAATATGACTTGCATGTCGTTTATTCATTGTAATTTAATTATCTCGAATGTAACTCGAGTTCTTCTTGTAATTTCATTAGAATAATTTTATTTTTATTATTCAATGTAATTATCAATGAAGACTTGCAAGCAAGGAGGCGATCCAAAAGGGGATGATGGAGCAATGAAGAAAGAAGACATGTAATAGATAGTATTTTTAAAACCACCATAGACTGACCTTGATATTTCCATTAGCTTGGAAATATCATATAGGATGGGGCCATAACCAAACACGTTTAATTTACGCACATTACATATATGTATATGATTGCATGTATTGGTATGTATGCGTAGATATAATTGAGATGCATGCTTAATATTGATTAATCATGTAGGTATTAGATACGACACCTATGCCATGTTTGCTTAAACAAGATAAAATCTGTAACGATTCAAGATTTTAAAATTAACAAACGATCATGAGATTCTTGTGTTTATGAAATATGGATTTTTAAAACACGGAATTAAATATGGATTTTTGATATCTATAATTGGGATTTTCTGACAAAAGCGGATATGCGTATTCGTAAGGCTGATGGGTTTTAAGTGTGACCATTGGTATCCTCCATCTACCTGGGAAATGAACAATTTAAGATGTCGATTTGAAATATTTGGTTCAAGAAAAAATTGAGGATCTCTTTATGATGTGATCATGATCGTTATAAATTTTCTAAAACCCCTTAACAAAATATTAAGTTTTACTCGGATGCTTTCCAATGAATGAACACTCATCGAATCCTAGATCGATAAGGGGAAGGACTGTCAGTGGCAGGGGACTCCTATCTATCGTGGTGAGATGCGACGAATATAAACGGTTATATTCGGCCGTTGTATCATTGGATCTAACTTAACTGAGTCGTCATAATAAGTGAAAATAAACGGTTATATTCAACTATTATGAACTTAGAAGCATAGAGTTTGGTTAAAAGTCTATTAGATAGATAAGATCAATCGTTGTTCACCAAACTATCCAAGAATTATATATGATATAATTGACAACTATTGTCTACCTAAATAATCATTTTCTAAGGACTTCCAGTGGTTGACTTAGGACATGACGAAATATGGATCTTTGCTCACTAGAAAGAATTATGGGATATACTTTTCAAATTAATAGTAAGGGCTATTAGTTTGATAAAAATAGTGGGAGGTATATGATGATATACCATAATCACTTAAACATAATTAATATTAAATTTGCAACCTAGTTTATTTTATGCACTTTAATATTGTAGATATCAAATGATAAACACAAACAACTTCTCTATGCGATCAGTTCTTGAGAAGGACAAGTTGACGAGAATATATTTCCTTGACTGACATAGGAGCTTGAGGATCGTCCTCGGGCACCACGATATTAGTCAAATCTCTTCCCCTGCTCTTAAAGTTGAGAATGTAACATGTGCAAATCATAGTGCTTATTGGAAGCAAATTGATGTTGCGACTGATGTTTCATGTCTCATGCTCGCAAATATATGTGTTGAGCTTAAGAAGCAATACAAGCATATAGATGCTTATGAAACGATTGAGCACGAGATATATTTGAAAGGGCACTATACACTTACAAGTAGGGAGAGTGAGACCCGGTTACACCACATGTTCTAAAGATTATAGGGTATAATGAATACCATTGATATTTTGGGTTTCCAGATTGGTCTGGAGACAGTTAGATTTGATCTTACAATCGTTGGACAAATATTATTCTTATTTTGTTATGAACAATAAAGTGAATAAGATTGGTAAAACACCTGTTGAGTTGCTAAGCATATTGAGAACTGCTGAAAGTAATATGATAAATGCATGAACTACTACTATATTGATGGTAAACATAGGGAATGCAAAAGGGAAAGGAAAATGGAAAGGCAAGGAGAAGATTTGATCTAGTTCCGTTATCAAACCAAAGTCCAATCCCTAAAGCAGACTCTAAAGTCTGAATGAGGTGTTGATAAAGAAGACGATTGTCACTTCTGTGGAAAGTTGGGAGACTGGAAATTAAACTGTCATGCTTAATTGGAAGATCGGAAGATGATGATTAATAAGGGTCAAGCTTAAGGTATCGGGTTGGAATTGGAGTAAAGATAGTTGCTCTGGTTCGAGGAACTCGTTACTTAATTTTTGGCCTATAAGGAAAATTTAGAACTTAATAATTGTTATAGCGTGCTTGCAATTGGCAGAGACATTATTTCAGTTTCTTGTTTGGACAAGAAAGGCTTTTTCATTTTATAACAATAGTTGTTTATTCTATTTTGATGATGAGCCTTATAATGTTGCACATCTAATTAACAATTTATATGTTCTAAAGTGACTCAAATCAAATATTACCTTTGGCACTGTTGTTGAGGCCGTATTAATAAGAAACGCATTTTCAGAATACCTAAGGATGTATTCATGGATAAGTTTGAGTATGAATCATACAAAAGGATGCGAATCTTGGTTTATTTGGTAAAATGGCTAAAGCTCCTTTTACCGGACATGGTGAAGGGATCATTGAATGGGTATGAATTATACATAGTGATGTATGTGGTCATATGTGTACGATGACAAAAGGTAGATTTTATTAACTTCATAAAATTTACTAATTATTTTAGTAGATACGGATATATGTATCTTTTGAAGAACTAATCCGAATCATTTGAAAAGTTCAAAGACTATAAAGATGAAGTAGAAAATATCAAAGAAAAGTTTTTTTTGATAGGAGATATCACACCTTGTTGGACATGGTGCGATCAATGTTAAGTCAATGAATCTTCCAATTAGTTTCTGGGGTTGCACCCTGGAAACGGCTCCACATACACTTAACTGTGTTCCTACTAAATTGGTTCAAAAGACTCCTTATGAGATATGGACTGAGCAACGTCACAGCATGTCATTTATAAAATTTTGGGGATGTGAAGCATTTGTGAAACGTCTAATCTCTGACAAGCTAGGACCAAAATCAGACAAATGTAATTTTGTGGAATACCCAACTAAAACAAGGGGTTATTCTTTCTATAATCCTTCCGAGAACAAAGTATTTGTTGCTCGAACTGCTAAGAGACAGTGGGAGGATAATATATCTCAATGAAGTTTGAGACCCACATGATAATGTTGAACCAGTGGAGGAACCTGAGTAGAATGTACAAGAAAAATAATACTGCTCAAGAAACACAGGTGTTCGTAGGTTTAGTAGGATTCGCCATGAGCCCAAGAGATAATATGGATTTCTCTTGACTCAAGATGGTGATGTGATGCTTGTGGATGAAGATGAGCCTCTCACCTACCTAGATACTATAAACACTCCAGATTCTAAGAGATGGCTGGATGCCATTAAATCTGAGATGGAATCCATGTATACTAATCAAGTATGAACTTTGGTTGATCCACCTGAAGGGGTAAAACCTATAGGGTGCAAGTGGGTTTTCAAGAAGAAGACCGACATGGATGCTAATGTACAGACCTATAAGGCACGATTGGTGGCAAATGGTTTCAAGAAAATTCATGGTATTGACTATGATGAGACCTTTTCACCAGTTGTTATGGTCATGTCCATCAGGATTTTGCTTGCTATAGCTGCTTACTATGACTATGAAATCTGGCAAATGGATGTCAAAACCGCTTTCTTAAATGAGAGCCTTGAAGAAGATATGGATGTGTACATGACACACCCTAAGGGTTTTGTTGATCTAAAGGATGCTGGAAATGTATGTAAGTTGCGTCGATCCATTTATGGATTAAAGCAGGCCTCGAGGAGATGGAACATTTGTTTTCATGAAACAGTCAAAAAGAGTTTGACTTTATTCAGAATGAAGATGAAACTTGTGTTTACAAGAAGTTTAGTGGGAGCCATGTGGCATTCCTAGTATTATATGTTGATGATATATTACTAATAGGGAATGACATTCCTTCTCTACAGACTGTGAAGACTTGGTTGAGAAATAATTTCTCAATGAAAGACTTAGGCGATGTGACATATATATTAGGGATCGAGATCTATAGAGATAGATCAAGGTGATTGATCGGCCTAATTTAGAGTACATACATTGACAAAGTTTTGCATCGATTTTAAATGCAAAGAGACTAAAATGGATATGTCCCAATGTCTCATGGGATAGTGATCTCAAAATAAAATTTGTCCTAAATCATTGGATGATAGGGACTGCATGAGTAAAATTCCATATGCATCAGCAATTGGTTTTATAATGTATGCAATGATATGTACTTGTCCTGATGTCTCGTATGCTTTAACCATGATGAGTAGATACCGATCTAATCCAGGTGAAGATCACTGGACGACAGTCAAGAATATTCTTAAGTACTTAAAGAGGACTAAAGATTCATTCTTGTTATATGGAGGAGATGTGAAGCTAGTTGTAAGAGGTTTCAGTGATACTGGTTTCTAGACAGATAACGATAATTTAATGTTTCTGTCTGTCTTTGTGTTTTATCTAATTTTATTGAGATGTTGTATGCTGGAATGGTTCACAGCAGAGACAATAGTTGATTCTACAATAGAGCCTGAGTATATTGATACTTGCGAAGCAGCCAAGGAGGCTGTTTGGGCATGTACTTAGGAGATATCATCTAATTAATGAGATTAATGATCAAGGAGATATACATATATGTAAAGTGCATACTAATAATAATATTGCAGACCCACTGACTAAGGCTTTGTCGCAGATGAAGCATGAAAGTCACACTAGTTTCATGAGTAGTGGATACTTGGGTAATTGGCTCTAGTGCAAGTGGGAGATTGTTAGTAATTGTGCTCTAGAGACAATACTTTTTATATTTTAAGGAAAATATTTATTATTAAGGATTATGTTTTATTGATTATTATTTATTTATTATGTTTTGTTTACTGCGTAATAAATTGAAAGCATAGTAAATGTCCTTGGAATTTTGATACGTATTCTATATCTTTAAGTATGTGACTTAAAAATGAGATTATATGAATAGTATCTTATTCCTAAAATTCCCTAGTCGAGTATTATTATTTAAGGACAATAATAATGCACAAAGACTAGTATGTTTCTTGACAGATGACCACATCTCATTGGTCATAGGTATGGGGATACTAAAGTCAAGAACATAAGTGCATGTCTCAATGCATGGCACTGGAATGACCCGCTGTGAGATTCTACATGTTAAGTAAGTGTCATAAGTAATTCTCACTGTGATAATGGTGTAATGATCCTTAGACCTGAAATCATTATATTTCTATACGAGAATTAATATACTTTGATTACATTAAAAGTTAACTTTGACCGGGTGATGATAAAAGTGGACATTGGGTATATTATGAATCGTATGAGAAATATGAATGATCTCGATGGGATTTAATCCTCCTAATTTTAGGAGTGATATTATTGGCCTCTTGTTTGAGTGAGACTATGAAATGCACGGCCGTGCTCAAATGTTGATTTGATTTTAATAGTCTACTCATCGATCAAGAAAATAAAGATTAAATTATGAAGAGGATGACACGAGACATGCCTTGAGTTTAATCTATAATATCAAGATTAAAGGGATTATATTACATGGAACATTATTCACGAAAGGCTTAATCGAATCACCGATTTATTATTATTACTTGGGTAGCAATGATGTATTACTAGATGCCGCTTATTATTTACAATTTTAATTAGATATTAAAATTGTTGCCAACGTAATAATAACCTACAGGGTCACACACAAAGAACGCTTGAAGGAGAAATAATTTAAATTATGAATTTAAATTAAATAAGTAATTTATTTTATTTATGATATTAATTAAGTATGACTTAATTAATTATATAAATAGAATAAATGAATTACTTAAACTAATTCCAAAATTAATAATTAATTAATTAAGTGAGACTTAATTAAATAATTTAGAATTTTGGATTAGTATTAATTATAATTGGATTATAATTAGAAAACTTATTCATCTCTCTATATAATCTCTTTATGGGCTGATTTAATAAGATAGAGATTTTACAAAAAACCCTAGCCGCTCTGAGAGAGGAGGAAGATAGAGAGAGAAGAAGTTTTCGGGTGCTAGTACACATCAATCCTTCATGAAAAGTGTTCGTGTGGATACCGTAGAGCGTAGATCGCAAGAGCGGGATACGTGGTGATTAAACAAGCTTTGGACCTCCATTAATCTTCCATTAATGAATTGTTAAAGCTTCTAAAGGTATTTATTCTTTATCTCCGAATTAAATCTTTTGTTTTCGCATGGATCCTGCGGAGTGTTTCGCTATTTTGATTTATTTTCGTGTTTATTCCGCTGCATTTGTGTCACGAAACCCTACATTTCGGATATATATAAATGATATATTCTCGAATCTTGTCCCATTTATTTTCTTGAACCCAATTGATTTATCCGGAAACCCAGAAAATTAGTAAGCAGCTCTCCTAAAAACTAAAAATAGTCAAACCCACTCTAAAGCAGTAATTTATTTATCTGCAAATTCCGAAAAAAATTTAAATTATTATTAGTATCGTATTCAACCCCCCCTTCTACGATACTTCGGGACTTAACAAAAGGAACAACCTATATATCTCATGTGTTTTAATACACCAAATCCAAATACATAAACCACACACTCCCTTCATCTCTCAACCTCAATTCACCAGCCCTATCATATTTCCCCGACCCACTCACACATCCACCCTCCTTAGTCCACATCATCTTTTTCTCGACCCCCATCATCCTACTTCAATTACCCATATACTCCATCCAACCTCCCATTCTCCGCCCGCAACTCTATTCCACCCCAATCACTGCCCCCTCCCCTACTGTCCATAATATTTACAGATCCAACAGTTTTTATTAGTTTTAATTCATCTTTGAATTTGTCAACGTCGCTATTTTGATAAGATTGTTAATAGTGATACGAAAACAGTAATGGTGATGATTGAAGTAGAACTGAGATTGATGATGATGAAGCAGGTGTCGTGATGGATATGCACATGTTATTTTTTAGAGATTTTTGTTTTATAAATCAGTGATTTTTATTATACAGATTAGTGATTTGTGTAAGACAAATTAATGGTTTTAGAGTGTATTTTGTACTTTTGATACTTTTATAATATAAAATAGGTAATTTCAGACTTTTATCATAAATTGATTTAGTATTTCATGTTCATATATTGTGCTTATATATCACATCTTATTATTTTCATAAAAAATTATTATTGTTGATTGTTATCACTATAATCACTATTTTGTACTACAGAAATCACCTGTTTATACATTGTCAGTCACTATTTTATATATTATAAATCATTAAAATTCACCAATTTTGTTTTTTACAAATTTATTAAGTTTGTTTATTCTATGCATGACAATGGTGACCAAGGGTAATAATGCACTTTCAACAACCATCATCTATGTTTAATATACCACTTCCAATCATTCTCTCTATTAAATTTCAAAAAATAAAAATTAACTAATTAACTACCCTTTCGATTTCAATCTACCGGAAAAGATAAACTTTGACTTGATGAGGGGTTGAGGGATTGAGGGAATGGTGAGACATGGAAGGGGGTGTAAGAGAATTGATGAGACGTGTATATGTATATATTATATATATATAGACTTTGACTTGTTAATGGACCGGGCTATTCCTTATTTTCTATCTCTTATTTTAACTTATTTTCTATTTGATCACTTACCTATATTTATATATATTATATGCATATACATAAAAATAATGGAAATACTAAAACAAAATTAAATGAAAAAGAATAATACATACAGTTAATGGGTTTCAATCTTTTCTCACTCTCAATCATTCAAAATTTTAATATTTCACCTACTTTCTCTCTCTCTCTCTCTCTTATTCAATATATGAGATATAAATGAAGAAGGTGTTGTCAATATTGTATGATATAGACATAATATATAATTGTTGTATACATGAAACAATACAACATATATGACACACATATGAATGAATATAATTCATATATATAATATTAATCCATATAATAAAGTGTATCATTAAAATCATGCAATTACATAATTAACTACAATTAAGAAGAAGGGTTTAAGAAAAGAACAGAGATTGGATTTAATCTCGAGTCCAGAAAATATGTCTCCTTAAAGCAGTTTCATCTCTCACTGTCTGTGCATAGCGACCTGCCTCCCAGGATAAAATGAGGTATAATACCACCGATAAATTGAAGACACTCTCAACGAACTTGAAATGAGTTAGAAACTATCACCGAAATATTTTGAACTTTAAAACTGAAGAGATTAAAATTATAGAGAAGGCTATAATTTTCTCAACTTGAAAAAACTGAATCTCTAAGACTCTATTTATAAGGAGAGACTTGAATGTGCTTGTTATTCTTTTCAATGTGGTACAAAGTATTTATAAGAAAAACCAAGGAATAGGTTTGTACTACTCTCGATGTGGTACACTACTCAAATACCACTTTAAAGGGTTATACTTTGGAACATCAATTCTCATTCACCCTTTATCCATTTTGAGCGTCTAAATATGCGTTGGAATTCACTCACAAAGTAGAATACGATCCAACAAATACATAAAAGTAACATATAGAGTTTACCACTCAAATTGAGTCTCAAAATGGTACACAACTTAGTCTAAAATACTAAGTTTTTCCAACAATCCCTCACAAATGAGATTGATGGTCCAGTAGCACACACCATATAAACAGACAGACACAGAGCTTGACTTGGTGATAGTTTCTACGGTTAGATATAGCATACAGTAGGTAGAGAATGATCCTTGAACCTCCGCTTGAGTAAGCATACCGACTTTACTAGTAGACAGTAGACGTGATTGTCCTTGATTTGTTCGACCGTTTGTGTAAATAATGATATATTTATCATTATAGGTTTCCTGACTCATTCAGTTCTCATTATTATGCAGGAGTTTCTAAATAATTGTGTCTCTCAATTCTCCTTTGAAGCGACCCCACTTCTCTACCGCATAAGTGATCTTTATCTTATAGAGTAACCTACATCTACTCAACTGAATTGCATGCGTTTAAACTTATACTCCATGTATTTACCGAAATATCATTAAAAACATAAGGCATATCCTCCTACCATATGGGTCTCATTGTTTCCTCATCATAAGAATAGGGCACTTTAAAGTGACCAATTTTCATTGTACTCGTGTATCTACTTAGTTTACCAACTGTATAGTCCATGTCTGATTTTGTACAATATAACAAAGTACAACAAACTTTGAAACACTCTTGAGAGACTATTTTACCTTTATATTTGGATTCAGGCAAAATCCATTTCACATGATTCCAATTACATTATAAACAATTAATTGATCTTCTCAAGGTTTGAGTCATCGTCATATCACTTGCATACTATGAGACTCTATGAAATTATTAAAATTTCAAGTCTCATCAATCATGATTGAGATGATCTTTTGGTCATTACTTCTTGTAATGATCAGATCATTCACGTGCAACCACAATAACCTTGTCTTTCATGTGTAAATAACTCAAACACACTTTTCAATCCATTGATTGCTTTTTATCAATTCATAATTTTAACTTTGGCATATTTCACATTTTGATAATTATTTTCATCAACCATCTATCAAGGCCTGAAATTGTTATTGTCATTACCAATTTTTAGCGTCCCAAAAATTAGCAATTTCAATTTATCTCATTACCAAGTTTAAGCATCCCTAAACTGGTAATACTCATGCATGTAGTTACCCAATTTGAGCGTTCTCAAACTAGTAACCTTATCATATCAGATTAGGCATCAAATTTTGACAATATTGTCAATTTTATATGCCATTGTCTTGGTGTTCATTTTGATTCACAAAATTTTCAATAAATCATAGTCTTTCCACTTTCGTATTAGTAAAGGAACCCTTAGGTTATCTCATATAGATTTCATTCAAATCTCTATTTAGAAAGACTATCTCAATATTCATTTGATGTACTTTTCAATTTCGAATTACAAAAATTTTAATTATCATCCCGATGAACCTTATTCTTATACAATCTCAGAGTATTCTAGGTCTTCACATTGACTGTAATCATTATTTACCAGTCTGACTAGGTACACCTTCTTTAACCCGTAGTAAAATTCATTTGGGTCTTAGTGGCATCTTTCTCGCATAAAGATCCATAACTCTAAAACATGATTCTACATAATAGAATCACTCTTTCTCCCACAAAGGATTGAACTTTTCATATAATATTATAGTCCATTTTCTAGCACACATGCTAGAAATTTTAACTCATTGACTTCTCAACTTTAGTCAATTTCCCTCTTGATATACTCTTTTATCAAAGATTTATCGGATAAACATATGGCTTTTTCCAAACTTTTAGATTTATCTTTGAGCAAAACATCAAAGAATCTAGACAAAATTTACATGTCACAAGTATTCCCTCTTTTGAGTTCATCATCCTCTCATATCCAAATACTCATAAATTCATTTGGATTATTTACGGATCTATAAGCATTACTAGATTCTGTAGTTGCATAGTTAAGAATCTCATAATTTAGATTCATACACAAGATAACATTGGACACAACATTACACCATATATAGCCTTCTAGAATACCTAAAAAAAGTGTTGAAAATCATAGAAAGTGTTGTTGAAAGCAAAAAAAATAGGCTAAGGCCACACTTTTTCAAAATTTGAAGGTGTTGCTTTTATAGGTAAGGGGTGTAAGGTAACGTTTTCTTCAATGTAAGGCAACACGGCTAAAAGTGTTGTCGTAGAACTCAATAGTAACACTTTTCACTTTGTAGTAACATACATAAAAGTGTTGCAATTGACTTATGGCAACACCCTATCCTCAACGGTAACACCTAAAAAGGTGTTACAATAAATCCAATTACAACACCCTTTACTTATATTGCAACACATATTTTTAAAATACTTTATATTTTTTACAACAGTTTGTTATCTTTTTGTTAACACATAAAAAAATAACACTTTTAATTCAATGGTAACAATTATATGGTATATTTACTAACACTTCTAACCTAAAGGCAACATCTTCCATTCAAAAATATTTTTATTTTACCAAAAAGTTATCCAACAAAGACATTACATTAACATAAACAAATACGTCCAAATATCCCAATAAACCATTACATTATAATCGTTAGACATAAACAAACTATCCAACATGAAAAGAAATAATTTGTTAAAACTAACTAATAATCTCACTTTCTATAACACAAAACATTAGCTACTCATAGTAAACATCCAACACCACTGGCTTGGGGTCATTTAGGTTGAGATTTTAAAACTTCTGACACTCTTTTCTTTTATGCTTTTGCTTTCTCTAGTTGGCAACCTGTGTCTGGAGAGGATCAAAATAGTATTGCTCGTGAAATTTGTGTTCCTCAATGCACTTGATCACAACCTTAAATGCAGTCAATTCCGTTTCATTAACCTCATTCTCAAAAACACATAAAATGTGTTATAATATTTTAACTGTATCTGCAAAAATGAAGTTGGCTTGTTAAGAACTTACAAAAATAAAATTATATATATATAGAATTGTTAATTATATTTTCTAAACATTATGGCACTAAGCCCATACTAGTGATGGTTCATAAAAACACTTATTTGCTATCTCGTTTCTAATAGTAAAAGTCTCAAATATATATAGAATCTTTAAAACGAACTTCTAGTTACACATGTCAGACAAACATGTGGACCCGTGCTTAAGAAGACTATAACGATATGATGATAAATATCATATGAAAGAACCCCAGCTTAGATACTCCAAAAAAAACAAAATGCTTCACAAAAAAAGTTGAAGTAGGGTCAAGCATTAGATATAAAATTTATCATTCTCCATATGAGCAAGGTAAAATCCATTAGTTATACAAATACACTTAGCCCTATTGAAGTACACGAATAAAATACCTGAATAGAGGAGTTTGGAGATTTATCATGGTAAGTGTATAGCGACATGCCTCCCAAGAAAAAACGAGATACAATATCATCGAGAAATCGATGATACTCTCAACGAACTAAATTTACAACTAACTTATAGAGGTACAACCACTAAGGAGGTTACAAGCATACGAAGATAAAGGACACCAAATATAATACTGAAAGAAAGAACACTATTACTGAAAGAGGAAAATAGCACACAAAGAGCACACAAGTTTATTGCTTAGAAGATATTGGCTAAGACTAGGATGCCTTAACCATTACAAAGGATCCCTATTTATAGTAGTCTCGGAGAAGACAACTAGATAAGGGGAAATCTTACAAGCCAATACAAATATGACACGTGTAATGATATCTTATCACAAATGATAAGATTATCTTTACCAGATTACAAACCATTCTTACAATGCCAAGTGTAAAGAATATCTTATCTTATAAGATAAGATATATATCTTTTCCACTTTTACTTTATTTAATACACATCACACACTTTTATTTATTACAGACATAAATACAGAATATATTCACTTTGTCTCCCCTTGGGAAAAAAGGGTCATGACTTCATATCCTCTTCGTCTTCTCTTCCTGAAGATACATGAACACTGTATTTTAGACCTGGAAGATACTTGTAGAATCGTGGATGAGTCCTTTTATGAAGCCTGAAATATGGGTGGTCTGGGTCATCCAATTCTTTTGTAACAGATTCTAAACTTAACTTTAAATGACAATCTTGAATGTCTGCCACATAGTCTTGGGGAAGGATATTTGGTTTATTCCAGTACATGTTTGGGAGTCCTGGAGGAACTTTAGTGAGTGGAATATTGTTGGCTTCACATAATAACTCCTTATGCTGCTCGGCTGGCCTATTAGTGTCGTATATGGGATTATGATAGCAAATACTTCAATATTTTCTTTGAATGGTTAGCTTATCGTCCTCAATGGTAATGATTCTTTGACAGTTAAATTGGACAAGAATGTATCTTTGATCCCGAACTCCATTGCTATTATTTCCCTCTGGTCGTAAGTTTTAACACTAGTAAGTTGAGTCTCCAAATAAGGTTAACCATTTAAAAAGTTGCTTGTACTTTTTTTTGCATGGTTACATGTCAGCTACAGCGAGACATTGGAGAAAGTTTGTTTTATCAAATATCATACCAAAAGGACAGGTTTCTATAAAGTACCATAAGAGCATGTATAGTTCTTTAGGGAAACAAAATGTGAATCTTCCATTGAACACCAAGATTGTCAGGAAAGGATAGGTAGGGTGTAGAGGAAGATTGGAAAATAGCCCCTCAGATAATCTATATCGCCGAATATAAATTTTCTAAAAAGCAATCAAGTTAGACAGAGATCTTTTATACAAGACAAAATAAAGTACCTTATCTTTTATATGAGGTGGAAGATCCTCTGTCTGTATAGAGTATATTAATGGGAACACTGAAGATATTGTCCTTTGAGTCCTTGATAAGAAATCTGGAAAGAAGTTACTTTTTCCTTTAATGTGTCTAGCTTCAAATTTCCATTGTGAAAACCAATTTGCCCATCTGAGAAGTTGAGCTTGAGGCAACATCTTCTGCTTGAACTGTAACATTTTTGGAAATGCCGACATATCAATCTCGATAAGACAGTGATGTCCTATCAAATGAAATTGGAATTTTTTGATCCCACTTTTTACCGCCAGAATTTCCTTGTAAGTGGAGTGATAATGAAGTTCTCCACTTTTAAATGCTCCACTTTTATATCCACATATTTGCCTTTTTCTCATTTTCTTCTTCAAGAAGGACTGCCCCTCAAAACTTATCCCTAGCGTCAGTCTGAAGAATCCTTTTTCCAGTAGAAGGAATCTTTAGAGATGGTAATGTCTTAGTTAGTGACTTTAACCTTTTGACCGCATTAGTGCATGCCTGACTCCATGGTGGGGCATCTTTTCTTAGCTGGTTGGTGAGTGGAGTCCTGTATTTGACTAGATCATGTATGAAATCTGCCATATAGTTTACAATCTCTAGGAACTGTTGCACCTGTTTGAACGTGATATTTTCATCTGGAAAATGATCCAGCTGGGTTGCAATATGAGGCTGAAGCTGATATTGACCGTCTGAAATATGCATTCCTAAATAATCAATATCTGCTTCACCAATGATCATTTTCTTTTCTACGAGCATGATTCCATAACTTTTGACTAAGTCATGGAACTTAGATAGAAGGACATGATGAGAGTCTTTGTTTGGAGAGAATAGCAGAATATCATCAATGTAGACCATAGCATTATCCATAATGGGTTGAAAAATCTTTGACATTGCCTTCTGAAATAGTGATGGAGCTGGTTTCAATCCAAAAGGTACCACAGTCCAATGATAATCAATATATGTTTCACCAATGATCATTTTCTTTTCTGCGAGCATGATTCCATAACTTTTGACTAAGTCATGGAACTTAGATAGAAGGACATGATGAGAGTCTATGTTTGGAGATAATAGCAGAATATCATCAATGTAGACCAGAACATTATCCATAATGGGTTGAAAAATCTTTGACATTGCCTTCTGAAATAAAGATGGAGCTGGTTTCAATCCAAAAGGTACCACAGTCCAATGATAATGACGCTCTGGTATGCAAAATCCTATTTTTGGCCTCTCATCTGGATGTATACCTAGTTGCCAAAATCCTGACTTGAGATCAAACTTTGAAAATATTTTGGCTTGAGGAAGTTTCTGGAATAATACTTCTCTTTTTGGAAAGGGAAACTTATCATCTTCAAGGAAATGATTCAAAGGCTGATAGTTTATCACCAACCTTAATTTTCCCCGGGCTTGCTTTGATCTTTTATTAACATAGATGGCTTCACAAGCCCACTGAGATTTAGTGTTCTCTATAAGCCCTTCTTGTTGCAATTGATCAACTTCTTTAATAGCAAGAACATAATGGTCTGGATTCATACCTTTGTGGCTTGCCTTTGTCGGATTGATGTCTTCGTTCTTCTTAAAAGGAAAATAAACAAAAAATTCTGGATTCTTCCATAATGGATGAGAACACTTTTGAAGAAATTCTGTATGAGTCTCTGCGCAAGAGGTTCTAGTAATTTCTTCCTTTATTGGAAATAAGATCTCAATGGGGTACAAATGCAGCGTCTTTGTCCAAGGCAGCAAATGGTTCTTATGCTTGAAACCTTCCTTACTCCATGACACTCTTTTGAGATTATGCAAGATATCAAATCCAATTAAAAGATCTTTTTCAGGCAATCCTGATCCATAAACTTGATGTTTGACCACTATTTGCTTGAGAAATCTCTTTTGGTTGCACAATTTCTATTTGCTTGAGAAATCTCTTTTGGTTGCACAATTTCTCTAGGACGAGCAACACATTTTGATACAACTCACCAAGAGAAGTACTGTTAACAAGAAGATTCTTGAGCTGAAGAAGTCTGGATGTTTCATTTCCTAACGGCTCTGGAAGAGAGTTTAGGAATGTTTGTTTTAAGTTGACGTCATCAATACCATTTATAGCATCGAACCTTTTGGACATCCTTTCATAGTGAGTTTCCAAATCTTTTCTTTTATATGAACAACATCTCATACTCAGGTATTCTTCACGAGCTTGAGTTGTATAATGATCCCATGCTCTAAGAAACTCGTTGTGGACATGCATAATCAGAGCATCTACATTTCGGCTTTGCTTAATAATCATTTGTCTATAAGTTCCAAGTGCAATCTACCACTGTCTTAATCTTCTATGGAATTTCGCCATAAATTTATCTGCTACTGAAGGCATAGAAGCTCCCAGCTGAAGTAATTCAGCTGTACACCAATCATGCATTTCATAGATTCTGTCTCGCCAATTTGAAGGAGAAATGTTGTCAAATGAAAAACCTTTTGAAGGATCATTTTAGAATGTGCTTGGTTGTTCAACGTCTGGATAGCCTTGAGTAAAGTTTTCTTCATCTTCTACAGTTGGTTCATCCGCATGTGGGTCAGCCATGAGAATTTCAAGAGACATGTTATCATTATCAGAGTCTTTTTCACAAGTTTTCCATAAAGGCATTTGTTTTTTCCTTGACTGAGATTGGGTTGCCAGCTTTATTAGCAAAGATGATATTGGATTTTCCATCATTAACTGAGAAGATGGCTGATGAGATTCTCTAGTAGGAGACTCTTTTGTTGGTGATTTTTCTGGTTTTCTCTTTGATGACTAGGGTGCATCGTGTTGCTTTATTGGTAAAAAAGCTGCATTGTTAAAGGAATTATAATCATATGGAGAGAAAGTGGATAGTGGTTGTGAATAAGATGGCATAGGTGGCAAATATGATGAGAAAGATGGGGCATCATAATAACCAGTATATGGCTTCTGAGTTTGAATAGAATGAATTTGGGCTTTTAAGGATTTTAGTTCCGTTTCTTTCTGAGCTAGAACAGGTGAGTTAAAAGATACGGTTGAGGCCAGTTGTATAAGCTCATGATGCAGAGTGTCAATCCTGTTCTGGAGTTGAATCGTGGTGTTCGAGATTGATGAGAAACCATGATCAAGCCTTTTTGCCATTGCATGCTGGTTCACCATTATTTGTTTTAAGACTTTGTTTTGTGCCACCGCATTTTCAGACTGCCAATTTAGGGTAGCTTCAGCTGGAAGAATCTGTTTGCTCGACCCATCAGGATTCTTTGTAATTGGACTTTTGATTTTCCATATGTGGGATGTCATGTCATGTTCAAAATCTAATGGTGGAAAATCGTCTTCATAGGATGTTGGCTGCATCATATTACATTCCTCTGTTCTTTTAGAATAAAGGACATAATAATCAAATTTACCTGATGCTTCTCCAAGAAGGCCAACTTCTGGATCCCCCTTTTCATATCGCTCTTGAAGTTTTTTCTGCATAGACTTCTTTTTATTCTTTCTCCCTTTTGCATAATCATCATCGTCATCCCATTGATCTTTTAGACAAGCTTCACAGTTCCATATGCCCCAAAAAAAATGTCCATCTTCACTAAATTCATAGATGGGTTTACCGCTAGAGTCGAAAGAATGTATGGGGACATTTATGGGATTTTCCTCTATCATATTTATTTCTGAAGAGAAAATAGATGTGTTACAGGATGATGAAGAGTCGTCATTCTTAAAAACAATTTCTACAGCCCTATCCTTCTTTCTAAAGAAGGAAGATTTTGTTGAATGGATGGGCTGATTATCTCTTTGGATTTTCTCATAATGGGTCATCCATGATTCTGGAAGGAGTTTGACTAGCTCTTCTTTAGGAATCTGCTTTGGAACATGAATGCATGATGAGCTGGACTGAGCATTTATCTCCAAAAATAGTGCTTCATCTGAATCTCTAGCCAGACTGAGATCAAATGAATGATTTTGAATCCGATACGCCATTTGATAGTGGAGAGTGGCTATATAAGTTCCTGCTACCTGAGGTGCTCCTACTATCTGAAGCTGAACTTTTAGATTGTTATAGATGAGGGGATCATCAAGCCTTAAGTTGAAGTTTGGAAAAAGGGTTACGAAAATTGTACCGACATTAAGTGTAGTTTGGACTGTAGTAATACATGCATGAGAATATTGCTGGAAACACATATCCAATAGTGCCATCCTTGCTACCACTGGTAATCCTTTTCTTCCATGCAGAGTTAAAGCCATTCTTACAGCACCAAAATGAAGATGAGAATATCTTTGAGTACGCCATTGATCTGGTAGGGAATCTCCTATCTGAATAGAAATTATTTGTTCTGCTTCAATGGAAGGAATAGGAACTTGTTCCAATCTTGATGCTAAGACCAACTCTTTAGCTTCTAGCATCTTGTTTGATGAGAGAACATGTTTAACAACTCGGGAGATAGGATTGTGTTTTTTGGTAAAAGTTCGATATGGGTTAAGTAAAGGAAGTTCAGTAATTAGAATTTTACTATCTTCACGATGATAATCAACAACATAAAAAAATCATTGTTTTTTGATTTTGAGGAACTAAAGGAATTTCGGGAAGATGAAAAGGAAGGAGAATGAGTAAGATTATAAGGATTAGCCATGAAGTTGAGAGTCCTTATTCCTCGAGATTTTTCATTGGTGGTAAATTGTCTTACAAACACACGAAGCTTCTAAACAACCATGAAATCATCATGATAATCTGAGCATATACCCAAAGCCGCACCAATCATAGTAGCCACAAGAGCCACAATTTCATAGTATGTTTTTAGTCACCGAATTTCTGATGTGGAGGATCCCTAGCAGGGCAACCACAGAGCATACTCTCTTTAGACCAAATGTAAGGTACCTTAGCACCGCTGGGTCGTCGGGAGGAATAAGGGAGGTGGGTTTAAGCTTCTATGGCTCTGATACCAAATTTATCTATTACAAAAGACTTAAATGACCTAGACCACCCAGATTTCAGGCTCCATAAAAAGAATCGTCCACGATTCTACAAGTATCTTCCAGGTCTAAAATACAGTGTTCCTGTATCTTCAGGAAGTGAAGACGAAGAGGATATGGAGCCATGACCCTTTTTTCCCAGGGGGGATACAAAGGGAATATATTCTGTATTTATGTCTGTAATAAATAAAAGTGTGTGGTGTATATTAAATAAAGTAAAAGTGGAAAAGATATATATCTTATCTTATAAGATAAGAAATTCTTTACACTTGGCATTGTAAGAATGGTTTGTAATCTGGTAAAGATAATCTTATCATTTGTGATAAGATATCATTACACGTGTCATGTTTGTATTGGCTTGTAAGATTTCTCCTTATCTAGTTGTGTCTTCCGAGACTACTATAAATAGGGATTCTTTGTAATGGTTAAGGCATCCTAGTCTTAGCCAATATCTTCTAAGCAATAAACTTGTGTGCTCTTTTTGTGCTCTTTTCCTCTTTCAGTAATAGTGTTCTTTCTTTCAGTATTATATTTGATGTCCTTTATCTTCGTATGCTTGTAACCTCCTTAGTGGTTGTACCTCTATAAGTTAGTTGTAAATTTGGTATCAGAGCCATGAAAGCTTAAACCCACTTCCCTTATTCCTCCCGACGACCCGGCGGTGCTAAAGTACCTTACACTTGGTCTAAAGAGAGTATGCTATGTGGTTGCCCTGTTAGGGATCCTCCACATCAGAAATTCGGCGACTTAAAATATACTATGAAATTGTTGTGATAATCTTGGGTTGTGGCTCTTGTGTCTGCTATGATTGGTGCGGCTTTGGGTATATGCTCAGATTATCATGATGATTTCATGGTTGTTTAGACGCTTCGTGTGTTTGTAAGACAATTTACCACCAACGGAAAATCTCGAGGAATAAGGACTCTCAACATCATGGCTAATCCTTATAATCTTACTTCTTCTCCTTCCTTTTCATCTTCCCGAAATTCCTTTAGTTCCTCAAAATCTAAAAACAATGATTTTCTTTATGTTGTTGATTATCATCGTGAAGATAGTAAAATTCCAATTACCGTACTTCCTATACTTAACCCATATCGAACTTTTACCAAAAAACACAATCCTATCTCCCGAGTTGTTAAACATGTTCTCTCATCAAACAAGACGCTAGAAGCTAAAGAGTTGGTCTTAGCATAAAGATTGGAACAAGTTCCTATTCCTTCCACTAAAGCAGAACATATAATTCTTATTCAGATAGGAGATTCCCTACCAGATCAATGGCGTGCTCAAGGATATTCTCATCTTCATTTTGGTGCTGTAAGAATGGCTTTATGTAATAACCCGGATTTTTGGACGAATTTTTTTTTATTATTTATAAACGACCCTGATGAATAGTGATTCTACGGATTATGAAAAACTTTTTAGCCCACACTAGGTAAGTGGTGGAATATGGGAAAACCGAAGATGTGGTATTGTTGCATGAAAAAAATGAGTGAATGTAAAAGCAGTCAGAATCCGAAGATTTCCGCTTTTACTAATTGTTTCATGATTTATGAGATATCAAGGAATAAGAGAATTAAGTTGTGATCAAGTGGATTATATTTTAGAAAGTTCATGGTTATAATCGAATTAGAGTATTTGGAATATTAAGGATTTACGTTACAGAAATTCTACGTCGAAACGCTACGGATTAATCGAACTTACGTGGAGGATTAAGTGTTAATCATGGGATGGCAAGTGAAGTGCACTACCAAGGGAGCCATGCAAGCCATGCAAGCAAGTACTTGCATTAGTGGAACCAAGTGGATGAACTAGAAAAGAAACTAGCCAAGGCAAGTAACTAAATGAGTAACCAAGATTAAGGAACATAGTTCCCAAAATTAGGGAAAAGCAAGTCATAAAGCTACTTTATCATCTTTGAACAATTCAATCAAGCCATAATTGAGTGTAAATCAGTCATGTAACAATACATACACATTATACAAACACAAATACACCAACACAAAAAGCAAGTAAAGAGAGAAAAGCTCTCTTCCATTTCTTCCAGTTTCTGCCCAGCTTGAGCAAGCTGCAAAGAAAATTTTATAACTTCGGTTCTACTCATCCAAAAATCACCAAATTTTAACCATATCTTCTTCACTATAGGTAGAAGGTACTTATTTAATTTCATAATTTTTGGAGGTGTTTTGATTGGGTAAATAAATTGTAGAAGTTGAGGCTGAATAGTAACTCCGAAAATTACTAAGTTTTGTTCTTGATGTTTACTTATGATCAAGGCTAGATCAAGCTCTCCCAAGGACTCTAAGCTCTAGATAGGTGTTTTTTGAGCTCTAAGAAGGTATGAACACCACTAACCCTTACGTTTGTGTGAGTTGCATGGAGTAAAAATGTTAGTAGATAGATGTATGACTTAGCATGACTAAGTAGTTGTTTTGTTAGTAAGATGTAGTGTTGTGGGTTGAGGTTATGAAATGATGTTAATCTAAAGTTGTGAAATCAGTAGCTTAATGATATGGTTATGATGATATGAGTAAGGTGGAGTGTTGGTTGAGAATGGATTTCAATTGGTTGAATCCGGAAAATGTTAAGTTTATAGCCGTCGTAATGCCCATTTTTCGTAAGCACTCCTTTAAACTGTGAAATACGAATTGTCAAGCTCCTGACCCCTAACACCTCTGACCATATTTGGATAGTACTTGACTCATAGATCGTTTTGACACTTGAATCATGTTATTCCGATTTACGGTTTAGGAGAAAACTTAGTTTTAGTGGAGGTGTCTACAAGGACCAAACTGTTTCGAATTATTCCCTTTGAATATATAAACAGACCCCTTGACAGTCACGAAAAATCATGACATTTTGAGATTCAGTAATTTGGTCAGTTAATAAGGCCTCTCTAAAATTTCAAGGGCAGATGTTAATTTTTCGATTTTATAAAAATGTTGGAACCAAAGTTGTGCGATGCACTATTCACTAGAGGAGCTACTGCCCTGTTCTGTAAATTCGAGAAATTGAGTCCTCTGTCCAGGGGTAAACTTTGATGAATTATATTCTAGACATTCTCTAGATCGTGCACGCGAAATCGGTGCGTCATTTGAGTTAACGGTTAATGAGTTATGAGCGATTTAGTGAAAGCGGTGAAAAAAGTAAAACCCCGTAGTTGACTCGATTTGTAAAATACATTTCACTAAGTTAAACTCAAGGGTTCCAAATCAAAATATTTTTGATAAATATTACAAATACTCAAGAAGCTCCTTGAGGTGGATTCATATTTAATTATGAATTTTTGGATTTATTACAAATATTAGAGTGGGAGTCACGTAATAGTAATTTGCAGAAGAGTCAACTCTAGAGGCACGATTTTGACGAGCCATTTTGGCTAGGATAAAAGGATAATTTCGAGTCGGTTAAAATACGAAAGATGTTGAGGAATAACATGACTATAGATTGGAGTAAAGGATTAGGTTAAAAGTCATTGTCGAGATGGTTTACGAAGGGTTAAGATAGACCCGAGGAGGTGAATGCCGGATAATAAGGGTTAAAGAAAAATAGAAATAAAACTTAAGTTGACTTAATACCTGCGTATGTTTACTAAAACGAGTTCTTGTATGATTATAGCGTATCCGAGAAGTGAAAGGAGCAGGGTTTTCATTTCGCATAACCAAGACAAGTTTTATATCCCTACGTTTTTACATATAAAAAAATATATGTATTGCTACGTATGCATATTTTCCTATACTTTCTTGTTCAGAGTATTATGACCTTGTTTTAGCATGGTTTCTATTTTTAAAGATATACATTGCAAGTATTCTATCTAGTTGTTTATACCAGATTTTATTCATACATATTTGAAATGCCTATATATTATTGTCGAGCTTGTTATCCAGATTTAATAAAACGAGATGTATTAAATAATATCTTCATACTATATCTTATTGATATTTAAGAGTGGAGTTATATATATATAGAGTACGTTGAGAATACTGATATGGGTTAACTTATTCTGAATCCATGATCAGAACAGTTGTTCATATAAATATTTCCTTTACTCATTCGTGGGGAAAACTAAATTATTGGAGGTGTTTATCATTCATTGTTTCTGAATGATATTGGAGTAATATTTTATTGAGAAGTAAATAAAGCTGCACGTGTTATTTTGCCGTGACGCCTAAGAGATGTATTGTTGAAGGTGATCGAAGATTCCGACACCTTATATTCTGGAATAGAGATGACATAAGTGACCGGAGTAACGCACCGGCCCAACCTGAGGAGTAACCCCATTATGGGTTAAGGGTGTGTTCGAGACGTCGGCTCATCCTTCTATCGATAGTAAACGAGTAGTGACAATGGACTGATCAATCCATTACTTGAGGTGGCGTTTTCGAAGAAGTCCAATCCTTAATACCTTAATTGTTAACTGATGCCTTTGTGGTTCGGTTAACTAGGGTATTAATTTGAGAAGTTATTCCCTGATACCTTAATCGTTCACGGAGGCCTCCGTGATTCGGTTAACTAGGGTATCAATTTGAGAAGTTATTGAGATATATTTATTCAATTCATATTAGTAGTATTTAAAGATTATGAGGGTTTTGAGGTATTTTCTTTTCAAAAAGAGTATAATCGTATATGTGGAGGGTTTGTTTTAGAGTGGTAAAAACTATATATTTTTGTTGAGTTGTTGTGGCATATATAGACTTGCTGGGCATTTTTGGCTCATTCTTGCTATTTAAATATTATAAAACAGCGGCAAACAAAGCTGGTACGAGTACGGCGGACCGTGACAAAGGGAAAGGGAAAGCAACTGATTCAACACGTTAGCTTTATAGTGTCTAACGAGGGTGCGAGTTGGTAGAAAGTTTATGATGTTTTCATCATCTTGACAATTGAAGTTGTAATATTATTTCAGAGATTATGAGAGATGAGAATGTGATGTAATAACTTTTGAATCAGTAAGTATGCGTTCTAAGACTATAACCCGTGGAGTAGTTTGGGGGAGTTTATTATGAATATTGTTGTATATTATATTGTGAGCAGGAGATTAAATATTCCGCAAGAGAATGTGACGACCAGGAATCCTGTAGGGGATTTGGGGGGGGCGTTACAGAAATGGTATCAGAGCTTTTCTCTCTTTACTTGCTTTTTGTGTTGGTGTATTTGTGTTTGTATAATGTGTATGTATTGTTACATGACTGATTTACACTCAATTATGGTTTGGTTGAATTGTTCAAAGATGATAAAGTAGCTTTATGACTTGCTTTTCCCTAATTTTGGGAACTATGTTCCTTAATCTTGGTTACTCATTTAGTTACTTGCCTTGGCTAGTTTCTTTTCTAGTTCATCCACTTGGTTCCACTAATGCAAGTACTTGCTTGCATGGCTTGCATGGCTCCCTTGGTAGTGCACTTCACTTGCCATCCCATGATTAACACTTAATCCTCCACGTAAGTTCGATTAATCCGTAGCGTTTCGACGTAGAATTTCTGTAACGTAAATCCTTAATATTCCAAATACTCTAATTCGATTATAACCATGAACTTTCTAAAATATAATCCACTTGATCACAACTTAATTCTCTTATTCCTTGATATCTCATAAATCATGAAACAATTAGTAAAAGCGGAAATCTTCGGATTCTGACTGCTTTTACATTCACTCATTTTTTTCATGCAACAATACCACATCTTCGGTTTTCCCATATTCCACCACTTACCTAGTGTGGGCTAAAAAGTTTTTCATAATCCGTAGAATCACTATTCATCAGGGTCGTTTATAAATAATAATAAAAAATTCGTCCAAAAATCCGGGTTATTACAGTGGTTACAGGTTATAAACCTTAGAACGAGAGTAGGAGGAGATATGACTATATACAAGAGAGTAATGTAGGAGTTCATGTAGAGTTCGCGATTGGACTACTGGAGGTGGTACCAAGAGTGAGTCTAATAAGACTCTTAGTGGTAGATGATATTGTTGTGGAGTTCTTTCAAGATTATTATAAGTCGATAAGGACATACACCGTTTGATGGACACCTCAAGATGATTAAAGGGGGAGTTAGAATCAAAGAAACTGAGATAGAAAATATAGTAGAACCCCAAAGAGTAGTTAGGGTAGGCACCAATGGAAGAATCGATTGAGACAAAAAAAAAATGTATCCATGATTTATCGGGTTAAAATTTTTAAAAATAGTAAGTATATAGGTATACGTATATATATATAAATACATGTATACATATAGATGCATATATATATACATATATTTATGTATATGTACCTATATATACTGTTTTGTTTTTACAAAAGACTATCTTATGGGTATGCAGTTTTATTGAACTGAACATTTTTAATGAAAAAAATTCTTTTATTTGGATTTCAGAAAAATGCCACCAAAGAAGACCAGAGCTAACCCCAGGGAAGGTGAGGCTTCTACGGGGGGGGGGGGGGGATAACAACCGAGGAGATAACCAGAATGACAACCAGAATAATCAAAGTTTGAACCAACTAGTAGATTTGTTACGACAAACCCTAGACCGTGGCCAACAGGGTCCCATGCCCAATTTAGTAAACCAGACTGCGGCAGCTTTTAAGGCTTTTAAGTCAATACAACCACCTGAATTTAAAGGGTTTGGTGAACCATTCGAGGCTAGGTCATGGTTGAAAGAAATGGAGAAATCCTTTAAGATTATAGGAGTAGAAGAAGGGCAGAAGACGATCTTTGCCACCTATTTGCTGAAGGAAGAGGCGAACTATTGGTGGGAGTCTAAGGAATTAATGGAGCCCGCAGGGATAGTAACCTGGGAGAGGTTCACTGAGTTATTTTTGGAGAAGTATTTTCCTGAGCATATGGAGAGTAGAATGGAGATGAGGTTCTTAGAACTAAAGAAGAATAATAAAACAGTTGCTGAATATGAGAAGGAGTTTATAGAGCTATCTAGGTTCGTGCCACATTTCGTGGATACTGATAAGAAAAAGGCGAGGAGATTTCAATATGGGTTGAGACCGTGGATACAAACTAGGGTGGCTGCTTTTTAGCTTACTGAGTACATTAAGGTGGTTAATAAGGCTGAGATAATAGAAGAGGGAAGTAATTTTATTCCAAGGGATAATGAAGGGAAGAAAAGAAAAGCGGAGAGTTGGGGAGGAAATCAGTCGTGTGGAACATTTCAGAACCAATATGGTAGGAGGCTAGGGTTTCATACTAGAAAAGGTGGAGGATTTAACCAAGTAGAAAGTATGAATAGTGTCCGAGGAGATAACCAGAATGACAACCAGAATAATCAAAGTTTGAACCAACTAGTAGATTTGTTACGACAAACCCTAGACCGTGGCCAACAGGGTCCCATGCCCAATTTAGTAAACCAGACTGCGGCAGCTTTTAAGGCTTTTAAGTCAATACAACCACCTGAATTTAAAGGGTTTGGTGAACCATTCGAGGCTAGGTCATGGTTGAAAGAAATGGAGAAATCCTTTAAGATTATAGGAGTAGAAGAAGGGCAGAAGACGATCTTTGCCACCTATTTGCTGAAGGAAGAGGCGAACTATTGGTGGGAGTCTAAGGAATTAATGGAGCCCGCAGGGATAGTAACCTGGGAGAGGTTCACTGAGTTATTTTTGGAGAAGTATTTTCATGAGCATATGGAGAGTAGAATGGAGATGAGGTTCTTAGAACTAAAGAAGAATAATAAAACAGTTGTTGAATATGAGAAGGAGTTTATAGAGCTATCTAGGTTCGTGCCACATTTCGTGGATACTGATAAGAAAAAGGCGAGGAGATTTCAATATGGGTTGAGACCGTGGATACAAACTAGGGTGGCTGCTTTTTAGCTTACTGAGTACATTAAGGTGGTTAATAAGGCTGAGATAATAGAAGAGGGAAGTAATTTTATTCCAAGGGATAATGAAGGGAAGAAAAGAAAAGCGGAGAGTTGGGGAGGAAATCAGTCGTGTGGAACATTTCAGAACCAATATGGTAGGAGGCTAGGGTTTCATACTAGAAAAGGTGGAGGATTTAACCAAGTAGAAAGTACGAATAGTGTCCGAGTAGGACAACAGGGAAATGAGAGCCAGTTTCGGCAGCCGAGACCGCCACTGCCAGACTGTGAGGTGTGTGGAAAGAAGCATCCGGGACTATGTGCAAAATCAGAAGGAAGGTGTTATAACTGTGGTCAAGAGGGGCATCAACGGATGAATTGTCCTAGGAAGGGAGTAGTTTGCTACAAATGTGGAAAGGAGGGTCACATCTCCAGAGATTGCAAGGCGTCAACATTGGGACCAGCAATATCACAACAAAGCTGTGGGGCTAATAACAATCAATCAACTGCTAGGATTTTTAACATGATGGTGGCCGATGGTGCAAGAGAAATGGTTGTGATAGAAGGTACACTTACACTTAAACGTTGTAAATACTATTATAATTGTTAAGCCGAGATGAAAATAGAGGTATGTTAAGAAGTGTTAAGAAGAATATTGAGACATAATGATAAGGATGAAAAGGAGTAGAATGCCTAGCCGTCTCTTACATAGATTCCGAGGACGGAATCCTTGTAAGGAGGGTAGACTGTAATAACCCGGATTTTTGGATGAATTTTTTTTTATTATTTATAAACGACCCTGATGAATAGTGATTCTACGGATTATGAAAAACTTTTTAGCCCACACTAGGTAAGTGGTGGAATATGGGAAAACCGAAGATGTGGTATTGTTGCATGAAAAAAATGAGTGAATGTAAAAGCAGTCAGAATCCGAAGATTTCCGCTTTTACTAATTGTTTCATGATTTATGAGATATCAAGGAATAAGAGAATTAAGTTGTGATCAAGTGAATTATATTTTAGAAAGTTCATGGTTATAATCGAATTAGAGTATTTGGAATATTAAGGATTTACGTTACAGAAATTCTACGTCGAAACGCTACGGATTAATCGAACTTACGTGGAGGATTAAGTGTTAATCATGGGATGGCAAGTGAAGTGCACTACCAAGGGAGCCATGCAAGCAAGTACTTGCATTAGTGGAACCAAGTGGATGAACTAGAAAAGAAACTAGCCAAGGCAAGTAACTAAATGAGTAACCAAGATTAAGGAACATAGTTCCCAAAATTAGGGAAAAGCAAGTCATAAAGCTACTTTATCATCTTTGAACAATTCAACCAAGCCATAATTGAGTGTAAATCAGTCATGTAACAATACATACACATTATACAAACACAAATACACCAACACAAAAAGCAAGTAAAGAGAGAAAAGCTCTCTTCCATTTCTTCCAGTTTCTGCCCAGCTTGAGCAAGCTGCAAAGAAAATTTTATAACTTCGGTTCTACTCATCCAACAATCACCAAATTTTAACCATATCTTCTTCACTATAGGTAGAAGGTACGTATTTAATTTCATAACTTTTGGAGGTGTTTTGATTGGGTAAATAAATTGTAGAAGTTGAGGCTGAATAGTAACTCCGAAAATTATTAAGTTTTGTTCTTGATGTTTACTTATGATCAAGGCTAGATCAAGCTCTCCCAAGGACTCTAAGCTCTAGATAGGTGTTGTTTGAGCTCTAAGAAGGTATGAACACCACTAACCCTTACGTTTGTGTGAGTTGCATGGAGTAAAAATGTTAGTAGATAGATGTATGACTTAGCATGACTAAGTAGTTGTTTTGTTAGTAAGATGTAGTGTTGTGGGTTGAGGTTATGAAATGATGTTAATCTAAAGTTGTGAAATCAGTATCTTAATGATATGGTTATGATGATATGAGTAAGGTGGAGTGTTGGTTGAGAATGGATTTCAATTGGTTGAATCCGGAAAACGTTAAGTTTATAGCCGTCGTAATGCCCATTTTTCGTAAGCACTCCTTTAAACTGTGAAATCCGAATTGTCAAGCTCCTGACCCCTATCACCTATGACCATAGTTGGATAGTACTTGACTCATAGATCGTTTTGACACTTGAATCATGTTATTCCGATTTACGGTTTAGGAGAAAACTTAGTTTTAGTGGAGGTGTCTACAAGGACCAAACTGTTTCGAATGACTCCCTTTGCATATATAAACAGACCCCTTGACAGTCACGAAAAATCATGACATTTTGAGATTAAGTAATTTGGTCAGTTAATAAGGCCTCTCTAAAATTTCAAGGGCAGATGTTAATTTTTCGATTTTATAAAAATGTTGGAACCAAAGTTGTGCGATGCACTATTCACTAGAGGAGCTACTGCCCTGTTCTGTAAATTCGAGAAAATGAGTCCTCTGTCCAGGGGTAAACTTTGATGAATTATATTCTAGACATTCTCTAGATCGTGCACGCGAAATCAGTGCGTCATTTGAGTTAACGATTAATGAGTTATGAGCGATTTAGTGAAAGCGGTGAAAATAGTAAAACCCCGTAGTTGACTCGATTTGTAAAATACATTTCACCAAGTTAAACTCAAGGGTTCCAAATCAAAATATTTTTGATAAATATTACAAATACTCAAGAAGCTCCTTGAGGTGGATTCATATTTAATTATGAATTTTTGGATTTATTAAAAATGTTAGAGTGGGAGTCACGTAATAGTAATTTGCAGAAGAGTCAACTCTAGAGGCACGATTTTGACGAGCCATTTTGGCTAGGATAAAATGATAATTTCGAGTCGGTTAAAACACGAAAGATGTTGAGGAATAACATGACTATAGATTGGAGTAAAGGATTAGGTTAAAAGTCATTGACGAGATGGTTTACGAAGGGTTAAGATAGACCCGAGGAGGTGAATGCCGGATAATAAGGGTTAAAGAAAAATAGAAATAAAACTTAAGTTGACTTAATACCTGCGTATGTTTACTAAAACGAGTTCTTGTATGATTATAGCGTATCCGAGAAGTGAAAGGAGCAGGGTTTTCATTTCGCATAACCAAGGCAAGTTTTATATCCCTACGTTTTTACATATAAAAAAATATATGTATTGCTACGTATGCATATTTTCCTATATTTTCTTGTTCAGAGTATTATGACCTTGTTTTAGCATGGTTTCTATTTTTAAAGATATACATTGCAAGTATTCTATCTAGTTGTTTATACCAGATTTTATTCATACATATTTGAAATGCCTATATATTATTGTCGAGCTTGTTATCCAGATTTAATAAAACGAGATGTATTAAATAATATCTTCATACTATATCTTATTGATATTTAAGAGTGGAGTTATATATATATAGAGTACGTTGAGAATACTGATATGGGTTAACTTATTCTGAATCCATGATCAGAACAGTTGTTCATATAAATATTTCCTTTACTCATTCGTGGGGAAAACTAAATTATTGGAGGTGTTTATCATTCATTGTTTCTGAATGATATTGGAGTAATATTTTATTGAGAAGTAAATAAAGGTGCACGTGTTATTTTGCCGTGACGCCTAAGAGATGTATTGTTGAAGGTGATCGAAGATTCCGACACCTTATATTCTGGACTAGAGATGACATAAGTGACCGGAGTAACGCACCGGCCCAACCTGAGGAGTAACCCCATTATGGGTTAAGGGTGTGTTCGAGACGTCGGCTCATCCTTCTATCGATAGTAAACGAGTAGTGACAATGGACTGATCAATCCATTACTTGAGGTGGCGTTTTCGAAGAAGTCCAATCCTTAATACCTTAATTGTTAACTGATGCCTTTGTGGTTCGGTTAACTAGGGTATTAATTTGAGAAGTTATTCCCTGATACCTTAATCGTTCACGGAGGCCTCCGTGATTCGGTTAACTAGGGTATCAATTTGAGAAGTTATTGAGATATATTTATTCAATTCATATTAGTAGTATTTAAAGATTATGAGGGTTTTGAGGTATTTTCTTTTCAAAAAGAGTATAATCGTATATGTGGAGGGTTTGTTTTAGAGTGGTAAAAACTATATATTTTTGTTGAGTTGTTGTGGCATATATAGACTTGCTGGGCATTTTTGGCTCATTCTTGCTATTTAAATATTATAAAACAGCGGCAAACAAAGCTGGTACGAGTACGGCGGACCGTGACAAAGGGAAAGGGAAAGCAACTGATTCAACACGTTAGCTTTATAGTGTCTAACGAGGGTGCGAGTTGGTAGAAAGTTTATGATGTTTTCATCATCTTGACAATTGAAGTTGTAATATTATTTCAGAGATTATGAGAGATGAGAATGTGATGTAATAACTTTTGAATCAGTAAGTATGCGTTCTAAGACTATAACCCGTGGAGTAGTTTGGGGGAGTTTATTATGAATATTGTTGTATATTATATTGTGAGCAGGAGATTAAATATTCCGCAAGAGAATGTGACGACCAGGAATCCTGTAGGGGATTTGGGGGGCGTTACACTTTAACTCTGCATGGAAGAAAAGGATTACCAGTGGTAGCAAGGATGGCACTATTGGATACGCGTTTCCAACAATATTCCCATGCATGTATTGCTACAGTCCAAACTACACTTAATATTGGTACAGTTTTCGTAACCCTTTTTCCAAACTTCAACTTAAGGCTTGATGATCCTCTCATCTATAACAATCTCAAAGTTCAGCTTCAGATTGTAGGAGCACCTCAGGTAGCAGGAACTTATATAGCCACTATCCACTATAAAATGGCGTATCTGATTCAAAATCATTCATTTGATCTCAGTCTGCCTAGAGATTCAGATGAAGCACTATTTTTAGAGATAGATGCTCAGTCCAGCTCAACATGCATTCATGTTCCAAAGAGATTCCTAAAGAAGAGCTAGTCAAACTACTTCCAGAATCATGGGTGACCCATTATGAGAAAATCCAAAGAGATAATCAGCCCATCCATTCAACAAAATCTTCCTTCTTTAGAAAGAAGGATGGGGTTGTAGAAATTGTTTTTAAGAAGGACGAATCTTCATCATCCTCTAACACATCTATTTTCTCTTCAGAAATAAATATGATAGAGGAAAATCCCATAAATGTCCCCATACATTCTTTCGACTCCAACGGTAAACCCATCTATGAATTTAGTGAAGATGGACATATTTTTTTGGGCATATGCAACTGTGAAGCTTGTCTAAAAGATCAATGGGATGACGATGATGATTATGCAAAAGGGAGAAAGAATAAAAAGAAGACTATGCAGAAAAAACTTCAAGAGTGATATGAAAAGGGGGATCCAGAAGTTGGCCTTCTTGGAGAAGCATCAGGTAAATTTGATTATTATGTCCTTTATTCTAAAAGAACAGAGGAATGTAATATGATGCAGCTAGCATCCTATGAAGATGATTTTCCACCATTAGATTTCGAGCATGACAGGACATCCTACATATAGAAAATCAAAAGTCCAACTACAAAGAATCCTGATGGGTCGAGCAAACAGATTCCTCCAGCCGAAGCTACCCTAAATTGGCAATCTGAAAATGTTGTGGCACAAAACAAAGTCTTAAAACAAATAATGGTGAATCAGCAGGCAATGGCAGAAAGGCTTAATAATGGTTTCTCATCAATCTCGAACACCACGATTCAACTCTAGAACAGGATTGACACTCTGCATCATGAGCTTATACAGCTGGCCTCAACCGTATCTTTTAACTCACCTGTTCTAGCTCAGAAAAAAGCCGAGCTAAAAGCCTTAAAAGCCCAACTTCATTATATTCAAACTCAGAAACCATATACTGGTTATTATGATGCCCCATCTTTCTCATCATATTTGCCACCTCTGCCAACTTATTCACAACCTCTATCTACTTTCTCTCTATATGATCATAATTCATTTAACAGTGTAGCTTTCTTACCAATAAAGCAGCACGATGCACTCCAGTCATCAAAGAGAAAACCAGAAAAATCACAAACAAAAGAGTCTCATACTAGAGAATCTCATCAGCCATCTTCTCAGTTAATGATGGAAAATCCAATATCATCTTTGCTAATAAAGCTGGCAACCCAATCTCCGTCAAGGAAAAAACAAATGCCTTTATGGCAAACTTGTGAAGAAGACTCTGATAATGATAGCATGTCTCTTGAAATTCTCATGGCTGACCCACATGCGGATGAACCAACTGTAGAAGATGAAGAAAACTTTACTCAAGGCTATCCAGACGTTGAACAACCAAGCACATTCCAGATTAAAACAGTGGTGGATTGCACTTGGAACTTATAGACAAATGATTGTTAAGCAAAGCCCAAATGTAGATACTCTGATTATGCATGTCCACAACGAGTTTCTTGGAGCATGGGATCATTATACAACTCAAGCTCATGAAGAATACTTGAGTATGAGATGTTGTTCATATAAAAGAAAAGATTTGGAAACTCACTATGAAAGGATGTCCAAAAGGTTCTATGCTATAAATGGTATTGATGACGTCAACTTAAAACAGACATTTCTAAACTCTCTTCCAGAGCCGTTAGGAAATGAAACATCCAGACTTCTTCAGTTCAAGAATCTTCCTATTAACAGTACTTCTCTTGGAGAGTTGTATCAAAATGTATTGCTCGCCCTAGGGAAATTGTGCAACCAGAAGAGATTTCTCAAGCAAATAGAGGAGCAAAGTAAACACCACGGCTCAGCATGTGATTGTCATGAACTCCAAATCAAATGTGGGAAAGACAGCTCTTGCAGATATCAAAAGAAGAAGGATAAACTTTCTAAATACCGCAAGAAGGGAGGGAAGAATTATTTTTCCAAAAAGAAGAAGTGGAAATTCCTTAGAAAAAAGAAAGGAAATACAAAATCCTCTAGGTGTTACGTGTGCAGAAAGAAAGGGCATTTTGCCAAAGAATGTCCCAACAAGGAGAAGAGCTCTAGACTCATAGAAAAGATTGCTTAAGTTGAAGATATCGAAGATGATGATCTAGAGTCACTATATTCTCTTGATGAAGAACCAGGTCCAGACACTATTCTAGCTATAGGAGTAGATCTTTCTGACTCGATGGACGAATCTGATGATGATGTGGTTCTATTTGATGACATATATACTCTTACTCCTGAAGATAGTTTTCTATGTCAACCATCACCGTCAGCCAAGATCCATATTTTTCCAGGAAAATGGGAGAAACTGATTCCAGTAATAGCATTCTTTGATACATGAGCTACATCTTCAATCATGAAACCTGATATTTTGCCAAAAGAATACTGGAACACATGTTACAAGTCATTTCATACAGCTAATGGTGATATCTTTGTGATTACCTTCATAAGCAAACCTATCAATATTCAGCTATTTCCAGGTTATGTGGTCAAACATCAAGTTTATGGATCAGAATTGCCTGAAAAAGATCTCTTAATTGGATTTGATATCTTGCATAATCTCAAAAGAGTGTCATGGAGTAAGGAAGGTCTCAAGCATAAGAACCATTTGCTGCCTTGGACAAAGACGCTGCATTTGTACCCCGTTGAGATCTTATTTCCAATAAATGAAGAAATTACTAGAACCTCCTGCGCAGAGACTCATACAGAATTTCTTCAAAAGTGTTCTCATCCATTATAGAAGAATCCGGAATTTTTTGTTTATTTGGCTTTTAAGAAGAACGAAGACATCAATCCGACAAAGGCAAGCCACAAAGGTATGAATCCAGACCATTATGTTCTTGCTATTAAAGAAGTTGATCAATTGCAGCAAGAAGGGCTTATAGAGAACACTAAATCTCAATGGGCTTGTGAAGCCTTTTATGTTAATAAAAGATCAGAGTAAGCACGGGGAAAATTAAGGTTGGTGATAAACTATCAGCCTCTGAATCATTTCCTAGAAGATGATAAGTTTCCCTTGCCAAAAAGATAAGTATTATTCCATAAACTTCCTCAAACCAAAATATTTTCAAAGTTTGATCTCAAGTTAGGATTTTGGAAACTAGGTATACATCCAGATGAGAGGCCAAAAACAGGATTTTGCATACCAGAGCGTCATTATCATTGGACTGTGGTACCTTTTGGATTGAAACCAGCTCCATCTCTATTTCAGAAGGCAATGTCAAAGATTTTTCAATCCATTATGGATAATGCTCTGGTCTACATTGATGATATTCTGCTATTCTCTCCAAACATAGACTCTCATCATGTCCTTCTATCTAAGTTCCATGACTTAGTCAAAAGTTATGGAATCATGCTCACAGAAAAGAAAATGATCATTGGTGAAACAGATATTGATTTTTTAGGAATGCATATTTCAGATGGTCAATATCAACTTCAGCCTCATATTGCAACCCAGCTGGATCATTTTCCAGATGAAAATCTCACGTTCAAACAGGTGCAACAGTTCCTAGGGATTGTAAACTATATGGCAGATTTCATACATGATCTAGTCAAATACAGGACTCCAATCACCAACCAGCTAAGAAAAGATGCCCCATCATGGAGTCGGGCATGCACTGATGCGGTCAAAAGGTTAAAGTCACTAACTAAGACATTACCATCTCTAAAGATTCCTTCTGCTGGAAAAAGGATTCTTCAGACTGACGCTAGTGATAAGTTTTGGGGGGCAGTCCTTCTTGAAGAAGAAAATGGGAAAAGACAAATCTGTGGATATAAAAATGGAGCATTTAAAAGTGGAGAACTTCATTATCACTCCACTTACAAGGAAATTCTGGCGGTAAAATGAGGGATCGAAAAATTCCAATTTCATTTGATAGGACAACACTTTCTTATCGAGATGGATATGTCGGCATTTCCGAAAATGTTACAGTTCAAGCAGAAGATATTGCCTCAAGCTCAACTTCTCAGATGGGCAAATTGGTTTTCACAATGGAAATTTGAAGCTAGACACATTAAAGGAAAAAGTAACTTCCTTCCGGATTTCGTATCAAGGACTCAAAGGACAATATCTTCAGTGTTCCCATTAATATACTTTATACAGACAGAGGATCTTCCACCTCATATAAAAGATAAGGTACTTTATTTTGTCTTGTAGAAAAGATCTCTGTCTAACTTGATTGCTTTTCAGAAAATCTATATTCGGCGATATAGCTTATCTGAGGGGCCATTTTCCAATCTTTCTCTACACCCTACCTATCATTTCCTGACAATCTTGGTGTTCAATGGGAGATTCACATTTTGTTTCCCTAAAGAAGCATACATGCTCTTATGGTACTTTGTAGAAACCTGTCCTTTTGGTATGATATTTGATAAAACAAACTTGCTCCAATGTCTCGCTGTAGCTGACATGAAACCATGCAAAAAAGAAGTACAAGCAGCTTTTTAAATGGTTAACCTTATTTGGAGACTCAACTTACTAGCGTGAAAACTTACGACCAGAGGGAAATAGTAGCAATGGAGTTCGGGATCAAAGATACATTCTTGTCCAATTTAACTATCAAAGAATCATTACCATTGAGGACGATAAGCTAATCATTCAAAGAAAATATTGGAATACTTGTTATCATAATCCAATATACGATACCAATAGGCCAGCCGAGCAGCACAAGGAGTTAGTATGTGAAGCCAACAATATTCCACTCTCTAAAGTTCCTCCAGGACTCCCAAACATGTACTGGAATAAACCAAATATCATTCCCCAAGACTATGTGGGTACTGAGTTAAAAACTATCATTGAAATATGTTGAACTTTAAAATTGAAGAAATTAAAATTACAGAGAATGCTATAATTTTCTCAATTTGATAAAACTGAAACCCTAAGACTTTAAACATAATATTTAATTGAAATATATGTATATTCACCCACTATATATCTCGATCTATTCAAATCATTAATAATCAGAAAATGAAATTAGTCGATTGATGTTCAACCCATAACTATGATCGTCCGTCGATCTAATCCTGCCAGAAATATAATAAGAAAAGAAAGACTATTCAAGTAATTAAGTACGAGCCACCAGTCACCAGATGCTCAACTACGACCAGAGACTTGTTATAGTTATAGTAGTGAACCAACTTTAACCGCGACTGCATGCATGTGTTGACCTTGGACTTGTTCAATGTATTCATCAAACCAGTCAAATTATAGCTTCGTTATATATTAATTATGCAAGTACCCGTTGCACAAATACATTCGGTTATTGCAATTTAAAATCATTTCTGCCGTGAATCTTCAACAGTCAATATTCAATTAGAATGTTTATTTATTTCTCCTACAAATATAGTTGACTCGTACAAAAAATAAAGAAATAATAATATATATCAACTGTTTTAAGGCACTTCATACTCCTTATATACATGCACTACAAGTCTTTCCTTTCATTCCTAAAAGATATAACAAAATTTAATCAACCATATTTTCTTAGATTTTTCAAGCTAAACTAAACTTCAGCTTGCCGTTTAATTTGTCTTGTAAATTTTATAACTTCTGCAGCTACAAGTATATATAAATTCTAAGCATGAGTTTTTCATTCAGAAGAAGGAATGCCGGGAGTGCCCGAAAGAGTGGTTTACCGGAGTCGAATTCGGGCATGGAGCTCACGATTCCGTCTCATTTTCGGTGTCCGATATCGCTTGACTTGATGAAAGATCCCGTCACGCTAACAACCGGGATCAGCTACGATAGAGAAAGTATAGAAAAATGGATCGAGTCAGGTAAAGAAACGTGCCCGGTCACTAATAAAATATTGCCAAGTTTTGACCTCATTCCCAATCATGCCATTCGAAAGATGATCCAAGATTGGTCGGTGGAAAATAAATCTTATGGCATTGATAGAATTCCAACCCCGAAAGTTGTTTTAAACTCCTATGACATTTCGGATATTTCATCGAAAATTAAGGTTGCAAGCAAACGTGGGGATG
This sequence comes from Oenanthe sinensis, assembly GCA_028671895.1. Classification (NCBI taxonomy): domain Eukaryota; kingdom Viridiplantae; phylum Streptophyta; class Magnoliopsida; order Apiales; family Apiaceae; genus Oenanthe; species Oenanthe sinensis. The sequence continues at coordinate 40,909,509 of CM053810.1, read as the reverse complement.
CGCACAAGTGTCACGAATTGATGAGAAAAATCAATGTTTGGGCTAAAGAGAATGAAAGAAACAGAGTAAGTATCATTGAGAATGGTGTTGGCTATGTTTTATCTGCTTCATTTGAGGCTTTTGCTACACTTTCAATGGAAAAGCATGAAGGTTTGTTAGAAGATATATTATCTACATTAATATGGATGTTTCCACTTGGCTCAGAAGGCCAATCAAAGCTTGTATCACCTCCATCTCTACGTTGCATGACATGGTTTTTGAAAAGCAAAAACCTCTCCACCAAGCAAAACGCGGTTTTAGTCATTAAAGATTTACTTTATTTGGATCAACAAAGGGCTATTTCATTGTTAGATATTGATCAAGATGTTCTTGAATCCTTGTTGAATCTTCTAAAAGAGCCCATTTGCCCTGCATCTATGAAGGCGAATTCCCTAATGGCTATTTATTACATAGTTTCGCTGCCAAAAACAAGTGAAATTATTACATCAAAAATTGTTCAAATGGGCTTAGTCTCTTCGCTTCTAGAAATTCTTGTGGATTCTGAGAAAAACCTATGTCAAAAGGCTTTAGGAGTTTTGGACTGTCTTTGTAGTACTTACGCAGGAAGGGAGAAAGCCCGGAAAAATGCATTGACAGTGCCTGTGATTGTTAAAAAGATTTTACGAGTATCAGCAGCTGCAACAGAGTTTTCTGTGTCCATTTTGTGGAAATTATGTGAGAATGGGAATGGTAATGTTTTGATTGAAGCGTTGGAAGTGGGAGGATTTCAAAAGGTATTGGTTGCTTTGCAAATGGGTTGTGGGGAGAAGACAAAGGCCAAGGCCACTGAATTGTTAAAATTGATGAATCAAAATAGAAAGAAGGTGAATTGTTTTGAATCATCAGCTGAGTTGAGGTCCCTCAAAAAGTCGTATTGATCATAATTTGTACGATTGAAGCATTTTAAAACACACTTTCCCATCTAAGGAATCCTCTTTTCCTATCTTGCTTAGGTTTTCTATTGACAGATTATGTTCCTGTGGTATATATGCGGAAAGAAAACATGTTAATATTACCATACCAAAACTGAATGATACTTTTTTTTTAACATCAATTATCTTTGTTATCGGTAAGATGGGTATAACCTAGGTTATAATGTTCAACATCTTGTATGATAATTTTACAAAGTTAATTGCAGTGATGATATTTGCATTTGCGAATCTGAATATTCTTTTACGGCGGATCTGTTCTAACAAATAATTGCAGTGATGATATTACGACGGATCTGTTCTAAGTTCTAACACTCGGGTTGAGCGAGAATTGAACCCAACATCTAGATGATAAAAGATAAGTTTTTATCACTCGAGCTATTTCATCACGCTCATCACTAAAATATTTATTTTTCCTCTAATTTGGATTTGAATCTTTTTCAAGTTCAAATATGAACAAATGTAAACTTACGCTAATTATAAATAGTATATTTGACACATTTATCAATGTAATAACTTAGAAAATCTAGTAGAGTCTCTTTAAAACAAACTCTTAGAGATCCTTTAAAAATTTAAAAGCTCCTCTCTCCTCTGTCCTCTCTCCTCTTTTTTTAAAGAAGGATCACCGAGTACTCTTAACTTTTTTTTAATTAATAAAATACTAACTTCTCTCCAATTTCTCCACTATTTTGTCATAATTGGGGTTAAAATATAAATAAAATACTTAATTAAGAGCAATTATATGAAGTGAGTTGGGAGACTCTTAAAAATGGTCATGGTATGAGTCTAATATTTTATATTATAGTTTATTAAAAGGCTGAGATACTCTAAACCTGCAGGCTGCAGCATATTGTTTAATTCTGAGCTTCATGAAGAACACTTGCGACTCGAAAAACTGGCATGAAGCATCACAACATTATCCTAGGTATAAGGCATAGTCAGACATTGCACATTATCTGGTAGGGTTACATGCTTAAAAAATGCTAGTGTTGCTCGATCATCCTTACCTAATAAAATCATCCAGTATATTAAGTTGACTTTTCATAATATAAACAGTAATAATACAAGTGGTTCCAGCAAATATTGTTGAGCAAAAATGTGTTTGTCGGTCCTTACAAGGGGCTGACATAAAATTTGCACATGAATACAATTTAGAATTCAAATACAAAATGGTGAATTCAGTATATCTATTGTGTTTCGTCGATTAAATACAGCTTCTGACCGTCGGTTATCATATCCACATCCATAATTTTAGCGGCTTCTTCTGATAATATACAAGAATTTTGAGGACAGTTTAGCTGCTCTGCTGCTTTTTGGATGAGCTCCTCCATGGTTTTTGGAACCCACAACATTACTCCATAGCCTAGTTTATTCTCCTTTGGCTTGTCAGGGTGGAAGGGATACACTCTACATTTTTTGGGTTGCGGATTATCTGTCATCATTAAAAAAGAAAATTATTTTATATGAAAAAATATCAGTGCTGGTATGATTTTTTAAAGAAACTCTTGAAACAAAGAGAAAGAGCTACAATTATTAATTCAAAGTTATTCTACTTTCGGAAATTAGTAGAAATATTTCAGGGCAATGAATCACCATTATCTGCAGGCCTAACTATAAGATAAAAGGCTCAGAACCTGTGATTTGAGGAGACTGGTTTGAGATTTCATCAAACTGAGAAGATTTTGCTATTTCAAGAAGCTTGATCAGATGCTTGTTTCCAGACATTCTCCCTTCATCAAGTGGTGTGTTTCCCCATCTGCAGCAAGGACCAAATTTACTAAGTTGTGCCAAAGTTCTCATTTGAATTTTCTGTATGCACGCCAAAATTAATTGAAAGAACTAAACATATAAAATAAATTAACTAGCTCATATACGTTGTTCTGTCCACTCCGACGGTAACTCAAAGTGAGAAACCCAAATTATGATCTACTCTAGACCTGTAGAAACCAGGTTTATTATATGCTCAAGTATTGATCTTACCTTATTCTTGCTACACAAGATTTAGTATTTACTTCATCTGTAAATTGTGCTACCAGAAAACACTACTGATCACACGTTCTAGACAATAATCTACTTGTAGATTAATCAAGCTAACCGATTTTGTTCATGAACTAACTCTGAATTATAAAAATAATTCAATTACATCGAACCTTCCTCACAGCCATTCTTATTTAATAATAATGATGATGATGATAGCAATTGGCCCATTGATTTACTATTTTAGCCTAATTTTATTTTATCTATTAGCCCACTTGTTTAGGGCCGTACCTCATTAGAGTTATTTGTCCCAATATGTATATCTATTACGTTTAGATATTGTTTAGGGTAATTTGATATTTTGAGATTGTTGGGATTTATATTTATGTGTTTGGTATTGACTTCTTCATATCGGTGTGGTTAAGCTGCGATTCAACCACCCAAGTTGTCATTTGTTATTATTATGATACTGAGTATATGGAAATAATAATAATATGTAATAACGGAATATAATAAAACCATTATGAAGATGGTTTTTAAGAGAACAGACAGCAGGATGAAACTTTGCACACTTATACCAGCCTCATCCTCATGCTTGACCTCTATCTAATTTTAAAACAAACAGAAGATAACGTGGTAAAGTGGAACTGCTAAAACTATGATAATCAGTAAATTTCATCATGGAAGAAGGTTATAAATAAATTGAACCTGTCCCTCGACAGAACAGAAGCCCCAGATTCCAAAAGCAGCTTTGCTAATAAATATAAGCCTTGGGAGGCAGCAACATGAAGTGGAGTTCGGAGATCATAGTCACTAGAGTTCGGATCAGTGCCAGCACATAAAACCCTTTTAATCAAATCAAAATCCCCCCGTGCAACTGCGGTACACAAGAAAGTACCAGAATCACCGATTTTCAGGACTGCTCCTTCTTTAATCAGTAAGGAAACTACTTGATCATGACCACTCTTGATGGCTTCAAATAGGGGGGTGTTTCCAAAATTATCTGTACAAAGAGGAACATGAATACTACTTTAATGAATGAAAGCAGAACAAAACACAAAACTTAAGAAAAATATTGTGTTACTTTTTTCAAACCTGAAATATTGATGTCTACTCCTTCCTGGGTTAGGAATAGTATAATGTCTTCATATCCTTTTGATGCAGCAAGATGCTGTGAAAAATACTAACCTATTAATATAATCCTTGGCATAGAAGTACCACTAATTGCAAATTTTACTATTCTATAGACTCAAAATAAATCACAATCACTTCTAATACAAGAATATGGGACCTTTATCACGAATTTTGCGAGAGGAAGACAAGTAATAACTACTAAATATGACATACTCATAAAATACAGTTTGACCCTCCTAATGAGTATTTCATTAAAATATAAGCATTAGTCTCTCTCATATTCATTTGTCATGATTACTCTTTGCTTCTTTTAAAAAAATTCACTTTTTATATCACTTGATCATAATCTTTTCCTCACAAGTATAAGATTAAGGTAAATACACTTAAATGATAATGCTGTAAAATATCTGTTAAGTCATACCAGTGGTGACCTGCCATCATAATCTGTCTTATTGGGATCAGCTCCAGCTCGAATCAAGCCCTTCAGCTGATACAGATCACCATAATACGCAGCACTGTTCACCCGAAGGGCAAGTTCTGCCTCTTGTTTATTAATATGAAAGGTGATATCGGACTCAAGTTGCTTCAAACGAAGATTTGATTCTTTCCCCTGAAAGCTTATATAATCAGATGACTGTTGTGCTCAAGGTGATTGGGATAATGTTAAGTTTATAAACAGAAAAAAATGTAATCATTCAGAAACTTCAGATGTTTCAAAATTATTTCTCGATGCTATTAAAGATAATGCAACCACAGGAAGGAAATGAGCTGCAAGAATGTGAAAGAGTAGGCATATCTGTGACAGATAAATTACCTCTAGTAGGTTGTTCAAGATTCTTCGGCCATCATGGAAATAAATCTCAAGAATATTAGAAAAGGATTGTTTATCAAGCCTTAAAAGCCTGCACAGCTCATTAACTTTAACTGTGTAAGGCTGAGGGATGTTACAAAGAATAGAGACTTCTCCAAATAAACTATTAGGTTTCAGGTGTGAAATCGTCTCTTCTGATCCATCTTCGCATATACCAACTTCTTCCTGCCAAAACATAGGTTCTTTTAATCACACACATTCCAACGTTAGAAGCTTAATTCAGAGAGAATTAGATCCTAAAGGATTGACTAATTAATGCAATTAGTATCATAATGTTTGAAGAGTGCAAAGAAAAGATGACTTTCCTTATCCTACCTATAAATCCGATGAAAAATCCTGTAATTTGATTTTTCATTCTCAGAACATAAATGAAAAGGACTATTTTAAGAAGGAAAAAGAAGTATATTTGTAGTCAGTGAGATCTAGTCAACGAGTAATTGAAGCATTTATATTTACTGACTTAATCTACAATCACCAAATTACTTATAGGAGTCAGTACTGATCCCCATACTTTATCTTCTGTGGACCGAACTGTATTGATGATATGAAGTTAAATTAGTCTTCATATATATGAGCAAGTAAAATGAACTGCAAATCATAAAAAACCATCTGAATGCATAAGAAAGAATAAGCAATGCTGAGATTCGGTAAATTATGAAGAAATCCCTACCAGAAGACCATGACAGACAATATAAAGTTGATCGACTACATTTCCCTGTTCCATTATTAATTCTCCGGGGAGGAAAAACTCCTCATGGACCCTAGTCACCTGAAAGAATAACAGAAAGTTTTTAAATCATGTTCATTGGATTTGTATCGATGTAAAAAAACTCAATAACTTAAAAAACGTACAATTTGGCTGATAAATTCTGAAGAGCATCCCTTGAATAGAGAAACATTTTCGACGCACGACATGTAAAGTGTTTGGGAAATCTGCAAGAGGGAATAAAGCTTAGTATGGACAAAAAATACTGAAGATCAATTGTTTAGCAAGGATATTAGAAAATTGTCAAATAGAGTTTAGTGCCACAAACCTGTAGAAACAGTAAGAAATATATGGAGAAAAATGAAGTTTAAATCACCACAGAAAAAGCACGAAAAGCAGCTGGTAAGTATTTCTCAATTCCATATGGTTGGCATGAGAAACAAGAAGGAAACTACTTTTAGTTACCTTTGAACGAATGGAGATGGGAAGATCTTGAAGAGCAGCAGCATCAGTGTACGTGCTCTCGTATTGAAGCCTTAAGTGACCTTTGATTTGGTTTCGAATGTCCCTCCCAAGTCTGTTTCTGTTCATATATTTGATGATATCTGTCATTTTATCCCTGTACCTCTCTGTTTTTGATCCTTTCACTATTAAGGCTGTCATATTACCAATCAAATAAGCCCCGATAACCATGTCAAAAGATACGAAAATCATGATGAAAACCATCTCCCTCAGATTCACTGCATGTATATCGCCATAACCTGTAGCACAAAAAAGTGTCCCTTTAGCAAAATGATATGATAAGAGAGCCCTGACTTTATAACAGGTTAGCTTTTAAAGAAATTATAAACGATGCCGAATATTTCTCATGTTGTATAGGACGGTTGGCTCTTTCTTATTATTTCTTACCTTCTTAGGTGTGGTTGCTTAAAATTCAGCTTCCAATCAAATGGTTGCACTATTTTATTTGCTATGACCTTCCAGAGGGTCACATATTTTACCAAATCAATCAACCACTCTACTAAAAAGTTTGAAGAAAACAAAAAAGACTAGTCCTAAAAATTTACAAAGTCTTCAGGTTGATGGTGTTACCATACTATTATTTCACTGTCATCCTGAAACATTGGTTTCATTACAGGAACGTTATTACCTATATGGGTATGTCATTGCCACATTATTCCATAATCCTTTCCATGCTAATCCTAAGTCATTTTTATAAAATAGAATATACAAGAAAAGCTGATGAGATTAAAGTTCATTATATATTGCGGCTAGGGGACTTACCGACTGTAGCCATAGTGACAATGGCGAAATATAAAGATGTTACGTAACACGTCCACAGATCAATCTCTCTAAAGTTCGAATAACTGTAATCACCCAATTTTAGACTTCCAATCCATGTGTATCCTTCTTTCTCTGCTGGGAGAGTGGTAGCCAAATAGTAAAAGATGCATGCTGCTGTATGAGTGCAGTAGATTTCAACAACTATAAGCTTTACAATCCTGCAGAAGAGATACTTAATCCGTATGTCCTTCTCCAATTTTTGGAAAAATGCCAGAACTTTCCGCGCCCGACTCAACCTGATCCAAAGAAGATACCGCACTGCCTCTTTATTTCCCGTAGCCTGAATAATAGATATTATGCACAGAATTGCATGAGTCTACATTTTTAAAATCTGAGCTGATATATATTTTCATTTACAGACATCTATAAGATAACAGTACATAAACTGGCAAATAAAACAATATTAGATAAATTTTGAACTCCAGAACTACCCACATTGCCACCCCTCAAAATAATATCATAGGCTAAAATTAATATATGAATGTCTATATTTGATTAAATATTATCAATATTATATATATGTGGATACAGGTACATGGAAACTAGTTGCCGCGGAAATGTTAGTGCAAGCTAATCATTTAATATAAATGTAGCCATCAAATCAATAACTTTTATATTTCTTCTACGGTTTCTACTAGATGAAACCTACAACATTTGAACCTTTTTATACTTTCCCTTCTTTTAATGGGAGGAAAAAATAATAAATTGTTGTGATGACCTTGCATTTTGTGAAATACCTGTGATTCGTTCTGAAGTAATTTTGTTTTCCAAAAGTATTATTCGTGGAAGGCAAATGCCGAAGATAGAACTCAACAATACAACCAGGGGATGTCATTAAAAAGTTTGTCGGTCCTAAAAATAATTTATATTCCCTTGTTGTCATCTGACATCCCCTAGTAAAGCATGAGTGGAGCACTCACAATTGGCTTTATCTTTCAGAGTTTTGAAAATACAGGTAAGTGGCTCACCAGTAGCATGAAGGTGCACCGATTTCTTTATACATGAATATAGGAAGTAGACGATTCAAATAAATAAAATGTTATATGTAAAACATGAAATTCTTATAAAGATTAAAGCACTACACAATTATTTAGATATCTATAGTGAGCTGAATCAAACCAGCGAAAAAACGTAAGAGGGGAATTAAATAGGCAAGGCTGCTCTGAGAAGAATAATCAAAACATAAGGCTGTTCTGAGAAGAATAATCAAAACATAAGGCTGCTCTGAGGAAAATAAAGAATAAAACTTTATCACATGTATAAAAACAATATATGAAAAATCAAAACTGTAATGTTACCAAAGATTAATACCCCATAAATGATATCCCATGGCAAACAGCCCAAACAATCAACGATAAAATGAGATTTCAAGTACCTGCGAAATATTTAACACAAAGTAAGAGAGAGGGAGTGTGATGACAGGCACTTTTGCTTAGCAATATTGGACACAAAAAAACTTACCGCATAGCTATTGGATAGCGCTTGTAGACCATCTTGTATGTTTGCCTATCTCTGTAGGCCACAAAGAATTGCAGCACAATGTCAATAACAAAAACTGTTTGTCCAGCAATATCCAATAAGAAGAGGTTTCTGTTTCTCGGCAATCCCCTGAAGAACCCGAACTCGAATGGTGTAAAAAACGATGAGTACATTGCCCAGAGCAATATGAATTGCTCCCATGCATGATACCACCTGCATTGGACCTCATGGCATGATTGAAATACTACAACATGCTTTGCAAGCAACGAAAGTAATCATATTCTTTTATTACTCAGGCAAAAAAATTCCAGAAATTATGTTCTGTTTATTAGAAGTTGTAAAATATATCTTATTTTTGTTTTTTCGTGGGGTATAAACTCAACTGAAGTTGTGCTTCATGATTAAACTTATCCCCCGTTGGCCGTTGCCTTTAGCTACTTGTTGAAAAATATATACATTTTTCAATTTATAAAATAAGTCAAACGAGTTTAAAAAATACCACGCAAATAGTTAACAGATTAGACAACTAGTTTCCGTGCACCTGTATTAATGTAAATGATCGATTAGCTTGCACTAGTATTAATTTTAATAATAATTAATTTTACATTGACCCTTATATAACAATCAACAGATTAATAAAATCAAGTTGTATAGAACTACAGTACATACCACGCAAATGGTTACTACAGTATTATGCCAGTACCATGGTCGTTTGAGGCTTGCTTAAATTTAAAATAAATTATTTATTTCATATTATATTTTTACATATTTTTATTTTTTTAAAGATAAATATTTATTTTAAAATTTTAAAATCAAACATTATTTTCAAAATAAAAAATAAATTATTTATTTTCAGAAAAAATACGTATATTCAATACAAAATGACCTGGGAAATGAACTTTTTGTGATAAAACCCAAGTCGGCTGAGGTCACGTGTTTGTTCAGGAAAGGTTCCTCCACTTGACTAAAGAAAGAAACAAAAAGGATACCTATAAAGTGATTCACCCCCGACTGATTCAATTATAAATTTTCCGACCTAAATATTTGTATTTTAAATTTGTATGCAATCAGGAACATAAAAATTTTGATAACCAAATTATTTTGATACTTTATAAATCCTATATATATTAAGGAATGTACGAAAAACTGCCATCATCATCCGGTTTCTAAAAACCAATAAAATACCTGACATTACCATCAAAAACCAAAATAACAAATTTTTAATCGAGTCGGGCAAGATATTTTGGCAATTATAAGTTGAAAAAAATATACATTTTTTAACGGATAATCGAACGGGATCATAGTTAAAGAACCTGTTATCAGGATGAATGGAGCAACCTCTGGAGAGATCTTTGAGACCATGAAAGATATGTTCTCTGCTATATTTTCTCATATTAGCATCCCTGCCTTGTTCAAACTCATTAGCGATTCGAGCTAAATGATGCCCTCTTGACTCTTGTATATCATCGCTCATATCCTCCATATCGTACTCATTTGTTTCACTTCTATTTTCTCCATTTCTCGAACTCGTCTTCTCTCCATCTTTTTCACCTCCTTTCCCTGCTCTGCTTCTTCTACTTGTTATCATTTTTCAATCACTAGAATTCTTTTACAAACATATAATTTTCGAGTAAATAAATTATTTTAAGTTTCAGAAAACATATTTTCTCGAAATTCTGGTTCCGCCACTGACGTAGATGAGGAGATCATTATGTATATGTGGAGATGATGGTGATTAGAGGAGTAGAAGGAGAAAGAACGTAAACTAAGGGGTGGAGATTCTAGGACAGGAAAATTTAATTTGAGATTTGATGAGAGAGATCTTTTTTGAATAATGGTTATCTATGTAACAGAGGATTTGGTACTTGTGTATATCAGTGTATATGGCAGTACATGCCTATATGATGACTATACAGAGAAACGATACAATTAACTGCTAGAAGTAATGATTATGCTTCTCTATGCAGGTGCATATATATAGCAATCTAATCATTTTTTGAGGTAATTTAGTGGGGCTTGTCATTCGGTTAATAAAAATTTTTAATTTTAATTTTGTGTATTTATTTTTTATTAATAATTTAATTATATAAAATAAGAATTTCATTCCTTTTAGATAATTAATCACTTTGATTTAAATTATTTTTCTTATTTTAAATACATAAATTATCCTTAAAATTTTAAAGATTCAAAAATTTCATTTGAAAATATATTAGACATATTTTTGAAAAATATATTTAAAATTTTACCATGTCGTTTTCTTGAGGTATGATTTAAAAATTATAATGATAAATTTTTTGAAAAAACCTTATTAAAATGACCCAAAAATTATCGAAAATAATTTAGTTAAAACTTTATGGTCCCAATTTACGAGTAATCATCATTTTATTCGTATTTTTTACCACACTTTTTAACTGATTAAAATTTAAAGTTTAATAATCATATGCCCTTAATAATATTCAAAAAATTGTACACTTATGAGTTTAATAAAGATGTTTTAGACTAGTTTCAAAACTATAAGGGGTTTGTTTGGTTTAGGGGTTTGTGAAATATGTTATGAATTTAGAATGAATAAAATTCATCATTCAAGTTTATTTTAAATTTTTTAAATTTCAATCACATGCCTTAAAGTATGAGTTTTTGATATTTAAAGTGAAGTGAATATAAGGTGTGTATCAATTTTAATATTATTAATTTATTATTGATAATTAACATTATTAATAATTAAAAATAATAATAGATACAAGTATTACTAATAATAAAAATATATATATATTTATATCTTTTATATAATATAATAAATTATCTAACTATTAAATCAATAATATTTAAAATTATATAATTCTATTATACAACTAAACCAAACACATACTAATTGAAAATTTATTCCTATACCACCACCGTTCCTGATACGCAATCTATAATATGAACCAAAGGACCCTAATATAGATCACGAGCAAGTGTTTGGCACAGCTTTAAGCTTTTAAACCCGGGCTTAAACTGTTTGGGACTTTACCGCTAAAAAATGTTTGTTTGTTTGTGTAATAAATGAGAAATTGACATAAAATCATAAATAAATCACAAACTGACTTAAAATTATAAGTAAATATTAAGTACTTTTTTCATTAACTTATTTTTTTTCTATTTTAATCAAAATTATTCATATGTCTTAAATTACTCATAAGTCATTTTTATTTTTATTATTATATGTCTAAAAACTCATAATTCACCGATAATACAAAATTACCCGAACATACATTTTAAGTTCACCGCTTATCACGTTAAATCACTTTAAGTCATAAGTCACAATTTTAAATTTAACCAAATAGGCTCCTAATGTACAAATTAAATTTCAAAAATTCTTATATTTTATAAAGTATATAGTTCGAAACAATATATTTATATTTTATACAAATTAAAAGAAGTAAAATTTGTATATTAAGAGCTCAATTCTCTCTACGAAAAGTACTTCACTGCAAATATATACTCTTGACAGCTCGGAAATAATATTTTAAAACAGTAATTTTAAACTTACTAAAATTCATTATGCACCTCCAACTTCTATTAACACCCCCATTATTTTAATTTAATTGTAATTTCTAATCTTTCTTCAATTTTAATTTTTTTATTGTTATTAGTCTTTTTTATTATTTATTTTTTTAAAACATAAAAATGGAGTATTCGAGAGAGAATAGTATGATATAAATTTTTCATAAGAATTTTAACTAATATTATATATATATATATATATATATATATAATTTATTTATATTCATATTTTAATATGAGAAAAAGGAAGTAAGATGTATCTTAGATAATTCCCTAAGATTTTAATACAAAGTAGTAGTATGTTAATAAAATTTTAAATGAAATATGATCTTATAAAAATACTCCTACCATGTTTGCATATAAAATCTATTGTATCTCATCTAATTTACCTAAGATATATTCCCTAATCTCTTTGATGATATAATTTGTATGTTTTATTTACAAATATATTTTAGTTAAGGATTAATGTGAAATATTTTATTTAAAAGATTAATGTAAGATATTTTAGTTAAAATATTAATATTTTAAAGGAAAAATTAAATCATATGTTCCTCAACTATTCGTATTTTATTGTTTGGATCCTTAAACTAAAGATTCCATATTTCGGATAATTAAACTTTTAAAATTTTCTAATTCAGGTCCTTCCGTCAAAAGGATTATAACTGATGTTAAAATTTTACTGATCTAGTATGTTTTTTTACACCGCACTTCTAACTTAATAGATTATTATAAAAAAATAACCTTTATTATTACTTTTATATTTTTAATTTAATATTTCACACACATACCATTATATACATTACATGTCCATTATCTACGCAAACACTCAATCATCTTCTTCTTCCTCTAATCTCCTACCACCATAGTTGCCAGAATCCGACGGCGTTTCCAGCCATACTCTCTCTTTCATTTTCCTCTTACCTGCCAAATTCCTTTAGTCTTCTTCCCAAATCAAAATACAAGCTAAAAATTTCAAAAAATAATAAAACACATAACAATACATACATATATACACACATGGTGGGCACCTGGCGACCGGATTAAATCACATCACCAACACCATCCTCCTCCATTCCATCTCATTGTCTCTCTTCTTTCTCGTCACTCAATCCAACTATATTAACATTCATTCACAATTACAAACTCTAATTCTATTTACATCACTTCTATAACTATTTATCTCATCCCCAAATTACAAACCCTAATTTTATTTGTAATTGCAAATTAAAGATAACAAAATTATTGAGATGGTCTTTAATCTCATATTTTCATGATTAATTAAGAATCCCTAAATTGATTTTAAACCCTATTTTCAAAACTTAGAACCCTAATTTCCTTAATAATATAACTCATGTGTTTATATTTATTTTTTAATACATAATAACTGTTGAACTGTTTTTTGCCACGTTTTGTCCAAATCATGTATGACATGTAAAAAAATCAGCCATGTAAGCAAGATTTTAATGTCTGTTACTGTTTTTTTAACGAAATGACATGAACTAAACAATTCAATAGTTAAAGGACCCGAAATAGGAATCTTTTGTTGAAGGACCTAAACAATAAAATCGGAATAGTTCAGGAACGCATCAATTGATTTTCCCTATTTTAAATGTAGGCTGAATAATTAACTATCCAGCTTCGAACTATCAAGCTTTGAATGTTTGGACTTTAATAAATATATACTTTGTAATGTATTGTGGCTTTTATTCTAATTAAGGTTTTGTTGAATAAACTTGGCAAAATGAGTCTGAAGGGTCTAAAACTTAACTCGGATAAATAAAACAGAACATAAACTTATGTTTCACTTTACACACATATTAATTATGCATTTTTGTTTTTGTTCTTAAAAAATCACATATAAAAAATTTGCTGGTGATTTAGAGAAACCAGTAATTAAATTGTGTGGTTTAAAAACATTATTTTAAATGAGAAATATTATGTACCTTAAAATTATTTTAAAAAAAATTGTTTTTGATTTTTCATTTATATAATTAATAACGTATACAAATTAAAACAAGTCATATATCATGTAATATCATTTGAAAAAAATTAAAATTAAATTTAGAGCATATAAAATTATTCATTTTAAATTGTGTTTGTTTGTAACAGGGAGAATCACTATATGGATATGTTATATTTTAAGTTTATTAATATGGAAATTGTGGCAGAAAGGACGAAAATCCTAAGTATTGCCACACTTACGCATCTACCTGAAGTAAACTATCTTTCAATTTTAATAGAAATATTTTTTTATATCTCAGAAACTTTAATAATAAAATTTTCTTAAACAGTACGTATCCTCTGATATGTGATAAAATAACGGTTAGGAAACTTGTTGATTGATACGAGGATTCAGGACCTTGTCGTGTCACATGTATATTAACAGTATGTTTAAAGACTCACTTAAAAACATAGCATAAATAGGTGAGAGTGAGTTTGATAATTACTGTCTTGTATAAAAGAATAAAATGATCCATGAAATAGAAGTTCACAAAACATTCATACACAGCATGGTTCAAATATTAGATAGTAACATTGAATACTCAAGCCTATGACAGCATATTCAAGTAACAGTTCAAAAGAGCAGTTGACAACAACTATCTTCTCGAAAGTAAACTTGACGGAGAATGAAGAATTGAAGACAACAAGTTTTACTGACAACAACATTGGCGGAGATAGTTGACAGTACATTTAATAGTTGACAACAACATTCAAGCCTTGACAACATAGTATGCGGAACCATAGATACTGTCACCATAATAGAGCTAAAAGTTGACAATATACTTTAAGTGAAACTGACAATCTATTTCTGGTAGCAGAGTGGATAGTGAAAACACAAGGAATGATTTTGACTCGTTTATCTACTCTGTCAAGTCTACTATTACAATTTTGGAGAACATAAGCAAAAAGATAAAGTGTGTTCAATGAGTCAAATATTTCTGTACATATTATAAGCACTTTATCTACAAAGGGAATAAAGCCAAGGTTGAATAGGAAAAATAATGTTTCCATTTCAAGATCCAGTGTAGGACAAAAGAAAAGTGCATCTGTAAGTGAGATATGTGTTTCAGTATAAATACACACATTTTACAAGCATTTTTCCTTAAGTAACTAAGTTAGAAATACAATGTCTTTTCTATCAAGGTTAGTAACAATAACTAATCCAATTGTTATTGTAACTTATTAGCTGGAATCATTTCCAGTCAAGTTGTAGCAACAAAATTAATGAAATATTAATTTTGAAGTATACATTGTGTCTTACTTATCTGTTGTTTGTTGTTTGCTCTTCATACTTTTTAGTTGAGTAAATCTTATTTGTTGTTAGTAAGATTTATTTAATTGAGAGATTAATCCAAAAATTAGCAATTTGCATTCAACCCCCCTTCTGCAACACTCATTTTGTTTAATAATACATTTTAATCATGAAACATTTTATTCATAATTTGAAATGACTAATATGCCTTTTTTATTTATTCATGATATTGGAACTAAAACTTATATTTTTAAAATTATAAATATTAAATGTAAATATATTTATAAGTATAAAAAATGTCATATATTATTATAATTAATAAGATAATGGGCCTGTTTGGCAAAGTCCAACTTATGGAAATAAGGGCTTATTTCCGGAAAAAAGTAGGGATGTATGTACTTTTCAGAAATAAGTCCTTATTTCCAGAAAAAAGTAAGTTCATATTTGGTTTTAAAATTCTAAAACAAATATTTATTTTTAAAAAAAATATAAAAATATGTAAAAATAAATAAAAAATAAGCTACTTATTTTAAGTTTATGGAACCCCAAACACCCACAATGTAAATTTATTTTTATCTCATAATATTGTTCATCTGTATATTCAATATAAAAATTTAAAACTTATCTTCTTATTTTTTCATTTCTAATATAAACTTTATTTTATTTGTATAAAAAAATTAATACAATAAATATCGATAATAAAGAAAAAATGTCATACAACTTGTTAGGATCTGGAGATATGAAGATGTCAAGATTTTATTATGATCAACTGATGGCAATCAATGCATCAGTGATCGATGGATGATTGTTAAATGAATCAATACTCGATGGATGATTGCTCAATAGATAACAACGATTGATGGATAAATGTTCAATGGTTAAATAGCGATCGATGGATAAATCATCAAATGATATTTAATTATCAATCAATGAATAAACATTATCAATTGATGGATAACATTAGCAATCGACAAATGACAATATCAATCGTTGAATGTCTGAAATGCTAAGTCCTATAAACCAGGAGAATATCATAATTAATAAGTAGATAAAGATGTCGGTCACAAGAAGTCAGAAATCGATTTTATCATCTAAATACAGATATGAAAGTATTCCTAAATTTATGTATTTGATATACCTTCTATTTTAGATGATTGTAGCTATGCATATTTAAGCAGAGAATATGTTTACTTTGTAAGTGTTCGAATAGAATTATCTTTCTGATAACTTAACAGCTCTTAAGAACTTTTTTTTCTTAAGAGAGTTGATTTCATATTTGTAACAGATTTTTAAGTGAATAAAGTCTGTAAGATTTTCATACTATTATTTTAATTATTCGATTAGTCTACACAATTGTATTCAACTCCCCTTCAACAATTGTTAATTACTAGGCAACACAACTAACTTTTGTTAATATATGTGACTTTTTAAAAATAATCTAATAAAATGGTATGAAGAACATAATTTATTATTCATTTTGAATCATATGAGACCTTAATACAAATTTATTTGCAAGAACCATTCAAAAAATCATGATGTTAAATCGTTCATTTACGATAATAACACGGTTTTTGTCAACTCTTATACCGGATTCGACACTATTAAACCAATCACATTTCAATAAGAACACATGTTTTCCGCCTCAGATACAAAAGTTTGATGACTTTTTGTAATTGACAACAATAATGCTCAAAATATTGTCATTGGGGTTGTAATTGACCATAATTCTCCAATAATTAAGGTGCCACATTGGATTTAGTATTAATTTTATATCCAATTAACAATACAAGTTTCATATAATAATAACAATTTTTTCAGACCCACTCGCAAATACTTAAAATGCGGACCATTCAGATCATCATTTTCAATCTTCACCTTCATCTAAATTTTGAATCCAATTTTTATCGTTTTCTCCATTTCATCTAGTGTTATACTTGGTTTATTTTCTCCGATATGAGATTCACATTCATTTATGTAAGGTTAAATTTTCAACGAGTTCAATAAAACATATTATGCCGCTATCGGTTATTCACCATCACTCAAATTTCATCATTTGTGAGTTACTTGTATTTTAGCTGGATATGTGAACACTTCTAGTTCATTTTCATCACGTGTACCAATCAAAACCTCATTACAATGTAATTGATTATGAACGATGTTCGATTTTGAATCAAAGTAAAATGAGCAAAAATTCAACATCTTCTCCTCAATATAACGTTCTAGAATAGAAATTTCAACCCTCGCCTTATTACAAATTTTATGCTTCATAAACTGTATCATTCTCTTAACAAAATATATGAAACAATGATGAATCGATTCTCCTAATCTATATTTTATCAACAAGTGTACAATCAAGTGTTCCATCAAATCAAACCAATTGACCGAAAAAATAGTTCCTAACAAACTCAATATTATGACTATAGACTTCTCTAAAAGTTTTAAATTATCATTTTTAGGGTCTATTTTGTTCCAGGCTGGAATTGTAACTTCTCGTACAAGAACGTGCATGACACTAATACCAAACACCATTACCAATCAAACCAACATACATAACAAGAATCTAATAGCATAAACGCATAACTAAATCATTAACAAAACTAAATTATTTATACAATTTGATCAAATCATAAAAGTTCATAATTACAACCACCCTAATTGTTTAGTTCCATTCAAACTATAAATACCATAACCAAACCAAAAATCACAACAACTATTGTTTTCTAACAAACATATCCATTGTTTATAAATAATATGAAATCACTTTCAGATATACCACTAAGGTAAACTCAGTGTCCAAAAAGTGCCTATCAAACACTAACACATATCCAACTTTCAAATTTAAAAATTGTTTAAAAGAAATCCAATGCTGGTCATGAATCCTTGTACGCTGCCTTGTAGTCTTATGAATTCACAAGTTCCAAATAGTTGAGAAAGTATTATGATGAATAGTCAACACATCACTATCAGCCCAATTGTCAATACCAACTTTAAGTTCGCCATGAATGTCCTTCATATAAAAAAATTAAATAATTTCCAAAACATAGGAAAAGGATAAAATACAAGTTTAATTTAACGAAAAATTTGAATTTTTATCTTAAATTGTTTTTAAGAAATCACACACATAGGGCCAGTAATTATATTTCTATTAGTACCAATATAAAATTGAGCATATCCACTACTGAAAAAAATATTAGAAAGTGTTTACCGATACGAGTTGTAACCATAGATTACAATTTCTCAATCGTATGGTTATAAAAAAATGATATCTTCAACCGTCCAGGACCACAATAACTAAGCAATACAATATCATAAATCTAAAATAAAGTCAACTTTGTTAAGAATGAGTGCCCATAAAAATGTAGAGGGAGGGGTGAATGGATATTTCAAGATTTTTTTTTCATTTTTCATTTTTATGGGGTTTCTTGTTAATGTGTTTGTGATTAAACAATCTGTTGTAAGATTTAGTGTAGCTTGTGTGATGTGAAAGTAAGAATAGTAAAAGAAAACACATAAAATAAACTTTAAATTTAATATTTCTATTAGATTTGTGTTTGCTACAATCTGAAAATAAAAGTTAATTTTCAACTTCTTGTTCTTGAGAGATACAAGGTAATGCTGCTTGTTTACTAGAAATCGATTGACAATTTGAAATTAGAGTCATGTATATGATATATAGATATTATTTTTTGGTACATGCTCTACTGCACTCTATAGCTAAAACAGAAAAAACATACAAAATGACTTTCATTTCTAGTTCATTCCTATTCTAGCTAACATATTAGAATAAGACAGTCTACTGATTCTACTTCTCTTTTATATGTTCCTCATTTCATATTTTTCTCTTCAAATTTGCATTGTAGACTTGACACTTGTCCCATTTAGAGTTGGACCACACTCTGAAATTGAGAGTGCTTCAATATTTACCTATTGTTTATGCAAATTCCATGAATTTAGCTAAGTCCATATAGCGTGAACTCTTTCATAAATTGAAACTCTGTATTTGTCGACATCTTTATTTTCTTCACAACCGAGACTTCTCGACAACTTAACTCTACATGTGGATTACCCTACTTCACTACATGACTTGTGACTTCTCGACATCTTGACTTTGCTATACATCCACTTCTCAATATGTTCTACTATAGACTTCTCGAAATAATTCTCCATTAATAACTTCTCAATATCACACTTTTCTTGAATTTTCTATATGATATACTTTTGTGATTTCTCGAAGTGGCATATTCTAGACTTGTCGATAGATTGACTTCTTGATATAGATCATAGCCTAGAATTCTCGATCTTCAATATACTTGACTTATCAACATAAGATTTTACTATTTGGTACTTTTCGATATCATTTATCTTGGACTTCTTGATATAACACTTATGCACTTCTCGATATCATTCATTTCTAGACTTCACTATATAATTTATTCTGGACTTCACTATATATGTGTTAGTCAATTTTTCTTCAATTCTACAACTCCTTATTCTTTTAGCCTTATTCATCTTATTGCTTGAACAATTTCTTAAAATTCTTTCAGGATATTTTATTTGCTGACCATATAGATTACAACTAAATTACAAGAATAAAATTGACTACACAGATTACATGAATTAGTAAGTCTTGACTATACTATATAACTAATCTAGTGAATGCTATATAATGGAAAAAATACAACATATAATGTAAGATTGTCTGTTCCAACAAACCTGTATATTGTTTTCTTCATTAATGTGTAAGTTTCAGTATACATTTGGCCATCTGATAAAGAAACAGTCACTTGAAAAGGTATAGCCTGACCCTACTGATCAAAACACACATGGAGAATTCTTTATATTTTTATGTATATGTATATATATGTGTGTATGTTTTTATGTGTTTGTGTGTGTGTATATATATATATAATAGAATTTTTATCAAGATGCAATCACTATAGAAAAAGACATACAATTTATTGATTTACATTATAAGACCTTAAAAACTTACTACACTACCATTCCTTCTGTAGAAATAAATGAAACGAATTTTCATCCAAGCCCCTTCAAATTATCTATAAGACAAAAGTAAGCAGTCAATTATAATAGTGTATTTACAAAAATAATAGTTTATAAATAATTCAAAAATGATAAAAAAAATTACCTTGACTCGGGGGATCCATTGATAAACAATTCATTTGATAATATGGATAGGTACTTAGTATCAATACCAAATAGCTTAAGTGATTTATCCATTGATCGGTGTTAGTTGGTCGATAGATAAAGACTCGATGGATGCAAGACATAAAAGATCGATGAATGAAGACTTAAAGACCATCGATTGATATATCAACTAATAAATACCTTATCAATTAATAATTAGTATACTAGTCGATGGATAAGTTTAAAAGCTAAATATCAATTGATAATTACTTATCAATGCAGGATAGGACAAAAAAGTCAGGAATCTTTGCAGACTATGCTATTTGGAAGATACTTAACCTTGTATGACTGTGAAGACTCTTGAAAAAAAAAGGATATCTCGGGGAACTAAGAAGACAAGAAGGTTTCTAGTTTAGGATTGTTTTATTTATCTGTGAAAAATAGACAAGGAATTTGCAACACGTGTATTATATAAACAAGTGTAGAAGCAATATTGTGGCAAGTCTTGAAAATCTTAGAATTTTACTTGCTTAGTTTTTAGAAAGAAACATTTATAAAAAGCAAGTAGAATAAATATTGTAAAAGCAACAAGTGTGTCTTGGATGTAGAGAAATTTTCAAAGAGCAATATATATACTCTTTTACACTTTGGTGAATCTAACCAAGACAACTAGAAATTTTAAAACATAGTTTTTAATTTCCATTTCACATTTCAACTATTAAGTCATTTCAATATAAGTTTCAGGTGTCTATAAATTACTAAAATTTGAAAAGAAATTTAAGAGTTTGTATTCAGCCCCCTATTCTCTACAAATTCATTATGGTTAGGGACCCCAACAAATATCTATCACCCTTGTAATTGGCATAACATAAATTACATAATTTCTTGTGAAATTGTTAAAGAACAATCTCATATTACTAAAACTCCCATCATTCTTTTCGAAACGAATACGAGTTTTTCAACCATTGGGAAGTTGAAAGTTCATGATTTCAGGAATCTTATCCGGAATTGTCCTAAAAACTTTATATGATAATTCTTATTTATGCCAACAAAATCAAATTTTATATAACTTGTGCAGATATCCTCAAAACTATTAATTAAATGTATATTAGTACTCATATCATTTTGTTGTGAAAGGTATGTTTGGAGGGATCATGAGCATGAAACGATGGAATCTCAAATTTTGAACTTCTATCTCTATCAAAACAAATGAAAAAAACAACAATATTCATATTTATACAAAGATCAAATGAAAAAAATAAAAACTAAAACAAAAATACAATTAAAAACAATTATTTTAACACATAACAAAAATAATCAATGTATTTAGACATTTATCTAAAATCAAAAAATCTCCTTCTCAATAAACTCTAAATATTTCAAATCTCCAATTATAGATCCAGATTTAAACATGCAAATATCTAAACAAACAACCAATTACTACAATACAAACATCACTAATATATACATCATCAAATAATACAATACTTATATTTTCTTACATGCAATATAAACTCTATGTGAGATACAACATTTTCTATAGGTTTTGATTAATTTTGTCTTAACGCTAAGTATAAATTAAATTAGGCTTAAGAAGTTACTAATTAACATAGTAATCCTCCCTTAGGATATTCGAAATGACAGTCAACGAGTAGAAAGTCAAACTATTTTATAAACAAAATAAAATGATTTTCTCTCGACATATAATTATGCAAGATTTATCAAAATCAAATCTAATTTATATATGTGGTATTTTGAGGCAAAGACTGAAGACGAACAAATACTGTATTTTTGACACTGCTTTTACGAGACAGAAAATACTTTATTAAATTAAAAGAGTGTCTGTTTTAAAGGTTTTCAAAGGAATATATTTTGAATATATTTTCTAAAATTATTTGTTCAACTTATCTTCAACAAAGTCCTGTCTAAGTGTAAAATGCAGATTTTATCCCGAAAGTCTCTAACTGTCTTATTTATTCGGATAAAATGTATTTTAATTCAAGCATAAATATTCCTTGGACTTAATAGTCGTTATTAATTTAGGAATATTATGTTTGAATATATTTCAAGTAAAAATTTTAGTCCAAACGTCGACTAATTCCAACAAATGGCTATCGAATATTGTTTCGGGCTATAGGGACAATGAAACGATCCTTTTCTCGAAATAATAGCAATACATGTCCAATTGACTTGAAACTTGGGGAATGTCACTAGAATATTTAAAAAGAATTTTAGAATTTTTTTTCATGATTTTTGGGTGACTTTTATTTTTGGCATGTACTTTCAATATGTTATTGATTGTTCGGTTAATTAAAAGTCAATGAAAGTCAACTCTAAATTGAGTAGAATTTTGACCAAGACCTACTTGGAATATTTCCAGATGTTTCCCAAATTTTCATAATTTTTGGAGCATATTTTAAAAACGTCATATTCGTCATTATATTTTCATAATATTAGCTTTATTATTTAACTGAATAGTATTTGCATGTTTTTCTATGCTTGCAAGTGGGCTTGTACTGATGAGGGAATACAAAATTCAAATTATGTACCTTTCCCTTATTTTCAGGAAGCTTTGTCCCCTCATCCCTCACCCAAAACCCTAATTTTTTCTCTTTAAATACCCCCTCAACCCCCACTCATTTCTTGAAGCCATTTGAGCCAAGTAAATGCTGAATTTTTCTCTCCAAGAAGCTCTCTAGTCCAGAAATATTTCATCTCTTAGAGTTCTTGAGTTATAAGCTTAGTCCTTCCATAGATCTAACCCCTACCAAGCTTATAAACACATTTACATGCTCATATAACACACACATCACACAAGTATCTTTTGGCTACCCACTTACCATATATTAGCAGCCCCTAGACTTTTTTTCTTGCCCCCAAAGTTGTACCAAAAGTTATTATTCCGGCGACTTTTTCCAGCGACCCTTTTTGTGTGTTTTAGGCTTCAAACTAGCTTTTTCTCTTGATTTCTCTCTAGATCTCAAGGGTTATAAGTTGGTTCTATAGATTATATATATAATATCAGTTGGTACATGTTTAGTAGTGTATACACCTTGCTTGCTTGATTTTTAAGTGTGTACACGAACTCTTGTACAAGATCCTAACTCGTATCCCTTGATTTCATAAGAAATATTGTTGTCTCTCACTATAGATCACAAGGATCATAAGTTAGTTATTTCTTGTCTATATTATATATATAATATTCGGCCTTAATAATATATACAAGAGCTTGCTTTATTTGATTTGTTGCAAGTATATATATTTGGCATTTTTCCTCATTTTTATATATACACGAGCTTTAATCTTCTCTTCTATTCTCGTATATATAAAGAGTGAACTAAATAGTTGTTAATATCCTTAAACTTATAATTTAAGGGTTAGATACAATGACCATTTACTTTAACTCCGAGTCGAGGCTAGTTGTATAAGTTGATATATATACGACATAAGCAAAAAGGCTTCTTTGTTGAGTTTTAGTATCTAAACCAAGCTCTTGTTTCGGGTTTGAGCCAAATATTATAAATCTCATATAGAGATAAAAACTAAAGGCTCCTCGAATATTTTCTAGGTAGCTCACTTCAATTCTGAATTGAGTTTTGTGTATAAGTCGAGGTACGACATAAACATAAATACTCATTGTTGAATTACATAGTGAAAGAAACCAACACACATTCTGAGTCTTAATATTTCGAATAAATCTCCTATATTATTTAGAGATATAATCGAAGTAAACTCGTTGAATATTTGTGGATTTGTTCTTGATTATTTTAAGGCCATAGTGTAGTTGTAGTTAATAAGGCCTTATAAACAAAATAGTTAGAAAACGTAATTGATCTCATTCAAGTCTAAAATATTTGGTCTATATCTTGACCTTATATTTCCTATATATATACTATATATATATATATATATATATATATATATATATATATATATATATATATATATATATATATATATATATATATTTTGTACTTGTATTGCATCATACGCTTTACATATCGCACTTTACTTTAGCATATTTCCTTTAAGCGCTTGAATTGCATTCATACGCTTTACATATCACAATTTACTTTAGCATACGCACTTAATTTCTTGCATACACGTTAGCACACAACGTGTGGTTCATCCTTTTGACTAAGTGACTTACCCTTTCGAGTGGTTCGTCCTTTTCTCTAAGTGACTTACCTCGACTCACATTTATATATATATTATTGCTTCGGCTATTTTATATTTTTTTTGTCACCTTGGTCTAGTACTGTAACATACTAGTCCACCACTTTCCTTTCTGAAACAGGGATATTAAAGTCGTAGTACTTGTTGTCTAGACTTTATTACTGAGGTGAAAGTGAAGTGAGGTGATCCTTATTCTAAGACCCAAGTCCTAGACACGCCGACGGGGAGTTGAGTGTCTTTGCACCATGAGGAAAAGGAAAGACCCAAGACCTAAGACTCAGATCCAAAACCTACATTGTTGTAGAGGAACATAGTCTACGTAGGGATTTTTACGTATCTTTGAGGAGGTAAAGGGGAAGTTGCGCTCCAAGATAAGGTCGTAAGGGATACTACGTGCCTGTGAAGAGGTAACGGGGAATTACGCTCTAAGACCAACTCGTAGGGGTACTACTTGCCTGTGAAGAGATAACGGGGAGTTACGCTCTAAGACCAGCTTGTAGGGGTTCTACTTTGATTGTGATGTGGTAACGGGGAGTTACACTCCAAGATAAATCAAGTAGATTTTGCTTTGTATTTTGACGGGTTAACGGGTAGTTAAGGTCCAAGATAAATACTAAGTGTTATAAAAGGCTTCTCCGCCACTATAAGGAGTACATCTTTTCATAGTGCAAAATCTCGAGTTCAGGGAGGGACTCGGGGACTGGACTAGGGGTGAGCGGATCCGTTAGGGGATTATGCCATCGCAAACCAGGATAAAAATTCCGTTGTGTACTCTATTTCTTTTCTCTGCTTTTATTTTCCGCACTTATATTACTAGTTGACTGGTAATATTTTAAAAAGAGAAAAGAAAATTTTAAAACGTCAAGCTCAATTTTTAGAATTGTATTAGGCAATTCAACCCCCACTTCTAGCTTATACCCCCCATTTCGGGCCTAACAGTTGGTATCAGAGCAGTGCTCTTAATCGTGTTCCGTGGCCTTTTTCAGTGCCTACGAACGCAACAAAGAGTAGATCTTTATGGCGTACTTGAGTACCATTGGTTGTGGTGAAGGTCTCTCGAGTTCGAGACCCCCTCTATTCGACGTCACTAACTTTTCTACTTGGAAAACAAGATTTAGAATTTGTGCTAAATCCCAAGGTGTCAAAGTATGGATGACTATCGAAGATGGTGTTATAGTTCTGACAAAAGTAGCTGACGAGATAGTCATCGAAAAGAAAGTCAGTGAATACACTCGTGAAGATGAAGAGTTAATGAACATAGCCGCTAAGGCGGAAATGGTCTTAACTAGTGCACTTGCAGAAAAAGAAAAAAACTTGTTAATAATTATAAGTTTGCACAAGATATGTGGAACAAATTGGTTATCACCTACGAGGGAACCATGGATATTAAAGACTCTCGAATGGATACACTGATCCAAGAATACGAGAACTTTAAACTCCTCGAGGGTGAAACCATCATCGATATGGAAACAAGATTTACTCATATTATCGATGAACTTGCTCAACTCGGAAAGATATACTTTATTAATGAGAAAAATCGAAGGGTCTTAAAAGCCTTACCTCCGAGTTGGAAAGTTAAAGTTACCACTATAAAAGAAATGCATAACTTAAATGCATATACCATCGATAGTTTATTCGGAAACCTTCGTGCATACGGAGAAGATAATGCTCCGGATAAACCTCTTCCTAAAGTTGAAGAGAAGAGAAAAAGTATGACCTTAAAGGCAATACTTATCGATGAAAACGATGACGATTTGAACGAAGAGTTGGAAAATCTCGACGAGCATGAAATTGCTTTATTATCGAGACAACTCTGTCGCGTTTTACAAAGCAAAGCTCAACGATACAGAAAGGGCTTTCTTAAATCGGGTAACCAACAACGATTTTTTAACTCTAAGGTTAGGCCGAATTATAAGAGCAATTTTCCTACTACGAGCTATGCTAAAGGCAAAGGTGTGCAACAACTACAAGCAAACAATGCTTACAATAACTCGAAATTTATGAGTAATTATGCACCTAAGCCTAAAGAGGCAGTTCCCGAAGAGACCGAGATTGTTTGCTTTGAATGTAAACAATCGGGTCATTTTAAAAGGGAATGTCCAGATTTTTCTAAGGGACAAATCCTTGTAGCCGAAAATGGATGGCATCTTAGCGAGGATGAGGAAGCTCCCGAACAAAACGAGGAAACTGTAAACCTTGCTTTGATGGTAATCGGAGATGAAGCTACTCCAATGGAAGGCTCCACTTCTCTACAAGAGGTAATATCTAAACCAATCTTGATTTCATCATGTGATAGTAGTGATGTTAACTTGTCCAAAGTAGATCATTATAATATGGATATTTCTGAGCTTCGAAACTTGGTCAAAAATTTGAAAATTGGTTATGATGAATTGAATCGAAGTTATGTTAAGACAAAATCCAAGAAAGATAAATATGAGGATTTGTGTCTTGAGCTTCAAAAAGAGGTCACTAGTTTGACCTACGTACATGTCAAAGACATTGAATACGTTACTAACATTCTCTCTCAAAATGAAAGCTTAAAAATCGAGACGAACGGAAAGGATGACCAAATTTGCACTCTTGAAGTCGAAAATGTGTCTCTGATTATTCAAGATGAAGAGATTGAGAATGATAAGTTTCATTTAAACGAATGCAATCGTGAGCTCAATGTTGAGCTTCTAAACCTGAAAATTCAAAATGAATCATTGATTCAAGAGAATTCTTCACGATGCAAACGTATAAATGATCTCGAAAAATCTTTTACGGGAGATAGAGAAGAAGAGCTTCATAAAGCCTTAAAAGAGCATGATTTTGATTACCAACTTCAATTAATGAATAAAGACAATGATTATGCCAAACTTAAAGGCAAGATCAACGTTGAATTCAAAAGTCATCAAAGACTTGTCTCGGAATTAGAAATGATGAAGTTGGAAAATCAAAAGCTTAAAGATGAAAATCAAAAGCTCTTAGATCAAGTTATGGATAAAGAGAAATTCCTAACTAACAAGATTAATAACTTGGTTAAGGAAAAGGAAGATCTCGAATCCACCTTAAAACAATTCACTAAGAGCAATGCTATTTTGGAAAAGATGGTATTTGGCTCTAGGGAATCATTTAATCGTGAAGACTTGGGTTATGAACATAAAGCTCCTACTAAAAAAGAGGATCATAAACCTAATCCTCCGATTAGTACTCCACCTAAATCACCTACACCTAAGTGTACATATTGCAATATAAGTGGACATGTTCGTTTATTGTGCAAAGCTAAAGAAGGTAACTTAAGGGGAAGTATAAGTGGATTCCAAAAGGATCAACTTCTAGATATAGAGATGGAAAGAAAATATCTCAAAAGAAGAATGATTCTAAGGTGAATGTTCAAAACCAACCAAGGTTTTGGTATCATCAGGAACCAATCTCCTATGGACTAAGAAAAGGTTTTATGACTCAAAATCCTAACTATTATGGTCACACTCATAAAATAAATGCACATATGCCTAGGAATACGAATTATCATGCTAGATCGAGTCATCATGCTTACCCTAGTACTTCAAATGCTCATGTTAGAAGTAATAATTCAAAATACAATGTCAATGCTAATTCTGGAGATTCGATTATTACCATCTTTCCCCCTAGAAAGAATCATGAATATGCTAGATATAACAAATATACCCCTAGGAGAAACTCTTATTATATATCTACTAGGAATGAAGCATCTAGAAACATACATGATTATATGCAAGCTTATCCCATGCCTAGATTTGTTCATGCTAGTTCATATATGCCTTATGATGTACTAATCCAAGGACCCTTAAGACAAAAGGGTACCAAAAGGTTTAATTAATCTTTTGTGTAGGTATGCCTTATTGCTACAAAAGATGTGTGGTATCTTGATAGTGGATGTTCACGTCATATGACCGGTAATAAGTTATTATTGAACAACATTAGAAAGGTAGCCACCGGAAGTGTAACATTTGGAGATAGCAGTAAAGGCAACATAATTGGCATTGGAGATATTGGAAATGAAAGCTTTAAAATAAAAAATGTACAATTAGTCACGGGACTAAAGTACAACTTGCTTTCAATAAGTCAACTATGTGATAATGGTTGCAAAGTAGTCTTCCGGTCAAAACATTGTTCTATTTACAATGTAGACGGAAGACTAGCCTTAAATTGTCCATATAACAAGAATGTATATACGTGTGACACTATGAAATATGAGAATGTATGTTTGGTATCCTTTAATGATGATTCATGTTTATGTCACCGAAGGTTGGGTCATATAAACATGAAACTCATTAAGACTATATGTTCGAAAGAACATGTACGAGGATTACTGAAACTCAATTTCGTTAAAGATCATATATATGAAGCTTGTGAAATTTACAAATAAATAAGAGCAACTGACAAAGCCAAATTCATGGTGTCTACGTTTAGACCTCTTGAGCTATTACATATGGATCTTATTGGACCTGTTCTTGTGCAAAGCCTAGGAGGAAGTCAATACACCCTAGTGGTTGTTGATGACTACTCTCGCTATATGTGGACTGAGTTCCTAAGGTCAAAGAGTGATGCATTTGAATCTTTTACGGCTCTTTGCAAACAAATACAAAATCAACACAATAACTCGATTATCTATATTCGGACGGATCATGGAAAAGAGTTTGAAAATGCAAAATTTGTTGATTTTTGTGAGGCGCATGGTATTACTCATAACTTTTTTGCTCCTTATACACCTCAATCAAATGGGGTAGTTGAAAGGAAAAACAAAATGTTACAAGAAATGGCAACGACTATGCTTGATGAATATCGTCGACCAAAATATTTTTGGGCCGAAGCTATTTCTACTACATGCCATGTTCTTAATAGAGTATCACTATGACCTATCAAAATGAAGACTCCTTATGAGCTTTATTTTAGAAAAACTCCTAAGCTTAGCTACTTCAAAGTTTTTGGAAGTAAGTGTTATATTATGAATACTAAAGATTATCTAACGAAATTCGACCCTAAATCTGGTGAGGGTGTCTTTCTAGGATATTCTAGTAATAGCAAAGCTTATCGAGTTTTTAATCTTAATACTTTAGTTATGGAAGAATCAATGAATGTAGTATTCGATAAATCTAAACCAAACTCAAAGTATAAAGATCTAATAGAGGAGGAACCAGATTCAAATGATCAAATTCCAAGTGATGTTGAAAATGTTATTCGTCAAATTGGAGACATGAATCTTGGACTGGTAATTCCAAAGAATCCTCTTGAAAAAGTTGAGAATGAACTTCAATTGCCTACGGAAATACCGTTGCTTAAAGATCATCCTATTGATTGTGTCTTAGGGGATCTAACTAAAGGTGTTCAAACTCGTGCTTAAGTTTAAAACATTGTGAGTCACATGGCCTTTCTATCACAAATAGAACCCAAAACTACAAAGGAAGCTTTATTAGATGAGGATTGGATTTTTGCTATGCAAGAAGAGTTAAACCAATTCACTCATAATAAAGTTTGGGAACTAGTTCCACATCCCCCTAAAACTTCCATTATTGGAACAAAGTGGGTCTTTCGTAATAAATTTGACGAAAGTGGAACAGTGATAAGAAACAAAGCACGGTTAGTTGCTCAAGGCTATACTGTTGGGATTCGGGCACATATACGGAGCGGAATTATGCTAAATAATAAAAAAATAATGAATCCCAAACGCAGGATCCGTGTATAATTGACGGATGATTATGGAGAATCGGGTGTGTACCTTATTAAAGCTTTCCTTATGATGAATATAGAGGTCCAGAAGCGATGAATCACAGCAGCCCTTCACAGAAATCTGCTCTCTATCGGTATCCACACGAACGTCGTATCGTCTAACGATCACCGGAGTTAGGTACTAGCCTGTTTCTGCCTCTTTATCTCTCTCTTTCTTTAGCCTCTCAGAAACGTAGAGCTGCTAGGGTTTTATTAAAAATGAATTATCTCCACTATTACCCTAAACTATACATCTTTATGTATATATAGGGGATAGAGGGACTTGGGCCAAAACCCTAATCTGATTGGACCTTTTAAAACCCATTCAGATTTTGGATTTATATTATTATTAAATTCGAATTCTAATATGTATATAATTAATCAAGTCTAACTTAATTAATTAAATAAATAAATTCGAATTAATAATAATAAAAGTATTTAAATTCATAATTTAAATAACACTCCGTTTAAACATTCTTTGTGTGTGACCCTTTAGGTTATTATTACGTTGGCAATAATTTTATTTTCTAATAATAAAATTATAAACAATGAGCGGCATCTAGTAATATATCGTTGCTACCGAAGTAATAATAATAATTGGTGATTCAATTAAACCTCTCATGAATAATGTATAATGTAATATAATCCCTTTAACCTTATATTATATATCAAACTCGAGGCATGTATTGTGTCATCCTCTTCAACGTTTAATCCGGGTTTCCTTGATCAATGAGTAGACTATTAATCAAATCAACATTTGAGCATGGCCATGCATTTTATAGTCTCACTCAATCAAGAGGCCAATAATATCACTCCTAAAATAGGAGGGTTAAATCCTATGTCTATCATTCATATTTCTCATACGATTCATAGCATACCCAATGTCCACCTTTATCATTACCCGGTTAAAGGTAACTTTAAGTGTAATCAAAGTATATTAATTCTCGTATAAAAATATAATGATTTCAAGTCAAATGATCAATACATCATTATCACAGTGAGAATTTTTTATGACACTTATTAACATGTAGATTCTCACATCGGGTCTGTCCAGTGCCATGTTTTGAGACATGTACTTATGTTCTTGACTTTAGTATCACCATACCTATGACCAATGAGATGTGGTCATCAGTCAACTAACATACTAGTCTTATTGCATTATTATTGTCCTTAAATAATAATACTCGACTAGGGACATTTAGGAATATAATACTATTCATATAATCTCATTTTTAAGTCACATACTTAAAGATATATAATTTGCATTAATATTCCAAGAACATTTATTATGCTTTCAATTTATAACGTAGTAAATAAAGACATAATAAATATTAATTAAATAATCAAGTAAACATAATCTTTAATTATTTATCATAAAGTATTGTCTCTAGGACACCAACACTAACATATACTCAAATTGAAGGAATAGATTTTGATGAAACCTATGCTCCCGTAGCTCGAATTGAATCGATTCGAATGTTTCTAGCCTAGCTTGTCATAAAGGTTTCAAAGTCTATCAAATGGATGTTAAATCTGCTTTCCTAAATGATGTCTTAGAAGAAGAAGTATATATAAGACAACCACCGGGGTTTGAAGATCACTTACATCCTGAGTATGTATACAAATTATACAAGGCTTTATATGGACTAAAGCAAGCTCCTAGAGCTTGGTATGAGAGGTTAAGCAAATTCCTAATTGAAAATGGTTTCAAAATAGGAATTGTTGATACCACTCTCTTTACGAAGTATGAAGGTGATGATATCCTGCTTATTCAAATTTACGTAGACGATATTATCTTTGGTTCTACCAAGGAATCTTTATGTAAGGAATTCTCAGATATTATGAGTAAAGAATTTGAAATGAGCATGATGGGGGAATTAAATTTCTTTTTAGGGTTGCAAATTAAGCAATCTAATGAAGGCATTCATATTTCACAATCGAAATATTGTAAAGAAATGCTTAAGAAATTTGATATGAAAAATTGTAAAACAATCAGTACACCTATGTCACCTGCCTTAAAGATGACGGAAGATCCTAGTGGTATTTCTATAGATATGAAGAAATATCGAGGAATGATCGGAAGTCTTCTCTATATCATCGCTAGTAGGCCTGACATACAATTTAGTGTGTGTAAGTGTGCACGCTTTCAAGTAAACCCTAAGGAATCTCATGTAGCCGCTGTAAAGCGAATATTTAGATAGCTCAAGGGAACCACTGAAATGGGTCTAGGGTATCCGAAAGAACAACCATTTGACTTAGTGTGCTTTTCTGATTCGGATTATGCAGGTCACTTAATTGATAGAAAAAGCACAAGTGGTACGTATTAGTTTCTTGGTGGATGCCTAGTTTCTTGGTTTTCTAAGAAACAAAATTATGTTTCCATATTCACCACAGAAGCTGAGTATATAGCAGCTGCAAAATGTTGTGCTCAAATCCTTTGGATGAAGCAAACACTAGCTGATTATATTGTAAAATTTGATGTAGTATCAATACAATATAATAATATAAGTGCAATCAATTTGAGTAAAAATTCTTTGTTGCACTCATTATCAAAACATATTGACATACAACATCATTTTCTATGAGATCATGTCTCAAATGGCAATATTAAGATGATATATATATATATATACCGAACATAATATCACCGATATTTTTACAAAACCTTTGTGCTCAGAAAGATTCAACAAACTCCGTTTGGAGTTAGGTATGCTTGAGTGCTCAAAGTGAGACACTAAGTGTCTTAATTTTGTTGAATTAATTTTCAATAAAATTTGCTCCGCTTGTAGTTTAGGTTATTATTTGACCGGATTTTGAGGTGAAATTCAGATTTGTCAATAATGACGTTAATTATAAGTTGTTCAAGCTTTATTGTGAAATTAAGCTCAATAAAATAATTTTAACTAACAAAACTATTTATTGGCCTTGGAATATTTTATATTTCAAAACTCGGAAAAATAGTGAATATTAATTAAACTGTCCCAAGAATTATTTTCAAAACAAATTTTTGGAAATTTAGAAATAAATTCCAAAATTCGGAAAATATTTTTCTTGGTTGAATATTATTTTATAAAGTTTAATTACACTCTCTCTTGCAATTAAAATTATAAAATAGTCATAAAAATGAAAGAATATTTTATATAAATTGATTACAATTTAATTATAATTAAAATATAAAATATAAAATATAAAATTAAGATTGTAACACATATATTATTTTTAATATATAACTACAATTTTAATTCATTTTTGAGCTGGTTAATTCACAGCCCTTGGATGAAGTAGGGATTTAATCCTGGCCATCCATTTCAGAAATATAAATAGAAAATTAATTCTATTTTCATCACTTCCCCAAATCTCTAGCCGCACAGTAACCCTGTTATTCTCAAAACCCTAACTTCCTCGAATCCAATCCAGACAAATACGTGAGCTTTTGGATCGAAATGATGATGGAATCACGTTCTTCACACCTAAATCGCTCAATTGATGTCAAAATCCTTTTTACTTCTTCTCATTTTGGATCAAATCGATCAAAACCCAAATAAATCGAAACCCTATCTGTTGAATTCTAAATTCTGATTATTTGGTGAACTTTGTGGTTGTTTCTTCGATGGCATCATGATACCCTGAGTCTAAAGTTCTTGGTTTACTGAGTTCTGTCCACCTAATGAGTTCGAGATGTCTTGATTAGTCGTGTGACTCTGACTTTAAAGCTCGTCCATGTTTATATCCTTATTAAATCAATGAGTTCTTGTGCAATCAGGACATGAATGTGATGTTTACAAAGATTTAGTATCAAATCTAGACTAAACATCACATATCTAAACTCAAACTCAATCAATACACTGTTTCATTGATACTTATCTATGTGTATGCTATACTAACAATCAGTTTATATAGGGACAAGACTCATGAAGGTAAAATCGAAACAAAATCAAAGAAATTTGGAGCATAAACTTGTTGGAAGATGATTGCAGGTTATAGATACTCCGTGAGGATGTATAAAGGTAAGTTCATGGTTTCAATTGAGGGCATGACACAGGTATGACACTGATATCTAATAATTTAAGTATCTGAAGTGCTTATGGTGAGTGGTTATTCAAATGAATTAATTGGTTGATCTTGTGGATCAAATTGAGTACAAACTAACTATTACTTGTTACTTGTGAATTTCAAATAAAATGGATATAATGATGGTGTAAGTGAATTTGATGATATATTTGATCTGTTTATGTGTTTGATTCATGTCATTACTTGAATAGCATAGTTGCCATACACCCAGAGTTGTCAATTGTTGATAATCTGTCATAGCCAGTTGACTTAAAAAGTGTTAGAGTATAGTACTTAATTAAGATATCATGTCTAATTCTTAACTGGCATTTTTTTGTTAAGAAATGTTATATAAGTTGATCTTGCAATCTTGATATCTCTATTTGGATGATTACTAAATGCTTGTTTACATAAGTATAACTATTCAGTTACTGTAACATTAGTTATGATGTGAATAGTTTACTTATGATATATGGTTTATCATCGGTTGATTTGGTGTCCTGATCATTCTTATAAGTCTGTGTGACTAAAGAATTGAGATTATGTGCTTTAATTCTTAAATGTGATCTTATATGCAAAAGTACATTTATTGGACCTATATGAATCTTGAGTAACTAGTAATTTAAGTTGCAGATTGGTGTGCATTTCATTTGTGAAACTTAAATTCTCTCTTAGGGCCTCTGTGTTTTCAAATGTTAATAGTAAATATATGTGATGTTCTCACTTGCTAATAGTATGGATCATTAATGTTTTTTTTCCTTAAGAAACATGCTCATTGTCATACACAACTGCATCATGAGTAGGACACACAGGGCACCCTAAAATCTCCTAGGTATGGACTGCCTGGAGTAACATGATTACTCCTTGATCTGTTCCCAGGCTAGCAGATCACATATAGAAAGCATTTGTATTCATTTAAGCTTAATCAACTTTAATTTTGGTCATGAATGGTACTTGTTACTGCATATATATGTGCTTGATTTGTATGCCTAACTTTGATCAAAGTGTGATTTATCTTAGTGCATCAAACTTCTGTGTGATATATGACTTGCTTGAAATAATGTTTACAATATCAATGAGCTGATTTAATTGATTATAATATATATGATAATAAGTGTATTTCATATATTTGTTCTTATTTTGCCAAAATTGAATCAGTTAATGTACATCTCTCAATGTATAAGGCATGCCAATATTTGTTATCTATATGGTTAACATGATTAGTTGACATAGAATGTTAGTCTAAGACTCATGCTGATATGATTAAAAGTTTATGTGAATACTTGCCATGAATCATATGTGAAAGTGTTAATAGATAATCATGTTTGACTAAGAGAATTTTGCACTTCAGTCTATGTAACAAATAATTTAAATTACTACATGTATTTTATTATTTTGCTACATTCTTAAGTTGATGATTTAATGCATCTCATAATAGTGTGCAAGTTGCATATAAGGCTATCTTTAATAATCCTGTTGATTATATATCCATATATGTATCTGTGTGTACCTTAGCTGTAATAGAGATTATGAAATCTTACTGGCTCTTTCTATGCATGCTTTGTGGTTACAGTACTCTATCAACTATAATGTTGTAAGCATGGTTATCTGTGTACTAAATATGTATAAATATATACACATAATTGTATCTGATCACCTTGAAATAACTTAAATATTATAGACTGATACAATTAGAGTTGTAGCCTACTTTTGTAGTATGTGTTGGCAGCTTGTTTGAGGCTCTGTGATACTAATTTGATAAGCAACTGTAAATTTCATTAAATGAGATTGTACCATCCTCTTATCTGTCATTGTTTCAATGCTATCCTTGAAACTGTTGGACTGTACTTGATCAATTTTCTGTGTACTGTTTTACTGCTTGAAATGTAATTGACTACATACTTTATTGTATTAGTTGCAGTTTACTCAGTAATATTCAGAATTTTCCTTTTGGCAATACATACATGCCTATATGTACTTTGTCCTTCATGTATCTGATCCTACATATCCATTGTTCATCTTATTTATGTACTATGCTGCATTTCTGTATACTGTTTGCACAGTTTTGAAGTGTACTTGACTGCATTTTTTATATTAATAGTTATAGTTTGATCAGTTATTCACAGAACCTTTAGTTTTCTTGGAAATATAAGTGTACATGCTTGTGTATATCTCTGCTCTGTGCCATATTTACATGCTTCTGTTCATCTATTAATTCTTTATTATCTGGTGCAAACTTTAACTAATCTGATGAAATCTAATTTCATTCTTCTTGCTATTAATATGTGTCTGTGTATGCATATTCAGTTTGTGCCTCTGAGTTAAATGCCTTGTGCCTGAATCTTAACATCTTTTGTTTCTTAGCTTTAATTTTTCTTGTTTTCTTGTTCTTCACTCCTTGCTTACTGCATTCATTTCCATTTCCAGAAATGGAGAATGAAACTGTTAGCACTACTTTGTGTCTAGGATAACCTAAACCTACCCCAATTCTCACATACCAAAGAAACAAAAATAGGAAGAAATAAAGAAAAATGACTGATCTTGTCTCTAACCCTCTTCCACCTCCTTCACTTAGGACTGTCAAACACAAACTGTAACCAGGGTGCCTCATTCATATTGAGAAGAAATCTGAGCTTTACAATATGTTTAGTAAGGCTAACTGGGAACCACTCTTGTATACACTAATAGAAGGGTACTTCCTAACATGGTCACTGATTTCTATAATAATATGAAAGTCAGAGATGGAGTGCATAGTGCTGTCTTTATCACTAGAATGGTTAGTGGAAAACCATTACTTCTTGATCACATTGAGCTAGGCAAAGCCTTGAGGCTTACACCTAAATTGCTAAATCTGCCTAACCTTGACATCTCACAAGCCTTTGTGTTCAATCCTAGTGAGCTTAAGCTATATCTGTCTGTTTTGTGTGGCTATAAGGTGCCATAAAATCTGTTCAATACTGATAGTGGAGTCAACTATGAGCAATTTACCCCTATCTTTCAAACCTTAGCACTAATCTTAAAAGGAAACTTTCTCCCAAACACAATTGGTGACAAACTCATGTCTTTTGCTGAAATAAAGCTTATGTACAAGCTTGCTAGTCACAAAATCTCATTCAATCTGCCTTACATGATCTTGGTGCACATGATTCATTCCTTTAAAAAGGGATACATGTCTTATGGTCTCTTGTTGACAAGGGTATTTGATCACTTCAAGCTAAACACTAACCAAATACCTCACTTTCAAGTGGCCTCATCCATAACTGACAAAACACCTAGGGTTGTGATTCCCTTGCCTGGTTACACTGGCCCTCCTGTGATTGATTTGGACCCCATAGCTCCTGTGATGCCACCTCTTGAGCCTGGTCCTAAATTTGATTTTGATAAGGAATTTTCTGCCCTCCTTGAGAAGCACAATGAACTTGAAGCTATTTTCAAAGAACTTCAAGATTCTTTCAAGGTGTTGGTGGAGAAACATCAAACCATTGAGGCTAAGCTTGTTGTTCTCTTGAAAATTATTAGCAATATAATGCAAAGGGCCAACCAAGTTAAGACTGATTTATCTCACTACATCTATCTTCAAATGGAAATGGTAGATGGTTCTTCACTGCCTATGGTGCCTGAGCTTCAACCAAACCCTAGGATGACAAGTTTGTTAGATGATGAGCCAGTAGAGGAAGGGATAAGGGACATGGAGATTGATCTGGCAACTAAACCAGTGATTAACAACACTGATTATGATGCTATGGATTAGTTTATTTTAATTTAAATCTGATTTTTGTCTTGGTATGATGGCCTTGGGGTAATAGGTCTAGATTATGCATCTTTATGTGTGTTTACAATCTTCTAGATTGCTTTTGCTTGTGTGTGCATCAAGTCTACTCATATCTATTATTTGAGTTTTTGCTTGAATGCTTTATCTACTTACATTTTGCTTCTGAATTAACTAGTGTGTAGCTTGACGAAGTTGGTGTAGTAGTGGTCAATCTAGTAACACTATTTGCTAGTATCTATTAAATTGCAAAAATCCTTATACTAGCTGCAGATTATGATCCATGGAATGAAAATTGCTTTCTTTACTGATAATTCACAATTCATGTATATATTGACTATGCACACTACTAACACTTTATGCTTTCAGGTTAAGGCTAGTCAAATATGCAGTCATGGAGTAGCTCAATACTCAGTAGATTCACTTGTGAAATTTAACAGCTATACTAGTTGTATATTAAATCAGTTGTTAGTTTTATGATCATGCTACTAACACTCTATTTTGAAGGATCAAGCCAGGACTGTGTGCATTATGAAGAGGCTGTTTAATCTCAGTGTGAAACTTAGAAGTGAAATTTATCAGTATTAGTAGCTGTAGTAATGTGCTGGTTATAGTAGCTTGAATACATTACCACAAAACTTCATATTTTGCTACAGTCAATTACTATAGATCTTGATTCATGACTATGGTACTAATGCTTAAAAATATTGCAGGTGGCAAGTTGCTTGCAAGGATGGTATAGATGATCTTTAGTGCTAATTTTTAGTACTGATTTGCAATTTACTTTGTAAAGTGTAAACATACACTTTATTTTATTTAGGACAGCTACAGATCCTTATTTTCGGAATATTCTTCTATGCAACAGGGCTGTTACCTTAATTTGTGTGAATCTTGGTGTTAAATTTCGGGCCTAACAGTAGAAGTTGCTTAAATAATGGGTCTAATAATTACTCTTGTCACTCAATTTTTTTTCTTTCTTTCAAAACTACTTGGCTTAACAGTTGGACAGTGTTTTAAGTACTCAAATTTTAGAACTCTTAAAGTCTAAACCATGTACCAATTCGATTCATGACATGAGGAATGTGAAATCAAGCTGCATCGAGAAAGTTTGACTTTTAAATAATTTCAAATTTTATATTTGAAATTAACAAAGGAAAGTTCTCTTTATTCTTACTCTATAAACTAATAGAATTATTAACACATCATAAAATTATTTTTCAAAAAACATACTTTATTAAAAATCTTTTTGATAGTTTGTCAAAAAGGGAAAGATGTTTAGAGAAGTAAAATTAAAATTTGTTTACTACACAAAGGGAAGATAATAGTAAAATGAATTTCTAAAAAGGAAGAAAATATTGTTCTAAAAGAAAAATAAAATTTTCAAGGGTTCAAAAAGAGAATTTATTTTCAAACGTTAAGAATTTTTAGAACTCTTATTTCTCTTAAATATCTTGCAGCCTATATGGAAACTTGATATAAAAAATTTTATTCTTATCAAAACTTGGAATGCACTTAGAAAATATGGAAATGGAGTATACCAAGCTGGAATTGGAAAAATGATAAGTGTTCACTTATCAAGGGGCATATACTCAATTTTTTTTCTGTACATCCTATTTGCTGCATAATATTTGTATGCTTATCTGGTATGCATTTAAAATTGAAAAAGAATTTCAACACTGTAGGGGAAGTGTTAATTTGATCTTAAAATCTAAAAATGCAAAAATTAGATAGTTGCATACACGTAGGGGAAGTTTTAGTCTGTCACACACATATTTAATTTTACACTCGATTGTGAGATACAGCATTTTCTATAGGTTTTGATTAATTTTGTCTTAACTCTAAGTGTAAATTAAATTAGGGTTAGGAAGTTACTAATTAACATAGTAATCCTCCCTTAGGATATTCGAAGTGACAGTCAACGAGTAGAAAGTCAAACTTGGTCAAACTGTTTTATAAAGAAAACAAAATGATTTTCTCTCGACATATAATTAGACAAGATTTATCAAAATCAAATCTAATTTATATATGTGGTATTTTGAGGCAAAGACTAAAGACGAACAAATACTATATTTTTTGACACTTCTTTTACGAGACATAAAATGCTTTATTAAATTAAAAGAGTGTCTGTTTTAAAGGTTTTCAAGGAAATATATTTTGAATATATTTTCTAAAATTATTTTTTTAACTTATCTTCAACAAAGTCGAATATTGTCTAGTCGACTAGTTCCGACAAATGACTATCGAATATTGTTTCGGGCTATAGGGATAACGAAACGATCCTTTTCTCGAAATAATAGCTACACATGTCCAATGTACTTGAAACTTGGGGAATGTCACTAGAATATTTAAAAAGAATTTTAAGATTTTTTTCATGATTTTTGGGTGAATTTTATTTTTGACATGTACTTTAGATATGTAATTGATTGTTCGGTTAATTAAAATTTAATGAAGGTCAACTCCAAATTGAGTAGGATTTTTACCATGACCTACTTGGAATATTTCCAGATATTTCCTAATTTTTCATAATTTTTGGAGCATGTTTTGAAAAACGTCATATTCGTCATTATATCATTCAGTTTCACATTTATTAGCTTTATTATTTAACTAAATAGTGTTTGCACATTTTTCTATGCTTGTAAATGGGCTTGTACTG
Organism: Oenanthe sinensis; assembly: GCA_028671895.1. NCBI lineage: Eukaryota > Viridiplantae > Streptophyta > Magnoliopsida > Apiales > Apiaceae > Oenanthe > Oenanthe sinensis. The sequence goes on along the minus strand of CM053810.1, from coordinate 40,868,711 downwards.
ATGAGGGAACACAAAATTCAAATTATGTACCTTTTCCTTATTTTAAGGAAATTTTATCCCCTCATCCCTCACCCAAAACCCTAATTTTTTCTCTTTAAATACCCCCTCAACCCCCACTCATTTCTTGAAGTCATTTGATCCAAGTAAATGCTGCATTTTTCTCTTCAATAAGCTCTCTAGTCCAGAAATATTTCATCTCTTAGAGTTCTTTAGTTATAAGCTTAGTCCTTCCATAGATCTAACCCCTACCAAGCTTATAAACACATTTACATGCTCATATAACACACACATCACACAAGTATCTTTTGGCTACCCACTTAGTAGCCCCTAGAATTGTTTTGTTGCCCCCAAATTTGAACCAAAAGTTGTTATTCCTGCCATTTTCTGACGACTTTTTTCGGTGACCTTTTTTGTGTGTTTTAGGCTTCAAACTAGCTTTTTCTCTTGATTTTTCTCTATATCTCCAGGGTTATAAGTTGGTTCTATAGATTATATATATATATCAGTTGGTACATGTTTAGTAGTGTATACACCTTGCTTGCTTAATTTTTAAGTTTGTACACGAACTCTTGTACAAGATCCTAACTCGTGTCCCTTGATTTTGTAAGAAATATTTTTGCCTCTCACTATAGAGCACAAGGGTCATAAGTTAGTTATTTCTTGTCTATATTATATATATAATATTCGGCCCTAATAATATATACACGAGCTTGCTTTGTTTGATTTGTTGCAAGTATATATACACGAGCTTGCTTTGTTTGATTTGTTGCAAGTATATATACACGAGCTTTAATCTTCTCTTCTATTCTCGTATATATAAATAGTGAACTAAATAGTTGTTAATATCCTTAAACTTATAATTTAAGGGTTAGATACAATGACCATTTACTTTAACTCCGAGTTGAGGCTAGTTGTATAAGTTGATATATATACGACATAAGCAGAAGGCTTCCTTGTTGAGTTTTAGTATCTAAACCAAGCTCTTGTTCCGGGTTTGAGCCAAATAGTATAAATCTCATATAGAGATAGAAACTAAAGGCTCCTCGAATATTTACTAGGTAGCTCACTTCAATTCCGAGTTGAGTTTTGTGTATAAGTCGAGGTACAACATAAACATAAATACTCCTTGTTGAATTACATAGTGAAAGAAACCAACACACATTTCGAGTCTTAATATTTCGAATAAATCTCCTATATTATTTAGAGATATAATCGAAGTAAACTCGTTGAATATTTGTGGGTTTATTCTTGATTGTTTTAAGGCCATAGTGTAGTTGTAGTTAGTAAGGCCTTATAAACAAAGTAGTTAGAAAACGTACTTGATCTCATTCAAGTCAAAAATATTTGGTCTATATCTTGACCTTATATTTCCTATATATATATTTATATATATATTTACATTCTGTACTTGCATTGCATCATATGCTTTACATATCGCACTTTACTTTAGCATATTTACTTTAAACGCTTGCACTGCATTCATACACTTTACATATCGCAATTTACTTTAGCATACGGATTTAATTTTGTGCATTCATAAGCTTTAATTTCCGCACTTTACTTTAGCATACGCACTTAATTTCTTGCATACACGTTAGCACACAACGTGTGGTTCGTCCTTTTGACTAAGTGACTTACCCTTTAGAATGGTTCGTCCTTGTCTCTAAGTGACTTACCCCGACTCACATTTATATATATTGTTGCTTCAGCTATTTTATATATATTTGTTTATCACCTTGGTCTAGTACTGTAACATACTAGTCCACCACTTTCTTTTCTGAAACAGGGATATTAAAGTCGTAGTACTTGTTGTCTAGACTTTATTAGTGAGGTGAAAGTGAAGTGAGGTGATCCTTGTTCTAAGACCCAAGTCCTAGACACGCCGACGGGGAGTTGGGTGTCTTTGTACCGTGAGGAAAAGGAAAGACCCAAGACCTAATACCCAGATCCAAGACCTACATTGTTGTAGAGGAACATAGTCTACACAGGGATTTTTACGTATCTTTGAGGAGGTAAAGGAGAAGTTACGCTCTAAGATAAGGTCGTAAGGAATACTATGTGCCTGTGAATAGGTAACGGGGAGTTACACTCTAAGACCAGCTCGTAGGGGTACTTCTTGCCTGTGAAGAGGTAACGAAGAGTTACGCTCTAAGACCAGCTTGTAGGAGTTTTACTTTGATTGTGAGGAGGTAACGGGGAGTTAAGCTCCGAGATAAATCAAGTAGATTTTGCTTTGTATTTTGAGGGGTTAACGGGTAGTTAAGGTCGAAGATAAATACTATGTATTGTAAAAGGCTTCTCCGCCACTATAAGGAGTACATCTTTTTATAGTGCAAAATATCGAGTTCAGGGAGGGACTCAGGGACTGGACTAGGGGTGAGCGGATCCATTAGGGGATTGCGTCATCGCAAACCAGGATAAAAATTCCGTTGTATACTCTACTTCTTTTCTCTGCTTTTATTTTCCGCACTTATATTATTAGTTGACTGATAATATTTTAAAAAGAGAAAAGAAAATTTTAAAATAGCAAGCTCAATTTTTAAAAACGTATTAAGCTATCCAACCCCCCCCCCCCCCTTCTATCTTATACCCCCCATTTCGGGCCTAACACTCTATATTAATATTACAAATACATCAAGAATATAAATAAATATATATTAACCAGTTACACATGCTCGATATATACAACCACTACTGTAAAACGCTATCCAATGTTATGTCAAAAATTTTGATGATAAAATAAAAAAAAATATACAACATTATTTATGGGTGAAGCGATATGTAAGTTTTCACTTGCATAACACTTTATAAATTGCAATTTAAGTAAAATAATTTTAATTTTTTTTAATTTTTTTTTCTAAATACATTTATAGTTTTTATTAGTATATTATAGTAGATAAAACATCCTGAATAGTTAATTTTTTCATTTTACTTACGCTGTAAATTAACTCGGTGACCAAAAAGTTTAATTAGGGCAAAACACTTATCTCATTAATTCACTACAAATCACTTCATCGCACTGATTTCTTCGGCATGCAGATAAGATGAATTTCATCAGTAAAGGAGGAGAGTCTCCATCAAGTTTTAAACTTCATCAGCCTCTCATCCTTTTAACTAATTAATCATATTTTTCTTTAATTGAAGGTATTTTGTTTTTTCACCCTTAGACTAACAATGAGTTTGTAGAAGGGGGATTGAATACAAACTCAAGAACTTTTTATAATTCTTGCGGATTTAGGGAGTTTGTATTTAATATGATTGAGTGTTTTTAAAAAGAGATATAGAAATATTAAACAGGAAAATTAAACTAGACAATTTGAAAACAATGTTTAAAAATTACTAGTGGATTGTTTTTCCACTAGTGAATTGATTTTGCTTTCAAATAACCTTGGTCTAAAAATCAAGTTGCTTACAAGTATTTAATGAACACAGAAAAGCACTACAAATGATTTATATCTCTTACTGTGTTTTTCTTGTGTTTTTGTTCTACAATACTTCTCTACTTGTTACAATGAACTACTACAATATATATATAGCAATTCATTTTCTACATCTATTTCTATCAACTGATAAGAGTACGAATTACATTTTACAATGTTTGCACTAAAATAGAATGTAGCTTCTTTCACAATCTTTATAGGTCTTGGCCTTATTCTAGAAAAGTCTTTTTCTTATTCTTCTCCTTGAAGACTGTGTTTCTTGAAAGACTTCACAGTTATAACATAACTGTCTTCCATTGATCTAGAATTTTGCAAAGATTCCATCCATCTCGTCTTTAACTGTTTTAGGAAACCTTTATCAATTGATAAATGATGTGAAGCTTATCAATCAATCCTTGTTTACTTATCCATCGAAAAATAGGTTATCCATTGATTAATTGATGTATTAATGGATATTTGAGTATCCATCGATCAATGCTTTATATGTTGATTGTCTTTGACAAATTCATCTGTTGATGATGATATTAGTATTGGTGTCCTAGAGACAATAATTTTAATGTTTTATTGAAAACAATTATGTTATGTGATTATTTAATTAATATTTATTATATCTTTATTTACTGCATCATAAATTGAAAGAATAATAAATATCATTGGAATATTAATATGTAATATATGTCTTTAAGTATGTGACTTAAAAATGAGATTATATGAATAGTATTTTATTCCTAAAATTTCATAGTCAAGTATTATTATTTAAGGACAATAATAATGCAATATGACTAGTATGTTTATTGACAGATGGCCACATCTCATTGGTCATAGGTATGGTGATACTAAAGTCAAGAACATAAGTGTATGTATCAATACATAACACTGGAAAGACCTGATGTGAGAATCTACATGTTAATAAGTGTCATAAGAAATTCTCACTGTGATAATGATGTATTGATCCTTTGACTTGAAATCATTATATTTTTATACGAGAATTAATATACTTTGATTACACTCAAAGTTACCTTTAACCGGGTAATGATAAAGGTGGACATTGGGTATGTTATGAATCGTATGAGGAATATGAATGATAGATATAAGATTTAACCCTCCAATTCTAGGAGTGATATTATTGTCATCTTGATTGAGTGAGACTAAGAAATGCATGGTCATGCTCAAATATTGATTTGTTTAAATAGTCTACTCATTGATCAAGGAAACCGAGATTAAACGTTGAAGAGGATGACACTACACATGCCTCGAGTTTGATCTATAATATAAGGTTAAAGGGATTATATTACATGGAACATTATTCACAAAAGATTTAATTGAATCACCAATTATTATTGTTACTTGGGTAGCAATGATGTATTACTAGATGCTGCTCATTGTTTATAATTTTATTATTGGATATTAAAATTATTGCCAACGTAATAATAACCTAAAGGGTGACACAAAAAGAACGTCAAAACGGAGGTCTATTTAAATTACGAATTTAGATATATTATTATTATTAATTCGAATTTAATTATTGAATTAATTAAGTGTGACTTGATTAATTATATTAGAATTCGGATTTAATAAGAATTATTATTATTTCGAATTTAATCATTGAATTAATTAAGTGAGACTTGATTAATTATATTAGAATTTGGATTTAATAAGAATTATTATTAATTCGAATTTAATCATTAAATTAATTAAGTGGGACTTGATTAATTATATTAGAATTCAGATTTAATAATAATAATAACCCAAAATCATAATAGGTTTTGTAAACCACATAGATTAGGGTTAGGTCCAAAATTTCTCTCTCCCCTATATATACATAATGATGTATAGTATTAGGGTTAATCATCAGATTTCATTTTTAGAGAAAAACCCTAGCTGCTCATCATCAAGAGAGGGTAGAGAAAGAGCGAGAGAGAGAGGCAAGCAATTCGGCTAGTACCGACTCTGGTGATCGTAGGACGATCGGACATTCGTGTGGACTTCTTTGGAGAGCAGATCTTTGCAACAAAGTGCTGCTGTGATTCATCTTTTCTGGACCTCCATTAAACAGCATACGGAAAGCTTTGTTAAGGTACAGTTTTCACCATAATCATCCAAAGTTATACATGGATCCTGCGATAGGGTTTCGTTTTTTTTATTGTTTTACGTTATATCCGCTATGTTTTCATGCCCGAAACCCTTCAGATGATCCATTGATTTAAATTTTATTGAGTGAAATCCATCGATCATCATCTATTAATTGATATCCATTGACTTTTTTACCTGTTGATCACTTCATCTATGAGAATTCTGACTTCGAATATTTACACTTTACAAGTCATCCTTCATATCCATTGAAGAGCTATCAATCAAATCCAATAAACATCAGTTGACTAATATAATACATCCATTGATTCATTACAATCAAATGATAAGAAAAAGAACTTTAGATCAACTGCTAATTTAATAGTTTATTAACAATTACTTCAACTGATAAATGGTTCCTTAGTTAATGGATATTTATAGGTCATATATACATTGACTAGTTACAAAATTTAATGTCAAACTTATGATTCTAAGTAATGTATTATCATTACACTACATGATTCTTAACAATCTCCTCTATTTATGTTTAATAGAAGTAGACATAAATCTTTTAGTTGATGATAACTAAACTCCTAGCAATTTTAATTCAGCATGAATCATAATTTGATATTCATTAAATATGAGACAAATTTTCAAGTACTAGTAACATGTGGAGATGAGTTTGATTGATTATCTGCCTTTTTTTTTCCTTTTCTTGACTCCTCAAGCTCCCTGTCTTCATTCTACTACATTTGTCTATACAATGATCCCTTCAGAATCTTCTCATCCTCAACATTTTAATCCAATTGGCTTACCAAGTAGTTTAGCTCCAGGTTTGGCAATTTATTAATTTCTTTGTAAATATCAATGCATTTCTCATTGTCATCCCTTTCAAGGTAGATCATCATGTAGAAAGACTCATAGAGAACTTTGTTTCCTTCAGAATTCCAGATTTTCACTTTATCCTCATTTCATTCCTGAATTGGTACATCTCTCATATTTGTCATTCTCTTTAGAATGTCTTTGGCAAGTCCTTGTGTCAAATAATAGTTTCTGTTGAGCAGAGTGTAGATTTTTCTTAGAGTGGCATAGTCCTGTCCCATCACTTGTGAAAATGTATAAGATTTGTGCCATCCTCATATTCAACATGAAGAAGATCTATGTCCTTCCTTCTTTGGCCTTTTGTAGCAATTAGTCCCTGAGACTTGATTAGAATGTAGTTGTTTGTCTTATTTTGTAACAGTTCTATCCCCCTTGATTGATCATTCCCATATTTTTGAAATTTGTCTTGTTTGACTATTTTTCCTCAGCCACTTCAACTTCATCAACATTCAACTTTCTCTTTGCATTCACAGACTTTGAGGATCTGTTGGCTTTTTGTTTAGTTCTTGATTTCTTTTCAGCCTCTTTCCTCCTCTCCTCTAGAATTTGTTGATGTTCAAGATCAAATTTCTTTTAAAGTTGAATGGACAATTCATCACCAGCCTTGATCTACTTTTCTCTATCCTTAATTCTAGTCACTGTGGACTTTTACATTAATTTCTCTCCACCACCTGTGATAGAATTTTTATTCTTTTCTTCTTCAATTAAAATTCCCTTGTCTTTAATATTACCAGGCTGTGAGCTACTTTCACCCACCTTTATTTCTTCAATTTCTGAATTTATTGGCAATGAGATGGCAGTCATAATATCAATTGGCTTCTCTGCATCTATGGCTTTGTTTTTTCTAGCCAATGCATCAAATTTTTGCACAATCTCATCCTTCCTTCTATAAATTTCTTCCTTCTTGCCAGATTATGAATTCTTTCTCTTTGCAGGGATAGTTTTAAGTTTCCATAAATTGAGTTTCTACTTCCTTTCTAAGTTCAGTATCAGCCTCCTTCTCCCCTTTTTTTTATCAACAACTAAATCAAGAGCTTGAGTAGCCAAAGGAGTTTGAAGTAGTCTATCAAATAGTTTCACTTGAGTAACTTGATACTTGAGAATTAATTGCATGCTTATTTCTATGTCAATAACCATTTTTCTCCAAAGTAGTCACTTTATATTTAACAGTAGACTCAATATCTAGCCTCTGTTTGATTATGTGCATTATGGTGAGACTCAATCTTGAATCTATGTAGGAGTCATAGTGAGTCTTGTTTGATTCAAGATCCTCCCTTATGCCCTTTAATGCCAATCTAGTTCCTGATATTTACATTTTCTGTACTTTGAGGTTGTCGCTGTAGAAATTAAGGATTCTTCTTTGAACATGGTCCTAGATATCAACCTCAGCCATAGATCTTCTATATTATGACACTATTTCCTTTACAGTATCAACTAAAATGACATTATCTTATCTCATTATTGGCTCCAAAGTGTCATCATCTTCATCAGACTTATAGTCTTCAAGATTCATATGAGCGACATCATCAGGAATCCTTGCTAAGTTCTCATTTCCACTCTTGAATTCCTCCTTAGTTTGTACTAGTCCCAATATTTGTTCAGCCTCTTGATTTGAAGTTGCTGCCAATTTTTGATAATGAGAATTATTATCTTGAAAAGTAGTAGTATCCAAATTCACATCAATATCATCATCCTCCATTACTTGTACATTTGCAACTCCTGCAGGGACTCCAACCTCCATTATTCCCCATGACTCCAACCCCAACTCCTGGGTGAGTTCTATAGCAAGTTGCTCAGTTTTAGAAGTTGATGATTCATTGATGTTTGATTCTTGTTTCTCTCTATTCTTTTATCTGTCACTCTCTTCTCTCTTTTCTTTCATCAGGATCTTATCATGGATTCTCACATCTCCCTTACCAATATCACATTTTTCTTCACCTACTAAGGTGGTACCCTCATTGCTCACACCCTTTCCTTTTGCCACCTCAGAAGAAGTTGATGGCCTCTCATTCACACAGTTTCCTTTTGCCAGGATATGCAAATTCTGCCTCTCACACACCTCACCCACTCCACTCATTTCTAATAAAGCATTTGCAATTTCAATAGATATGGGATCAATGGATAATTCAGTATCAATCGATGGATGAGAAGTATCCATCGACTGATGCACATCATTTGATTTAAGCTCATCGATGGATGTGAGAATATCCATAAATGGATGAATAGTAGTCAATGGATGTTGGATATTGTCATTTGATTGAGTAATATCCATTGACTTAGGAGAATTTTGATGTAAAACAATTTTGCCCTGCTCAACTAAGGTGTTAACCTTATTTGGTAAGTCAGGTGAGAGTGTTGGCTCTACCCCAAGTTGTAAAGAGGGTGAATTTAAAATATTTGTGTTCTCAATAAAAAATGTTGTTAGTATTGGTGTCCTAGAGACAATACTTTTAATGTTTTATTGAAAACAATTAAGGATTATGTTTTATGTGATTATTTAATTAATATTTATTATGTCTTTATTTACTGCGTCATAAATTGAAAGAATAATAAATGTCCTTGGAATATTAATACGTAATATATATCTTTAAGTATGTGACTTAAAAATGAGATTATATGAATAGTATTTTATTCCTAAAATTCCCTAGTCAAGTATTATTATTTAAGGACAATAATAATGCAATAAGACTAGTATGTTTGTTGACAGATGACCACATCTCATTGGTCATAGGTATGGTGATACTAAAGTCAAGAACATAAGTGTATGTATCAATACATGACACTGGAAAGACCCGCCGTGAAATTCTACATGTTAATAAGTGTCATAAGAAATCTCACAGTGATAATGATGTAATGATCCTCTGACTTGAAATCATTATATTTCTATATGAGAATTAATATACTTTGATTACACTCAAAGTTACCTTTAACCGGGTAATGATAAAGGTGGACATTGGGTATGCTATGAATCGTATGGGGAATATGAATGATAGATATAGGATTTAACCCTCCAATTCTAGGAGTGATATTATTGGCCTCTTGATTGAGTGAGACTATGAAATGCATGACCATGCTCAAATATTGATTTGTTTAAATAGTCTACTCATTGATCAAGGAAACCAAGATTAAACGTTGAAGAGGATGACACTATACATGCCTCGAGTTTTATCTATAATATAAGGTTAAAGGGATTATATTACATTGCACATTATTCACGAAAGGTTTAATTGAATCACCAATTATTATTGTTACTTGGGTAACAATGATGTATTACTAGATGCCGCTCATTGTTTATAATTTTATTATTAGATAATAAAATTATTGTCAACGTAATAATAACCTAAAGGGTCACACACAAAGAACGTCAAAACGAAGGTTTATTTAAATTACGAATTTAAATATATTATTGTTTATTCGAATTTAATTATTGAATTAATTAAGTGGGACTTGATTAATTATATTAGAATTCGGATTTAATAAGTATTATTATTATTCGAATTTAATTATTGAATTAATTAAGTGGGACTTGATTAATTATATAAGAATTCAGATTTAATAATAATAATAGCCCAAAGTCATAATGGGTTTTGGAAACCACATGGATTAGGGTTAGGCCCAAAATCTCTCTCTCCCCTATATATACATAATGATGTATAATATTAGGGTTTAATCATCAGATTTTGTTTTTAGAGAAAAACCCTAGTTTCTCAACATCAAGAGAGACTAGAGAAAGAGAGAGAGAGAGAGAGAGAGAGAGAGAGAGAGGCAAACAATTCGGCTAGTACCGACTCCGGTGATCGTAGGACGATCGGGCGTTCGTGTGGATACCATTAGAGAGTAGTTCTTGAAGAAGGGGCTGCTGTGATTCATCGCTTCTGGACCTCTGTATTCATCCTAAGGAAAGCTTTAATAAGGTACACATCATCTTCTTCACCATAATCATCCAACGTTATACATGGATCCTGCGATTGGGTTTCGATTTTTTTATTGTTTTTACGTTAATTTCGCTGCGTTTTCATGCCCGAAACCCTTCAAATGTTTCTCAAGAAATTGATTTTGAAGGAGATTGAGGGAATGAAATAGATAAAGAGCGGGGTTGTGTTTAAACATTTACCTAAGACACGTCAACAGAAGAAACTGAAGGCTCCATCAAATTTTTATTTGGTTTTGCAGGTGTGTGTGCCCCTTGTGCATCTATTTTAATCTTCTTCTTCCTTTGAAAGGCTTGAACTACTTTCTGTCCCTTATCCCTAATCGATGGTCCTGGTTGAGATCCTTTTTCAATAACTATACTCTTTGAAAGGATGCAACTAGAGATGTTTTTAATTTCTTTATCACAGTCTCAATCTTTTGAGAGATTGGAATTGAGGCTGGCTAGACAATCACACCCTTTCCATCCTTATCCTTCTGGCTTTCTTGATGTTGGTCAGTTCCCTCACCCTTATCAACCACCTTCACATTACCCTCAGGTATTTTTCTTTTCCTAGATTTTACAACAATAGTTTATTGAGAAACTGTTTAGGTGGTTTTCTTAGATTTGGATTTGGAAGGTTGTGTAACTTGGGTAGGAGGGATGGGGGCATTTCCAACTCCTCCATTGTTGCAAAAGGCAAAGAAAGTGGGACCTCAAAATGAGTAAATGAGATGTCATGAGTTTTAAAATATACTTCTACAAAGGGAGGATAAGTGAGGCACAACTTAAAATGTAAGTTGATTCTCACTAAATCCTTGAAGACCCTTTTGTTCTGTACACATGGCTCCAGAGTCTCCATAGCATCTATTATCTCAATTTCTCCAACAGCATGGTTAATGAACAACATAATGAATATAGCAAATTATATTTTTTCCTTCCTAGATTCCTTATTACCTAATTTAACAGCCAATTCATTTAGGAACAGTGTGCTAAGACCAAAATATTTATCAAATAGGATACTATAAGCAATTTGTTGAATACTTGTGGTAATTTCATCAAAGTTACTTATTTTTCTAGAAAATACCTTGATAATAGCATCAAAGAAATATCTACATTCCTTTCTCAAGTTCTTTCTAACTATCTATCCTAAATTAGAGTAAGGATTAGCATAATTAACAGATACACGCATATTTCTATTATCATCACCTTTTGGCAATGCTTCACAATTATCAGCAGGAATATCTAAGCATTTGGAAATAATAACACTAGTAAGAGTATATTGTTTGCCTCTACAAGTATAGGAAATTTCCTTCCAATCTTTTGAAACCTCTGCAGACTTCCAGAATTCTTCTGCAAGTTTACAAACTATTGTTGGTGCTTCACTTAGTGCCTTGGAAAGTTTGCAATAATTGAGGAACCTCATTAGTGGATTAAAATCTGCTAGAGAATCCGCAACAGTCATACATGCAATGAAATTGTTTTGCTCATAGATAAAGCATGTAGATGCTGAAATCTTCTTTTGTGGTGCCATTACTGTCTTTTTAGAGAGAAATAGAGGAATGAACTTGGAAGAAAGTAAGAAAATAGCTTTTAGGATTCTTAGAGAGAAAAAGAAAGAATAATTGTTAAGAAAAATAGCAGGTGAGAGATTATGAAAATTGAAATTGCTATATATATTTTTCAAGAATAAAATGACATAAAAATAAGTGACTTCAATTATTTTTACTATACTGAAAAGAAATGACTGTTAGAAATAAAGTAAATAAAATATACCCCTAAATAGCAATCGACTTTATACATACATGAGTGTATGTATTCGTTGATGGATAAAATATGGTATCAACGGCTAATTGATAGAGTAATCAATAGATGTTAGAAATGATAGAAATTCGGTTACCATCGATGAGTAATTACATCCATTGAATAATGGTTAATTTATCAATCGATAAATAATTACTAGAGTAATTATCTGTTGACAGATAAATATCCATCGATAGATACATATTTTATCAGTTGATTAAAAATATATCTATTGATGGCTCAAAATATCCATTGATAATTAATATATTTATCAATTGATCACATAGATTCAACATATAAATATATAAAATGGCTGCATACAATACTTTGTACTTGCAAGAAATTATGTAAAATTTAGCATACCTAACTCCCAGCTAATCTAGTAAATGTAGATTGATCTAGAGGTTTGGTAAAAATGTCTATAAGTTGTCTTTTACTATGGATAAAATGTAATTCAATTGTACCATTCATTACATGTTCCCTAATGAAATGATACTTATGTCAATGTGTTTGGTTTTGGAATGTTGCACAGGATTTTTAGTTATGGCAATGACACTTGTATTATCACCGAAAATAAGAATCTTGTTCATGTTGAACCCATAGTCAAATAATTGATTCCCCATCCATAATATTTTTGCACAGCAACTTCCAACAGTAATGTACTCAAGCTCAGCAGTTGAAGTTGATACTGAGTGTTGCTTCTTGCTAAACCATGACACAAGTTTATTTTCTAAAAGGTACATTCCATCACAAGTTGGTTTATCGAGTGGACGAGCTTGAAATTATTGGTTACTCTGATGCAGATTTAGGAGGAGATAAAGATGATGGAAAGTCGACTTCTGGACACCTATTTATTTTAGGTGGAGCTGTTGTATGTCGGGGCAGTAAAAAACAAGGTTGTGTTTCAAGATACACAAAAGAAGTTGAGTATGTAGCATGTAGTATGGCTACTACTCATGCAGTCTAGATGAGATGATTTTTACTGGAATTAAATCTCAATTTGATGAATGAGCCCATTGAGATTTATTGTGATAATACATCAGTAATTGATTTGATTTATAGTGGTGTAAATAGTTCGAAATGACAACATATAAAAATACAATATCATTACATTCGTGATATAGTAGTGGAAAAGGAAGATGTCAAAGTGACTCACATTCCTACTACTGATATGCTTGCGGATTCTTTAACAAAGACAATTCCAGCTAAGACATTTATCAAACATGTTAGTTTGATGGGATTGAGAAATATTTGAGATAGATCTCATGAAAAGTGAGAGTAGAATGTTGCACAATAAAGTGTGTTTATACATTTGAGAAATCTTAGCTAAGTAGCCAAGTGGGAGATGTTAGTTGTGGCTTTGACTTAGCCAACAATATTTCAAATATACCTATAAACTAGGTTAGCGTTAAAACTGAAAGATAGCACTATCTAATATATGGATAAGTGGTTACGTGAGGGTCGGTTGCTTAAAAGACGAAAAGAAGGTTGTGAATAGCCTCTATAAATAGCTGGTGCTTGAACATCAGAGAAGATAACAAAAATGAATACAATCTTCTTGGAGTCCTAAAAGCTATCAAAATATGTTATTAGTTTACATATATAAATATATATATTTTACAGGTTGGTTGGACGTTTATATTTACTTCACGTCCTAGAATTAATATTAATATTTATTACTAGATCGAAATGCAATCACTAATTTATATTAGATAAATCACATTTTTTGTACTATAATAATCACTAATTTGTATTATAAGAATCACTAAAGTCACCAGTTTTGTTAAATAAATATATAAGGAGATTATCGAAAACATGAAAGTCGTTGAAATATAGCACATATGGTATGAAAACTAATCGTTGTGAGATGGAAAAAAATATGGTAAAATTAGATTTAGAAAAATGTTTACAAATTAGCGGGAAAAAATAAATTAAAAATGAAGGGAATTAAATAAGATTGTGTGTGTGAGAGTGTATTCGATTAGTGTAAAGGTGCATTGAGCCGGACCTTTATTTGACCTACCTTTTACTTTCTATTCTAATTTATTTTCTAATAGGGTAGGACTCTATTTCTCTCTCTATATATATATAAAGGAGAAAACGAGGGCGGTGATGTGGCGTCTCTCGTATCGCTTGAAAGTATTTTCTAGTTTTTTTAGAGTTTTGCAATTATAAATCAATATATATATATATATATATATATATATATATATATATATATATATATATATATATATATATATATATATATATATATATATATATATATATATATATTCATATAAATTCCTATGTACTTTTTAATAGGAGTCTAATTACTACTTGTCTTCTAATTAGAAGTATTATAAAGAAATATTAACTTATTTTAATTAAAAGACAAATGAAATAAATACTTAACTTCTAATTATGATTTCATGTAATACTTACCTTTTAATTAAGAGTCTAATTAGTAAATATTCTAATATTCTAATTGTAAGTCTTATAGAAATAATATTTACTAAATATAAGGTGACTTATTCTCTAATAAAATAATTTTTGGGAGATTCAAAGAAGAAACACTAGAAAAACTTATTGGCGAAAAATGTGTTTGATTAGAGAGCGGCTCATTAAGGAGTTAATCGTTAGAATTTAATACGCATATATGGTATAATTTTAAAGGAGAATTCTTGGGAGCTTTTAAATTGTTCAAAATTATTTTTTAAAATTTTAGAATTTATGTATTAAAAAATTTATATAAATTACTATTTATCTTATAATAAGAGTCTAAATATTATTTGTGTTCTAATTATGTGTCTTATGAGTAAATATTAACTTATCTTCTAATTACGATTTCAATTACCATTTACCTTCTAATTAGGAGTCTAATTATTAAATATTAACATATTCTAATTATAAGTTTATAAAAGTAAAAATTACTAAATATAAGTTGGCTTATGCCCTAATAAAAATAATTTTATGAGAGGTCAAAGAAAAATGATAGAGCAACTAATGGTGAGAAATGTATTTAACGAGAAAACGGCTCAGTAAGAAAAAACGTCATAGTTGTTAAAATTTAGTACTTATGTCATGATTTTGATTTACAAATAATAAAATTTAAGTCTACGTGAGATCGAAATAAACAATGATAAAATGGCTCATTCATCGGAAAATATTTAAAAATAGAGCGGCTCAATTAGAAGAAGCGTATTAAATGTTAAAATGTAATAGTCTATGTTATGATTTCTAAAAAGTAAGCCCACGAGAAAAATTTATGTAAATTACTATTTATCTTCTAAAAGTCTTATAAGGAAATATTAACTTATCTTCTAGTTACAATTTCAATTACTACTTATATACTACAAGAAAAAGCTCTATCAGCGACTAGCACTTTCAGCGACCGTAAACGCCATCGCTACTGTCCTAACTTAGCAACAGATATCTGCTATCGAAACGATTTTGGTATCTGAACAACATCAGCGACCGATATCAGTAGCTAATCAGTAGCGAAAAAAATTCTCCTAAAATTTTCCACCGGGAAAAAAGGGTGCTCACTATTTAGCGACTACATATTATTAGCGACCGCGTGCGGTAGCAAAAACTGTCAGATCAACAAATTATCAACGACCGAAGTTCATCGCTAAACGGTCACCAATAAATGTTTTAAAAAAGTTGTTGGCACGATAATTTGGCGCATTATTTTTCGCGAATGGTTTTTTCTAGTGACCACTTGTTGTCACAAAAAGTGCCACATCATCATTTTTGCAACTAATTGACGTCGCAAATATCAGTCGCTAATGTGTTAAAATAAATTTTCTCCCCAAATTTTTTTAATTTGTAAATTATTTTCATATTTGGACACCATTGTATTCCATGTAATTTGACTCTCATTACCTAAATAAAATATTATTTTAATAAAAAAATTATAATTTTATTTGGGCACCATTATAATACATGTCATAAAATTTAAATTAAAAATATCAAACATCGTTAATACATGTGATTCGTTATTTATAAGCATAAAATATGGATTTATGAAGGATATTGGGCCCTATATATTCATTTACACACACAAAAATATATTAATTGTTTGAGTAATTGATTTCAACCTTAATGTAGTTTATTATGTGTTGTGACTCTGGTATCATGAATTTCTCTTTAGACCGTAGTTGGATGGAACGACGGGTTCATTTGATGGTGAGAGGGCCAAAGGTACCTATAAGGGAGGCAATATCTCCCAGTTGGAGCATATCACTCAAAATGTACATATTATTCACATATTTATTTGACATTAATCATGTTTAGTATCTACAATCATGAAATACCAGAAAATTTCATATGTTTACTTGGCACTAATCATGTTTTGTATAGGAGTCTGAGTCTGAGGGCACTCCTATCCACCGGTTGGATGTGTACGTGGTCACTCATGATGGTCTGTCTGATGCTCAGAAAATAGCGGTAATAAGTTTAAAATTTTTGATATTTTTTATTAACTTGAACATCAGATTCTAGGACTATATTGAATTCTACCTGTTGACAGGAAAATTATCATCTTTTACTTGATGAGCGATATCGTGAGGGCACTGAGCGTCCACATATTGACCAGGAATTGTGGGAGATGGCTTCTATCGTAAAGAAAAACTATGTCAAAGGTCATGCACAACGACGACGCCCAGCCATCACAAGGTCATTCAGTGGCTCCAACACTCAGTATTGACAGTCGTCGAGTCATCCATCTACTCATACTTCAGTTGA